>CM053770.1:282645061-282686776 GCA_028658325.1 Potorous gilbertii | reverse complement strand
AAAAGAATTTCAGTCTAACTTTCCAAGAGGAAGGTAACCTCTGATAAAATTTGGCATTGATGGAAAAGTCAAGGTTTTAATGGTAAATTTGATTTCATGATTGCCATTTAGTCAGGAACTAGAACATGTATAGAAAGTCATGTAAGCCACTTAAGACTTGCCTAAAAGATGTTCCTTAGCCAAAGTGAAACTATAATCATATTTTAAACCTGGTTATAGGAACTTGCCATTTTTAGATGATGTGGGACTACTAAGTGACTGTTCTTCTGAGTCTAACTCCAGGTATGAGAAGCAAGAAAGGGGATCCAAGCCTCCATTACATGATGCCAGTATTCTCATGAGATGCTGGTATGAATTGCATAGGTGATCTCAAGGGAAGAGTGGAAGAGCAGCTATTCAGCATGGGCTGAGGTGAGATTCTCCGGACTCAATTTCCCCAATGACACCTGGCAGACTTTAAGCCTGACTGAATACAAGGGGACAATCTACTCCTTCCTGGAATAGACATGAAGTTGGAGAGATATTGTTTCCCTGCAATGTCCCGACTCTTGGTGGCAATTCCCTATAGTCAAAAGGTATGTAAGCTTAATACCAAATCTATTCAATTATAGATTATGGGTAGAGGAACATCCAAGGCTGCCTAAAATTAAACTATTAGGTATAGAACTTTAGACCAAAAACATTGTTAGAGTTTTTTTATTCTTAGTAATACTGAGGAGACAATTAGATCAAGAAATTGTGAAGTTAGCAACATAAATATTATCTGTGTCTCGGTTGGCTTATGTTTAAAAAAAAATTTTTTTGTGGTCCATATTGTAAATGCTTTAAAAAGATGTACCACCTGACCAAAAGTTTGAATTGCTTTATCTGTTATAAACTGCGCTAAAAACAAACAAATAAATAAATAAATAAATGAGAGGCAAGAAAAAGCTTTTACAGTAGAGGGGAAGAGGGAGGTGAGGTGAAGTGAGTGAACCTTACTCTCATAATAACTGGCTTAATGGTAGAATTACATACACACTCAATTGGGTATAGCAATCTACCTTACCTTAAAGGAAAGTAGGAGGGGAAGGGGATAAGAGATGGGATGTGTGTGATAGATTTGGGGAGGGGACATTCAGAAGCAAAACATTTTTGAGGAGAGAGAGGGTGAAATGAAAGAGGGAATAGATGGTGAAAGGATGGAGGGAAATACAGTTAGCAATAGTAATTGTGAAAAAAACATTTTGAAGCAAGTTTCTTTGATATAGGCCTAATTTCTCAAACATATAGAGAAGTGAGCCAAATCTGTACAAAAAAAAAAAAAAAAGAGCCATTCCCCAACTGATAATTGATCAAAAGATATGATCAGTTTTCAGGTGATATATCTATAGTCATAGGGAAAAAAATATCCTAATTCACTACTGATTGGAGAAAAGCAAATTAAAACATTTCTGAGGTACTAGCCTCATTCCTATTAGATTGGCCAATAAGACAAAAAAGTAAATGACAAATGTTGAAGGGAATGTGAGAAAATTTAGACACTAATGTGCTGTTGGTGAATCTTCCCAAAGTAAGAAAGAGAGATTGACTACTGCTTTGACTGAGGAGACTGTGAGATCTGAGCTGGAACAGGGATGAAACCACTACCAGGAGAGTCCCAGAGACCCAGACACAGACTCACAAAGACAAAAATTTACTTGAAGATCATGCTGAACTTGGACCCATGACTAAAATTTGTAATTTGTAATGACTAAAAGTTGCAATAGTCACTGTTGGAAGAGTTGTAGAATGATGCATGTATTAAAACATTGTGGATCGATCTATAATCTACTTTAACCATTTTGGAAAACAATTAGAATTATGCAAAACAATGAGCAAAATGTATATACCTTTTGAACTAGGGACTCTATTACTGGGCTGAAATGTCAAGGAAATCATTGATAAGAATAAAATCCCCATATACCCCGAAATATTTATAGCCGCATTTAAATGACCATCAAATGGGGAACGACTAAACAAATATATTAATGTAACTCAATATCATTATGTTGTATAAAATGAAGCATGTAATGAATATAGAGAAGCATGGAAAGAATTATATTAACTGATACAGTGAAGTAAGCAGAGTCATGAAGATAATATGCACAATAACTGTAACATTGTAAATAGAAAGAACAACCACATACCAAAAATCAGAAGTAAATGTAGCAAAATTATAAATATCTGGAAGGAGTCAAATGAAGAGACAGAAGAGGAACCCTTTCTCACCAAACTCAACCCTTCGTGGAGGTTGAAGGTATTACATGTTACAGAGGTGTTCCATATTACATGCATTTTTGGCCTATTTTAAAGATATTGATCAGTTGTTTTCATTTTTTCCCCCTAAAAACACTATTTTTCAAATGATAGCCCACTAGGAGGGAGAGGAGGATAATTATGATGATGTTAAAAACAGAAAATATGAATAAAAGTTTATTGTTAAAAGGCAAAAAAAAAAGGAAAAATCTTTTTTGAGTTCTTCCATGGCCTGAGACAATTGAATATTTTTTTTGGAGGTTTTGGATGGAGAAGCCTTGACTTTTTATGTCTTCTTCTGATGGTATACATTGTTCTTCCTCATCCAAAAGGAAGGAAGACAATATCTTTTCACCAAGAAAGTAACCTTCTATAGTCTTATTTTTTCCCCTTTTTGGGCATTTTCCCAGCTAGTTACTTGACTTTTGAGTCCTTTGTCAAGTGGAGGGTATACTCTAGGGACCTGTAAGTTCTCAGTTCCTCTAAGGTGATACAATCAAGGGAGAAGAGTTTACTCCTCTCCTGGCTTGCAATGTCTCTACTGGTCTGGGAACAACCACAAGCTTTTCTGACCAGGATCTGTGAGTAGGATCTCCTCCTCCAACTCCACCGAGCCAGTACTCCTCCTCACTGCAGGACCACCACTCAAAACTGAGACCCAGATTGGCTGGCCAATTCCTCCAGAGTCTTTAGTTGGAGGGCTCTAAAAATTGATGCTGCCTCCACAGTGGTTGCTGTAGCCCTGAGCTTGAACTGGACCTTTCACCTCTCTCCCAGGTGAAACAGCGTTCTCACTGACCTTTGAAGCTATCTTTGGCATTTGTGCATTGAGAAATATGGGAACCCCAGCTGCTACTCATGATTCCACACCCTGAAGCCTGCTCCAATCCTGTCTGTGCCATGTGGCCAAGGCTACACTATGCTCCTCTCTGAGCCTGTGATAGACTTTTCCTGTCAGCCTTCCAGGCTGTCTTGGGCTGTAAATCTCTTTCACTCTGTTGTTTTGTAGCTTCTACTGCTTTAGAATTTGTTTAGAATCATTTTTTTACAGGTATTTTATGAGCTATGGGGGTAGAGCTAGAGCAGGTCCATCCTTCTACTCTGCCATCTTGGCCCCCAAGGAAAGCAACTTTTGAAAACAATCTACTTTAATCAAGCACATATAACATTCATTTAGTTCAGTGGAAGAAGTCAGCACCGTTAACATAAGAGAAAATACGAACAGAAATTACAAGCAGAAAGACCAACAGACAGGGCTTGCAACTGTCTGACCATAGACAGTACATACATCATAAACAGAGAGAGAAGCAGCAACACCTGGATTTTCAAAACCAGGGACTCCATATCAGCTACTCAGAGTCTCATTTGGCACAATACCTTCTTCCAAAAAATAAACCCTATAATGAAACCTCATCTCAGAGTTTATATACTCTTTTCAGGACTGGAAGTCACAACCCTAGTGACCCTGTGCCTCATTAGAAATTAACAAAAGGTGTCTGAGGTCTATTAATGGGTGTGGATGATCTTTAACTCTTCCCCCACTCACCGTTAACCTTGTATTAATCTTACAAGTATCTGACAGAAAGCCGAATCCCCAGACAGCAGCTAGTCAGAGATAAAGACAAGCATTAGCCTGAGGGTACTAGCCAATTAGCTACAGGGTTTCTGCTCTTTCTTTTAAAGAACTAGATGACTGACCTGGGTTGAGGTTATCGCCTCCTGGAGATGAGAGTCTGAGATTCTAAAGGGAACAAGATATCATTAGGTAAAGAATAGTAAGAGCAGTAGCAACAACAACAGAGGTTTCCCTTTTATCACCAGAAAAGTTTTCAGTTGAGATGATTGCTTTCCTAAAAGAGCTATTTTTAAAAACCAGCCAACAACAATAACCTTCTGGCTTTGACCAAAGAACACAGCAGAGCCCAGTCATGATTATAAAGAAGTGACGTGCAAGAACTTGAGTGAAGTTGGAAGCAAGAGCTGCTCTATCAACCTGTGTCCAGAGGGTCTGTGATGGTAGTCTCTGGCCGTGGTTCTGACTCCAGTGAATGGTCCTAAAGCAGCATCATAGAAAAGACTAGGAAAAGGAGCACAATGGACAATCCTGGCCTTGGCTACCCATCCTCTCTATAATTGCCTTTCTATGTGTGTTCCCTACATGAGTCTACTTTTCCCACTGATGATGAGGGTAGTAGTGTGTATCTTAAGTTTATGGGGGAAATGCTTTACTGTTACTTGTTCTCCTTATTCCATTTGATTAAATGTATTTGATTTGAAGTAATCATGTTCTTTGGATGACTCTTAGAGGCAATGCATCAGTGGGAGGCTTGTGAGTTCTTGGTTTAATTATACTAATAATAGTAGCCACATAGTAAGTGTCTGAGGCAATATTCATACTCAGGTCTTTGTGTCTCTAAATTCTATGTTCTAGTAGGTCTAGACCCTCAGAGTAGACATCACTGGGGACCCAGTCTGTGGTGGGGTGGGTGCTACATGCATAAATGTAAGCTCTAATGGGCAGATCTAATTCTGTGACTTCTAGGTTAGCTTCATGAAGACCTTTCATTTGACAATCCTCCTAAATGTTACCACAACTAGGATGGCAGAGTAATTAATCTGTGGGTCAGGAAAAAGGTAGCTATTTGCCAATAACAATATCATTGCAAATAATAATAGTATTGCCCTGAGGATGGCCCCAGTCACCTCTCACTCTGATGCTGTCTGCTGATAGTTCATAAAAATAGAGCTAGCCCTAGCTTCTGGGCTGATATTTCTAAAGTAGCCTATAAACAACGAATGTGTTTACAGGACAACAGTTAGCGGAAGTCCCCATGTGATAAAGCAGTTTCAGTTGGGGAGTCTGGTAGACAGTTAGCTTTCCTTGACTTCCTCAATGTTGCATGTGTGTACCTAAAGAGAGATTTGTGCAAACAATTGTATTGAAAGATGTTTGGAGGTCTTAGGGTATATCAAACACCAAAAAGTATGAGCAACAATGATGAGGTTGCAGGGATAGTGACATCTGGGTCCCTGAGAACCCTTTTCCATTTGTCCCTGAGGTGGCATTGTCAGTAGTCTCAGGAAGTTAGCAATCTGGTTGTGGAGATCAGGGGTTATGTAAAGCCGGGAGTATATTAATTTCATTGACCTAAGAAGGGATGGTCTTATCTCATACTCCGATTTGAATGTTCATCAAAATTCTATATCTTTTTGAACCTTTGTCTCAGCCAAATTCAGGAGTTAGGTAGTAGAACAAAGAGCATTCCACTCTATAGTCAAGTGATTAGGTCCTCTCTCTGATTCCTGCTCCAGTATCCTGGAGGATTACTGCTAATCTTTTATTTAGGTGATTTTTTAAAAATAAGTAGTACATGAAAGACACAGAAGTTAGTTGTCTGAATTGAGAATCTCAGAAGTTGACTTCTGACCAGGTAATGGGTTCTTTGAGTCCTCCCTTTGAACCTTGCCCCTTAACCTGATATTTGGGGGTTTTATTATGAGGTTGGTATTATAACAATGGCATTAGTGAGCTTGTCTAGAATGATTTGATCAGAAATTGAAACCTTCACCCCTATTGGTCCACTCATATTCTCCCCCCTGGAATGTCAGAACTTGTAAAATACTATTACTCTTCTGTCCCTTCATCTTCATTCCCCAACCCTCCTGACCTAGGCCACACCCCTTTTCATTCTCCTTATCATCCTTGTATCAGCTGAAGTGTGCTCCATATCAGAACATTCATTTGATTCAACTGGAAACAAGAAGTATTTTGTCACTTGGAGGTAAGTGTTCCTTGGTTTTCTTCTTCACAGTGAGGTGCCCTTAATTATGTGCTTTGCTTGGAGTGGAAGTAGCTGTGCCTTGAGGCCATTTCAGGACAAAATGGTGAAGGGGAAAGGGGAAATATTGGTTAGAGCCCACTGGGAGTTTAGTGTTCAGTTTTGGGCACCACATTTTTTGGACTGATTTTGATTAGCTGGAGTCCAAGGGACAATCCCTAATCTAGAAAGACAATGGGATTCTGAGTCATCCAAGGATCTGATAAAGAAAATAGGAATGCTCAGCCTGGAGAAGGAAGATGTTGGGGGTAGGATGGATAGGATAGCTAGCTTCAATTACTTGAAAGGCTATGACAGGCTCATGGTGGAGGAATTTGACCTGTCTGCTTTCTGAGGAAAATAGTATGCACTTAATAAATACCTGTTGATTGATCGCTAGGTGTCAAGAGAGCAGATAAGTTCATTATAAAGAACACATTTGCTGACAATTACAGTGGCCCCCGAAGAAGTTGCCTTAGGAAAAAATGGCTATCTACCTCTTCCCCTCCCCCCACCCAAGAAGTTATAGACAACAAACAAAGGGATATTAGAAGTCATACAGTCCAATTCCACCTTTTATGGATGAGGAAACTAAGGCAGCCCTCAGAAATTAAGTAGTTTAATTTCATCTTTCCTAGCATCATGGTTTTAGAGCTATAAGAGGCCATTACAGACCACTGAGTTCAACCCTGTTATTTTATGGTTCAAGAAATTGAAACCGAGAGAAGTGTTAAGTGACCATAGAGTGCTCCTGGATTTGGAGTCATTTCAGTTGTGTCCAACTCTTCATGACTCCCTTTTGGGATTTTCTTGACAAAGAAAAATTAGTTCACCATGTCCTTCTCTGGCTCATTTGAGGAAACTGAAGCAAATAGAATTAAGTGACTTGCCCAGGTTCACACAGATAGTAAGTGTCTGAGACCATATTTGAACTTAGAAAGATGAGTCTTCCTGACTCGAGGTCTGGCACTCTATCCATTGCCTTACCTAGCTACCCTAAAAACACCTGACTTTAAATCCTGCTTCAGACACTTAGTAACTGTGTAACTCTGGACAAGTCACTTAACCTTTTACAGCCTCAGTTTCTTTATCTGTAAAATGAGATTAATAATAGCAAGTCAGTTTCTTCTCTGGATTTTAGTTTCTCCATCTTTACAACTGGGAGGGGGAGGAGTTCAACTAAATCAGGGATTCTCAACCTTTCAAAGTATAATATATTTACTAATTTTTTAAAAAAATAGATTTCCATTGATAGCTTTTATTTTTACATCTCCTAAATTTCCTCCAGTGTCCCTTCCCCTTCCCCCCCAGAGAGTGATCCTTTATAACAAAGAATGTTTTTTAAAAGAGGAAGTAGAGGAAAAAAAACTCCAACAATAAAACTTATCAAAATATCAAAGTGATCCAACCTGAGCAATATTCCACACTCTCGGGAACTTGACCTCTGCAAAGGAGGGGCTGGTAGGGGAGGAATGGCGCTTTCTCTTATCTCTTCTTTGTGGTCAAGTTTGTTCCTGGGAATTTCATAACTCTTGAATTTTTTGGTTTGACAACTGTGCTTTCCACATACATTGTTGTAGTCTTTGTGTATATTGTTTTCATTGTTGTATTCCACTTGGAATTAGTTCAGGGAAGTCCTTTCTTTCCTGCCTTCATCTTGTCTGTGATTTCTTCTGGCACAATAATATTCCTTTATGTTCATGCCCCAAAATTTGTTTAGCCAATCCAAGTTAATGTATCTACTTTACTCTCATAAAGAAAGAACTGCTAAAAATATTTGGTTTACATGGAGGCTTTCTTTTTGTCAGTGACTTTCTTGGGGTATAATATCTCCCTATCTTCCATTTTAGTGACTGATTTTAAAAAAATTCCATTTTGATTGAAAGTTTTTGTTTCAAAGAAGACAAGTAATTTTTGACTATTATGGGATGAACTGACTATAAATTGGTTTTCATATTATGTGAAATTATCATTAGAGTTTAAATTTGGGGGAGTTACAAGCTTAATTCCCTCACCCCTCAAAATAGCACTATTCTTACAAGAATAGATGATTACATCAAGTGCAGAAACCTAAGTACAAATAATTCCCTAGAGATTTGTCAGGTGGTACAAACAAATGGGTTGGAGTGCCGAGAAAGCAACTGATAGAAGATAGTATATCTGCTAAGGCAGCTAGGTGGTGAAGCAGCGAAGGATGCTAGCTCTTCCTGACTAGAGTCAGGAAGATGAGTTCAAATCCAGCTTCTGACACTCACTGGCTGTGTAAGCTGAGAAAGTCATTTACCCTCTATTTGTCTCAGTTTCCTCAACTGTAAAATAGGGATGAAAACAATAGCAGCTGCCTACTGTGATTTTTGTAAGAATCAAATGAGATAATACTGTAAAGAGCTTGGCATGGTACCTGGCACATAGTAGGCACTACATAAATGTTAAATGTTGACTATTATTATTATATATGAAGCTGTAATGTCAATTTTGCCCCCAGAGATTTGAAAGAAAAAGAAAAGTCTATAGAAAGATGGCATTTGAGAATATTCATTACATGCATGTGGTAAAAAAAAGAAAGCCTTCTAATCATCCTTTCACAGAAGACAACTCTTAACAAACTAACAAAACTTCTATTCCCACTGAAACAGTGAGTTTGTATAAACAGGATTCTCCTTAAAATGAAAGAAAGTGATGTGGTATTCTGAAAGTGTTTCGAGTCTATGACTTAGAAATCACTTAGCATGTGAAAAGGAAGGTTTTACATTCATACCCATCTCAGCTTTTCTCCTGCTCCAAAGGATAGACAAAGTATTACTTCTATGACCACTTGAAATACTGAGTTTATAAAAATAGGATGGTCCTTAAAATGAAAGGAAAAGTAATGTGGCATTCTGAATGTGTTTCTCTATGTCTGTGGGAATTGAGAAATTGAGGGAACCATATGATTTCTTCTTATGACTGAATTCTGATTCTGATTCTAGCCCAGTTCCCTTTCTATTCAATTGTGGATCTGGTCCAATTTCTGTTTTGTGGGAAAGCTGTTTTCAATTATGGGAATTCTGAGAAAACTTTGTTGCATTGCTTGAACCTAACCCTGCATGGCTGGAAAGATGTACCACCTCTCCCATTGCTTAGAGATCCTTAAGTAAATACCAGGTTACGCTGACCATAAACCCAATCAGATCTGAAGATTGATGCAAGGAATTTTCTCACAATTATGCATCTCAAATCCAGAGAAAAACTATGGAATTGGAATACAGAATGAAGCAGAATATTTTCTCTTGTATTATGTTTTGTTGTGGTTTTCTTTTTCTCATGGTTTCCCCCATGCATTTTAATTCCTCTATGCAACATAACTAATGTGAAAATGTGCTTAATAACAATGTATGTATAGAAACTACATAAGATTGCATGCTGTCTTGGGGAGAAAGGAGGAGAAAATCTATGACTTAATGGAAGTGATTGTAGAAAATTGAAAACAAAAAAATTTTAAAAATGTTTCTTAAAAAACAATTATGCATCTTAAACAATCCATATATCTTATCTGAAAAGTGGTCCTTTATTGGTTAATCAGTTACTGTTTCCTAATTCCTTTGAATACCAGGGAGTGGGCAACTTCTTTTTCTTATTTCAGAGAATTGCTCTTGTTTGCCCTCCCCTTCCAACTTAGAAAGTCTCTAATCTTTCCTCCAATTAGAAATCAGATTACCTCATATTGTATCTTGGTTTAATATCCTCTTAATTGTTTTCTTTTAGTGCTTAAGAACCTGTTTCCCTTTGTATTAAGAGTCCACTGCCAAGTTGAAGAGATCTGGTCCTGATCTGTTATGCAATTAGCATGGATTGTGTAATAAATCAACATGCTCAGAAGCTTGAATTTTTCTTTCCTCAGTTATTTCAGATTTTGCCCATCACATGACTTATTACTCAGCAGACAAAAAGGAAGGTCAGATTATGTTTTACATTCACGTCCACCTTTTCTCCCTATGAGGTCCTTGAACAAAGGACAAATGTATTATTCATGTACCTGAGGGCACATTTGTTCTGCCATATTTTTAAGTCCTTCCTTACTTTTAGTAATTTTTGCTTTTATGATAAAGAAAAGTCTAAGTAGCCCCCTCCTTGGCCCCATATCCTTGGAAAATTTACATGTATTAATAAAGATGCTCTGAATAGTGTTTTAAAAATTTATAATCTCAAATAACTTTCAATAAATTTTATGATAAAACTTTATTTTCTACTAAGAAAAAAAGTAACAATCCATGAGGGCTCCTCCCTTAGTGATTTTTCTTCTCCTTGGTCATTTTTGCCATTTTCCTGGGTGTGAGGTGAAGCCTCAAGATTCTTTCATTTATAATTCTCTTATCATCCATGAATCAGTGTTCTTTCATATAGTTGTTAAGAGACGGCAATTGTTCTTTTGAGTATTGTTCATATGCTTTGATCAATTATCTGTAGGGGAACTGCTTTTGCTTTTATCAATTTCTATTTGTTGTCTGTATACTTTGTAATCAGACTGTTATTAGACAGAATTACTTGATATACACATTTTTTCCCACTCAATCAACAGTTTCTTTTATCATAGATGTATTCATTTGTTTTGTTCAAAAAGCTATTCAATTTCATGGAATCAAAATTATCTATTTTTATCTTTTGTCTATGCCTCTGTCCCTTGGGCAGTTAAGAATACATCTCCTGCTCATGACTGTGAAGGGTAGAAAATCTGCTTCTCTCTAAGGTTTTTTTAAATGATACACTCTTTAAAATTTTGAATTTACTGAAGAGTGAGGATTTCTATTTTATATATTGTGGACCCCAATGTGATAGTAGATGTTCTGATAGCATTTGAACAATGAGAAAATACAATACTAGCCACGGATTTCCTTGGAATGACTGAGTAGCCCTTCAGGATTCCATGGACCCCCAGCGTGGGCTACCGCAGACTAGATAATGTCTAGATAATCTTCAATCTGTGGTTCTTTAACAACGTATATAGGGAGATAAAACAACAGGGAGACACTGTGGGATAATGGAAAGAAATCTCATTCTAAGACAGTGGTGAACGCCTCAGTTCAAATCCTACCCCTGATGCTTTCAGTAGACTAGTCATTTCAACTCACTGGCCTTCAGTTTCCTCATCTGTAAACAGAGACTTTCAGATCCCTTCTGGCTCTAGAAACCCATGGTCCCAGGTTCTCCCATGTGGGCTGATCTCCTTTTACCTCTGTGTCTTGGAATCTCCATTTCTCTTGAAGACTAAATTCAAATGTCACCTTCTCTAAGAAGCCTTTCCTGATTCCCTCCCCTGCCAACAATTCATTTGTTTTCACTTAGCCGATTCTCCCTTACCCCACCTCCAGGAGATTGCAAGGTTTTCTTGAGGTCAAGGAGTGGTTCCTTTTTCATCTCTGTATTCCTAATGCTTAGTACAGCATCCAGCACATAGGATTCACTTCATAAATGCATGTGGACTTTAACTAGATTGTTGAATGTGTGAAAGTAGATAATATATAGTAAGTTAGAACGATAGATTGGAGCCAGTTTGGGAAGGGCAGGGTTATATTTGATCCTAGTGGTAGTGAGGAGTCAGAATTTCTCCAGTAGGACCCTGATGTGGTCAGATTGAGGAAAATTCCTTTAGTGGCTGTGTGGAAGATTGCTCAGAAGGAGAAGAGTCTTACGGGAAATTTGCAATGGATTAGGCAGGAGATGATGAGGGCCAGAGCAAATTGATGACTGATGCTATGACTAGTGAGAAAGGCACTAATGCTAAAGGGGCTGTGGAGATTCAGTAACTGATTAGATATGTGGGGTGAGGAAGACGAGGAGTTAAGGACAGTGGGCTGACTGAATGATGGCAGTGCCTTCAATAAAAATCGGAAAGTTCAGAAGAGGGGACAGTAGACATGAAAGGGAGGATAATCAGATTTTTTTTTTTGGAAATATTAAGTTTGAAATGTCTTTGGAATGCTTAGTTCTCAAAGTCTACCAAGCAGTTGGGGATGGAACTCATGGAAGAGCTTGGGACTGTATGGAAAGATCTAGGAGTTATCAGCATAAAGTCCAACCATGAAAGCTAATGAGGTTATGGAGAATATACAGGGAGAAGAAGAGAGGTTCCAGCACAGAACCTTGAAGAACACCCACAGTTAGGGAGTGATCTGGGAAGATGACTGAGCAAAGGAGGCTGAGAAGGAGCAGCTGAATAGACAGGAGAAGAGCTGAGAGACTACGAAAGAGCCTCCTGGAGGATATCATAGTTAACAGCACCAAATATAGTAGAGAAGTTAGGGTTAAGAGGAGGATGGAAAAAGGTTGCTAGATCTGGCAGTTTTGAGATCTTTGGTCACTCTGCAGTTTCAGAAAGTCAGAAGCCAGATGGTAAAGAGCTGGGAAGTAATAAGAAAGGAAGTGAAGGCAGCAAGTGGAAATAGCTTTATCTAGAAATTTGGCTGAGGACTACATAGGGTGACAATTTGAAGGGATAGCAGAGTCCATTGAGAGTGTATTCTTGGACAGCATGGAAGGAATCAGTAGAGGGAGAGATCAGACAGGGAGATGACTGTGAGGACAGTCCTCTGGAGAACAGGGTAGAGAAGGGGATCAAGGGGACATAGAAGAGGGTTGGAGTAACCGAGGAGAAGGGCCACCTCCTCATCAATCAATGTATGAAGCACTGGGAATGCAAGTATATCAGAGACTGGAGGAAAAGAGAACTGCTAAATGCTTGGCCCCTTCCCCTTCCTTTTTCCTACAACATCAAATGGTTTTGAATTATGTGTGTGTGTGTTCATCCTTCGTTGCTGAAGAAGACCATACCACCAGAGAAATGATGGCATGATTTGCACTTGATTTTGTTTTGAGTGAGGGAGGGCTGTGCAGGTCACTAGCCTCGCTTCTCCTCCAGAGTCATCTGAATCCACTGACCAGATACTCATCAGGATGACTGGAGATGACCCAGGATGAGGCAGTTGGGGTTAAGTCATACAGCTAGTGAGTGTCAAGTGTCTGAGGTGATATCTGAGTTCTCCTGACTCATGCACTGGTGCTCTATCCACTGCACCACCTAGCTGCCCAACCATGCCAAATATGATCTCAATCTCCCAGGAAGCCAGAGACCATCAGGGTCAAGAGTGTCTTTGGCAATGCAGAAAATCTGGTCCCCAGGAATCACCATGGCCAAAAAAGTCCAGGCTTCCTGGCTAAGATTATAAGAAAGTCCTTAGATACACTCTCTCCTCAGACCCAGAAGCAAACCAGAATTCTATGTTGGAAGATCTATGTTTTGTTAGCAGAGACTCCCAGGTCTCCAACCCCCAGCCCTTTCCATACCACAATGCAGTATCAGAACAAGATCTGGAGGCTAAGATTGTTATTAAATGTCTAATTCTTAAAATTTAAGTAGCTAAAGAATCTCATTTCAGTGCCTGGAGATTAAACCACCCAACAATCATGTCAAACGAGTTTGTAGTTACAAAGAGTTCTAGTGGGAGCCAAAGGCCAGCTCCAACACCCCAGTAAGCTGGGGTGGGGCTGGGAAGAGAAATCACTGCAAGGCTTTGCTGAAACCACCTCAGTCTCCCTCCCTGGTGGGAAAAGAGGAAGAGGAGGAGGAGGAGGAGGAGGGGGAGGAAGAGCTGGTTAGTTTTTCCAGACACTCCTTATGAATGACAAAACCTCTCCTAAATTAGGAGCTGATAAAAGACCAGAAAGAAAGGATAAAGAGGGAAAATATAGAACATGATTGATTGACTATTTTCTTAGTGAAGTAAGAGGCAGCATCCTCTGATTAAAAGTGTGAAAGGAGGAGGAAGATATTTGAGTGAGGAGAGAAGATTTAGAAGTCACTGCAGGGATGGAATAGGAAATTAATTAGAGAGGTGTAGGCAGATTACCTGGTTGCAATGGGGACCCGGATGAGTTCTTTAGTTAGAGAATCTAGTCAGCATGATTGCACAATTTCCTCCATCTCCATTTGGTAGCATGTGAGTTTTTCAGTTGTTTCAGTTGTATCTGACTCTCTGCGTGTGATTCCATTTGGAATTTTCTTGGCAAAGATATTGGAGTGCTTTGCCATTTCCTTCTCCAGTTCATTTGACAGATGAGGAAATTGAAGTAAACAGAGTGAAGTGACTTACTCAGGGTCACACAGCTAGAAAGTGTTTGAGGCTGGATTTGACCTCAGGAAGATGAGTCTTCTTGACACCCGGCCCAACACTCTGTCCACCATGCCACCTGGCTGCCTAGCATGTGAGTAGGCATTGATATTATGATTAATTTTTAAAAATTGTATTACAAGGGAAGGCCCCTTGGGTAGGGGAGGGAGGAAAGATATATTCAGAAATGGTCGTGATACAGAAATAAATAAAATTAATAATACTTCGGAACATTTATTGTTATCATAAGTAGTAGCATATTATTATAGGTGGTATAATGGTTCTAAAACTTTCTTTGGAGCCAGGAAGACCCAGAGTCTAGTCTGGCCTATGATATATACTGGCTCTGTGATCACAGGCAAGCCCCTTAACCCTTTCAGTGCCTCTGGGCAGCTGTAAATTATAGAGCAAGTACTTGTTTACATCAACAAAGGGAGTCTCTCCCTGGGAGTTCTAAAACAAGGTGCAAACCAGTAGCAATTAACCATGTTTTTGGTCAGCTCTTCTGGAGTCAGGGGTAGAGGCTGGAGAGGGATGGATATTTTGACAGGGGAAGGCAGGAAGGAGGATTTACAGCTGGTGGCACTTTCCAAGAGGGGCCAGCCTGGGTGGGGACCCACAGTGAGTACATGAGGTCTCCAGGCCCTGGGAGGGGAGGGAGAAGAGGTTCTGCATAACTGTGGTTTTCTCCCTCGCGCACAGTTATGTGCTTCAAGATACAAGGACTTCAGGTCATGTGAGACAAACATATTGCTGCCCCTTCCCTGATATGTCTTGCCAGGATCTGGATGCTCCTCCTCTCTACCCAGCTTTCAGCTCTGTGCTAGATAAGGGCAGGGGAATATAAGAAAAGCACTGCCTCCATTCCTGATGCAGTTCCAGGAATGGAGAGGGACATCACTGGCATAGCCATGAAGCAATTCTGACCAGATATATAATTAATCCATTAATCCATCAAACAAGTATTTATTAAGGATCAGAAATGAGGGTGAACAGCAGCCCCCCTCCAACTGTGTGCCAGGCCTTGTACTAAGGGCTGGAGATAACAAAGTCAAAAATAAAAGTCTTCACCCTCAAAGAACTTACCTTCTGTTAGGAAAGACAAAATATCCATCGACAGGTAATATATATATATAATACACAGACAAAAACCCTTTTTCCCCTATTGCTGCCTTCTTTCCCCACCTTCCCCCCAAATCAGGTACGTAGGCTAAATTTCATATTCATATGTCCTTGTTCTCAGATGCTGTCATGGCCCATTAAATCTTACCTCCCCAATCATTTCTACTTCCATATGGGACTCTGGCAGACAGAAAACATTCTGAGGCACACAGTAAGAAACCCCAAACCCCACCCTAGCCTCCTGAGTCAAAGGACTGGGTTCATTGCATAAGTCATTCAGTCTTACAAAATGAGGCAGATGGTCTCGAAAGGCCTTTCCAATTCCAGATTTGTGATCCTTTGAATTTAAACTCTAATGGTGTGATTTAGGCGCTGTGACAGGTAGGCAGAAGAGAAATTTTTTGGATAAGAGCCCTGACCATGTTTTTCAAATGGTTACTATTTTGCTAATAGACACATGAAATCAGTCTTCCATAGTTATTTGACATTTACCCTGCCAAGAGGAGTGGTCTCTCAGGGGATCACACTTAGAAATGTCTGCCACCAAGGAGCAGGAAGAAATCACTAACCTTAGAACTAGACCCACTGCCCCTTGCCATGGTCCTATGGATCATACCTTCATGAGACCATTTGACCAGAGAGTTAAAGGTCAAGACTTGGCAGTCATCAGTTTCAATCTTCCCCCACGCCTCACCCCACACTCCAGGGGGTAGGGTGAAACAACTAGACCAAAGTCACTTGATTAGTTCAATGACCACAAAGCTCCATGGTCCCTGGATGAAGCAAAGGACAGCTGTCACATCACCTCCCATTCCTCCTTCTCTCCTCTCAGTTGTTCTTTTAACATAATTGAAGGGAAAGGATTCTGGCCAGGCTCAGGATAAATGAATACTAGGCCAGCATGAAAGTTCAGACTATGAATCAGCAAACATGACTTGAGCCCTCCCTCACTCACACCAACATACATGGTGGTAGGGATGGGGAACCTGCAACCTTGAGCCCACATGTGGCCTTCTTGGTCTTCAAGGATTTGTTCCATAAAACTTGGATTCAGTCAAAAGGCTGCACCTGGACTTGTAGGCTGCAGGTTCCCCACCCCTAGTCTAGAGCAAAGCTTCCCTAAGAGAAACTTAAGTGAGGGGGCAGCAGGGAAGGATCTTTGAAAATAAAGGTCAGAATTTCCCCTGAATCCTCAGAGACTCCATGGAAATGATTCAGGGGGAATCTTGACCTTTATTTTCAAAGGTAGCTGAGGGAGATCTAGTCCTGTTTGCTGGTCATCTAGTTTGTACCTGAAGACTTCCAGTGACAAGAAAACCACTAGTGAAGACAGAGGCCCTTTCCACTCAACAGTTAAACTTAAACTGGTCTATTCGCATCTTCCACCTTTGCTGGTTCTGCCCCCTAGGGTCAATCAGAGCAATGACACTAATTTGTGGAAAACAAATGGGCTGGTCCATGATAGCTCTTCCCTGGTTGCAGCTGCCTCTCTTCCCCTCTCCCTTCCTCCTTTTTCTCACTCTGCTGCCACCCCTGCTTTTCCAAATCCTCTCCTTTACCCTTCCCCACATTCTCATAGAGATGAAAATGTCTACAAATCAATCCATCCAACCAGATGAAGAAAATGAATTTGAGTGGGCAGGAGATCACACACAGCCCTGTAGTAAGATCCACCGGAGAGAATTGGAGTCTCATAAGACTTTTGTTACTCCATAAGCCTCAGTCTTCCCATCTATAAAATGGGGATGATAAGACCTCAGGTACCTACCTTATAAGATGTAAACCTTAGAGGGCTATTTAAATTGCAGAGGTCCTCCTGATGCTAGTTCCAGGCTCTTTCTTCCATATCATATGCCCCAGTCCTCTTCCTTCTCTACCTTGTTCCTTCTCTTTCTCCTCCTACTTCACCCCCCCCAGTCTCCAATCTCTCATTGTTAACTGTTACTATTCATTTCTGATGACAATCCTTCAAAGGAGAGGGAGAATAGTGCAGTGGTTAGATCCTCAGACTGGTAGTTGGAATTCTTGGGCACCCACTTCCTCTCTCTGGGTTTCTGGATTTCAGATTTTACTGTCCACTTTAACCATGACCGGATCATGTGTTTTACATTACTAATAGTAAAAACTAGTGTTTACACAACCCTTTAAAGTGTCCAAAGCACTTTATACTTGCTATCTCATTTGAGCCATACAACAACCCTGTGAGGGGGGTGCTATTAATATCC
The DNA here is from genome assembly GCA_028658325.1 of Potorous gilbertii. Classification (NCBI taxonomy): domain Eukaryota; kingdom Metazoa; phylum Chordata; class Mammalia; order Diprotodontia; family Potoroidae; genus Potorous; species Potorous gilbertii. Next base: position 282,669,190 of record CM053770.1, on the reverse strand, counting down.
CCACTTTATAGATGATGAAACCAAGATTGAGAAAACTCCAATGACTTACCCACAGTCACACAGCTAATAAAAAAGCAGGATGATCATTCAAGTCTTCTGGGTTTCTGGCAGTCACATCATCACCTACATTTCCCAATGTATACACTTTCCCGCAAGCCCAAGGTCATGCTTTATACTGAAGAATTTTTAAAAAGATAAAAAAATACCAACTTAGTCCGAAAAATCTGACATCATATGCAGGGATGCACACCCATAGTCTTTCTGCCCCTCCCCCACTACTCTGCAGAGAAATGAAGGGGAGATGCCTTCTCCTGTCTCTTCTTAGGGATCAAACTTGTTCATTATAATTTTGCCGGATTTTCAACACAAGAGAGTTCTAAAATTTATTTTAAAATAATAACCACCATTGACATCTGTGTAGTATTGCAAGGCATTTTATTATTTGTTACTTCATTGGATGCTCCCAACAACAGTAGCTGGGCGCTATCATTCTCCCATTTTACTGATGAAGAGACAGAGACTCAAGGATTAAGTGGCTTGTGCAGTTAGTATATGTCGACAGTAGAATTTGAACTCAGGTCTTTTTGATTTTAAGTGCACCCACATCAGACTTCCTGTACTCAGACCTAAACTGTCTTTCTGCCTGTGCCCTCCTATTCATCCAGTCTGGTTCTCTGTACACGTTTGACTAGACTCCATGCCTGGCCTGTTCTCTCTGGGGGGGTCTCAGACCCCACACTCTGCACTTTCTGTTTAAGGGAGAGGAGGGAACCAGGGACCACAGCGAGTGAGGGAAGGCAACCTCAGATAGCCACTACTATGGAGCAGTGAAGAGGGAACCCTGTTGACTAAGAATTGCCCACTATATCTTCATAGGTCTATAGCTAGAAGGGATCTTATAGGACATCTAATTCAATGCTCTTCATTTTACAGTTAGAAATGCTCATGAAGGGAAGTTAAGAGATTTATCTAAGATCACACAGTCAGTAAATAACAGAAGCAGAATCTGAACTTATGGCTTCTAGCTGCAGAACCTATTCTCTTTCCTTAGCCCAGGGCTGGGCATACAGAAGGCATTTCAACGAACTTCAGAATCAAGACATTAGGGTTCATATAGCTCCAATCCCCTTGTTTTATTTTATTTTAAGTATCAGTGTATAGTGCATTGATACAACAGACTTCCCAGCAAAAAGCCCTTAAAAAGTTCTTTCCCAGAACACTTAGTTTTTGGCTTGTTCACAGAAAAGGAGGACTGTGAGCTGTCAGCTTGATGTTAACATCAACCATGGTAATTGATTCAGTTCTGTTTTTATCCACTCTGACTTCAGTTACATTGCTCTGGCCAGCTTTGCATATTGTCCTTTTGGCTCCACTTTCTACCCTCTAGTCCTTTCACAAGAGTCTTCTCCGAGTTGTTAATCTGTGTCATTCCCCATTTGATTTAGATTGTTGTGATTAGCCTTGTGTATTGTCTTTGGCTCTGCATTCTTCTCAGTATCTTTTCCCAAGAGTCTTCTCATGCTTCTCTGAGTTTTGATGTCTATCATTCCTTGGAACTCAGTAATATTCTATTGTGCTCTTTTGTCATAGTTGTAACACCCCTCCCCCCATCCCACCTGCAGCTCTGTCCCAGTTGTTGCAATGCCTTCCTTTAATGGACTGAGTAAAGAGAAAAGGAATATGAGATCTAGAGAAGGAAAGTGACCAGTCACTCAAGTCAGTTGATGGCAGAAATTAAATTAGGATATGGGTCTCCTGACACTTGGTCCAAGTGTCTCTATAATCTGGAACTGAGCCTAGGAAGATCTGTTAATTGGGTAAGTGAGGTTCCTTCAGTTGGCCATAGAAACCACAGCCTGTGGTACAGTGGAAAGAGCTCTGAATTTGGAGCAGGGACCAGAGTTCAATCCCCTCTTCCATAATTATCTACATGACCTTGGGCAACCTCCCAGGGCCTCAGTTTCTCTCACCTGAAAAACAAGGTAAGTTGTTCTGTTGGACCTCTAACATGACTACATTTATGAACCTATGAACCTTTCCCAAGCCAGTAGCAACTAATTTGATTTAACTAAGACTGTCTGGTAAGTATCATCAGGAATGCAAGAAGAGAAGGTGGGATTGAGTTTCTGGATGCTTAGTTTCACTGATTAATCAGCTGGAGGCAGCCCAACTCTTGAGAAAATCCCTCCAAGGACCACCCCCTGATAATGGAAAAATTGAGGTTTAGATCTGGATCAGGCCTTTTTCAGTGTCCTTGAATGTAAATTCTTTGACTCAGCCCCACCTCCAACTTCCCTTTCCTTGGGAGGTCAAAAACTGGAGATTCTTTAATTCACAAGAAAGGATATTTCCTCTGTTGGAGAACTATAAAAGGAGTGGAGAAACCAGTGAGGAGTCAGAGGAGCAAGAGCAACCCATTCCCAGTTCTCTTATCTGGTTTTGTTGGGGTTTTTCATTTTTTTTTTTTTTACAAATACTAAACTATTTACAAAAATCCTTAGGTCCGTTCCTTCATCTCCTCTCCCTTGACAAGATGATGAAGGTTTCCACAGTGATTCTCCTTCACCTCCTATTCGTGGTTATCTGTTGTCCAACTGCCTTTACAGCAGGTAAGATTGAATTCTTTCCACTTGCTTTCCCTTTCTTCTCTTCTTCCCTCCCTGTGCTGAAGGTATGGGAAGTATGACCTCTGTTTCCTGAGACAAAGAGCCTAGGGATATAAGGTGAGAATAGATTCAGCATGCTTGGTATGAGATTGGGGGAGGTGAGTGGAATGGCCAAGTGGTAGGGATTGGGGATGGAGAGGGGCAGTAAGAGCCAGGAATAGACATGCTAAGTGCTGAGGAGTAGGGTTGGGCCACAACATGCATTACTGTACCAAAGCCTCCCTGCTACAACAATGTAGTGGAAAAAAGTAACTGGATTCAGAGTCAGGAGCCCTGGATTCCAGTTATTGTTCACCATTACCTTGCCTTCTGCCTTGAGTGAATCCCAAACGGAACTTTGGTTTCCTCATCTGCAAAATGACAGAGTTGGAGTAGATGGTTCCTAAGGTCCCTTCCATTCTGATATTCTTTGATTCTATAGGAAGTCAACTAGACTCAGAGAAGGAGTGGAAGGAAGAGAAGTAAGCAGACATCAGGGAAGAGGAGGTGTGGGATGTTACTACTACTTCTTCTACTACTTCCACTACTACTACTACTTCTACTATTACTTCTACTACTATTACTACTACTTCTACTACTACTACTACCATCACCACCCCACCGATCGATCAAAAGTTATTTACACGTGCCTGAAGATTTGCAAGGCACTTTCAAGTTCGGTCATCATGACAACCCTGTGAGGAGTTGTTGACCTCGTTAGATCGGCCTCTTCCTGCTGAATTCTTGCTCCAAGTTTTAGTCCATCCACACCCATTGTATAGCTCTCCATTCTCTTCTGTCACACTCCAATTCTTGCTGCCCTACAGAAAACCAGGGAGAATGTTGGATTTTTAAAGAAGGACTTTTGCCTTCCCAAGCAATATGGAGTCCTTGGAGAAGGACTGGAATTCAAGAGTACCTTGAAGGATCACTCTGTAACATTTTTTTTCTCTCCATGAGAAAGAAAATAGAAATAGTAGGGTGGAAATTTGTATTTCAAAGTAAAATTATAACACCTTCTTGGAATTGTTTACATTTAATGTATGTTTGCACAGATAGGAGAATTTATAGGAAATTATAGTAAAATGATTTTTCAAAAAAGTCTGTATCAATTAATATGCCTGGTCCTTCTAGTGTTAAAAGAGCTTTGCAGTTTCCTAAAGGCATCCAGGTGAGGAAACTGAGGCAAACAGAAGTGAAGTGACTTTATCCATGGTCGCATAGTAAATATCTCAGGAAGAATTCAAACTTAGGTCATCCTGCTGCCAAGTTCACAATCTAGACCTGGAAGCAAACATAGAATTCCATCTCCCTCATTATTTTACAGATGAAGAAACCGAGACCTGGAGAGGTAAAATGACTTGCCCAAGGTGGGAGACTAGAACCAGGGTTAGATCCATGTTTCCAGGCTCTAAATCTAGAAACCTTTCTTTTTGCCAGAGTTGAGATGGAAACAAAATTGTAAGAAGGAAGGAGGGAGGGAGAGAGAAAGAAGGGAAATAAGCATTTATTAGGCATTTATTATGTGCCAGGCACTTTGCACACATGATCTCACTTGATTCTCACAACAACTTGGTGAGGTAGGTGCTATTATTAGCTCTACTTTCCAGGTGGGGAAACTGAGGCAGACAGAAGTCCAATGATTTAACCAGGATCACCTAGCTTATTAAGTGTATAGGATCAGATTTGAACTCAGATCTTCCTGGCTCTAGGTCCAGTGCTCTATCTCCCACCTGGTTGTAGGGCTGGGGGTTCAGGCTTAGCTCTGTAGTGTCATATCTCACCCTAACACCGGGGTTTAGGCTTCCCTGGGGAAATGGCAATATCTTGGTTCATTTTACCCAGTAGATGCTTGATGAATGCATCTTGCTGAATTAAATTGAAGTCCTAGCCATGGGTTTGAGCACCAAAACTTTCCAAAAAAAGGCACACAGAGAGAAAGAGGAAGCCCTCTCCTTCTGTCTTTCAGGAGCAGCGGTCATTCCCTCCTATTGTTGTACGAAGTACGTACAGAAGGCAGTCCCCGCAAGCCTGGTGGAAAGATACTACGTGACCAACACGAGTGCCTGCTCCATGCCTGGGGTGATGTGAGTACTTGGGTCCTGGGCATCATCCTTACCTCCTCCTCTTCACTCTCCTGGGCACTGTAACCAATTGATTCATTGCCTTGTCTCGATTCTCCCTTCCCAATGTCTCTCTCACCCATCCTGCTCTCTACACTCATATGATAACCATCTTAGCCCAGGCCTTCAAATGCCTCTCCAAAAAGACCTCCCAAGGAGGTCTCAAAGTTCTCCTCTCTTCAATTCATTTTCCATACAATTTATTCCACCCAATTCATTCAATCCTAGTGGCCCTTGGAGGTTGCCTCCATATAATACTCTATATCCCTCTTCCATGCCCACCATGTCTAGAACGCTCCTCTCATACCCAAATCATTTTGTATATATCCCGGTATTTCCTTATCTCAAAATGTGTTATATTTCCCCATTACAATGTAAACTCCTTGAGGAAAGAACTATTTCACTCATTTAATAACAATAACTGCTAGCTATTATATAGCACCTACTACGAACCAGGCACTGTGCCAAGAGCTTTACACATATCATATCATTTGCTCCTCCCTGGGAGGTAGGTGCTATTATTTTCCCTTGACAGTTGAAGAAACTGAGGCAAAAGAGGTTTAAGTGACTTACTGAAGGTCCCTGGTTACTGCTATTGCCTCACACAGGGTCTGCATATTTAGTAAATGTTGATCAATCGATTAGGTCCCTTGACTAGGGATGGTTGTCACATGGTGACTTCTTCTGCACCAGAGTTGGTTATGCAGCCACAGGAGGCTAGACTACAGAGCCAAGGGCTTCTACATGACCTACATGACTGTTACTTCTCATATTCCCAGGGAAAAGAATTGATTGTTGATTCCTAAACCTGGAAGGAAGCTCAGAGGAAATTTATTTAAACCCCTTCCTTTTACAGAGAAAACTGAGCCCAGAGAGCTCAAGGGACTTGCTTCATGTCTCATTCAAGCTAGTGAATGATGGACAAAACTAGGAAATGTGTGTTTCAAAGGCCAGAGTGCTGGACTTAAGTCAGGAAGGTCTGGGTTTGAATTTTACCCCTGTTACTTACTAACTATATTATCCTGGATAAGTTTCCTAATTCTCTATGCCAATTTCTTTTATCTGTAAAATGGAGCTAATGAAGTTGAGAGGCCCTAGCAGATCTTGGATCCTGAACTTCATTTCCATCTGCTTTCTATGCGATTTCATAGCTGTCTTCTTCTTTCAAAAGTCTTCATGGACAATGGGTGTGTGACATGTTTCTTACTACACTATTTCCTCTGAATCACTCCAGATTTCATTTTATGTATTATTTTCTATGATACAATTATTTTCCATCACATTCTAAGTTTTCCATTATAATCTGAGCTAAATGTGTTAGTCAGGGGCACCTTGAGATTGGAGAGCCTATGAAGTGAGTCCCCTTCCCTTCTTCTCCCTTTCCTCTTTGCATCCTCTACTCTCATCTTTTCCTCCCTCCCTCCCTCTCTTCCTACAGGTGCTGAGTGCTCCCCTCTATCCAAGGGTAGGATTTTGAGGTCATCACAATTATCTGAATCATATTGTAGTAGTTTTGGCTTTCATTTTGGTCCATTTCTTACCAAGTCTCCTTTCTCCATGTTTATCACATATCCCCCAAGTTATTCATCTTTTAATGTGTGATTGTTCTCTTCCTTCCTCCTTCCCTTCCTTCCCCTCCTTCTCTTCCTTCCTTCCTTCCCTTCCTTCCTTCCTTCCTTCTTTCCTTCCTTTCTTTCTTTTCTTTCTTTCTCTTTCCTCCAGACTTTCTCTTTTATGAAATGAGATGATTCAATTTTGAGTATCCCCAAGTTCCCTTTTGTCTCTGATCATCTACTGTTCTTGCCCCTACAGCTTTATCACCAAACGAGAAAAACTACTCTGTGCTGACCCCACAAAGCAGTGGGTCAAGGATCGCATGAAGATGACAGATGCTAAGGAGGCCAAGAAGTCTACGGGGGCTGGACCAAAGGCCTTGAGAAAACCCCTCATGAAGCTACCTCTGAACAGCACCACCCTGGTTCAATAGGATGGGGCAGCATTTACTGGCCACTTTCCTGGGGGAATGGAATGCATGGTGAAGGTGGTCTTTCTTCCTTCTCTCTCAGTTGGACCATTGTCAGAGTGAAGGGTTCATGCTTTGTACCTCCCAGGTTCCCAGAGTGCCATTTGCTGCCCACTTGACCCGGAACAGGTCCCTTTTGCTCTCCAGACCAGATCCCTTTCTCCTAATCTGTAAGATCAATGAAATCACAGATTTAGAGTTAGAAACACCTGGAAGTCAGTGGGTATATATATATATATATATATATATATATATACATATACTATTTTTTTCTACTTTGTGAAGTGTTCCATCAATGTAGAGTATTTCTTCCCATCCTAACCCCAGCTCTGTAGTCAATGGCCTCAGTCCTGAGCTGGGAGGGGAGGGGAAAGATGAGGATTTCACTGGGAAAGGATACCTTGGTTACTGTTCGCACCACTGGGAGGGTGGAGTCCTTTCCCCTCTTGACACAGAGGCTTATAGAAATGCTCAATAGCCCCCAATTCAAAAAACTCTTTTTCTATAGGCATAGACTGTTTCATTTTAGAGTAGTAACAAATATTAGTGATTGATTTTCTGTCATGTACAGAGTGAGAGAAAATGTGACCTAGTGGATATAGGACCAAGCTTAGAGTCAGGAAGACCTGGGTTCAACTCCCACCCCTGACACATATTGGCAGGGATTCTGGGTGAGTCATTCTGTTTCTAAATAGCCCCATACAATTCTCTAAGACAAATGAGTTCCAACCTGCATCACTGGAGGGAGTTTCTACGCTGGATGGTTCCATTCCCAAGATGTCACAAGACTGGATGGAAAAGAAATATGTGGGACACTGGGTTATTGATGGGCCTAGAACACTAGTCAGATGTTCTCAGGGAGAGAGAGGTTCTACCTACACTCTTGGACCAGACCGTAAATGAGCCTTACCTGGGGCAGCTCCATTTGGCTGCTACCTTAAGTTTGGAGTTGGAAGACCTGGAAAGTTATCCCTTCAGGGATCATGGTATTATTAGAGTGTCAAGGGGCCCCTCATTTTACAGATGAGGAAACTGAGGCAGAGAAATGGTGTGACTTCTTTGGGTCCAGTTAACAAGTGTTAGAGGTAAGATCATAAACCTAGAATGGACCTGGAGGGACTTTGTCTAATGGGTTCATTTGGCAGATTAGACAATGAAGTCCAGTCAGTTGGGCAGTCAGGACAAACAGAGGGTATTGAGTTACAGCATTGATGTGGGAAGGGGTTAATTTCTGTGAACTTCTTGTATTCTAACCTGTATTGTAGTTATTTGTGTATTTATCTTATCCCTTTTCCTGGAATGTAAATCACTTGAAGTCAAGGCCTCCACCTCCTTCCATCTTTGTATTTGCAGCTCCAGCCCAGTGCCTTTTATTGAATGACTGTTTAATAAGTGATTATTGAATAAAATAAACTGAACTTTGGTTGAGATGGGGCTGGGAGAAGGTCCACAGGCATATTTTTACTAGGAGCTTTCTCATAATCAGAAAGTCTGCTTTTCCCTTCTCAGAGAAGAGGGCACTGTTTGTTTCTTGAGAGGATTTGCCATTATGTGGTGTGGTGGGTAAAGGTGGGAAAAGGTGCAGGACCCAGAGTCAGAAGACCTGTGTTCAAATCATGCCTTAGACATTCATAAGCTGTGTGACCCTGGGAAAGTCACATAATCTTTTGGTGCCTCAGTTTCCTCATCTGCAACACAAGACTAATCATAGCATTTAGGGTTAGCACTTGCCTCATATGGTTGCTGTGAGGAACAAATGAAATAATACGTAGAAAGTATTTTGCAAACCTTAAGGCACTCCAAAAGTCCTAGCTATTATTATTTAATAGCTCCCTCCCTCAGAACTTTTCAATACCCCTGAAAGTCACTTTGCACTCATTTTGTGTAGCACTTTATAATGCTCAGAGCAGGACATTAAAATGATTCACTATTGCTCTTAGTCTCAAGGAGTCATTAATTTTGTGAAGTGGTGGCTTCTGGGAGGGTGGGGAGGAGTGAGCCTCTGGTGTAGCTGCCTGTGGGAAGTTGGTTCTGAAGGGCTTGGGCTGAGGAGCTGCTGCTTTCCCAACCTACACGAGGTTGAGTAGGGTGTGTTAACTGAGGTTTAAGGGCCAACCCAAGGACAAATGTATGATGAACAGTGGAGCTGAGGCTGGACATCAGGTGATATACCTTCTTAGTCTACCTTTAGGGACTGCTTCCAAATGGTTTCAGATCTCAACCTGGAGACATGGAGAGCATTCTAGGAGGCTGGTCCCCTCAAGCTGAGGGGGAGATGAAGACCTTGATCAGAGTGCCCAGACGAGAGGGGAGACCATGTAGAAAGAGGAAAGAAGATTGCAAGGATCTCATGTAATATTGGCAGGGTCCCAATTGGAGCGTCCCCAGAAGACCAGCTCTCTTCCTGCCGAAACATTCTCTCTCCCTCCTCCCCTCAAATTTCACCCCACCTGGAGACCTCAGTCCAATGGCTTTGCAAGGGAACAAAGTACTTTTGCCATCTCATGAGTGGAGTGTGAGCTTTAAACGGTGCTTCCATAGATGTAAATGGGCCGCACTGAACCATTAGTGTTTTTACAAAGCACCTTGGAATGAGGACACCTTGTGCAACTCTACTAGGCTAAATTTAGGTCTCAGTAAATGGAGTTAGGGGTCTATCTGCAAAGGGTGGGGTAAGGTCTCTTCCTTCTCCTTCATTCCTCACAACCAATCAATGGCCAGGTCTTGTCAATTCAGTCTCTATGACCTCTCTCCCATATATTTGCCCCTCTCTCCACTTACACAACCTCCCTACCTAGGTCCCCATCACCTCTTGCCTGAAATATTACAATAGCCCCCTAATTAATCTCCTTGCCCTCAGTGATCTGCATACCCTAATCTATCCTCTGCATAGCTGCCAAAATAACTTTCTAAAGTACATGCCTGATGGTGTCATTTCCCTACTCCAGAACACTACCTTTTTGCACTTCAGGAAGGAACCTTAGAGGCTGCATTTTACAGAGACTCAGACAGGTTAAAGCAGGGGTGGGGAATCTGCAGCCTTTTGACTGAGTCCACATTTTATAGAACAAAACCTTTTATTAAGGGAATATGTTCTGTGAAGTTTGGAGTCAGTCAAAGGGCTGCACTTGAGGACCTAGAGGGCCACATGTGGCCTCAAGGCTGCAGGTTCTTCATTCCTGGCTTAAGGGATTTGCCCAGGCTTCCAGGTAGTAAGTGTCAGAATCCAGAATTGGTCTTTGGGACTCCCAGTCTATCATTCTACCCAAAATATAAAATAAATAAATAAACTAAGCCTTATTAAGCAATCCAGCAAGGCTGAGGTCACTGCTTTGAGTACAAATTGCTGAGGATCCCTCCCGCATTTGCCTCCCCAGGAATTGTAGACCTTCCAAAAGTTCCTTGGCTTGGACATTGGAGAGCATTGGGATGAAGCAGAGACCATTTGTTCTGGTTTCTACTACTTGCATTCACTTTGGCAGTTTTCCTTCTCCCACTTCTACCCGCCCCACCCCAGCCTTGACTGGTGCAGCCCTTTGGCCTCTGGCTGCTCCTACCTGGCAAGGATGAGGCCCTTTAACTTAGGCTGACAAGTCAAACCCCTGACGTCTTGCTAAACCACAACATTCTGAGGAAATCTCTTCAGAGAGCCTCTTCTCTAATAAAAACAGAGTCAGCCTTAGCATCAGCATGACTGTGGAGCCAGGTGGAGTTTGAAGGAACACTGAAGGATCATGCAGGTGTCTAGGATAGTCCTCTGTGTCCTCTTGGCTGATGTTCTCTGCTCCAAAGGCCAGGCTGTCATACGTAAGGCTACTCCCCCAGCTGCTTCCTGAAGCTCCTCTCTTTTCTCTCAGGGCTGGGTGTTAGGGAAAAGGGGTGAGTAGGATAAGACATTTCCAAAGTCTGTCTGGCTTGTTTTTTTTTTTTAGAAGGCAGTAACATTGCCAGGTACTGCTGTGAAAAATACAGCTCCAGACCCTTCCCCAGGAAGCTGGTACAGTCCTTTGAACTGACCAGGAGCAGCTGTGCGCTATCTGCTGTCATGTGAGTATATCTCTGGCCTAGAGAATGGGGAGAGGAACTTAGGGATGCCAGGGACCAAGCAACCTTATAACCAGGCAGAGTGCTTGGCCTTTAGTGTGACTGAATGATTGATGGGCTCATTTACTCCTATCCCGCATTCAAAATTTACTAGCTGTGGGACAGTGAGCAAGTCCCTTTCCCTCTATTATCTGTAAAGTGGCGAAAAGAATTCTATGATCTGAAGTCACTAAATGTCCCTGAGTACAGGACTGCTATGATGATATAACCTGGTCTGTCATTATGTAGCATTTCCAAGAAACTACATCTGCTTCTAGGAGGTTTGTGTGGTTGTTGTTGAGCTGTGTCTGACTCTTTTTGACCCCATGGACTTGACCACGGGGTTTTCTTGGCAAAGATACTGGAGTGATTTGCCATTTCCTTCTCCAGCTCATTTTACAGATGTGGAAACTGAGGCAAACAGGGTTAAGCAAGATGTTTAACCCAGGGTCACAAAGCTAGTAAGTCAGAGGATGGATGTGAACTCAGGTCTTCCTGATATCAAGTCCAGGGCTCTATCCATTATACTACCTAGTTTTCCCATAGGAAGGTCGTAGGGATCCAATCTTTCCTCTGGGTTTAGGGTTAGAGGATATGCAACCTGAATGTGGTTTGGGAAAGCTGGGGGTGGGATGAGATGGTGAGGGGGATTGTTTTATGGCAGTAAAGTAATAGATCATCAATACAGAGCTGGAAGTTATGCAGAGATCATCTAGTCTACCCCCTTCATTTTACAGCGGGGGAAACTGAGGCCTGGAAAGCTCAAGTGATTTAACATTATAGAATCATAGCTGTACAAGTAAGGTATGAGAGGAAGAACTAACACAGAGAGATTAGATGGGGGAGGAGGCCTGGTAGTTCTGGAAATTTCATCAGGAATGAATTCAAGAAAGAACAATACATATATGTCCAGAAGGGTATAAAAGTCTTCTAAATTCAGAAAGAAATAAAATGCTAAAGGGACAGAGAGTGGGGGAGAAGATGAGGGGAGGTCTCAGGAAGGGAGGGGAAGGTAATAGTTTAAAAAGAGGGTATAGAAAGGTATTTAGATTAATGGGAATAGGAGGACAAGGGAGGGAACAAGAGGAGAAGGTAGAGATGGGAGAAAGGAAATTGCTTGAGTGAATTACTTTATTATGTAATAGAAGGACAAGGTAGTGGGTAGAAGTAAAGTAGAGTAGTCAGGAGGGATAGGAAATAAAAGATATGAACAAACATAAAAACAAAGTTCAGGAGTAGAATTTGTTAGGGAAAGTAGATATGTATATATGTATCTGTATCTGTATCTATATAAAAATATATCCATGCTTAGTTGTAGACTGGGGAGGGGTAGGAAGAGGGAAAAAAGAACAACATAAAAAGTGCACAACAGAGAACAAAAGAAAACTTGTAAAGAAGTAAAGATGGATAGCTCTCAACATAACATATAGTGTTTGTTACATAGGCTTTCTTGAAATGGAAATTTATTGCTACATATTTTCATTCCTCTCTTACGTTCTACTGTGTACATGACATGGTTTCTTTTCTTCTCTTATTTTGTGTTTGTTTTAATATTTGTTTATAATATGCCTTTTTGTATACTTAATTTTTACTATTTAAGTCTAAAATAAAAAGAAAGATTTTAAAAATCATAGTTCTGGATATGGAAGAGCCCTCAGTGGCCTTTTGTCTAGCCCCTTTCTTTTTACAGGGGAGGACACGGGGATCCTGTAAGGCTGAGCTGACCACATGGGGAGTAAATATTAGAGGCAGAGCAGCATTTGAACCCAGGTCCACTGACTCTGGAGCCTGTCCTGTCTCCAAGTCTAGGACAGGTCACTAAAGGTTGTTACGAGGAGAACATTTTGTAAATGACAAAGCTAAGGTTGTGTATCACTGGTGTTATGCCCATGAAGGGGACACAGTCAAAAGATAGGTGTTGTTTTTGTATTTTTTCTCTACAGATTCATCACCAAAAAAGGACAGAAAGTTTGTGCTAATCCTGAAGCAGAATGGACCCAGAAATATGTGGCTTCCCTGAAATCCCTGGAGGTCCCCACTTGAATTTGACCTCATACCCAGGCCCTGCTGCCTTCTCACTAACCCAGAAGCCCCAAAGAGGCCAGAGACCCAGTGCCACAAATAGAGCTGGGGAATCTTTGGTTTCATGACTGAGGAGGAGAGGGGACTTGTCCAGCAAGGTCTTTTACTATAAAGAGACTGTCTAGGAGATCTTGCTTCTTTGACAGGACATGTAACTAAATTCTATTATAATAAATATTGTTGGTGTCCAAAGCTATGTGGCGTCAGCTGTGATACCTTTGAAACATGGTATGTATAGTTTAAAGATGGATGAAGTCAGATTCAGGGGTTGTGGCTTTGAAGACTCTGACTATGCTCTTTGCTAACCATGTGACCTTGGGCAGGTGGCTGGACCTCAGTTTCTTCATCTGTCAAATGAAAGGATTTGGCCTAGAGGCCTCCTCTAAATCTATGATTTTAATTCACGTGACCTTTCTGAATCGTAGCATCCTCATCTGACAAAGGACTTTCCTGGTCTACATTCATGATCCTATAATTAAAATAGCTAACACTTATAGGGTACTTTAAGGCTTGCAAATCACTTTACATGTTTTCTTATGATTCCTACAACAACTCTATGAAGGTATTATTACATCCTCATTTTACAGATAAGGAAACTGAGTTTAAGCAACTTGCCCAGGGTCAAACAGACAGTAGGCACCTGAGGTAGCAGTTGAACTCAGATCTTCCTGCCTTTAAGTCCAATCCTATTTACAGTACCATCGAGCTGCCCTGTCCTATCACTACTTATAATCAACGGAAAGGGAAGACCAGTTGCTCAATTAATCCATCATTGCTGATCAACTGGTGAGTCAAACAATTCATCAAAAAGCTCTTTTTAAAGCACCTACTCTGTGCTTGTAGTTGTTGAGTCATTTCAGTTATGTCTGTCTCTTCCTGACCTGATTTGGGACCTTATTGGTAAAGATTACTAGAGTGGTTTGCCATTTCCTTTTCCAGCTCACTTTGCAGATGAGGAAATGGAGAAAAACAGGGTTAAGTGACTTGCACAGGGTCACATAGCCAGTAAGTGTCTGAAGTCACATTTTAATTCAGGTCTTCCTGACTCCAGGGCCAGCACTAAATCCATTGCAGCACCACCCAGTCGCCTGCTAGACACTAGGGACACAAAGACAAAAGGGAAACAATCACTGTCCTTCAGAAGCTAAAGTTCTAAAAGTGCAGCTAAGGTATACATATCCTTGTGCCTTTTGAAGGCAGACAAGAGATACAAAGTAATGGTAGAGTGATGGGCATACAGGAGATACAATGTAACCTTAGTATAAATGCCATAAGAGATACAAAGTAACGTTGGAGTGAATGGCAAGGCAGCCCAGGTGTCTGAGGAGATCAGGAAGAATCTCATGCTGAAGAAAACGCTGCAAAGGAATTTTGAAGGAAATTAGGGATTTGAAGACATTTTGTGGGTGTAAATCGTGTGTCCCCATCGAGACCTTCAGTTCCTCCAGAGGACAGATCATAGCCTAATCATGATAGATTAGAAAGGGGGCTGTATTTGGAATGGAGAAATTCAGAAATTCACATTTAGTCTCTCCTACTAACTAATGTACCATGTAACACTAGGTAGTTGTTTCCTTTGTCTGGGCCTCAGTTTCCTCCCTTGTACAATGAGGTAGTTGGTCACATATCCCTATATGATCAAATATGGAAAGAAAAATCTCATGTATCAAAAATATTCATAGTAGCACTTCTTTAGTGGTAGAAAACTGGAAATGTAGTGGATGTCCACTGATTAGGGAGGGACTGAAAAAGCTATGGTACATGAATTTAATGGCTCATAGAATCAGAGAGCTAGAGCTAGAAGGGACCTTGGAGGCTATCAAATCTAACCCCTTCTTTCTACATTTGGGAAAAGTGAGGTATTTGGTCCAGGGTCATATAGGCAATAAGTTGCTGAGCTAACATTCAAGATTTTAAATCTTAAGTTCCTTCCAGCTATCTCCTCAGTCTAGGTTTAGTTGAGGATACTGAGAATTCTAGGACAATGTCTGGCTGAGGAGAACACTGGATAATTCTACCAATTCAGGCAGAAGGAAGGCAAAGGCCTGCACTTTCAGGGAGAGATGGAGCTTTAACTAGGGTAGGGTGAAAGGAGCTTTGTTCCAGGATGTTTCATCACCACAATGGTCTTCTGACACCTCTCCGCCACCCCCACACATGCACAGGCTAATGTCCTAGCAAATATTAGAGATCTTTCCACAGGCCCAGACACATATACCTACACCTATTCTTCCACCTTTCTTCCAGACATGGAATGTGCCCTGGATGGCAGATGTCCTATTTATACCTCTGGAGAGGGCATAAAACTAGCTAGGAGGTATTGGGTAGGGGGAGGTAATTTTTTTTTCCTCCAAGGTTATATGACATGTATAGAAAGAACATTGGCCTAGAAATCAGAGACCTAGGTTCACATTCCATCTGGCAGGTAGGTGATACAATGGATAGAGAACTTGGCCTACAGTCAGTAAGCCCTAATGTCAACTTTGGCCTCAGACATTACTAGCTATATAACCCTGGGCAAGTCACTTAAACTCAGCCTCAATTTTCTCATCTATAAAATAGACATAATAATAGGACCTACCTTCCAGGCTTGTGGTAAGGATCAAATGAGATAAATTGCAAAGCACTTTACCAGCCTTAAAATGTTATGTAAATGCTAGCTATCATCATCATCATCATCATTTATGTAACCCTTGGTGCACAGTTTCTCTGGGCCTCAGCTTCTTCCTCTGGAGAATAAAGTGGGAGTGGGCTAAATTATCCCTAATGTCCTTTAAGATTCTACCATCCTATGATGCTCATCAGATTGGCAAAGATGACAAAAAAAAGAAAATGACATATTGGAGGGGCTGTGAGAAAACAGGCACAGTTTGATCAATGTACTGTTGGTAGAGTGATGAATCAATCTAGTCATTCTAGAAGACAATTAGAACTCTAGTTCCCCTTTCCCCCACCAAAAGTTACTAAATGTGCATCCTTTTTGACCCAAAGAGGAAAAAGTCTAACATGTGCAAAAATATTTATAGCAGCATTTTTTTTTCATTGTGGCAAAAAATAGGGAAGAAAGTGGTTACCCATAAGTTGAGGAATAACTGAAAAACTGAGATGTATAGTTTGCAATGGAATATTTTTACCTTGTAAGAAATTGTAAAAGGTTTGGATTCCAAGAACACATGGAAGACTTATATGAAGTGATGCAGAGTGATGTGAGCAGAGGAGGATAATTTATCTAATGACAACAATAAAGTAAAGCAGAGGTGTCAAACTCTTAGCTTAGTGGCAGACATTAAAATGTAATTGAGAAATGTTTTCTAAAAAAATAGATAAAAATACAATATGACAAAGATAATGCTAATTTGTGGTTTTATTAGGCAATCTCTGGGCAGTGGGAATCAATTTATTTGAGTTTGACATCCCTTGTGTAAAGGACCACAACTTTGAAAGACACTGAATGCAATGACCAGTCATGACTCCAGAAGACATCAAGTGAATCTACTTTGTTCCTCTTAGCAGAGGGGATGGAACAGAGGTGCATAATGAGATATACATTTGCAGAAATGGTCAATGCATGACTTTATTTTATTTTTGTATACTTATCTGTTACCAGATAACACTGTTACCTGGTGTTTGATTGGCCAGGAGAAATTTTGGGAGTGGTGATGTAATGCAAAAATGCCCCCCTCCCTCCAACATCAATGAAACATTTAAAAATAAACAGAAGAGAGCAAATTGCAGTTCAGAAGGAACTTATACCAGTAGTGCAGGCTTGATACTATTGAATTAATGTAGAAGTTCAGACTTTTAGATATAATACAATTTTTCTCTTATTTTGAAATGTTCACATCGGTTGATGGTTACTTCCATTGTCGGGTCATTTTAGCCATGTCTAACTTTTTGTGACCCCATTTGACATTTTCTTGCCAAAGATACAGGAATGGTTTACCATTTCCTACTCCAGCTCATTTTACAGATGTGGAGACAGAGGTAAACAGGATTAAATGACTTGCCCAGGGTCACACAGCTAATAAGCATCTGAAACCAGATTTGAACGCATGAAAATGAGTTTTACCGATTCCAAATTCAGAGCTCTATCCACTGCACCATCTGGCTGCCGATGGTTGTTAAGTCCATAATAAATCAAAAAGGGAAACAAATGACATATGACCTATAAGGAAGCTATGGACACCTCACTATCACCATGGTTGATTCTTAGCCATGATTGTAGATAATGTTTATCTAGCACCCTTCTCACACCCTTGCCCCAATTCCTCGGGGCAATCAGATCAGCCAGGCTGTCTTGGTCTAGTCTTAGGTACCTTCTCAGCTCTGACTTTCTCAATCTAGATCTCATTCACCTAAGATTTTGTTTTAAGCCAGCTAACAATGGGAACCAACATGTAATCATCAAGGGAGATCCTTCTAGGTAACAATCACCTCTCCCCAGTTATGGTGCTACACCTGAGATCTTCCCTCTCTGGGGAGTTTAAAAACTCCTGGGATTTCCTTATCCCTTGTGGCTCCCACCTCCCATGATTCTTCAGTCTGTCCTTCTAGCATGAAAAAAAATGCTGGTGTGTGTGTGTGTGTGTGTGGAGAAAGAGCTCAAGTTTATAGAGTGCTCTGAGGTTAGCAGTTTACAGACATTGTCTGTAAAGACAATATGACAATAATGTAAATAATGGAAATATGTAAAATATGACAATAATGTAAAGACAAAAATGACAATAGACCTGAGTCTTTAGTATGGGGAGGTGCTATTATCGCTACTATTGTGTAGATGAGGAGGGGGAGGCTCAGGGATTGTGACCTGTGACTGTCTCGAAGCTTGGAAGTTGTAGAAGTGGGATTCAAACCCAGCTCTTTCTGACTCCCACTCCAGCTCTCATGGATACACTCCAGTTTGTCTGAATGCCTCTTCAGCTGGAGGCCCAGCAGTGAACAAAGCATTCCAGATTTCATCTGATACAGGCACAAATTCCAGGGTCTATCTTTCCCTGGATGCCAGATTTCTCTAAGGAAACAAATCAGTACATTAGCTTCTCGGGAAGTCTGGCTAGCGAACTGGTCTAAAATGAGTCTATGGTCACCTATGGTCCACGTCCCTTTCCCCAGAAATAGCTATGAACTCAAATGGTCCCCACCCAATAGTTACATAACTGCCTATAAACACACACACACACACACACACACACACACACACACGCACACACTTCCTAGATAAGGAAATTTAACATCAGTTAAATAATGGTTTCGTTCATCTTGGCTCACTGATTCAGAATCAGAATTTCAACATTGGAAGAGAGCTCTGTAGCCATCTAGCCCAATACAATTTTTTCTATATTTTAGAATTTACAATATAGCCAAGTGGCTATTCAGCCTTTGCTTGAGTACCTCACCCCCAGTGAAGGGGACCCCTCTCCTCAAGGGACTCCTTTCCACTTTTTGGGTAGCTCTAATTATTAGTGAAGTTTCTCCCTACTACCAATGAATCTACCAACCCTTTTAGACACAGAGTACCAGGAACTATTATCCTGATTTTGCAGATAGAGAACTCAAAGCTGAGAAAGGTAGAAGGAGTTTAAGAATCATCTAGTCCAATCTCATCCTCAGTACAGGAAGTCAGCCTTTCTTTGAAGGTTTAGAGTGAGGGGGAACCCAATATCTTCCAAGGTAGACCACTAAACTTCTAGACCACTTCGCATCAATTCAGACAAGCTCTTCTAGGTTTCTCTGGATCTCTCCCTTCTCTAACCATTTCTTATGACTCAATAATACTTTATTACATTCATATATCACAACTTGTTCAGTCACTCCCCAATTGATGGGCACCCACTTTTGTTTCCAGCTCTTTAAATATTTTTGTTCTTTTAGGTTCTTTCCATCTTTCTTTGATCTCTTTGTGATATCTTTGTAGACAAATTGTGGCATCACTGGACCAAAGGGCAGACGAGATTTAGTGACCTTTGGGGTATAGTTCCAAATTGCTTTCTAGAACAGTTGAACCAATTCACAATATTATTAACTCTCATTAGTGTGCCTATCCTCCCACAGCCCCTGTGACATTGCCATTTTCCTTTTTCCTCTTGTTATTTTTGCCAATCTGATGTTTGTGAGGTGGAACCTCAAAATTGCTTTAATTTGCATATTTCTTATTGATGATTTAGAGTCATCATTGATGGCTTGCATTTCTTCTTTTAAAAACAACCTGTTCATATGTTTTAACTATTTCTCTATTGGAGGTGGCTCTTGTTATTATAAATAGGACTATATGATGGCAAAAAAGTCTCCATGTCACTCACATGCAGGGTATAGGAAAGTCTTCAGACTGGATAGTGGGTGTGGCTTAGCCAGATGTAGTCCTCTTCTTCTAGCCAGAGAACATCCTGGGGCTGGTCCTCTTGCTGCCATGGAATTTCTTACTCTGGGAGAAAAAAGGTTTACTGAGTTGCCCCAGTTTACACCTGTAAGAACAATTTTCATGGTACAAGGGCAATGTGGTTGTTGTGCCTCTGGAATATCTACTATTCTGAGATGCAGAACTCACCTTTATGGAACCTGAAACAAGAATATTAGACATTGTGGTAAATGGGAAAGGATTCATATGTGGAATTTGAATATCTGGGCTTGAATTTTAACTCTGTCCTCTGTATGCCAAGTATGACATCGGGCATAGTTGATATGCTATTTAACTTCTCCCCTTTCCTTTTATTCTGTGTTTTAGGAAATGGATGTCTGAGTAGTGGAGAAAAAAAGGATATGTTTGGGATTGAATATGACATAAAGGCAAAAGATATCAATATTTGTTTAAGTAAAGATTATTAGGAAGAAGAGAGGTACATTGATATTGAAGAAAGGTACTTTGATATTAAAGAAAATAAGAAGGGAAGAGAGTCTTCAAATTAGAATCTCAGGAGTTGGATTTCAATTTTTGGGTAAATGTCAGAACATATTATTAATGAGATGATTGATGAATATCTAGAAAACAAAGCAATGATGCTAAAGAGTCAACATAGTTTCAAGAATAGTTTTACTAGACTAGACTTATTTTTTGAACAGAATTTAACTGATAGCACAGGAGGAGGCTGTAATCAGTTTTCCTAGATCAGGGGTGGGGAACCTGTGGTCTTGAGGATACATGTTGTCCTCTAGGTTCTCAAAGTCCTTTGACCGAATCTAAACTTTACAAACAAATCCCCTTAAGAAAAGAATTTGTTCTGTAAAACTTGGATTCAGTCAAAAGGTCACACCTGAGGACCTAGAAGGCTATATGTGGCCTCAAGGCCACATCTTATCCTACATTTTATCTGTCCTACATCTTATCCAAGCATTTGATAAAATTTCTGTTCTTGTAGACGAGAGGGATGTAGATTAGATGAGTGTAGATGAATTCAGAACTGGTCAAATATCCAAACTCAAAGAGTACTAATTAATGGATCAATGTTAACTTGGAGGATGGGAGCCAAGATGAAAAATGCCAACCCAGCTAAATTCTTTCAATATTCCCTTCCAAACAAAATAAATCAAATTTTGGAGTAACAGAGACAACAAAAGGTCAGAGTGAGACATTTTTCCAGCTTGAGACAACTTAGGAGATAAACAGCTTGAGGAATTCTCAGTCTAGAGATGGTAATGGAGTCAGACAACTAGTCAGAAAGAGGTTATAGGGCACCTTTGCTGGCACTGGGTGCAGCCGGTGTTGACTGGCAACTATATTGCCCATAGGCAGTTCTGGGTCTCAGTTCCAGGGCAGAGAGCAGAGCTTGTGATCAGTCACAAGGGTGCAAGGGCCCTAACCACAGTCCAAGAGCCAAGAGGAACACTAACACTTGTGCCTTCAGGGGAACAGGGACCTTCCTTGGTAAAGCTCAGAGGACAGTGTTTTTTCCCTGGACAATGCCACCTTGCAAGCACCAAAAACTTGCCGACACCCAGAACTAGCCCTGAAAATAGCAACATGAAAAGGTCTGAAGCTTAGTAAAATGCCACTCCAATTCCCCAGAGTCCATCTTTGACATAAAGTTCAAAGTCAAGAAACAGGCTGGAAAAATGAGCAAACAACAACAACAAAAAGAACTTGACCATAAAAAGCTACTATGGTCACAGGGAAAACCAAGACATAAACTCAAAAAAGACAACGATGTGAAAAAAGCCACCCAAAAATAGCCTCAAAGAAATTATGTCAATTATACTTAAACCCAATAAGAAATTCTGGAAGAGTTAAAGGAACAGATAAGTGGTAGAGGAAAAAATGGGAAAAGAAACGAGAATTATGCACAAGAATTATGAAAAGAGAATTAATAGCTTGGTAAAAGAGATACAAAAAAAATACTGAAGAAAATTATATATTAAAAACAGAATTGACCTAATGGAAAAAGAGGAACAAAAGTTCACTGAAGAAAAGAACTCCTTAAGAACCAGAATAGGCCAAATAGAAAAGGTACAAAAAGCTCACTGAAAAAAAATCATTCCTTGAAAATTAGAATTTGGCAAATGGAAGCTAAAGACTTGAGCTCCACTCTCATCAGAATTGGTTCAATGAGAGAAGAATGTTATGTGTGTGTACGTAAACATATAGATGCACATACATACACATATTCATTTGGGTATATAGATATCAATAGGGAAATGAGAGAAGAGATATATGGGGAACGTGCAGTAAAATGGAGAGTGGATTAAGGGGGGCATTGGTCAGAAGTAAAACAGACTTTTGAGAAGGGACAGGAGAAAGAGAGAGAGATAGACAGAAAAAAATAGAATGGAGGTAAAGACACATTAATCATAGTTGTGATTGTAAACTTACCCACAAAAGGGAAGTAGATAGCAGAATGAATTAGAAACCAGAATCTAACAATATGTTAACAAGAGACACACTTGAAACAGAAGACACACACAGAGTTAAAAAATAAAGTACCAGAGAAGAATCTATTACGTTTCAGCTGAAGCAAAAAAAAAAAAAAGGCAAGGGTAGCAATCATGATCTCAGAGCAAAAGTAAAAATAGGTCTAATTAAAAGAGATAATCAAGGAAACTACATTATACTAAAAGGTACCATAGACAATGAAGTAACATTAAAAAATTATAACAAGTTTTTTGGATAAAGGCCTTATTTCTGAAATATATAGGAAACTGAGTGAAATTTATAAAAATGAGAGCCATTCCCCAATTGATAAATGGCCAAAGGATATGAATAAGCAATTCTCAGAAGAATTCAAATCTATCTGTAGTCATATGAAAAAATGTTCTAAATCACTATTGATTGGAAACATGCAAATATAACAAACTCTGAGGTACCACCTCATAATACCTATCAGAAATGATAAATGCTGAAGGGGATGAAGAGAAATGGGTTCACTAATAAACTGTTGGCAGAGTTTGTAAACTGGTCATGGACAACAATTTGGAACTATGCCCTGCAAAACTTGTGCCTACCCTTTGATCCAGCAATACCACTACTAGGTCTGTATCCTACAGAGATCAAGGAAAAGGGAAAAGGACACACACACACACACACACACACACACATTTATAGCAGCTCTTTCTGTTGTAGCAAAGAATTGGAAATTGAGGGGATACCTACCAATTGGAGAAGTGGCTGGACAAGTTGTGTTATATGATTGTGATGGAGTACTACTGCCCTGTAAGAAATGATGACAGGGGAGGTTCTAAGGGGGGAAAACTGGCAAGACCTATATGAACTGATGCAAAATGGAGTGAGAAGAACCAGGAGATCATTGTGCACAGTAACAGCAACATTGTGATGATGATCAACTGTGAAAGACTTGGCTACTTTGATCAATATGATAATCTGAGGCAATTTCAAATGATTCATGATGATAAAAAAATGCTATCTACCTCCAGAGAGAGAGAGTTGATGAATTAATTCTGAGTTCAAATTAAAGTATAATTTTCTTGCTTGGTTTTTTTTTTTGCAATATGGTTAATGTGGAAATATGTTTTGCATGATTTTATATGCATAATGAATTGATATAATTTTGCTTGCCTTCTCAGCGCATGAGGGAGGGGTGGGAAGGAGGGACAGAATTTGGAATTCAAAATTAAAAACGAAAAGAATGCTTAAAGATAATAAATTTTCAGAACAGCAAAATTTTTAAAACTGTTAATTTGGAGTAAGTTCTACAGTGGGGGGCACTGGAGATCTGTGTTTGATCTTGTTCCATTCAAGATTTTTATCAGTGATTTTCATAAATGCATAGAAAGCTTACTTCTTTATTATGGAGATGAAATGAAACTGGGAGGGAATAACTAATACACTGGAGGGCAAGATTCAAATAGACTTTAGGTCAGATTATTAGACTGACTCTAATTAGATGCAATTTAATAAGCATAAATGGAAGGTTGTGTACAGGTTTTTAAAAATTACGTTTACAAACACCAGAGCGGGGTTGATAGTAGTTCATCTGGAAAAGATCATGTGATTTTAAAGTGTGAGATGGCA
Organism: Potorous gilbertii; assembly: GCA_028658325.1. Taxonomy (NCBI): domain Eukaryota; kingdom Metazoa; phylum Chordata; class Mammalia; order Diprotodontia; family Potoroidae; genus Potorous; species Potorous gilbertii. Next base: position 282,645,778 of record CM053770.1, on the reverse strand, counting down.
GCTAACCCAACTAATAAAATCTTAAATTGCAATAAGAGAGACATTACTTCTAAGAATAAGGAAGTGATAGTTCTAGGGAATTCTGCTCTGCTCAAACCACAGCTGAGGCAATGTTCTCAGCATCACACTTTAGGAAAGACAGATCAAGGAGAGATAATATAAGAATTGTTGGGACTACCTAAAGGGTATGATTTAGAAAAAAGATTGTAGAAATTATACTTCAAGAAATTATTAAGGAAATTTTTCCTGATTTTAGAACTGGAAGGTAAAATAGAAATTGAAAAATGAATTCATTACATGTGTACTGCCTGAAAGAGATCCCAAAATGAAAACTCACAGGAACATCATGGTTAAGTTTCAAAGTCCACAGGTCAAGGAGAAAATATTCTAAGCAACTAAAAAAGATGCAATTCAAATATTATGGAGCTGCATACAGTCCATGTAACACAAGACTTAGTAGCTCCTACAATAAAAGACTGAAGGACATAGAATAAGATTCCACAGAGCAAAGGAGCTGGGTTTGCAGCCAGGAATAACCTGAGTATAATCATGCAAGGGAAAAATTGGTATTTGATGAATTAAATAATTTTAGACATTCTTGAAAAAAGACAGAACTAAACAGAAAATCTGACTGCCAAAAACAAGAATCAGGAGAAACATAGGAAGGTAAACATGAAAAACTAATCATAAGTGATTTAATAAAATTAAACTGTTTAC
>CM053770.1:282487388-282644561 GCA_028658325.1 Potorous gilbertii | reverse complement strand
GATATCTATTTCAGATGTTTGGGATACAGAGGCCTTGAGTCCTATGTCTTTATCTGATGGTAAGCAGTTCTCTTCCTCATCAAAGAGGAATGGGGGAATCATCTTCTCAAGAAAATAACCTTCTATGGTCTTATTTTTTTTCCCTTTTCTGGGCATTTTCCCAGCTAGTTACTTGACTTCTGAGAGTCCTCTCCACCCCTGGCCTAGGTCTGCCCAGCTAGTGCTTGGGGTCTGAGATTCAAATGTTGCTCCCCAGCCTCAGGGCTTTTGGCTGCAGGCCTGGCTGCTATTCAGGGTAAGATTAAATCAGGTTCTCAGGTGGGGACAGGGCTACCTCCCTGGCTCAGTTCCCTCAGGGGGTTTATGCAGAGATCATTTGTAATGGAGCTGCTGCCGAGCTCCTTCCTGCTGCCTCTGCTACTGCCTCTGCCTTCTGAGGGGGCCTGAGTCCAGGAGAAACCCACTCCCCTCTCAGCCTGTCTCTCTCACTGACCTGTGAGTCTGTGGGTGGAGGGACCTTTGCGGCCACTGGAGATTCTGTCCCTGAAGCCTGCTCAGATCTGCTCGCTCCTCTCAGTGCCACGCGGCCAGGGCAGGGGAGGGCTTTGCTCCCATTCGGGGCGCAATGGACCATTGCGATCGGTTTTTCAGGGCCCTCTGGAACGGAAATCTCCTTCATTGTGTTGCTGCGCGGCTTCCACTGTTCCAGAATTTGTCAGGAGTTCTTTTTAGAGGAAATCCATGGGCTGTGGGTTCGGAGCTAGCATAGGTGAGTCTTTCTACTCCGCCATCTTGGCTCCGCCCCCTGGATTTTCTTTCACAACATAACTTAATATGTTTTGCATGACTGTACATATATAGTCTATATCAAATTGCTTGCCATCTCAGTGAGGAGGGGAGAAAAAGGGAGGTGGGAGAGAATTTGGAACTCAAAATTTTAAAAAACGAGTGTTAAAAATTTGTTTTTACATGTACTTGGATAAAAAATAAAAGATTTTTAAAATGGGGTGGGGGGGACTGTACCAAAGGTGACTTGCTGGTTTTAGACTTTGATTAAATTGATTTGAGGAATGATCATATCAAGGATATAATAAATGGGATTTTATCAAATAAAGCAAGGTGGAGGAGGGGATTTAAGGAGGTATGTCAGAGCAATAAAAAAAAGGCATGTAATGAGTCAAGGAAAAGATGTTGTCCCAGTGTGGCATTGTCAAGAATCATAGACATAACTCCCAGGCTGACTTCCACTCTCCATTTCTAAATATGGGGTCTTTACTGAAGGGTGGGAGGTTGATTCAGAACATTTCTATAGTTACAAAATAATACATACCTACACATAGGCACATATACACGCATGCATACATATTCCATGCACAGCACAGAACACACATATACAAATATGCATATATATATATATATATAATGTGATACACATTTGCACATACATGCATCTACATATATACACACATGCATGCATTCAAAACTACCCATCATGGGAAATAATTTGGAAGATAAACTATCAAGAGCAGCAGTTCCTGACTCTTCCCACAGTGCCTTTTCTTTTTCCTTTTGGGGTTCATTTTTCTGAATCAAAAATTTGCTTTCCAATGAATATACTCTATCCCACAGGTTCAAAAGAAGGGAATTATTCTAGACCTAAAAAGACCATCATTTTTCTAACAGCAAAAAAACTCTAGATGAAATAGCTGAGTCAGGATTTCCAGAAGTCAAGGATGATCCACCATTTCATACCACTCAACCTCCAGCATATTAAAAGGGACAAATACAAAATGAGAAAATAAATAATAGCCCAGAAGAGAAACAGAAAGAAGCAGAAGAGAGGACACAAACAGGGCAATTTTGGTACTATCTTGTTCAGCTTAACATACACTGCACTTAACAAAAGTTCGCAGGTCCATTTACAGCACTATTTGGGTTTTTTTCCCTTTATATTAAAATATTTATTAATGATTGTTAAGCTTATAATTTATTATTTTTCAGTCATTTCAGTCATGTCCAACTCTTTGTGACCTCATTTGGGTTTTCTTAGTAAAGACTCTGGAATGGTTTGCCATTTCCTTTTCCAGTTTATTTTACACATGAGGAAACTAAGGCAAACAGGGTTAAATGACTTGCCCAAGGTCACAGAGCTAGTTAAGTGTTTGATGCTGGATTTGAACTCAGAAAGATATCTTCCTGACTCTAGACCCAGTGCTCTGTGTACTATGGCAACACCTAACTTCCCCTAAGTTCATAATAAGAACTTAAAAGTATATGTGTGTGTGTGTGTGTTTGTGTGTATATACATATATGTATGTGTGTATGCATGTATATTGTGTATATAGTCAATGCTCGTAAGTTAGTATGTAGATAGAGTACAAAAGCCAAGGGACAAACCACAGGCAGCTAGGTAAATTTATCAAAAGGCTGAATATGACATGACTCTGAATTAACTGGAAGTCAAATTTAACCTTAAAACTCTTCTACTTGTCAAGATTCTCCCATAGCTAATCAGTTGCCCAGTCCTGATCATTCTACCTCCAAGACATTGCCCTCTTTCATCCCTCTCTCTCCACTCACATGGTCAGCAATCTAGACTATTGCAATGGCTTCCTATTGCAAAACAATGATTTTGTTCCCACTAGTATCTTCCCACTCCAATCCCCTGTCCATACAGCTCCTTCAGTGACATTCCTAAAATATAGGTCTAACGTCACTCCTCAGGTCAGGTAGGACCAATGGCTCCTTACTGCCTCTAGGATCAACTGCAAACTCCTCTGGTTAGCACAATTTGGATACAGTCTTTCTTTCTAGGCTGATTTCCCATTACTCTCCTTCAGGAACTCTACATTCTAGCCACTTGGACTATATGCTTTTCTTCACATGTGATATTTCATCTCCTATCTTAGTGACATTGTACAGTTTCCTTCTGTGCCTGGAACACACTCTCTTCTTGCCAGTTAAGACTCTTGACTTCCCTTCAAAGATCAACTCAAGCTTGATCTTCCACATGAGATCTTTCTTAATTCCTCCAGCTTGGATTTAATTTTATATCTATTTTTTTATCTATTTATATGTGAATATGCCTTACCTTCAATAGAGAGCCCTGAGAGGCAGAAATGTTTTATTTTTGTCTTTCTGTCCCCAGAGCATAACAATTGTTAGGTTCTTAATAAATGCTTGTTTGTCAATTAATTGGTTCAGCGTAGGGGAAAGAAAACTAGCTTTTAAGTCAGTTTTAAAAGAGTTAAAAATTCTTATTTAGCCATCATCTTGAAACAGTCACTTAGCTTTTCTGGTTTTCATTTTTTTCATCTTTAAAATAAGAACATCAGCACTGTGTGATGATCAGCTACGAACAACTTGACTCTTCTCAGCAACACCAACGACTCATGGTGGAAAATGCCATCCACATCCAGAGAAAGAACTGACGAACTCTGAATGCAAACAGAAGCATACTATTTTTACTTTCTTTATTTTTTTCCTGTTTTTTTTTCTTTTAGCCTGTTTCTTCTTTCACAACATAACTAATATGGAAATGTTTTCCATGATTACCCATATATATAACCTATATCCAATTGCTTACCATTTTAGGAAGAGAAGAGGAAAGGAAAGAAAAATTTAGAACTCAAAATTTTGTAAAAATGAATGCTAAAGTGTGTGAGAGCTTTTTCTGGTAGACTTGGAACTTCATTGCAATGCAAGGATTTTAAAAAATTCCCAATAGTCTTTTAAGGGAAAATGCCTTCCACATCCAGAGAAAGAACTATGGAATTCAACCACAGAATGTAGCAAATCACTTTTGTGTGTGTGTATTATGTTTTGGTTTGTTATATGATTTCTCCCATTCGTTTTAATTCTTCTCTACAGTATGACTGTAGTGAAAATGTATTTAATAGGAATGTATGTGTAGAACCTATATAAAATTGTATGCAGTCTTGGGGAGGGGGGGAATCTAAGTTATATGGTAGTGATTGTAGAACACTGAAAATAAATAAAATTAATTTCAATTAAAAAATGAATGCTAAAAACTGTCCTTTACATATAATTAGGGGAAGAATAAAATACTATAAAAATAAAATAAGAAGTGTTGTCCATTTGACTTCCAATGCCCATTCAAGCTCTAAATCTACAACCCTTTGATCAATTGACCAATTTACAAGAATTTATTAGTGTCTGCTATGTGCCAGACACTACACTAGGCACTGGAGATACAAAGAAAAAAAAGAAAGGATTCCTGCCCTCAAAAAACTTACATTCAATCAAGGTAAGCAACCTGTACTTACACTCAGAATAATTTTTACGTAATAAATGCAGTGTAGCCAAATATTAAGTAATTAGGGAAGGAGGGGGTCTAGCAGTTGAGGGAACAGAGGAAATCAGGAAAGACTTTCTGTAGAAGGTGGGGGTGGAGCAGCACCTTGAGGAAGGAGAAGGTTTCTCTGAGGAAGAGGGAAGGAGGGAATGCATTCCAGTGAAAAGACGCAGATGGCAGTTAGCATGTCAAGAGTGAAGGCCAGAGAGAAAAGCAATTCAGCTAGACACTGAGTCCAAGAAGGGAAGGAATACATCACAATGCTGGAAAGATAGGTTGAGGCCAAATTTTAAAGAGTTTTAAAAGCTAACCAGAGTCATTGGTATTTTATCTTAAAGACAAAAGGGACCCGCAGGATACTATTAAGCAGGGAAGCGATATGGTCAGATCTGATTTCTTTTAAAGGAAAATTTTAATGTCAATGTGGATGATGGAATGGAAGGAGGAAGAGATTCTTACTATGAAGACTATTAGAGACTATTGCATACTACAGTTGAGAGGTGGGACAGTTCAGGATTAAGCTGGTATTGATGAATAAAAAACGGAGTGAGATGGAAGCAAATTTGTGGAGGGGGAAACATCCAGATTTGGCAACTGAAAGGTTATATGAGACGAGGGAGAGTGGGGAGTCAAAGGTAACGGTGAAGTTACACACCCAGAAGGCTGGAATAAGGATAGTACTTCCAACAGAGGTCTGAAAGAGGAGTGATTTGGTGGGAAAGATAAATTCTGTTCTGGATCTGTTGAACTTAAGTGATCTTTGGAGAGTCCCACTTGAAATATTCAATAGGCAGCTGGTAATGCGGGCTGAGGAAACTGAAGTCAGATGTAAAGATGTGTGTGACACATCAGCAGAGAGAAGATAACTGAACCCTTCAGGGTAGATGAGGTCACTGACAGAGGGTAAAAAGAGGAGAGAAGAGGCCCCAGGAGTCTATGTGATTTGTAGCTGGAATTTCTCAAAGTTTCATATTGTCCAAGAGACCGTCCATAAAGCATGTTGTAACTTTTTAATAGTATTTTATTTTCCCCTAATCAAGTTAAAACAATTTTTAACTTTATTTTCAAGGTTTGAGTTCCAAATTCTATCCCTTCCTCCTTTTCTCCCCCCTCCCTGAGTGATTATCTGATATAGTTTTTACTAAGTATTGTATATTTCACATCATGGGTACTTGTTAATTTCCTCTTCCTTATTTCTTGTGTCATACTATAACTAGGATGAACCTGAGCCAAGTCTACAAATGCCAACAATTTTCCATATGATACTGCTATGTTCTTGGGAAAGAAAAAAAACACTTTTTTCTTCTGAAAAAGACTATTCCCCACAGTAAGGGGAGAATTTCTACTCCTACCTCTTGCTGTGCTCCTGTGGGTTCCAGCTCAACCCCTTCCCAGAATTGATATTGAGTGCTTTTGCAACTCCTCCTAAGCTTGTTCATATCAAAGTGGACAGGGGAACTGAAGGATCTCAACGAAATCCAATTCTGTTTCAGGGAAGTTAGAGTTAGCCTTTTGGTTAAAAAATCAAATGAATAATTACCATGACGTAAAAAGGCCTTGAACCCTTCTTGCTGTCATAAGAAATTCTTGATGTCTTAACATCATAAGAAATTCTAAAAAATGCTGTCTCAATTCCTTCTAACCTGGTTTTTTTATAGTGGGGCTTAGGCTAGATGATTTCCAGTTCCCTGAAACAGAATGGCACTTCTTTGAATCCTTTGGTTTTCTCCTTTCTTATGTTTAATGTGAACAGATGGATACCAGATGTTAGTAGTTTCTAAAATCCTGGGCTTACAAATCCTTTGTCAAATTACACTTAAAACTAAACCGTTGGATTGAACTTCTTGGAGACTGTTGTTCTTTGCACCATAGATTTAGAACCAACAGGCACATTAGGGATCATCTAGTCCAACTTTTTCATTTTACAGGTGAGGAAACTGAGGCACAGAGAGAACTATAAGAAGAAGATCATAGGTTTTCCACTGAAAAGGGCTTTAGAGGTACTCTAGTCCAACCCTTTCTTTTATAAATAAGTAAACTAATGTTCAGAGAGGTTACATGATGGGTACTATTAAAGGCAGTGTAACAAGCACCAGAATGCCCAGCCTAGTGTCAGAAAGACTCACCTTCCTGAGTTCAATTCCAGCCTCAGACACTTACTAGCTGTGTGACTCTGGGCAAGTCACTTCGCCCTGTTTGCCTCAGTTTCCTCATCTATAATATGAGCTAGAGAAGGAAACGGTCAACTACTCCAGTATCTCTGTTAAGGAAACCCCAAATAGGATCATAAGAAGTTGGACACAACTGAAACCACTGAACACCACCAACATCCATCCTGTGAGTCACTCTGTCAGGCTCGAATCCTCAGGGACTCTTGGGTTGAGGGCTAGCCATTATCTCATGGTCCCCCTAGGAGCTCAGTGACATAAAGATCCAGAAGCTTTTTGGGTTTAAAATAGCTCATGATAACCAGATGCTGACAGGGATCAAAGGAAGCCATACAGTTACCATAGGGGCAGCACCTCCCTCTAGGACAGCACCCAGAATAGCTTTGTTCCAACACCTTTCTTACATCCCTCCCTTCCTGGGACAGAAGAAAACAAATGGTTTTTGCCCATGAAAAGCGAAAGCCAACTTACCCATGAGAAGCTTTCACCCCTTAGCCTTAATTAGCAGTGCCATTCTCTATATTCTGCCATCCATTCAGCTAGGTGGCATAGTGGATAGAGAGCTGATCCTAGAGTAGGGAAGACCTGAGTTCAAATGTGACCTCAGACCTTATTACTGTGTGACCCTGGGGAAGAGGAGAAGAGAAAGAGAGCAGTTGGTAGCACAAATACAATGGAACATTAGACTGAATGCCATAGTTTACTATTCCCACTCTATTGTTTCCTTTACTGGGCAACCTTTCCATAATATTGACTTGCCCAGTCTCACAGGTAGTAAATAGGAGAATCAGGATTTGAACTCAGGTCTTCTAATGTTGACATATACCATCATTCAAATTTCTATCTGCCATCTGCAAATTTTGTATCTACTTCCCAACTTTTCTATAACTAATAAAAATAAAATAAAGACCACTGACATTTATATGGCACTTTAAGGTTGGCAGAACACTTTACATATGGTATTTAATCCTTACAACAACTCTGCGAAGTCTGTGCATTTTTTTAAATTTTTATTTGACCTTTGAGCATAGTTCTCAATTGCTCTACAGAATGGTCAAATCAGTTCACAACTCCAGTACCAGTATATTAGTGTCTCAGTTTTCCCACATCCCTTCCAAATTTGTCATTTTCCTTTTCCATCCTGTTAGACAATCTAATAGTATGACATAGCACTTGCATTCCTTCAATCAATAGTGATTTAGGACATTTTCTCATATGCTATAGACAGCTTTGATAACTTCATCTGAAAATTGATTTCATATTTTATCAATTGGGGAGTGACTCTTATTCTCACAAATTTGATTCATTTCTCCATATATTTGAGAGAGGAGGACTTTATCAGAAAAATTTGCTTCAATTTTTTCACATAGGATTTTCCTTCATCCTATTCCCCCCTCATTTATTCTGTTCTCTATCTCCTTTCACCCTGTCCCTCCTCAAAAGTACTTGACTTCCCCCTCTCCCAATCTGCCCTCCCTTCTATGAGCACCCCACTCCTTCTCATATCTCCTTCCCCTCCAGCTTTCCTGTGGGGTAAGAAAGATCTCTATACCCAATTGATTGTATATGTTATTCCCTCTTTGAGCCAATTCTGATGAAGTAAAGTTAAGTATTTCCCACCACCTTCCCCCTCTTTCCCTCCACTGAAAAAGCTCTTGCATGCCTTTTTAGGCTTGATAATCTACCCCATCCTACCTCTCCCTTTCCTTTTCTCCCAGTGCATTTCTCTTTTTCACTCTTTAATTTTATTTTTTAGATATCATCCTTTCATATTCAACTCACACCTGTGTTTTCTGCCCGTATAAAATCCTTCTAACTACCCTAATAATGAGAAAATTCTTAGGAATTACAAATATCAATTTCCCATGTTGGAATGTAAACAGTTTAATCTTATTAAGTCTTTTATGATTTCCCTTTCCTGTTTACTTTTATGATTCTCTTGAATCTTGTATTTGAAAGTTGAATTTTCTATTAAACTCTGGTCTTTCCAAGCCTGTGCTAATATTTGAAGAATAAAAACAACTGGGGTTTAAGGAGGTTAAGAGACTTGTTCAAGTCATACAGCTAGTAGGGCAAGATTTGAACTCAGGTCTTCCTGATTCGAAGTCCAGCTTTCTAGCCAGCATTCCATCCCACTGACACTTCACTACTGCATGCAACCAACTATAATTGGAGCCTAGGAGCAGCAGAGGGTATGGCAGAGACGTGTGATGCCTTCCTTACCATCCCAGCCTCAAATATTCTCTTCAGAGAAGTGTGTTTCTTGGTTTGAGGAAATCATAGGATCATAGATTCAGAGCTAACAGGGTCCTTACAGATCTAAGCCCAACCCATGTATTTTAGAGATGAGGAAACTGAGACCCAGGGAGTAAAGTGACTTGCCCAGTCTCACAGGTAGTAAATAGTATAATCAGGGTTTGAACTCATGTCTTCTAACTCCAAATTCTTAGTTCTCTTTATTATGCTACAATAACATTATGCCATAATGTCATGTATGGGACTTGGGGAGGAATTATCATACAGATTTCAAGTCCATTGATTGTGCTGGTTATGTTTGATGCTTTTTATCAGATACATTCACTCTGTTGGCATGTGAGTCTTTCTGCAATGTAGGAGCAGGGAGCCATGTAACCAACCAGTCACCTTTCTCCTAGGCTTTTTTCCCTCATGGGATGGTTCTGCTTCAAGTGGATAAGGAGGGTCTCTTAATCTGGCAAGTGGAGCTTTCCATTACTAGTATTGCCCCCTCCTCAAGGCCCAAATGTGCCCATCCTGTGTGGCCACTGCCTTTATATGGGTACCTTGCCAAGGTTGGAGATGATGGTGGTGATGGCAGAGTGGCTTTATTGATCTTGGGTTCTGCCTCAATAAAGTCTTTGCCCATGGGCAGGGCACATCCACTGTCAGTAAGTCTTGGGTTGTTCAGTCATTGAGTTCTTCCCAAAGCTCCATTGAGGTGAAGGTCCAATCTGCTAGGTGGATTCTACCATTTATGAGTCATTGGCTGTACACAGAAGAGGCTATGGAAATTCTCAGGGTTGTTGATTAGAGGAGGGTGGTCTTGATCTCTTATGAGATGGAGTGGTTGTTCTGATTCTATATGTGCAACAGCAAGCCCAACCCCTCTGGAGAACTCGGCGCAGCCCTTCTTGATCCAGGACAATCCAATAGTACTTCAGTTCCTATTACAGGTTACAGACTGTGCCAGGGACACAAGGGCAAAGAATGAAGCAATCCTTGCCCTCAAAGGAAGGGGTGTGGTACAGTGGAAAGACTGATGGATGTGGGTACAAAACCAAGCTCAGCTGCTTGACCTCCGTGTGACCTTGCACAAGGCATTTGACCTCTGTAGTTTCATTTGTTAAAACAAGGATATTGGACTAGGCGTCTTGTACAGTCCCTCCCAGCCTTAAATGTATGATCTTATAAACTGACCTTGGTGGGTCTTTGCCCACATGGACCTCAGTTTTCTCATCTGCAAAGTGGATTAAAGATCTTCTAAGGTCCTTTATAAGTCTAAAGTGATGATCCGAAGAAACTTCAATTTATACTTTTTTAATAAGCATACATAGGAAATGTATAAAGTAAATGTGTAATGAAAATGTATAAAGTAAAAAGACAATCTGGGGGAGAAAGTCACTTGAATCTAGGTAGGAGGAAGATTAGAACAGAAAAAAATTCTATGAAGAAGATGAGCTTTGAAGGAAGCTAAGGTAATATAATGGATGGAGCACCAGGCCTAGAGTCAGGAAGACCTGAGTTCAAATCCAGTCTCAGACCCTGGGCAAGTTACTTCATCCTGTTTGCCTCAGTTTTTTTTCATCTGTAAAATGATCTAGAGAAGGAAATGGCAAACTACTCCAGTATCTCTGCCAAGGAAAGCCCAGATGAGGTCATGGAGAGTCAGACACCACTGAAAAATGATGACAAAAAAAAAGGATGCTAAAGGGCATGGGTGAAGAGTAAGTCCATTCCAGTGATGAGGCACAGACTGTATAAAGAGTTGGAGACTGGAAATAGAGATCATGTGTGAGGAAAACCAAAAAGACTGTACAAAGAGAGCATGCAGAGGAGTAGTATGGGATAAGGCTGCAAAGATAGGATGGGACTAGGTTACGAAGGACTTTAAATGCCAAAAAGAGACTTTTATATTTGATCCTAGAGGAAAGGAGGATATTTTGTCAGTCAGTCAGCCAATAAGCATTTATTAAGCTCTTACTATGTGTGGAAAACCATGTTAAGTGTTAGAAAAACAAAGAAAGATAAAAGACAGCCCTTGATCTCAAGGAGATCACAATCTAATTTGTGGGAGGCAACTTGTAAAAAGCTATGTTATTAATACCTTAATCTGTAAGTCTGGCACTCCCATGAGTGAACCCACAGATTTCCTTTTCTTTTGCATTGATGTTATCTGAGAGCATCCCTCTCCCTCACAGTCATCATACTACAGCACAGCATGATCATGAGCACAGAGGGACCCTGGGGTCCTTAGGGAGCCTAGCTTACCTCTCTGTATGGGTGGGAGATTCCATTTGGTCCTGGCTTGACCCTATCCTATGTACACCATTTCCATGTTATGCCTTTGACCTTTCAACCCCTTTCTCTCTCATAGAATGTCAGGCATGAACAAGGGAGGAGCTTGAATCTTGGGATTTTATCATGACTTGAGGTCAGCCTCCCAGTCTCTCCCAGCACTTAGCAATCTTTGGCCATCTGCTTGTCAAAATTATAGTTGTCTTCAAAAGGCAAATATTTAGACCAAGATCTTAAGGGTCCTATTCCCTTAATTCCCATTTATGGTTTAGCATAGACTCCAGGAGGATAGTCAAGGCCACTAGTGCTGCAAGTTATCAGTCAGATGATTTTGGGGACAGAGTGTCCCGATGGCCATGAGATGCCAACTGGACTGTAGCCTGGGCATTTTTGAAATGCTTTCAGTGTGTGGTATCCCAATCAAATTCAGTCTCCTTTCTAGCATTTGGTATATGGTTGTGAATGGAATATTCTAGTGGAGAAATAACCTGCCTCCGATTCCTAAATAGTCTCATTTGCTTTATTTTACCTCATTTATTATTGTTTGACTAATAATCTTTTGTGTCCATATCACTGTTGTGAAAGGATATTGACCCCCAACCACAATTCTCTCTTTAGGATACATACTGAAAAATAACAAACATTTAAGTGTTTATTTATTTATTAACATTTAAAATAATAAATACTTTAAACTTCTTGGTCCCATTTGCCTAGAAAACCTTCTCAGTACTCAGTGTTCTCATTTGAAATCCTTTTCACTTTCTGTCTTTTTCTCTTAAAATTTTTCATTTATTTTATTTTGCTTTCAAATAGCAAGTATTTATTAGCACATCGCAAGAGTTTAATGAATGCTCATTGACTTGCTTGCTATTTCCTCTTCTTATTTCCCTCATCTAAAAAAAGACAAACAAAATTCCTGTAACAATTATGCATTGCCAAACAATACAAATTACTGCATTGTCCACATCCAAAAATGTCCAACTCATTCCATATTTCCAGTCTATCATGTCTCAACCAGGAGGTAGGTAGCATATTTCTGGAATTTGGGATTGGTCATTGCATTGATTTCTACAGTCTTTCAAAATTTTAACATCTTTTGCAAAGACCCAAACTATTTCTAAAGGGAAATTTAGTGAAGAACGTTAACCAGAACAGTTTTTATCTTTTCCCTATGCTTTTACAAGGTTGGGGAAATGATCTGATGAAGAAAAGGAAGATCTTGATCAATTCAGTTAGTAAAAACATCATTTATCCTACCTTTGGTCAGTCAGAAAGAAGAATCCTAAAAATCCTAAAAAAAAATCCTGCTAAAGCAGAATTGAATGATGAATCTCTGGGGTGAGCCAACACTGAAGGGTCGTTATATATTTCAAAACTCTTGCTCTTCCTGTTCGATTTAGACTGTGGAATTTGTCTTTATTTATTCTAGAACTTTTAAAATTGTAATACAAAAAAAGATATTCAAAGGCAAAATAGATTTGTGCTCCTTTGGATTTTCTTTCAGGAAAATTGCTTAGAATTAGAACTCTTTAATCAATCCATTTCTCTCTGGCAGATTTTTACCTAATACATATTTTTTCTTCCACATTTTCATTTCCAAATACATCCCTCCCCACTCCTCAATTCAGAAAGCAAAAAAAAAAAAAAAAGAATAAGTACAGGATGCATTTTCTCATCTCATCTTTAATCTTGATCATTAAAATTACAGAACATTGGGTTTCAGCCTTTTTGACCATTAATTCCATGAACATTGTGTGTTGTTTTCCTGGTTCTTTTTCCTTTCCTCTACATCAGTCCATATAAGTTTTCCCATACTTCTCTGTATTCTTAACAATCATCTTTTCTTGCCCCCCAGCAAAGTTCTATTGCATTCATGTGCCACATGTTGGTTACCCATTTCCCAGTCAATGGAAATCTACTTTGTTTCTATTTCTTTGTTACTTACTGTGAAAAGGGCTGTGGTGAATACTTCAGTGAATGTGTAGACTTTCAGTTTTTGACATTGTTGAGACATATACCATGAAGAGGACTGTTAGCTTTTAAAGCAGAGGTCAACAAGTTTGAAAACTTCATTCTTAGAGACTAAAGACACTAACCTCAGTAATTTCTCCTACACTGGAAGGATATTTCCTTTGCTCTCCCATTCCCTAACATGTCCTGGAAACTGATTCATTCAGCATGGCACTGTATTTTATCTAGAGTACCTGTTCTTGGTCTTCCAGAGTCTGATGTGGCTTTGCAAGGGCTTGCATATGGGGTATATGGCCTCAGAGTCTAACACCTTCACAGATATATCATCCAGGTAATGGCCTATTTGTGCTCCTAGAATTACTGGCAGTTTTTCCAGGTTCTACCTATACTGTGTATGATGGATAAGTGGTGCAGTGGATAGAGCACCGGTGCAGGAGTCAGAAGGACCTGAGTTCAAATATCACCTCAGACACTTGACACTCACTAGCTGTGTGACCTTTGGCAAGTCACTTAACTCCAATTGCCTCATCCTGGGTCATCTCCAGTCATCCTGATGAAAATCTGGTCACTGGATTCCGATGGCTGTGGAGAAGAAGTGAGGCTGCACAGCCCTCCCTCACTCAAAACAAAGTCAAGTGCAAATCATGTCATCATTTCTCTGATGGCATGATCTTCTTCAGCAACGAAGGATGAATACATACATGGTGGTTAGGAATGAAGGAATACTATGGCCCCAGGAGACATGGAATTTGTGAAAGTGTGATAATAGCAGCGACAGCTAAGATCAGCACAGGGCTTTAAGGTTTCCAAACTTTCTATATACATTCTCTCGTTGAATCCTCAAAATCTTCTATGAGATAGAATCTACTATTATCCCCATTTTATAGATGAGGAAACTGATTGATTGATTATGTGAGCTTGGGCAAGTCACTTAATGTCAGGGGCAGGATATGAACCCAGTTTCTCTGCTACCAGTCCAGTACTCTACCCATTATACCAGAATGTCTAACCAAGATTAGCAGCCCCAGAAAAGATGCCATAGGCCAAATCAGGAATTCCAAGCAGTCCCTATGGGCCTTGGAAATATTTGTATGAGTATAATAATGTCATTTCATGGGTTACAACATTATTAGGCTTATAGAGCTTGTCCTTCAATATGGTTTCTGCACAAATAGAACAATGAATTGAGTCCAGAATTAAACAAGATAAAGCAGAATTTATTTCCCCTAGAAGCAAAGGCCCATCTTTTCAATGCCTGATTAACAAAGAGGAATATTTACTCAAAAGACAAAAAATATATAAACATACTCCTTAAACACGTGGGAGGCATAACCTTCCTCCCAGCTCCAGGCCACTTCAGTGCTTGGGAAAGGGATTAGCTTCTCAGTTTAGCTAAATCCCCATAGAGCACAGTCCAAATCCAAACCTCCCCTTGGGCTCCAGTCCCAGGCCCCCTAGCACTCCTGGGTTTCCATGCAGGCTGATGGCTGCACCACCCTGCCTGCAGTTCTGGCTTCCAAGTTGCCATGGCTTGAACTGCGTCTCCTGGGGATCCTCTCTGGCAAGTGAAACTGAGGACAGATAGCAGAGACAGAAACAATTCCCTACAGCCATTTCTCAGAGCAGGGATAAAAGAGAGATATGGGGGAAGGGCAGGTCCCTCCTTTCTCACCAATTTTGCTCATCAGCGTGTTCACACTGGGCAAAGCAGAGAGGAATCTCTGAAAGGGTGCAACTGAAAAAAACAATAGAAAAGAAAGCAATGACTGTCTCACTAAAGACAGGTAATTAATCAAAGGATCAGTTAGGTCACAGTGGGCATGCATGAAGCTTGCCCAGAGAACCCCAGGGAACACCTATATCTGATTACCAGTGATTGTAAGACAAGGACATGACTCTCTGCAAGGGATGAAAAATCAAATATCACACAGAGGGCGATGGTGTGGCAGGTATGACCAGGTTGCAACCTCTGACCAGGGAAGAACTTCAAAAACCAAGAGGAAAAGATGTCATCAGGGAAATCATGCTGAAGAAAGAAGACAGGCTCATGCAAACAAGGAGGAGGGGTGATGGTAAGTGGAAAGCCCCATGCTGGCATTTCCTCAGTTTCAGGAGAAAGGAAGTAAGACTGCCCACACATGGGATGGAAACATTTTAGGGAACTAGGAGAAGACATGGAAAAGAGCTGTACAGGTGAGGCATGCACGGATGGGTTGTAAACTGCATCATTGGAGGGAACATTCAAATGCAGGAGATCACAGATGTGGCCCCCTGGCATTCTTTTTCATGCCCTTTTCAGTTTAGTCTCTTATTGCTCCCCAGCTTTTCCTCCTCCCTACATAGGTGAGACATATTCTGAGAGAGTTTGTAATTATCCCTCCCCTTGCTAATAAATCTGATAGTGACGCAAATGACCTCATTCCCACTAGAAAATTTTTAATTCTTGGTACGTATTTTTTTGCTGAGAAACTGACAATTTTTAAGGATTCCAGTTGACTTTTCCAACTAAATGAGGCATTATAGTCAGCACTTCATGCGCCCAGTACAACAATTACATGTTCTGGTTGTGGGCTAACTACAACTTCATGTAGGAAGGGATCCATTTGTCCAACTTTTATGTTAAAAAGGATCATTTGCTGAACTTACATCTCTTGTTTGCAGAGGTAGAGAACTATGGGTATCAAATTCTGAAAACACAGCTGAATTCTATTGGTATATTGGTTATTTTTGCCAAGCTACTTTTTTTTCCCTTTCTTTTTTATTCTTTGTTGTAAGAGAACTGGCCAGGGGAGGGAAGGGCATAAAAATGCAAGAAAGAGATCTTTCAAGCTGGAAGAAACTTACAGGTCACCTAATTTACCTCCCTCATTTTACAGATGAGAAAACTGAAGCCTGGGAGCCTAAAAAGGGACTAGGATTGAAGAGTACCTGAAAAGCTCAAACTGCACTGATTGATACAGTGCCTTTTAAAAATTATTACAAGGCAAAAAAATAGAGATAATAAAATAAAAATCTTTATTTCAAAATAAAATTGTAATTGTTGTCGTTTAGTAGTTCTTCAGTCACATTTGACTCTTTGACCCCTTTTGTGGTTTTCTTGGCACAGATATTATAATGTTCCCCATTTCTTTCTCCAGTTTATTTTATCAATGAGGAAACTGAGGCAAACTTGGGTTAAGTGACTTCCCGAAGGTCACACATCTAGTAAGCGTCTAAGGATGAAGGAGGACCTTATTGCTGCTTTTTTCACTTGGGACCTCCACTTCTAGACTTTTGGAGTTAGTTGTCTTTCATTCTCTAAGAGGATCAAAATGACATCACCATGATAAAGTGAAGTTTCAGTGTGTCTGACTGTGCCTGATCAGAGCAATATGAACTCAGAATGCTCTACCACAGATTAGGCACAGAGAGTCCATGTGAATATTTGTGGTGGTTACCCCAAATTTGTGCATCCTGCATTTCCTTTGTGCTATTTCAATTCTGCTTTGCTCATAGAGCACAGCACCTTTTCTGATGTGGGCATGCCATGCTGAGTGGTCCTGTGCCAGTGTCTCCTATGTCACACAATCAAATCAAAAATTCTTAAGGGAGAACTAGAGGGTATCCTTGTATCACTTCTTCTGACCACCATGTGATTGCCTGACCCCTGTGAGTTCTCCATAAAATAGTCTTTTTGGCAAGCATACATTTTGCATTCAAACAATGTGACCAGCCCATCAGAATTGCACTCTCTGAAGCATAGTTTGAGCAGTTCAGCTCGAGCAAGGACTTCAGTGTCTGGTACCTTTTCCTGCCAGGTGATCCTCAGAATCTTCCTAAGACAGTTGAAATGGAAGTGATTCAGTTTCCTGACATGGTGCTGATAGACTGTCCATGTTTCACAAGCATACAACAATGAGGTCAGCACAATGGCTGCAGACCTTCAGTTTAGTAGTCAGTCTAGTACCTCTTGTCTCCCAAACTTTTCTTCAGAGCCTTCCAAACACTGAGCTAGCTCTGGCAATGCATGCATCAACCTCATTGTCAATATGTACATCCCTGGAAAGTACACTACCAAGGTAAGTGAATTTATCCACAGCATTCAAAACTTCTCCATTTGTTATAACCAATCGTTCCATGTATGAAATGGTTGGTGGTGGTTGATGGAGCACCTATGTTTTCTTGGTGTTAATTATTAGGCCAAAATTAGCACAGGCAGCAAAGAATTGGTCCATACTTTGTTGCATCTCAGCTTCAGAGGCTGCATTGAATGCACAATCATCTGCAAACAGAAAATAATGCACCAACACTCCCTCCACTTTGGTCTTGGCTTGTAGCCTTTTCAAATTGAAGAACTTACCATCAGTACGGTAGTTGACCTTGATTCTGTGTTCATCCTCATTAAAAGCATTTGTCAACATGGCTGAGAACATCAAGCTAAAAAGCATGGGAACAAACACACAGCCTTATTTCACTCCATTGGTGACTGGGAAGGCACGAGAGCATTGTCCACTATCCAGAACCCAGGTAAACATGCCATGATGAAATTGACATACAATATTGATGAATTTCTTCAGGCGACCAAATTTTTACATAATTTTCCATAAACCCTCATGAAACAGTGTCCAAGGCCTTGGTCAGATCTACAAATGTTGGGTACAGACCTCTATTCTCCTGGCATTTTTCCTGGAGTTGTCGGGCAGCAAACACCATATCGACTGTTCCTTGGCCCTTTCTGAAGCCACACTGACTCTCAGGTATATGACCATCTTCCACTTGAGGAATCAGCCTGTTAAGGAGGACTCTAGGCTTTTGTAAGTGCCTGGAGGAATCCCCGCACCTTTCTGGTCTTCAATAATTTGGTTATTCAAAGGTTTCTTCCAGATTCTAGTTCATAGGGTCATAGGATCATAACTTCAGAGCTGGAGGTATTCCTGAGGCCATTTATTCAAACCCTTTCATTTTACATTGAGGAGACTGAGATTCAGGGAGATTAAGTCACTTCTTTGATAATAGAACAAGCACCTCAGAGGTCATCTAGTTCTACACCTTCATTTTATGTTTTTAACCTGGACTCTATGATCTATCCATCTACCTCTCTCTCTATCCATCCATCCATTCATCTATCTCTATTTATCCATCTCTCTCCATCTATCTTTCTCTCCATCAATTTATCTCTCTTTATCCATCTAGTCATCCATCTATGCATCTATCCATCCATCCATCCATCTATCTCACTATATATGCCATTCATCATAATTCATTTCTTTTGTAATACCACGTATTTTTTTCATGAATTTAAAACATACATTCTGAAGAGGGGTCCATAGGATTCACCAGACTGCCCAAAGAGTATCTGCCACAAAGAATTTCTACTTTAAAGCCTTTTTAACTGGATAATTCAATCTCCAGATAAACTGAATATTCTTCTCAGCTAACATAAGGTATTCTCTTTTCCTGTTCTTGAAACCCTCATTTAAGCATCTTTTGCCATACACCTGGGCCAGGAGAATTGAACAAATGCATTACAATAATGCCTTCTCTCCAACCTTAAGCTTCAATTATTTGTTTTGGACTTTCCAGCTTGAAGAAAATAGGAATTGAACAGTTGTGCCCTCTCTTGGTCATCTGGTAACATTACACCTTCTTGAGGTGGCCCAGTACATACCAGAATTAGAACTATATTACAATGGGGCTATCATCAAAATAAGAAATACAGTGACGCATCAATGGAATAGATTAGGTACATGAGACACAGTAGTCTATAGTAATCTATTGTTTGAGAAACCCAAAGACTCCAGCTTCTGGTATAAGAACTCAGTATATGACAAAAAATAACTGGGAAAACTGGAAAATAGTACAGCCCAAACTAGGCATAGACCAACATCTCACACCATATACCAAAATTAGGTTGAAATGAGTAGATTATTTGGACATAAAGGGTCCAAATTATAAAAGCAAGGGATGTTCTACCTGTCACACCTATGGAGAAGGAAAGAATTTATGACCAAACAAGAGACAGAGAACATTATGAAATGCAAAATGGATCATTTTGATTACATTAAATTAAAAACGTTTTGCACAAACAAAATCAATGCAATCAAGATTAGAAGGAAAGCAGAAAGCTGGGAAACAATTTTTACAGTCAGTGTTTCTGATAAAGACCTCATTTCTCAGATATGTAGAGAACTGAGTCAAATTTATAAGACTACAAATCATTCCCCAATTGGTAAATGGTCAAAATATATGAACAGGCAGTTTTCATATGAAGAAATTAAAGCTATCTATAGTCATATGAAAAAATGCCCTCAATCACTATTGATTATAGAAATACAAATTAAAACATCTCTGAGGTACCACCTCATACCTAACAGAAAAGGAAAATGACATTATACCTTCTTGCCCAAGCTCTAGCACTGTGGGTTCCCCATTACTTCTCTGATCTTATTCTGAATATCATTTGAGGTGCTTTTTAAAAAAATCTTTAACATATCCCGCAAATATTTCAGAGTATCAATCTTTGAAGGACATCCCGGGGATGCCTTCACAGTTTTCAGAGAGCACTCTTCAACAATTTAGGCCACTTTGAAGATGACTGGTCACTGAAGTCAAGGGACACACACTCTCTCCAGAGAGCCACTCTTTCCTATGTAGCCTAGAAAAAGAAGCTATAAAATAGTTTGACCCTTTTCTATTTTTATTTTCATGTGCATTGTCTCTCCTGAACTTCCAAACAAGCATGCAGCAAGGATAATAGAGATTTCACCCCTTTCTCCTTTCCACCCATCCACCCAGGAGCTAAGAATGATGCCTTGTTGGAGCAAATAGCATGAGGTCTAGGCAGGACTAAGAAGGGAGTTCCTGGACCTCTGGCTTCTGATCATCTTGTGAAGTCATTTTGTTTCCTTTTGGAGCATAAATCAAAGACTCTTGATCTTGACAATGAACTTTCTCAGCCTTGGAAATTGTTCCATGGTAATCAATCCTGAGCTTGAGAGTTTCCAAAACCTAGCATTCTCAAGAGATGAAATATACATGAGTTAGAGAGCCAAGCATTAGCCTTGAAGATTTCTTCAGTAGCGTACCCTTTGATAAAGGAAAAAGACTGCCCTATTAGCTAAGCAGGGGTGGGGAACTTACAGCCTCAAGGTCACATGTGGCTGTCGAGGTCCTCAAGTGCAACCCTTTAACTGAATCCAAACAGGTGACTTGAAGGGCCATGGCCACACTCTAAGTAGATCTGCTATTTGAAAAAGACAACTTTTAGAGCTCAGAAAATAGGGAGGGAAAAATCTTCATTTTTCAGTAAGATTTTCCCATAAGATCCCTTTGAATAATTCAGTCTCCCTGAGTCCTTGACAATTGTAACCTATAAACTCTTGAGGTACTCATCCCATGTCCCTTCTCATTTGATAACTCAGATTACCACAGTAAGACTACATAGAATTATATCATATATAATCATATATATTATTATATTAATCCTCAGAATTCTAAGGATAACCCTAAGGGATCAGAGATGTCTTTCTAAAGCCACCATTCTGGTGTTCTCCGTAATATCAATTGCCAGTTATAGTTGGTTACCTCCCTTATATTACTCTGTCACTTACCCAGTGATTAATACCCCACTATTATTTAAATAATTAACTTCAATCATCTTTCACAAACATATTTACTGAGAAGCTACAGCAAGAACAGAAGTTATAAACATTTCCACCAAACTGGAGACACATTTTCCTTCTAACACCTCAGTCCTTGGGGAGAGTGGGCTCAAACCCAAACTTTGCTATTACAAAGTATTGGACAAGTAACTCTTTGGGGGAAACAGTGCCTGTGCTACCCCTGGTCTAGCTCCCCAGCACCGGCTATCTCAGAGCTGTGATGGCACCTCTTTTAGATCGGCCACTAGCAACTCTGCTGCTGCTGCATGCTCGCTACCATGTCAGCCCTAGTGGGCTCTTGGTTTGACCTGTCAGTGCCTTTTTGAATGGACGCTGTGTTCCACATCAGAGGCCAGTCAAAACAGTCCTGTATTGTTCATGTTCAGAAATAGGCTCCCCAAGTATCTGTGTTTGCTCACACTTTCAGGACTGAGCCCTCATTGGGCTAGTATCCCATTCAATTTATGTGTATTTTGTAACATACCCTGTAGACCTTTAAGCACTACATGTATCCGATTTATTGTTTATTAATTTTATTTTTACTATAAACAGTACTTCTTTTATGAAAACAGAAAAAGTTTCTCTAATCAATAGTGATTTAGAGTATTTTTTCCTATGACTATAAATAGCTTTAATTTCTTCATCTGAAAACTGCCTATTTCTATCCTTAGACCAATTATCCATCAATAAGACTTGTAGTCTTATTAATTTGATTCAGTTCTCTATATATCTGAGCAATGCGGCCTTTATCAGAAACACTGGCTGTAAAAAAGCAAATTGCTATCAGGTTTAGTTTACCAAGGCAATTTTTTTTATTATTCTCAGGAAATCAATTCCCTCAGGATGGAGGGATGTGTGGGAGGAGAAGAGAAGCAGCCTTATGTGTGTTTCCATCGTGTTCACTGGTATTGGGCCTTAACAGAAGGATGCTGTTTTCCCTACCTGCTTGGAAGGGGTGGAGAGGGGAATCCCTGCCTTGCAGCTCAGGATCTCTGACTCAGAATTTCTGGGAAGAACATGAGAATATCATGACCTGGAGTGGGAGTAAGAGGGAAAGACTTCCCAGGATTTCCGTGTACTCATCTGCATTGAACTGAGGCATCACTGATACTCTGGTTCAGCCTCTGCCTTTCTGTAGGATGTTACAATTCCCCTTAGGAAAGTTTTATTGTTCAGTTGTTTTTTAGTTGCCCCTGACTCTTCATGTCCCTATTTGGGGTTTTCTTGGCAAAAATACTGCAGTGGTTTGATATTTCCTTCTCCCTCTCATTTTACAGATAAGGAAACTAAGGTAAACAAGGTAAAATGAGTTGCTCAGGGTCACACATCAAGTGTCTGAGATCAGATTTGAACTTGGGAAGTTGAGTCTTCCTGATGCCAAGTTCAACATTCTATGCAACATGGTACCACCTCACTGCCTCTAGGAAAGTTTTAGGGAGCTTGATTTTCCTCTGGAAGTTAGGGTTAAGGTGTTTGTAATTGTGCTAGTGTTCAGAGAAAACTGAGAAGAGAATGGAACCTAGGTTGAAAACCTGGCTCAGCTTCTTCCTATCTTTGTAAACTGAGGCTAGTCACTGTATCTTTCCCGACTCCAGTTTCCTTATCTTTAAAATCAGCTTTACAGCTTCTAACATCCCTTTGATCTCTAGGTTTATCATCCTGGGTAAATTACTTTGCCAATTCAAGAGGCTGTAGAAACTTTAGTTTTATCCCCATCACCATCCCCAACCCCCCCCACCACCATCATCATCACCATCACCATCACCATCACCCCTACCACTATCATCATCATGATGATTTTCCCTAACTATACCATTGGGAAGAATCACTTAATAAGTTCCCACCCAACCATAAACACTGTGAAGGGAGGGTAGAAATACCTATAGATATCACATTTCCGGTAGATGCCTCAATGTCAATGTTGTGCTCAATACTCAGTTCACATTTCTGCCATCTGATGGCCTCATAAATGACTCAGGCGCAACTCTTCTGGCCTGGGTTTTCAAGGCTCTTGGGTTTCCTTCTCTTCTCTGGATCCTTCTAGTCTAGCCTTAGGCTTCTTGGGGAGCCCTGGCTATCTCCTCTGCATTCCCTGGTGGCTGCTTAACCAATAACTCTAAGAACTCCTGTCTAGCTTGACACAATCTTTACTATGGTAGGAAGAGGGAATATTTCACAAGTTAGAGATTCGATGAGGGCATGACTGTCCAGGGCAGCCCTGCAGGGAACAGCAACCATGTGATGGGGTGAAAAGTTTGATTCACAAGGAGCCGGAGACCTCTGACACTTAGTGGCAGAGTGACTAGACTAGCTATGTAAACAAGAACAAAATCTTCCGCTTTTATGAGCCTCAGTTTCTCCATCAATTAAATGGGACTAATAACGTTTGTACTACCTACCTCACAAGTCCGTTGTGCAGCAATGTGATTTAGTGGAAAGACTTCCCATACTTTCGAGTTGTGTGACCATTGTTAAGTTAGGGTTTAGTCTGTGGCCAGAGTCAGGGAGTTCAGTGTTTCACAATTTGAACAACATCGGGGAAATATGGGTTCAAATCCTGCTTCTGACACAAGCCGTAGGATGATGGGCAAGTCACCTCTCTGAGCCTCAGTTCCCTCCTCTGTAAAATTACTTAACTCACAGCATGTTGTGCCATCTTCACCTGAAATAACATCTTCCCAGCTAGAATCTGTCTCAGACAGCCTCTCTAAAATTGGTGGGTGGAATCTCTTTGTCTGAATACTTAGCTAGTCACTCTTTCTTCTGATTCATTGGGAAGTCCAACTAAATTTTCCATGGTATGTTTCTAATACTTAATTGTAGATGTTCTGTTGAGTAATTTTGTAGGAGGTAGAAAATATTAGGCTAAGAGGAGGACTGTGATTGGTGCCTATGCCAGAGTGCCAACATCAAACATGTATGTCCTGGATTGTCATCTGCCCTAAGACCCAGGACAAGGAATCAGAGGGAGGAAGCACAGGGCAACTAGGTGGGACAGTAGAGTGCTGGGCCTTAAGTCAGGAAGACCTGAATTCAAATCCAGCCTCAGACACTTACTAGCTGTGTGACCCTGGACAAGTCACTTTACCCTGTTTGCCTCAGTTTCCTCATCTGTAAAAAGAGTTGGAGAAGGAAATGGCAAACTACTCTAGTATCCTTGCCAGGAAAACCTCAAGTGGGTCACAAAAAGTTGGACATGACTAAACAACAATAACAACTGTGAAGCTCTTCTGAACATTACCATTCCCCCTGCCTGCCATCACAGAGAACTACTGACTATCCCTGCCTCTCTACCTCAAGGAGTTTCCAAGGATTACACACTCAAAGTAGCCTTGAAGCCATGTGACAGGTCAGAGCAGCGCTGAATTAATACCAGACTACACAGGACTGAATGTTTTCCTATTACCCATTTGTCCTTCATGTCCAAATTGTCTCTTCACCTTGAGGGAAGTGGTCAGTTATTGTTACCATGGTTTGAAGAGTCCAGAGAAAGACTCAGTTTTTGTTACTCTGACTTGGAAGCCAAGAACTTCCAGGGCAGAGAGGGTAGAAGATGCTAGTGGCAACCATGGCTTGCTGTCACTGCTGTGGTCTGCCTCGGAAGTTATAGTAGATCTGAGACCACACTGGAAGCCAGAGCCGCTAATTTGGGACTCACATGCAGATAGTTGAGTCTAGATTGGGTGAAAAACCAAAGCACATTCTGAAAACCACAGCAGCTCGTGAGAAGACTGGGAGACTGTTTGGACACCCTCTCACCACCACCAACGCCTCCCCAGAATTATCCCTGGGTTGTTTTGTGTGTTTGTTTTTACTGTTTCAGTTAAGAGCAAGAGCCTTCTCTCTCTCATTCCCTTTCCCGCGTCTTGAAGGTAATGGAAGAAGATCTTGGGAGACAATTGATTGAAGCATCACATCAGAAGAGAATCCTGTAGTTTCTTCACAATTCAACTAAGTTTAGTAAACTATGTTGCTACAGAAATGGTGGTTACCTGTATAAATAGCAAGGGACAAGATAAAGAATGAGCCAGGAAATTTCCCAGTTACCAGGGTGGGGACAAACCACAGAAATGTTGATACTTTCATAATCTTGAACTGCATTTATCATCATGCATTAGATTGATTCAGAACTCAGTTAGCAGGTGTCTTTTTGCCCCGTACTTGCCCAGGTAAAGCTGCCTAAGCACGGAATAAAGCAAATGTGTCAATTTTACCTAAATCCTTGGCTTCTTTCTATAGCTAATGGTAGCCTGCCACCTTGTGGGCAAAATTATACATACAGTCTGCTGATGGATGAATGATAAAGTGGCAAGGCGATTGATCTGTTTGTTTATAGAAAATGGCTTCCATTTTGGGGTGCTACAGCTACTGTGCATATGTACTTGTATCATGGCTGCATTTCACATGGAGTGCCTGATGTAACAGGTGATTTATAAATAGTTGGTGGTGGAGGGATCAAAATTAGTAAATTAGATATAGAGTAGGATCTTGTATTTTCTATACTTTTGGGGCAATGCTGGGACTACGAAGGAGTCTGCTAGGGTGAAATAAGAAGGGAAAAAACAGAACAATAGACACAATGACTACAGCAACGGAAATAGTCAAAAGAAAGATAAAGATTTCATCAAATTGGAAAAGTAAAGGAAATCAAAAGATCACTAAAGGAAGTAACCATCTAAAGCTAGCCCAGAGGGGTCTTAGAGTACACAGAGGGACATACACCTGCCTCCTCTCAGCAAAGAGCCAGGGGACGACCAAAGCAGAATATCAGATAAAGTCCTTTACTGGGCATTTTTCTAACTATTTTTCTCTGTTACAAGGGAAGATTCGAGGAGGGAGGAAAAGAAGCAATTTCCAAAAATGACTGTAATGGACTTGATTCCAAGAAGATCTCAGTTCAAATTCTGCCTCAGACACTTGCTTGTGGTGGGCAAGTCAATGAGCCCTCTTTGACTCAGTTTTCACTTATGTAAAACAGGGTTAATCTGATAAGACTGTTGCAAGGATCATACCCAATAACATATGAAGTATTTGCAAACTTCAAAGAGCTACATAAATACCAGTTATTATTATATAAGAAGCAAAAGGCACCATTAATTTATAAATGCTACAAATTTTTAAAGACAATAGAGAATCATCTATACAAGCATGGAATGTTCTCATAAAGATTTACTTCTTTCCCTTCTTTGTAGAGGTGGGTGACTATGGGTACAGAATGTTGAATACACTGTCAGAAACAATTGATTAGGTGATTAGTTTTGCTCTATTGTATCTTTTCTGTTTCTTACTCTTTGTTACAGGGGATGGTAATCTGGGTAGAGGAGGTAAGAGGGATATATATGTATATATGTGTGCATATAGATTTCTAGTTATCTATTCATATTTCTGTATATGTGTATATATATATATATATATATATATATATATATATACACACATACACATACATACATAGAGAGAGGGAGAAATAATCAATATCAATATTGATGTAAATATGGCAGCTAGGTGGCACAGTGAATAAAGTGCCAGGCCTAAAGTCAGAAAGACTTATCTTCCTGAGTTCAAATCTAGTCTTATACCAAGCTGTGTGACCCTGGGCAAGTCATGTCACCCTGTTTGCCTCAGTTTTCTGAACTGGAGAAGAAAATGGCAAACCACTCCAGTATCTCTGCCAAGAAAACTTCAGATGGGGTCATGAAGAATTGGACCTGACTGAAATGATTAAACAAACATACACAGAGATATATAAGTGTGTGTGTGTGTATACACACACATAGATATATAAGTATATGTGTGTATTATATATATACATACACATAGATATATAAGTATATGTATATGTGTATATATGTATATATATATACACACACACAGATGTATACATATATATTCAGGTGATACAAAAACAAAAAGATGTCAATGGAAATACTCAACAGAAAAGAAAATTAATTTCTAAATGATTTTAAAGTTATGTCACCCCCAGTATTAGCTCAGCTGTTTTCCCTGACTTTATTTTCTTAAGTGTCATTTCAACAGCACATTGAGTGAAAAGATTGATACTCCATCATAAAGGGTAATGAGATCTCTATGAAAACACTACCAAGTTGAACGACTTAATATCTATTTGTCACTGGGATTAGTTGGATCTTACACCAAACTTTCTGAACACTCATCTTCTCCTGATGTTTTCTCCAATTTTGTGAGGTAATATCTTTTGTAATTTCCCCTCATCTTCCAGGATAATACTTTGCAAATAAGCTTGTACTTTTAGCTGCTCTTCCCCTTGGCTGCCATATCTCTGATCAGGAAGGAGATCAAGTGGGTGCTCTCTGGTGGGGTTTCTGGTCTCTTTAGGCACCCTTGTTCTGTGAATTGTTTCATATTGATTAAATTTCACCTGAAATGGTGATCAGTAGACTCTATATTTTGTCTTTGATCAGTTTCTCATTTTCCAGAGTCACCAGGTCAGGATTGGAGCTGTAATTTGGGGGTTAATTTTTCCATTTGTTCTAATTAGGAAATGATCTGATTACTCATGCATCACTGATTCTGAAGATATTTCCATATTTGACAATGTATTTCAGTTTAATCAAACGAGTATGCATTTAGAACCTACTGTGTGCCAGGCACTGTGCTGAGTCCTGGGGCTAAAATGCAATGATTGAAACAATCTATACTCACAAGGAGCTTATGTTCTAATTCCACAAACTTTCTGTTATTTTTTAGTCATTTCAGTCATGTCTGTGACCCTATTGGGGATTTTCTTCACAAAAATACTGGAGGGTTTGCCATTTCCTTCTCCAACGCATTTTATAAGTGAGGCAAACAAGGTGAAGTGACTTGCACAGGGTCACACAGCTGGTAGGCATCTGAGGCTGCATTTGAACTCAAGTCTTCCTTGACTCCAGACCTGGTGCTCTATCCAATGTACCACTTAACTGTCTCTTCCACAAACTTTTATTGAGTACCTATTACAGTCAAGGCATATATAGGAGACAGCATGACATAGTGGCTAGAGAACTAGCCAGAGGGTCAAAAAGACCTAGATTCAAATCCTGCCTCCATCAAAAACTGTCTGCATGAGCCTGGGCAAGTCTTTTAATCTCCCTGGGCCACAGTTTCCTTATCTGTAAAATGAAGACTTTTAAGGTCTGTTACACTCTTCTCATCCCAACCCAGGTGTAAATCTCTGATCCTCTGAGTTTCTTGGAGGTTACCTAGCAGGTACCCACTTGTATTTGATAGAAGAAATTTCTTACCAGCAGGAGCCCCCTACACTCATGAAATTGCCAACACGATTTTTTTAAACACCAGGTACTGTCCTAGGAAATAAGGCTATAGTGACAAAAATGAAACAATCCCTGTCCTTGAGGAGCTTATATCTTATTGCACATGTATAGGATTGCAAAAATAAATAATTCCAAAATAATTTGATGAGGGAGAGAGCACTTTCATATGGAGGAATCAGAAAAGGCTCCATAGAGGAGGTGACACTTGACATGAGCCATGAAGGAACATAAGAATTCAGAGGGAAACCTGTGGAGGAACATATTCTCAGCACAAGGAGAAGCTTGTATGAATAGATGGAATTCAGAGATGGAATGTCAAATTTAGAGAACAGCTAGTAAATTTATTTGGGTGGAAGGTAGAATACCTGACTCAGAAGCATGCAATAAGCCTGGAAAGGTAGGCTGGAGCCAGAATTTGAAGGGCTTTAAACAGCAGGCTGTGCAGTTTACATTTTATCTGAAGAGCTTGTACCCAAGAGGCATTTAGTCAAAGTTAACTCCTTGTTAACAAGTGTATCAGCTCTTTCAAAAACCTCTCCTACAGAGGCTAGAGTTACTGTTACTGTAGCTTTAAGAGACAAATGGAATGCTTCGTAATGTAGACAAAGTTCAAGGAAAAGGTTTTTGTCTTGCATTGATGATGTTTCCTTATACAAGAGTTAACATAGACACCACATTTGAGGATGATCAAGTCATGCATGACTAGAAATAACTAGTCATATATCCTTTGACCAAGTCTTTAAAAATAGAGAACAGAGATATAAAAAGAGGGTTGAAGATATCAGTGCTGAGACTCAGAGAAAAACTAGTCAGAGCCCACACAGGCTCTGATTTCCTCAAGAAAAACCTTCGCTGCCATGTGGCAACATCAGGGAACCACATGTTTCCAGTCTAAGAGGAAACTATATGACTCCAGAGAAGGGAGTGGACAAAGCCTGTGATGGGATAACAAGAAATTCCAAGGCTAAACCTTGAATTTCAGGAGTATAAATGAGGCTCAGAGACATTATGCCAGTGGTGAAGAGACAGAGGAGTTCCTGAATATGTGGGAAAATGCCTATACCAAGCATCCTGTGCCCAGAGTAAGAGTTCATCAACAACAATGAATTCCTAGATCAAGCAAGAGCTGTAGCTGAGGAAAAACAAAGGCCAATATGTGGAGGAACAAACCTGGACCTTTGTATTTATTAGTAATGTGAGTTATATGGACTGTGCAGATCTGAGGAAAGGAGAGTGACATTCTATGAACCCTCACTTTCTTCTTAAAGGTAGAGACCCCCAGAGTTACTACTATAAGTCAGGGGACTGTTTAAGTCCCTACATAAAGGTTAACTTTCCTATAGAAGGGAATTATTCTTTAGCAGTGTAGGGATTATCTCCAATAACATCAAGTGTTTCCTCTTCCAGGGGAGAGGGCAGAGGATATTGGGAAAGTTCTGTAAGTGTAGAGAACTTCATAGATCCATGGAAAGCATAGAGGCCCACTAGAGGGGAGTCTTGCCTTTCTGTAATCTCAGGTATGAGCCACAGAATTGCAGTAGTTTAGATTTGGAAGGAACCTTAAGAATCATCTAGTCCAACTCAAACAAAAGAAATTTTCATTACAATCTACCCAAGAAACTATCCTCTAGGCTTTGCTGAAAGGCTTTCTTTGTGAGTCTTTTGTGTTTTGTATTTTCTGACAGATGAAATAATATTTGTTTTGCACTGAATATTATTAGCCCAAAAGAGCTGAAAGAAAGGGATACTTTTGGTGGAGACCTAGGCAAGAAATAAATGAAAATATTTCCAGGGGAAACACTGAATTTGAAATGCATACAAAAAAAATTAATAAAAAATTAATAACCTCAAACTGAATCCTATCTGTAAAACCCAGAACTTCATATCTGGACCCTGAGTTCCATATCATAGGAACAGAAAGAAGTCATTAAGAGTTTTGAGCGGAGGAATAATACACTGAGACTGTGCCTTTGGTAGATTACTTTGACAGATCTATGAAGAATGGTGTTGGGTTGACTACGTGGATTCAGGAGACATTTACAGAGATGATCATTAGATACATCAGTACTAAGGGACACCACTGAAAGTATCTAAAGAGAAGAAAAGAGGGCCCAGGACAGGGCCTTGGGGGACGCCCAAACATCAGGGGGAGGAGTCAGATAATCTGGGTTGGAATCTTGATTCTGTCCTTCACTACCTTGGGCAAGTCTTTGAACCTCCCTGGGCCTCAGTTTCCCCCTAGATGGCCTGTGATATCCTTGTAGTTCTTGGACTCCATCCTGGTCACTCTCCTTTCTTGATTCCAGGACTGATCAGTGTAACTATACCCTGTCTCCCACATTTGAATCCTTTGCCTCTATTTCCTACCACTATTCATTCCCTATCTTTAATGCTGAATTATCCCTACCTTTTCTATCCCTCTTTCTGTGCTCTACATTCCTCCAGAGGAAGCCATACATCTGTCAGTCAGTCAGTCAATAAACACTGATTAAGTGTTTCCTATGTGCTGGTCATTGTATGAAGTGCTGGGAAAACAAAGAAAGGTAAAAGACAGCCCCTGGCTTTAGGAAGAATGAGGAAGATGAAGGAATGGGAGGCAAGAAGGTCCTCACTGGCACACCAGTAATTCATTCCTTCCTATCCATCAAGATGTTATCAATTTCATTTTTAATGATGTCTTTGATACTCAATCTGCCCAGAGCCTTCTGACTGTTCTTAAATTAATTTTTAATTGTTCATGTTTTATTGATACTCTTTAAAAAAATACAATGATCATTTTCCTAGTCCCTGATAGAATATGCTCTTGTGACAAATAAATACAATGAAGCAAGAAAATTAACATTTAGAGTAGGTCCCATACCCCTACTGTCTATCTTCACCTACTTTTAGCTGTCCTGACAGAAAAATAGGGTAGGGAGAGCAAATGTCCCTGTACATCAGCAGACTAAGCTGACTTGTCATCCTGCAGGATTGTGTGTGTGATGTTGAATGAAAACCAGATAGCTACTAAAGCTGAGCTACTTCTACTTATTTAAGTGCATACAGTAGAGGGTTCCTTAGAGGGGGGATCCATACACTTTGTTTTCAAAAAATATTTTAATGACTATATTTCATTAATTTACTATGTATTTGATTTATCGAAAAACATCATTCAGAGAAGTGATCTAGTCCATAGGCTTTATCTGATTGCTTAAGGGTCAAAGACACACAAAATAGGTAAGATTCCCTACAATATAGGGGGAATTGGAAAAGATTTGAAATCCAGAAGGTGTGGATTCAAATTCTACCAAAGATAGTTACTGTGGGATCCAGGACACATCACCTAAACTTTCTGTGCCTCAGTTTTTTCATCTGTAAAATAAAGTGAGTTATACTCAGTCTTGAAGATTCATTTCAGCTGTAATTCTATGATCTTATGAATGGGGAGACTCTCAAAAAAGATGAGATTTAAATTACTTTGGTTTTGTAAAGTCAATTTTGATTCTGCATGTGCAAACTAGTTAGGGGCTCTAGAATTTTCCATTTAATTGAAATGAGAGTTTGTGTGTGTGAGAGAGACAGAGAGAGAAAGACAGAGAGAAAGAGGAGAGAGAGAGAGAGAGAGAGAGAGAGAGAGAGAGTCAGAGAGAGAGAGAGAGACTAGTCCTCAGGACCAAATACTCCTGACACAAGCAAGATGGTAGACATGGAGGTGATTAAGTAAGACAGCAACTATTTCCAACACAGCCTAGATGGGCTTGAAAAGAAAGTCATGTCCATCATAGGGGAAAAGGGAGAGAATTATAATTAAAGTTGCTCCCTGTAAGGAAGGGGAGAGGTAAGTTCTTCAGGCATATACATTAAAGGGCCCCAGTTTAAGAGGGGCTTGATGGTAGCTAGGTGACACAGTGGCTAAAGTACCAGCCCTGGAAGATGGTGCAGTAACAGCATGGACTTTCTAGATAGCTGCCCCCAAGCTCAGTCAAATATCTATAAAAAATGGCTCTAAACAAATTTTGAGCTGCAGAACTCACAGAATGATGAGCGAAGCGAACTCCAGCCCAAGATAGCCTGAAAGGTAGCCAGGAAATGTCTATTTAGCCACATTGGGAGCAGAGTGCAATCCAGTATGAGTGGTGCTAGCACAGGCAGGACCTGAGCAGGCCTTGGGGAGACTGAATATCTCCCACCTATGGTGGTTTCCAGACTTCCTGACCCCAAAACACTGAGGATAAATTGGGAGGTCCGTGGGAAAAACCTGTGGGACCAGTGCAAGAGAGTGGAGTGGTCCAGTCCCAATCCCAGGGCCACTGAGGGGGGAAGGGGTGGAGGAACTTTCGGCAGCCACAGCAGCACCAAGGGAAGATGTAGCCACTCTTTCTGGAGCTCTAGGTGCACAAATTGTGGGGAATCGAGCAGTTGATAGTATACTCCCATCCCCACTGGAAGCAGAGAATTACTTTTGACAAAGAGCTCAGAAGTCAAGTAAATATCTTGGGAAATGAGCAAAAACCAGAAAAAGAATCAGTTTATAGAATCTTACAATGGTGACAAGGAAGACCAAAACATGTAAACAGAAGAAAACAAAGTCAAAACTCCCCCCATCCAAAGCCTCCAAGAAAAGTATAAATTGGTCTCAGGCCATGGAAGAGCTCAAAAAGGATTCGAAAATCAAGTAAGAGAAGCAGAGCAAAAGTTGGGAAGAAAAATGAGAATGATGCAAGAAAATTATGAAAAATGAGTCAACTGCTTGCTAAAGGAGATCCAAAAAAATGCTGAAGAAAATAACATGTAAAAAATAGACTAACCCAAATGGCAAAAGAGAGCCAAAAAGCCAATGAAGAGAAGAATGCCCTAAAAAGCAGAATTGGTCAGATGGAAAAGGAGGTCCAAAAGCTCACTGAAGAAAATAATTCCTTAAAGATTAGAATGGAGCAGATGGAAGCCAATGATTTTATGAAAAATCAAGAAATTATAAAACAAAACCAAAGGAATGAGAAAATAGCAGACAACGTGAACTATTTCATTGGAAAAACAACTGACCTGGAAAATAGATTCAGGAGATACGGTTTTAAAATAATGGGACTACCTGAAAACCATGATCAAAAAAAGAGCCTAGACATCATCTTTCATGAAATTATTAAGGAAAACTACCCTAATATTCTAGAACAGAGAGTAAAATAAATATTGAAAGAATTTACCAGTAACTTCCTGAAAAAGATCCAAAAAGAAAAACTAGAAATATTGTAGCCAAATTTCAGAGTTCCTAGGTCAAGGAGAAAATATTGCAAGCAGCCTGAAAGAAACAATTTGAGCATTGTAGAAATTCAATCAGGATAACACAAGATCTAGCAGCTTCTATATTAAGGGATCAAAGGGCTTGGAATATGATATTCCAGAAGTCAAAGGAACTAGGATTAAAACCAAGAGTCACCTATCCAGCAAAACTGACTATAACACTGCAGGGGAAAAAATGGTCATTCAATGAAATAGAGGACTTTCAAGCATTCTTGATGAAAAGACCAGTACTGAATAGAAAATCTGACTTTCAAATACAAGAATCAAGAGAAGCATGAAAATGTAAACAGGAGAGAGAAATCATAAGGAACATACTAAAGTTGAAGTGTTTACATTCCTACATGGAAAGATATTTATAATTCTTGAGCCTTTTCTCAGTATTTAGGTAGTTGGAAAGATTATATACATATAGATGGCAGCTAGGTGGGGCAGTGGATAGAGCACCAGTGCAAGAGTCAGAAGGACCTAAGTTCAAATCTCACCTCAGACACTTGACACTCACTAGCTGTGTGATCTTGGGCAAGTCACTTAACCCCAATTGCCTCATCCTGGGTCATCTCCAGTCATACTAATGAATATCTGGTCGCTGGATTCAGATGGCTCTGGAGGAGAGGTGAGGCTGGTGACCTGCATAGCCCTCTCTCACTCAAAACAAAATCAAGTGCAAGTCATGTCATTATTTCTCTAATGGCATGGTCTTCTTCAGCAATGAAGGACAAACACACATACATATAGACAGAGGGCAGAGAGTGAGTTGAATAAGAAGGGATGATATCTAAAAAAATAAAAATGAGGAGTGAGAGAGGAATATATTGGGAGGAGAAAGGGAGAAATGGAATGGGGCAAATTATCTCTCATAAAAGAGGCAAGAAAAAGCTTTTTCAATGGAAGAGAAAAGGGAGGAGGTAAGAGGGAAAAAGTGAAGCTTACTCTCTTTACATTTGGCTTAAGGAGGGAATAACATGCACACTCAATTTGGTATGAAAATCTATCTTACACTACAGGAAATTAGGGGAGAAGGGGAGAAGTGGAGTGTGGGGTGATGATAGAAGAGAGGGCAAATGGGAGGAGGTGTTAATTAGAAGTAAACACTTTTGAGGAGAAACAAAATCAAAAGAGAGAAGACAATAAATGGGGGGGCAGGATAGGATGGAGGGAAATAGAGTCAGTCTTTCACAACATGACTATTATGGAAGTCTTTTACATAACTGCACATGTATAACCTGTATTGAATTACTTGCCTTCTCATTGGGAATGGGTGGGGAGGGAGGAAAGGAGAAAATTTGGAACTCAAAGTTTTAAAAATGAATATTAAAAATTGTTTTTACATGCAACTGGTAAATAAGAAATACAGGTAATGGGGCATAGAAACCTATTTTGACCTACATGGAAACAGAGGAGATGGGGATAAGGGAAGGGAGGGGTACGATAAAAGGGAGGGTAGATTGAGGGAAGGGGGTAATCAGAATGCACAGTGTTTTGGGGTGGGGAAAGAGATGGGGAGAAATTTGGAACTCAAAGTCTTGTAGAAATGAATGTTGAAAACTAAAAAGAAATAAACAAATTTTTAAAAAATAAAAAAATCAAGTCCCAACCCTGGAGTCAGGAGTACCTGAGAGGAAATCTGACCTCAGAGGCTTGACACTTACTAGCTGTGGGACCCTGTCAAGTCACTTAACCCAAATTGCCTCAACAAGAAAAAAAAGGGGAGATTGACTTGGCTTGCTCTCCCTGTTAGTACTTTGTGAGTACCTGATTTACTGACTATGTGACCTAAGCAAGTCATTTTTCTGAATTTTAGTCTTCTCATTTGTAAAACAGGGTTAATAATAATAGCTCCTACCTCACAAGGTTGTTACGATGATACATGTGTGTAAATGTGAGTAAAATAGTTTGCAAATTTATAAATACTATATAAATATAGACTATTATTATTGAAATCTTTGTGGAATTTCTCATTTTCCTTAACCTCTTTCCCCCAATCTTGTATAAGTTGTCATTTTCTTCAAAGGAATATTTGTTTTGTTTTTATATATCGCGAGCATCTCAAGATGAGTTAACTAAAGATTATATAAAATTCTGTTTCCTCTTGCCTTTGGTTACATGATGAAAGCGACTCTACTAACCTCCTTAGTCATCATTTGGAGATACTTGATGAATCAGAGGCTTTGGAGTGCTGGGGTAAGAAAACTGGGTTTAGAATCTGAGTTTGAATCCCAATTCGGGCAGTGTGTGACACTTCACCTCTCTAGGTATCAACTTTCTCGTCTGTAAAAAGAGGACTCTGAGCTCCCTTTTAGCGCTAGGCATATGATCCAGTAAGCTTATTGCTTGTGACTTTTAGCAAGTCACTTAATTTCTCTATGCCTCAGCTTTCTCATCTGTAAAATCAAAGGATAGTAGCAAATGTCCTTTGAGGCCCCGTCAAACTCTAAATCTATGATTCATCTTTCTAATGAGCTCTAGTTTTTTAATGTCATCTGGTTTTACTTACAGCAAAAAGGTTGATATGGTTGTTTATTTCTTCCAATAGTGTATCAGCTACAGGTCTCACACTTGGAATCTCAAGAGTTCAGTTAGTATTTGGAGTTAGTGTATAAACTGTTCCTCAAGATCCTCTTCCTCTATTTTTCCACCATCATTGGAAATGGAAGGGGCTACACAGGACTGAGAACCATTTTAGATTCTCCCCTGCTTTGTGGCTCACCCAGGATCATCCTGTGATCAGCTTTCAGACAACGAGCTTATCTGACTCAGGGAGCAGAGTCTGGCAATGGCCCCATGCACAAAGCTTGAAAGGACTGCATCTACCATAGCCTTTAAGAAGCTGAAGGGGAAGTGGAAGGGGGATAGTCACGTTCTACATCCCCTCTTGGTGAGAAAATGTGCCTCCCTCCCTTCTTAGAAGAGGTGGGGGACTATGGTCGTGGCATAGTGCATACACTGTCAGACTCAGCTGATGTGATAGTTTTGATGAAGTCCTTTTTTCTTCTCTTTTCTTTGCTAGAAGAGATAGCACTCTAAGTGGGGGAAGAAGGAAAGGGAAGGGGGATAGTGGGAAATGAAAGTAATA
Organism: Potorous gilbertii; assembly: GCA_028658325.1. NCBI lineage: Eukaryota > Metazoa > Chordata > Mammalia > Diprotodontia > Potoroidae > Potorous > Potorous gilbertii. The sequence goes on along the minus strand of CM053770.1, from coordinate 282,608,295 downwards.
TAAAAGAGGAAGATATCAATAATATATTTAAAGATGTAAGTTCTTTGTGGGCAGTCACTGTTTCATTTTTGTCTCACCTCCCAAAATTCCTTCCATCTATTCTGTACACATCTTGTGTGTGCCACTATTTACATGTTGTCTCCTCTATTTAGAATGGGAACTTCTTGAGGGAAGGAACCATGCTTTCGCTTCTCTTTGTAGCTCTAGCAATTAGCACAGTGCCTGGAACATAGTAGGCACTTAAATGTTTGTTGATTGACTGACTTGTCTTTGTGTGTGTGTGTCCTTCATTGTGTGTGTCCTTTGTCCTTCATTGCCAAAGAAGACCATGCCATCAGAGAAATGATGACATGACTTGCACTTGACTTTGTTTTGAGTGAGGGAGGGCTGTGCAGGCCACCAGCCTCACTTCTCCTCCAGAGCCATCTGAATCCAGTGACCAGATATTCATCAGGATGACTGGAGATGACCCAGGATGAGGCAGTTGGGGTTAAGTGACTTGCCCAAGGTCACAGTAGCGAGTTTCAATGTCTGAGGTGAGATTTGAACTCAGGTCCTCCTGACTCCTGCACTAGTACTCTATCTACTGCATTACCTAGCTGCCCCCTTGTCTTTGTATCATCATTGTCTTGCACGGTGCCTGGAACATAGTAGGTATTAATAAATGCTTGTTGAATGAATGAATAGCTGAACAAAGCATTAGAGAAAAATATTGGTATATGAAGATTGTTGCTCTTATTAGCCATAAAAACAACAAGCCCAACCTACAAAGATACTTTGATCATAGCACCTCACACACATACACATACACATACACACATTTATACACATATATTGTTTATAAACCATGACTACATAAACCAGTTATTTGTAATAACTTGGTGCCAAATTCTGCTTTTCCCTTGTACTGCAAATAATCACACCATCAAAATCCAGTGACCTGGGCTGAAGTTCCGATTGCCTCTCCCTAGTTCTAATCCTGGTACTTTGGGGAAGCCAGGTGATCACAGGGGACTACAATGGCTTCCTTACCTCCACCCTGTGCTGTGTTAGAGTCAGCTTGAATTGGCTTATGAGATCTAATTGTTAAATTTGCTGTGTGCTTACACCTTGGAGATTAGCAAGCAAATCAGACTTAATTCATTGGGTTGTTCTTTGTCAAGACTTAAAATTATGGAGAATACAGTAAGGATGTTGATTTGCCTTAAAAGTGTCTTCAGTACATTCCCCACCCTGACTCTTAGAAAGCCAGTTGTTAAACACTTTCCAGCACATCCTTGCCTCCACCTCCCAGAGTCCCTAGCTTCCTTTGGAGTTCAGCCCCTGTGCCACCTTCTACATGAGGCCCACCCTGATCCATATAGCTACTACTACTACTACTACTTCCCCATCAAAATGGCCTTGTAATTCCAAATAATCCTGTCTTTCTTACTAGTATGTAATCCCCTGAGGACGGAGACTATTTTATTTTTGTCTCTGTATTCGAAGAACTTAGTACAGTGCCTAGTATATAGCAGGCAGTCAATAAATACTCTTTGATCTATAAGGAATTAAGGCTTGATTATAAAGCAGAAGTTCTTAACTTGGAATTCACCCCCTTAACTCCCTCACGAGGGATTTCAATTCAATGGGTTCATGACACTGAATAGGAAACAAATGCCATCTTTATTTCAATACAATTGGTTTCCTTTATAATCCCATGAAGTTTCCTTCATGCTTCTGAAAACATAATTCTAAGAAGGGGGTTCACAGTCTAGTCCATGACATGAACAAGGTGACAAGAGGCTGAGACAGGACTGACCTGGCCAAGAAGGGCAGCACCAGGCCAGTCACTAATTTCTGACTCAGGAAGATAGAGATCAAAAGAGGATCCTTTCCCAAGGTCCCAGAGTCAAGGGTCTAAGGTCAAGGAAGATGTGGGAGGCCAGCTGGTCCAACCCCCTTGATTGACAAACAAGGAAACTGAGGCTGCAGGGTGGTGGAGTGGTCTAAGATCACACAGGCAGGAAATATCAGGGACAGGAGAATTGTCACTACCATGAGCCTCTCCTCAATGACATGATAGATATTAAGAAGTTTTTGAGTATGAAAAGGGCAAGGAGTAACACTGGCTGATCCCTAAGGGCACTTTCAGTTTGAACATTCTGTGACTCTCTAGTTCTGAGATGATGTGCCTGAGACTGATGCCAAGAATAGTCCAGGACTTTTCTAGGACTCTGCCTGACTTCCTCCATGATGATCAGAGCCACACATAGACAAGGACTGTGAGTACTTTTTTCCTGGGCAGTGGTGTTTAGGGCTGAGGAGGCCCAAGGGTCTCACCCCTCTTCTAACTTTCTGCTCTAAGGCCCCCCTGGCCATGCCCTAGATTTCTACCTTTCTCCCAGGCACAGGAGGAGGGGTCTCTTGTCTTCAGTACCCCACCCAATCCCTAGCCTAGATAGTTAAGTAAAATGATGGAGAGTGTGCTGGAGACAGGAAGACCTGAGTTCAAATCCTGCCTCAAACCTCATTAGTTGTATGACCTTAAGCAAATCATTCCACTGCTATGAGCCTCAGCAATCCTATCTATTCAATGGCAATAATCATAGCACTCATTTCACAGGGTTTTTATCATAAAGATCAGATGATATCATGTGTGAAAAAATACTTTCCAAATCTTAAAGCTCTATATGAATCCTATCATCATCACTCAATTGAATTTGCCCTAGCGCCAGAATTCCTACTTACAGCCCTGTTGTAGTACCTGGGTAATCAGGGGCAGGGCATTAAGCGCTGGCTAAGCAATGGCTGTTTCCTTCAGCATCAATCTGTCCTCCTCCCTCCCCCTGCCCCATCCCCCTACTCTGTCTGATGTCCTCCTCTTTTCTATTATTAATCCATTATTTGCAGGACCCATTATGCCTTCCTCTCCAGGGAGCAGATAGGCATCCAGCAAACACATTAAACATAATGCAGTTCCACTGGGGCCGGGAAAGGCTGCCTGCTGACTCAGCTGTCTCGAGAGATGGCCGCTGGCCCAGCCTTGCAGCTTTAGCTGAAGTATCCTAGGCATTGGACTGATGTCCTGCTTGGTTTTTCCATATGTATTTCCCAGACCAGCCCTTTGCTTCTTCATCTAGATTCCAAGAGAGGTTCATAGATTTAGAAGCAGAAGAATCCAATCTCTTCTAAGAGCAGGAGCTGTGCCTTCTGAAAGTGAAGATATGTCCTCCTGGGTTATTCCATCCAGTTTCAAAAAACACAAGTTTCAAAGAACAGTTTCAAAGATGCAATCCATCAAAAGGGGCTAGAGACGTGCCCAAGGATAGCCTTTCTCATGCACAGAATAGGCAGTCTTTGGTGGCTCTGGGAAGGCCCCACTGGTCGAAAATGCCCTCCTCCATCTACTACTCACTGATGCCGAAGATCTCTGTGACAAAAATGCTTCAAATGCAAGGGGTAGCTCATCAAATACAGCTCATGTCCTTCCTTAAAGCACCGGTTATTTTTTCATGTATGTCATTCTCGTCTCACCAAATGGGACCATTGGATCATAGATTTAGAAACAGAAGGAACCTTAAGTCTAACCTCACATTTTAGAGATGTTAAAAATGAGGCCCAGAGAGGTTAAACCACATATCTAAGGACAAAGAGTCAGTTTCTCTGATGCTAAATCCAGTCATGGATTTTTCCATCCCACCTTGACATTGTCTCCTTGTCACAGATAGCTCTGTATTCCTCACAAATCTAACCTAGTTCATTATTTGTATATTGATTGGCATGTTCACTTTAAATGTATCTATGAAGATTACAGTGACTTGAATGTAGCTTTAGAGATTCTGGGGAAAGTTTCTGGCTCCAGCGTTGCTAGGTACCTCCTCCAGAGCAGCTTGAATGGCCCTGGTACTAGATGCCAGTGATATGATAGCAGTTGAAATGTATTTACTCACCCCAATCTAAATATCACAAGGCCAGGGGATTCCAAATGAGGTGCAACAAGGTTGCTTCTCCCCCCGACCCTAAAAAAAAGACTTTGACTTGGCAACCCTCTACTAGGCTGGCCATATGTGTCATGTACTGATTAGCACTAGGCTTGTTTTTTTCCAGGAAGATCTCACAAAGGATTAATTACACTTCCTTTGAGAAAGAAGCCCCAGAAGCTGCCGACAGCTCCATCAGACAGCAGCAATGCAGAGAAGAAGCCCAGCTTTGGGGATCAATAGCTTAATGTAAAACAAGTAGCCAAATTGGGGGCAGAGAGGGCAGAACAGCTCCAGAGGCAGAGTGAATATTAGCGATGTAAAACATAGTGATGAAAGACTGAGCCAACAGATCTGTGAGAAGCGTTTCATTTGGAAATCAGAACATAATCCTAACGTCACAAATTCTCTGAGAAGAAAAAATGTTCCAACTCCTACTTGTGGCATGGGAAATCTATAGAAGACAGTGTCCCTTTGTAGATAGGGAGATGATTCCTTGTTATTTACCTTGCTGATCTGTTTCAATTAAATGTCTGGTTTCATATGTCACTTGGCATGGTATGGCAGAGAAGTTCTGGATTGGGGCTTAGCAAACACTCTCCTTACTATCTAGTACTCCTCTCTGATTCACAGGAATTTCAGAACTAGAAAGAACCTTAGCAATCATCTAGACCAGAGGTTTTCAAACTTTCTGTCCTCAGAACCCCTTTACATTCTTAAAATTTATTAAGGATGCCTACGAATTTTTGTTTATGTGGGTAACGTAAATAATATGTTAGTTTGGTTCTAAAATAAATTTGAACCCCTGAAAGGGTCTTTGGGGCCCCCAGCAATCCATGAACCAGACTTTGAGGACTTCTGAACTAGGAAAACCTCTCCATTCATAGTGAAAAAAAGCTGAGGTGAAGAAAAAAGTTGTGCACAGTTTACCCTAAAGTCATACAGTGGCAGATGGCTTCCTGCTATCATGTAGCTGAGGACATGACAGTGGAGAGGAGAGGCTCAGAAATACATTCTTACTACAGGCATGGCTTAGGGAAACAAAGAAATAATTTGCCAAAGAAAAAGAAGTCAGGATTCCTGGGGATTACCTCCACCCACCCACCCACCCTAACCCATATATATAAACAAGGAGTCAGAGGGGTACAGTGGGGAAAGTGCTCTTTGGAGCCAGAGATTGTAGATTCAGATCTTGGATCTTCATGTACTATGTGACCAATCACCAGAACTCCATTTCTTTATCTATAAAATGAAGGTATTGGGCTAGAAAGCTCCAATGGTCCCTTTGGCTCTGCATGTATGATCCTATGAAAACAAAACAAACCAGAGAGGAAGTTAATTCCTTTGGAATGGAACTGTAAGAATCTTGGCATCAAGTATTTTGATTTATGCTCTGGCAACTGGTGAGCATCTCATTCTTAGGTGCTATAGGAGGAGATAGTATGTGCCTATAGACATAGTCACACTCTGTATTCCCTCTCCCAGGGGGAGGCTGGCTACATTTCCCCTTTGGGTCTAGGATACCCCTGAGGGATTGTCTTTTTCATAAGCTAGTCATTTGAGCCCCCATTCCAGCGTATTACCCCACTATTAGGCACCAGTAATTTGCCCTTCAGTTTTACCAATTAATATAACAATTAGCTTTTAAAAGGGGATATTTGCTTAGAAGATATAGAAAGAACAGAAGTACATTTACCTTCCCTTCCCCATCCCTTCCTCCCCCGCAAAATGGAAGCATTCTTTCCCTTATACCACTTTGGTTTCTGGGGATAGTGGCCTCAAATTTAAAGTGATTTCTACATAACATTTACCCAAACAAATAGACTATAGCAGATTATGGATCCACAATTCTGCTATTGCTGGACTGAGCCAAGCTCCTTACTGTTCAGCTTTCGTTAAATCCCAGCATAGACTCTAGCTCTCAGATTTCTGGTGGCTAACTCTCCTGATCTTTCAAAACTGACAAGCTAGTAGTCATCTCAAATAGCCTTCCCTTAAAATAAGGAAAGCGTAGACACAATAGAGAGAATCATATGCTCATGGAATGCATTTATGCAGTTTTGGTGTTGAGATGAAGGTATGAGGCCTCTCTCCACCATGGGCATAGTCCTTGCCCTGTCTTTTGAACCCAGTCAGGCAGGAATGAGCACCAACAACCAGGAACTCAGTTTTGGCTGTCTGTTTTTGTTTGGTTTGGTTTTTCTTTGGTTAGGGAAAAGAATCTGCACTCTGTACTCAGAGTTCATTGATTCTCTCTCTGGAGGTGGATAGTATTTTTATCATGAGTCCTTTGGAATTGTCTTAGATCATTGTATTGATCAAAGTAGCTAAGTCTTTCCCATGACCATACTGCTGTTACTGTATATAACGTTCTGGTTCTGATCACTTCATTTTGCATCTGTCCATATATAAGTCTTCCCAAGTTTTTGAGACCATCCCCTTCTTCATTTTTTACAGGCTCAATGGTTTTCCATCACAGTCATGTACCACAATTTGTTCAGCATTCCTCAGTGGATGGGCATCCTGTGAATTTCCAGTTCTTTGCCACCACAAAAAAATGGGTGCTGTAAATATTTTTGTACATATAAGCCTTTCTCCTTTTATCTCTTTGGGATATAAACTTAGTAGTGATATTACTGGGTCAAAGCGTATGGACAATTTTATAGCCCTTTGAGCATAGTTCCAAATTGTTCTCCTGAATGGTTGAACCAGTTCACAACTCCACCAACATGCATTAATGTCTCTATTTTTTCACACACTTGCCAGAATTTATCATTTTCCTCTTCTGCTGTTACGTCAAAGTTGTTTTAATTTGTATTTTTCTGATAACTAGTGATCAATATAGAACATATGATTAGTGTCAATTAAATGCACCTCAGATACAGCTCCAAAGTCTATTGGAAACGTTCCTCTTCCTCCAACCAATCAGTTGGCAGACTTGAACCAATTCCTGAATGTCTTTACATGCTCCAATCTTTGTGGGAATGACATCGGACAAACAGGGAGAGTGTATTCAAGAGGTCTGGACTCAACGTCCAGTCCCCTTATTCCATAAAGGTATATGCAAAATTAAAGCATAATTGGGAGACAGGTACTAGTAGCTGCGAGGGGTGGGATCAGGAAAGTCTTCTTGCAGAAGGTACCCTTGAGCAGAGTTTTGAAGAAAGCTAGGGATTATAAGGGAAGATGTGGGAGGGGAAGGCATTCCAGGAAAACCTGTGCAAAGGCAAGGAGGCAGGAGATGGAGAATCACATGTGAGAAACAAGAAGGCCAGTTTAGGTGGACCAAGGAATCAGAAGAATGAAAAGAGCATTGAAAATGAAAGAGTGAAAAAGAGGCATAACTGAGGTCAGAAGCACTTTCTGCTTAAGATAAATCTCACTTTGTGTGCCTGTATCTTTGTTACTGAAGCAGGACGGTAGCCACGGCTTCTTTACTTAGAGGAAATTCGGGAATAGGCACCTTGTGAAAGAAGAAGGTGCCCCTATCCCACAAATGATGTGGGCAATGTCTGCAGGTTCCAAGGACTGGATCCAGGGCAGATCCAGCGCTCTGCAGATATGGAAAGTAACTCCTGGAATAGACCTAGTATCTCCTCATGACAACAAAGGAACTTTCAGGATTGCGGTTCATCTAGTGGTCTTTTGGGGGAAATTTTCTACTGGCAGATATAGGGTGTCTACGTGATCCACCTTAGAGCTCACCGAACTTGAGATCCAACCTGAATGACAAATTGCCATGTTGTGAGAATAGTGTGACCTCCTGGTCCTCCTACATGCAAAACGCTCTCCCAAAAAACAAACTGTTCTCCAAGGATGTGGCGATGGGATGTCTTTAGACCAACCATGGGAAGCCAGGTCACATGACACAACATTCCGGGAATGATTTTCGAGGTTTCTCAGGGAGCAGGCTTTCATGTCTTAAAGTCAAGTTGTCCTTGGATGAAATAGAACAAGCAGTCCCTGAATTTGTGTGAGATGGAGGATGTGAAAACTTTGTTTGGGGGAGGGAGGGCAGACAGGGAGCAGGAGGGAAGAGTTAATAGCATCCAAGTACCAACTCCCTCATTCCTAAGAATAGTTCCTAAGAGGATCTTTCCAGCCCTGCCTTCTTCTCCCACCTGCTGTCAGAGTAATCTATGACCCTTGAACCTCCACTGCCCTATGGTGGCTTCAGTAAATCTGGTCCCTTTAAAGGAAGATACAGGCTCACTGGGTCCTTACGACCTGGAGCAGCAATCCTGACCTCCCTAGTCTGGACGCATCTTGCGAAAGACTGAGCTGATTTTTATTTCAGGTTTCTGGGCCACACGGTGTGGTCGAGGAGCTGACCCGGCTCAGCTCCCACTTCTACTGTGTCCTGACCTGAGACCTTAGTTACACAAGTCACCTCCGCAGGTCTCAGTTTCCCTTTTTCGTAAAATGGGGAGGAGGGTGGTTCCTTGCACGCCTCGACCAGGAGGATCCTTCCTCCAGTGCCCGCAGCACGTGGGGACCACCCCATCCGCTCCTCTGGGCTAACATTCCTTTCCGGTCCCGCACTCCCACCCACAAAAGGCGGGATGCTGGAGCAGCCCACGTGCAGCTAACTGGGCGAGATAACGGGCTCCTGGAGGGCCTGGGGCCGGGGCGGGGCTGGGCGGGGCTCCGACTTTCGGCCTGACTCCTCCCATTCTCTCTCCCTCCTCCGGCCTCTGCCCGAGTGCAATCGACAAGCCCCGAGTGACTGGCATGCCGCGGGACCATTGATGCCCCGCCCCATGCTGCAGCTGACCAATCATAACGAAGCTGGCCCGGGGGCGGGAGCCGGCGGGGAAAGCCTCTATGAGAAAGGGAGGAGTTTGGGGCTAGTAGGCGGGGCGGAGGGGGCGAGACTGACGAGCCCCGCAACCAATGGGTGGGTCCAGCGGACCCGCTGGCGCCGGATCCCGACTGCGAGAAGCTCGAGGGGCGGGGCGCGGGGATCCCGGAGCGGCGGCGGCTGCGGCGGCGGCGGCAGCGGCGGTTCCCGGGGGCGCCATGGACCGGGTGGCCAGCTCCATGAAGCAGGTGCCCAACCCGCTGCCCAAGGTGCTGAGCCGGCGCGGGGCGGGCGCGGGGCCCGAGGCTGCGGAGCGGGAGAGCTTCGAGCGGAGCCAGGTGAGGCCGCCCAGGGTCCCCGGGGATCGGTCCCGGGCGGGGCTGGGGGATGCCGAGGGTCCGAGGCGGTCGGGCGGAGGCAAAGGGATCCCGAGCGGCTATGCTGGGGATCCGGAGGTGCGGGGGTCACTGTGGGGCGAGAGCGATCGGGGGATCACTAGAAGAGACGGAGAGGATCCTTGGGGTGCAGGAAGAGGGGAGCTTGGAAAGGGCGCTGGGGAAGAGATCGGGGATCCCGTGGAGTTGGGGGGAATCTTGTAGGAGGGGATCTGAAGAGATCCTGGGGAGATCGATGCGGGCGGAGAAATCTAAATGGATCCCGAGGGGAAATCTGAGACCCCAAGGCCAGTGAGCTGGGGAGGGGTCATTTCAGAGATGACCCCAGGAGCGGTCCAGAGCCAAGGGCCCCCCCCAAACTCCCCCTCAGCAGAACGTCGGACCTGGCAGGCTGCCTGGATGGACAGGAGAGCGTCAGCTCCCCGCAAGCCTGGACCATAGAAATGGGGCGAACCTGGGATGAAGTTAGGTAGGGAGCTGGGGCATGGGGCACAGAGCTCCCACTGCAGTCATGTCCAGACGCCAGGCCCTTGGCACTTCTACATGTGTAGCCCACTGAGCCTGGGAGCCTTAGTTTCCCCATCTGGGCATGTAATGACCCTCGAAGGAGGGCTGTGGTGAGAAAGGTTTGGTAAAGTCTAGTGATCCACTACTAGGAAGGGGATGGAAAGCAGTCCAGGGGGAGAGGAGTGGGCAACTACCTCTTAGGGACTGCTTCCCTGAGGGGCAGAAAGGAATGTTTTACTCAGGTCTTCATGGCTAATACCCAGCATTTTTGTAGTCCTTTGAGGTTTGTGAGAATTTCACATAGGCCGCCTAATTTGACTCACAACAAACACTGAGGTATGTGCTGTTATTATTTTCTGATGGGAAAACTGAGGACAAGATAAGTTGAGTAACTTGTCAAGGGTCACATAACTAGTAATCCTCTAAGGGAGAATTTAAACTCAGATCTTGCTGACTCCAAGTCCAGCACTATCCACTGCACAATCAAGCTAGTTGCCTCTTTAGGCTCATAGATTTAGAACTGGAAACAACATTAGAGATTGTGTTATTTAAACCCCTCATTTTACCAGTGGGGAAACTGAGACCCAAGGGAAGTTAAATGACTCGGCCAACTTCACACAGGTAGTGGTGTTAGGGGTGAGATTTGAACTCAGGACTTCCTACTCCAAATTCCCTGAACCTTCCACTGTACCACACCACCTCAGACAAAAAGGGGATGAGACCTTTGGAATGGTGGGGAAAATCAATAAATGTTTATTGAGTACCTACTTTGTGCCAGGCACTGTACTAAACTGTAGGGGTACAATAAAAAGAAAACATTGGAGGGAGGCTTTGAATTAGGGATGAGTGGGGATGAGTGCCAAGAAGATTTTCACAGAAGGGCACCCTGACTGTGGATCACAGAGCTATGATATTGTGCACCAGACACAATCAGAAGGCTGCTCCTATCAGGCTTGCCCTGCAGTGGCCAGCCTCACCAAGGGACATATTTATTGAGCATCCCCCATGCCTTCCCCCCACTCCCACTACTGACCTTCCTGACTTCCTTTCAGTCCCAACTAAAATCTTACCTCCTAATGGAAACCTTCCCTAAGGCCTTTAAGTTCCTGTGCCTTCTCTCTATTAATTATCTCCTGTTTATCTAGTAGTTTGCTTACTTTGTGAATATTTGTTTATATGTTGTCTTCTCCATTAGATTGTAAGCTCCTTGAGGGCAGGAACCGTCTTTTGTCTCTTTTTGTATCCCTGGCACATAGTAGATACTTAATAAATGTTTATTGATGAATTGATCGATTGCCAAGCCCTGCCCTTGTGGTGATGGGGAGGCAAAGACTAGTAGAAATGACAAGTCCTCCTGTGAGCTGACTTCCTCTCTGCGATGGAATCTGCATAACCAGGACATGATGCTAGTTCTGGTTCTCAGCTTCAGTAGGTTAATAATGACTAGTTTTATCTTCAGGACGTTTCATGGTCTAGGTGTTAAGCTTTTAAAAAGCAGAATGAATCCTTCCATGCTACAGTGGGAAAAATGGTAGATTTAGAGCTAGAAATGTGTTCACCTCCCAGCTCAGCCTCACACATTTCCTGTGTGACCTTGGGCAAATCAACTTATCTCTGTAGGTCTCAGTTTCCCTCTCTGTAAAGTGAGGGTAGTTGGACCAGGGGGCCTCTGAGGTCCCTCCCTGTGATTCCACTCCTGTGACACATCTCCTATGACCCCACTGACCCTTGATAAAGGGCCTTGCAAGTAATTTTAAAACCATCCAAAAAATTGGAAGGAAACAACTTAGAGCAGGAGTTTTTAACTTTGTTTAACTTTGTTTGTGTCATGGACACCTTTGGCAGCGGGGTGAAGATTATGAACCCCCTTCTCAGGAAAAAAAAATTTCTAAATGTACAAAATAAAATACATAGGACTATGGGAGAAGTCAATTATGTTGAAATACAGTTATCAAAATATTTGGGAAAAAAAAGCTTTGTACCAAGTTCCACAGACATTTAGAATCCCTGGGTTAGAGAAAAAAATTGATCAAAGAAGAGGTTGAAGCTCTTTACAAATGGAACTTGAAAAGGAGAAAGTGTTCTGCCCATCCCATCCCTGGCACCGCTTGGCACTGTGAGTAATGGCAGACTGATCTGGACCCAGAAGTCTGGCCTTCTTGCGCAATGCCATCCCTAGGGAGGAAGTGAGTGGTTACCACTGATCCCATAGGCCCAGTTGGGGTGAAGGTGGTTTATCTCTCCATCTGGAATGTGAGGCTGAGAATTTGAAGATTAGCCTTCTCTCTACCCCTATATCCTGAGTCAGAGGCCTCTGAGATTGGAGATTGTACCCTGTCGTGGCTGGAATTGAAAGGAGTTTGCTTTCATGTTTGGAGGCTTGCAAATATTTCCGCTTGCTTGTTTTGGGTTTGGGTTCTCTCCTTACCCCCAACCCTCCTCTTTGAACTGGATAAATAAATAAAGACAATTTCAAAACCAGGAAAAATTCATTCTGAGGTTTTAGCTGAGTAGAATCTGGAATCAAATGGAGAAATACTCCGAAGACATTAACCCTCTAAACTGATGGAAATTAGGTCTGTGAAAACTTTCCAAGCCAGGCGTGGTATGTCTTGGAGCCATCTAGGGATGGCCAAGCTAAACTGGGCTGGGTGAGGCCAGGGCTTTGTAACCTCCCAGGCTGGGGCCTACTGCCTGGCTGGCCACTGTCTGCTTTTGACCTGGCGCCACTTTGGTGGGAGGAGGTATGCGGGGGGAGTGAGCATAGGCCAGTTGTCTCATGCCCACATGGGGATGCATGTGTGTAGGGGGCAGGCACAGGGAACATTTGGAATGTTTGTGGTATTAACGATAGAGGGTTAGGAAGAAGGCCACCAGAACTCAGCAATAGTCAAGCCAGCCCAGGAAGCTACAAATTTGAGTAAGCTGGACGGGACCCACTTTACAGCTGAAGTGACTGCGGTTGGGAGAAAGGAAGGACACAGGGTCATAAACATAGAGCTAGAACACAACTAGAAGGTATCTGAGGCCAGAATTTTGAACTTGGCACTTCTTGGGCTTATAGTCTAGATCCTGGGGTCTTGGCACAGATGCTGGGTTTTCACCTAACCCTAGAGCAGTAGGATGAAATCAGAGGGCTCCTTCCTGGCCCTGGGCTTGGCAGCTAAACCCCAGATACCCACCCTTTCTTTTAACTCAAGGCAGGTCAACATAAGCCTGTCAAAAGTGAAATCGTTTGAGAAATAAAAATAGCATATCTCACTTGAACAAACACTGGAACCAAAGCACCGTGTTGGCTGTTTGGGTTGTAAAGCTAAAAACAGCCCAGTTCCTGCCCTCTGGAAGCCAATATTCTTTTGGAAGACAGTGCATGATGGTTCATCAGAGAAGGGGCTAATGGAGCGAGGGTGGTAGAGTGCAGTGTTCCAATTTGCCTCAGATGCTTACTGGTTTCATTTCTAAATCTTAGATCCTATGACTGGAGAAGAAGGAGAGGTCACTAGAGCATGGGGAAGGTTTGGTTTGCTGGGTCTTTGGAAAAGAGTGAAAAGAAGGTTCAAACAGGTAGAGTCACTGGCCCAGGGTCACACAGCCTGGAAGAGGTTGACCCCATGACTTCCAGAGTCCCTTCCAGCCTGAGAGCTCTGCTGCTACTCTATCCTTCCCCAGAGAGGGAGGGAAGGTGGTGCTTTTTGGTGCAGCCAAATTACCACATTACACTTTATACCCAACTCTGTGAGAGTGAGCCTGGGCTCTGGGGGATGAGAAATGTTTGGATCAGCCACAATCTCTGCTCTCCTGGAGCATAGAGGAACAGCCCACGGAGGAATCACTTCTGCTTACTGCCTCTTATCTCACCCCCTTTCTTTTCCCAAGACCAAGAAAGGAGAGGAAAGGCATCCTAGGCATGGGAGTGGGGGGAACTGTGCAAAACCCTCCAATCTGAAAATACACCCCTCCCCCCCATGTGAGGTGTCAGCCTCCCTATATCCCAGGAAGAGTGATTCACATGACCAGGGGGGGCCAGGATTTACCAGCAAGGGCTTTGATGATTTTTTTTCAAAACAAACCAAAACCCAGATTTTTTTCTCCCCTCTTTTGCTGGTTGGTTGTCTCCCCTAGGGAATCAGGAATTATTTTGCTTTTACTTTTGCATCTACCCTCCCTATCACAGAACTTGGCACATAGTAGGTACTTAATAAATGCTTGTCAGTTTTTGTGCAATAATTCATCTCTATATTCCAAGATCATCCTTGGTCTTTAAAAGGACAGGATATGGTGTTACTTTTTCTCCTTGCGTCTCTATAATTAGTAGTGGATCACAGGGTCCTTGCCCTAAAGCTAAAAGGGCCTCAGAAATCATTGAACTGCCCGTTACATTTTTCAGTTGAGCAAATTGAGTTGAGAAGTCAAATGACTTGCCTAAGGTCATTCAAGTAGGAATTGTTGTTGGGTAAGATCTGTGTCTTCCCCATTAGAATTAAAGCTTCCTGAAGGCAGAGATTGCTTCCTTTTGTCCTGTATCCCTTTTATAAATGCTTGTTGATTGGGTAAAAACCCATGATGGAGAGAGAGCTGGAGCAATCCTGCCTTTCTTCCTGCTCCCTTCGGGGACTGTGTACAAAGCAGGCCGAGCCACAGGAAGTTCTTGAATTGAAGACTGGCCGACTGCTCTGGGGTTGTCTTAGGCTTTGCCCAGCTTACTCTAGGAAAGCATTCCCCAACGCTGCCTTTGAGGTATTGGTTTCTCCTGGTCCCTGCTTCTGGGAAAGAGGCCATGCTTACAAGTTCATAGTCTTTGGAGTTGGAAGGAACCTTAGAGCACAGAACTTGGTCTCCTTCTCATAGAGTCAGTCCCGCTTTCAAGCTGCAAAGGACCTCACTGGCCAGTTCTTCCAAGCCCCGCATTTTACAGATGAGGAAACTGAGATCCCAAGAGATGAAATGATATCCAAGGTCACACAGCTAGGACCTGATGAAGATGGGATCTGAACTCAAGTCCTCTGCCTCCAAAGCCCAGCCCTTTCCCCACCAGAATCCCAGGACTAATAGTCCAAGCCCCTAGAAAGCTCTACTACAGTCCTCCCATCTTACAGAGGAAGGAGCAGAGGTGGGATGCAATCCTGGGTTTTCAGACCCTGAAGTCAGTGTTTTGTCACTGAACCAACTTCCTTTATCTCCCCACCATACCTAGGACAGTGTCCTCCTCGTATTGGTGCCCACCAGAAACAACCTTAAAGCTCATCTTGTCCAGACTCCCTCCCTTTTACAGGTGAACCTGATTTATTTCTTAGCAATTTAAAATCATTTTATAATAGTTGAGTGAGAAATAGCAGTGTGTGGGAATAGAGAGCACAACCTCTGCCCAGGAGACAAGGTGGCGGCATGGTGGAACTACTATGTGCCAGGCAGATACAAGTTAAGAAAACCTCAAATCATATCCCACCTCAGACACTTATTAGCTGTGTGACTCTGGGCAAATGGCTTCTCTCTGCCTCAGGTTCCCCATTAGTAAGATAGAGATAATTATATAAACACCTACCTCTTGTGATCTAAAGTATGAAAACATTTCACACACTTTCCAGTATGCTCCAAATGACGTCCAGCCTCACTCGGCCTCTTTGTAGCTTCCGCCATCATCCCCAGTCCTGCTCTCTGGGGCCAGAAGAGGGAAAACCTCCTCTTCTTCTGGACTAGACATCCCCCTTCACCAGCCTGGTTGTCCAGGACACTTCTCTGCTTTGCCAGTATCCTTCCTACGCTGGGCTCCTCAGGAATGCCTACAATACTTTAGATGCTGTCTGATCAGAAGATAGTCAGACCATCTTCCTATTCCTGGAAGCGATGCCTGGCATATAGTTGTTATTTAAGAAATGTTGAATTTAAAGTAACATCACACTTGAAAAAAAAACTCATAACCGAATGCTCTGAGTCTATGCTCTGGGAAAAGCCCAACAAATTGACTTGTGTAACACTGATCAACACCCTTCTTCCCCTTCACCTGATGTCAGCTCTCCAAATTGCACGCACAGTTCTGGGTACTCTCTCCTACCATGTGATGCTAAGGTATAACCCTGCCTGCCCACCCTTCTCAAACTTGGTTTCCATGACCATAAGAGTGGCCAGACCAGGTCTTCAGTTAAACTAGACAAACTAAGAGAGTTATGTGGTCTACTGGACAAGGTAAGCTGCTGATCTGGGGATCTGGGAATCAGGTCTGTGGCAGGGCAGAGAGTTCTGTAGGTACCTTGATCCCATTTCATTGTCATCTGATCAGTCACTTTTCAGTTGTGTCCAATTCCTCATGACTCCATTTGGGGTTTTCCTGGCAAAGATACTGAAATAGTTTGTCATTTCCTTCTCCAGTTTATTTTACAAATGAAGAAACTGAGGCAAACAGGGTGAAGTAACTTGTCCAGTGCCACGCAGCTAGTGAGTATCTGAGGCCATATTTGAACTCAGGATGAGGAGTCTTACTAACTCCAGACCAGGCACTGTGTTCACTATGGCACTACCTAACTGCTATTGATCCCATGTTTACATATTTAAATATCGTCAACACAAGTATTACTTGAGGTGATGTCTAGGAAGTCCTCTTTTCCTGAAAACTTCATTCTCAAATGAAAGAAGATTTCTTGTCAGAGAGCCCCTCAGGGCCCAGACAGAGGCTTCTGGCCACGTGGGTGGTAATGGCAGCCTCCTGTTCTATCCAGCTGCCTTGGCCAGCGTGGCATCTGATAGCCCATCCTAACCTGGAACCACCAACCCCATCCAGATCAGTTCTTCTGTCAGATCTGTCCATGCCTAGGAGAACTCATGCTCTTAGTTTGGGAGCTCTTTAGAGTCTGAGTTGTCCCTGCAAGCGACTAAGTTGACCTGCTTGATGAGCAAGAGAGTGTAACCTGAGCTACCCAACTGACCATAACTGGCCAGACCATGCTTCACATCTGTCCATCCCAACCTCTGTCGGGTGCCTCAATGTCCTGTCCATTTCTTCCCTGCTCTGAGGACAGAAGCAGAATCGACCATGCCATTGCTTCTGGACAGAGAGTGACATATGGCTACTCCATGTCTCAGTCCTCTTACCAACCCTGGGACTCCCCAGTAGCAAACTCCCTCCCTGGTCCCCATTCCCCTTTATGTAGCTTCTCAGGAGCAAGGACTGTCCTGTATCATTCTTCCTGTTTGTATCTCCCGCACTTAGAACAATGCCTGGCACATAGGAGGTGCCTAATAAATAATTTCTCATTCATTTATTCATTATATGTTTTCTCCTATTACAGTGTAGGCTGTGTGGGATGTAGGGACTGTATCCATTTTGTGTCTGTATTGACACTGCCTAACAGTGCTAGGCATGACTTGATGTTGATAAATATTCATTCATTCCTCATTCAGCATATACTTGGTATATTTCTCCTCTACCACTGATCCCTTTCCCATTTCCAGATTCCTTTTATTCTCCATGCCTTAGAATTCCATGACTCAGAGAATCTCATTTTCCTTTCTTTTCCTTTCTTCTGGATACCCATTCTATATACAAGACTGTAACACCATAGTGTGTTAGTAAGTCTAATACATTGCAATCTGGGAATTCTGTAAATTCTAATTTCTACAAATCAAATTAGTGCTATTTCCCCTTATCATTGGGAAAAGAATACTGGATTTAGAATCAAGAGAAAGTTACTTGTTATCGACCTGTGTGACCTTGGCCCAGTCACTTGCCATGTCTGGGTGTCATTCTCCTCAAAGGTCAAATACCTCCTGGGAGCCTAAGAAGCATTTTTCCAAGACTTGGTATGCTAAGGAGGGGCAGAGATAAGATCAGATCCTAGGAAGGAAACTTGTTTGGTGTTAGAATGGAAGGTAAAAGTAGAACTCATTTGCAAGTAACAAAATTTACAAATAGATTTGTTGAATGCTTAGAGCAGAGGTGGGGAACCTATGATCCTTGGGTGGGACCTCTTGAGTCCAAGTATGGACTAAATCAGAACCCTCTAAGCCAGGGGTGGGTAACCTGAGGCCTTGAGAGGTCACATGTGGCCCTCTAGGCCCTTTGATTGAATCCAAATTTCACAGAACAAATCCTCTTAATAAAATATTCTGCAAAACTTGGACATTAGAATCAGTCCTCTTTTGCTGTTTTTCTCTGTGAAAGGAAATTCTCATCTTGTTTGGCACTGATTAAGTTCAAAAATTTTGAAAGTTAAAAAAAAAATCAAAGATAGAATTACAGAATTAAAAAGGAATATTGTGTAGGAGACTGTAGAAGATGGTGCTTGACCAGGGGTATGGAAGCTGGGGGAAGAGTTGTGTCCTGGAAGATGAGATAGATTGGATTTGGTATAATAGAGAGACTGGATTCTAATCCATCATTAATTAGCCATCACCAAAGACACTGGGATGGGGCACTGAGGTCTTTATCCCAGGATGCTGAAAGCACTCTTATGACTTTAGCTGGTAGAAAAGTTTGGGATTAGCATTTGGCCAAAATGGGCAGCCATAGCCCTGTGTTATCAATTCCTTCCCCAACCTGATCTGCAGGTGATTTCCCTACTTGACATTCTGATATGCCCTCCCAAGCAGCACCCTTGGAATGAAAGGGGGGCATCCTAGTATTTTCACTTTTGTCCTTGTGTGCCCAATGCTTTCCACCCTGTGAGTTCTTCATAAATGGTCTCTCACCCATTGCTGCATTATCTCTTCCTCCTTGAGGATTTTTTTTCTTGAGCTTTGAGATCTGGGTACTAGGGAGGTTGGGAAATGGGGCAAGAGGAGCTAAATGTAGGTCTCAGATTCTCACTCAAAGCTTGGGTGTCTCTGGTTCCTCACCTGCTTTCCCTGGAGTTCTGGGGTCCTAAAGGAGGGGACCTCTAAGGACCCTTCCCCCTTCTAGTACTTTGCAGATCTATAAAAGCCCCTAAGGTGAGACTAGGTGATTCAAAAGTAGAAATGAGCCCAAATAGTTTTGTGAAAAGTTTGTAAATGCCCACGGCTCAGAGTGGAATCTGAATCCTGATAAAGGAGGACTAAGTGAGTGAGGAGGGGAGGGCATCCAAAGACAGCTTAGAGGAAGGGATAAAGGCAGCAAGTTCATATCCAGAGAAATACTGATATATAGATGAGCAGAGCCAATTCCCAGGACAGAGAAATCCGTTGGCTTTTGAAATAGAAGGGAGCACCGAGACCATCGAGTTCAGGACTTCCCATCCTAGAGCTACGGGTCTGAGGAGTCAGAGGAGAGATTACAGGGCGTCTGCACACTTAGGTGGGGAGAGAAATGCTCTTTATTTTTATTGAGTTCTAAATTACATCGAGCATTTCCTTTGATAATGAACAGAAGAGGCAGACATGATCCGGAGACAATAGGGTTCATAGCACAAAAACCATTAAGAACCCCTGTTGTGAATTCAGCGGAGGGAACTTTTAAAAATTGTGTTTATCTTTTGTGTCCTCCATTTCCTAATCCATCCTGCCCAGAGAGGCATCCTTTTGTTAACAAAGCAATTCAGCAAAGCCAACCAACCCTTCTACCAGTGTATGCAGTGTTCAGCTCCCGTAGTCCCTCCATCTCAGCAAAGAGAGGAAAGGGTTTTCCTGTCTATTTCTGGCCAATCCTGCTCAAAACAATTATACCATGGAACAGCCATTTGATGGTTACAGGGTATTGTGCTAAGCTGGGCCGGAGATGGAAAGGCCCAAAAGAATCAGGCTCTTTTCTCCAGGACTCCCGTTATGATCCATGGGAGTTGGCAAGGGGTGGGCTGGAGACAGCATCAGAGCAAAGAATCTGTTAAACGTCATGAAATAAATTCAGAAGGAGAGAGTATATGCTGACCGAGGATGAGGAAGATCCAGAGAGACTCAAGGTGGGGAGGAACACCAAGGCTGTCCTGTTTGTAGCTCTCTGTTTTTTCATATTTAACTTTTTTCTGTGCAAGGAAGATCTCAGGTTAATCACGTTATGTCAGATATTGGTGAGGGAACCCACCAAGGCCTCCAGCAGATTAGGAATGACCAGAATGATTGCTAAGAAAGGCAGAATTTGATATTTCTTAGAAAGGATTTAAAAAAATACTAAATCTTCAAAGAGTACTTGTTAAAGCACCTACTACGTGCAAGGTACTGTATCTGCTGATGCAGAAGGCAAAAAGCTGATCTTGTCCTCATCCTTGAAGAACCTACGTTGTATCTGGGAAAGGGGACAGAATTTATCATGGATCCAGATAAGTCAATTCAACATCATTTTGGGACCAGAAATTACTGACATTAAAGTGGCCCCCAAAAGACCTGAGCTATACTGTGAAGCTATCAGGGACATGAGAGTGCAAAGCACATCGGTCCCATTTTCTGAAGAAGATTGCTGAGGCCCAGAGCTTTTCAGGAACCTGTCCAAAGTCATACAGCTAGTGAGTGGCTACCCCAGGGTTTGGACCCATGCGGGGATGGAGCTGGAGAGTGTCTAGTTAAATTCCATATGAGTATTTCCTCCTCAAAACTCAGCCAATGCTACAAACCAGGACTTGATTTATTGTTTGATGGATTGCCTGTACATACTGACTTAGAAAACCACAAATTGTCATTATCTGATTGCATTGTTATGCATTTTGTTAAACATCTCCTAATTACATTTTAATCTGTTTTTTGTTTGTTTTGGTGGGCGGCATTAGGAAGTTTTGCTGTGCAGCTGTGTATTTGACACCTTTAGACTGACGAAATAATGGGTAAAATATTAATGAAGCAGATTAAACTTTAAAAGACGTTTCTTCTTAAATATTTACCAACACATCCCGGGTTTAAATCCCCGCTTCGACACTTACTTGACCAGGTGACCTTGGATAAGTCACTTCACTGCTGCCTGCCTCAGTTTCCTCACCTATAACATGGAAATAATCATTGATCCTGCCTTCCAGGATTGTAGTCAGGTTAAAATGGAATAGTGTTTCTAAAGGCCTTTGCTATCTTAAAGGTAATTGTTACTCCATATCCAAAGTCCTTGCCTCTGGGCAGTGATAAAATCCAATGTCATTTACATATATGATGTCCTTTGATCAGCGTAGCCACCTGTGAGGTTTACTGCACACCTACCTATTACTGTCCTGATTGTATTACCACACAGCTGGTAAGGGTCTGAGATGGGGTTTGAAGCCAGGTCTGACTCCAAGTCCAGGGCACTCCCCAAAGCTGGTTCTGGGCACCCACACTCCACCCTCTGTCCCCAAGTGCAGTTTTGTTTGGTAACAGCTCATCACTCACTGGAATTCCTCTGGGCCAGGGATAGTCTGAAGAAGACTGTGGAGCCGCCCTCCTCCCCCCAGCCAGCTTCCCGTCACTCCAAGTGACTGATATCCTGGCTGGCTGCCCACCTGGGAGTATGAATGTGTCCACTCCACCCTCAAAGGGTGGGTTGGGCTCGAGGCTGCTTCCTGTTTTCCTGCTCCGCTGGCTGGGGATGGTGGACTCCCCACATTGTGGTCTGACTACTGGGTACAGTCTGGGACTTCCTGCTGGGCAAGCAAAGGGGATCGTTTTGGCTTAGCTGAGTAGAAGGGAAATTGGGGCTTTTCTTACGTCTGAAAAGACTACCCGCCAAGAGCCAGACTGGACTGCAGCACTGTGGGTTGGCCACTATGGTCCTGGCTTCTAGTTTTGATGGAGTTTTCTCAGAAGATTGGTTTGAAATCTTAACATTCCTATGGTCCCTGATGGAGCCTGTGGACCCCTTCTCAGAAGCATTTTTAGTGCAGAAAGTAAAATGCTTAGGATTATTTAAAAGAACAGTTATATTGAAACACAGTTTGTGGTTTTTTCCTATCCAAGTTCACAGACTCCTCTGAAATCTATCCATGAAGACCCTTGCTCTAGGGGAAAATGCTCATCAGCCTGGCCTTGCAGCCTGCCTCCAATCTTCTTTTCCAGCTTCATTTCACGTGCTTCCCCTCCATCTAACCCCCCCAGCTTCCCTGACCTTGACACTCCCTCTCCTATGGAGGGAGGCATCCTTCTAAGCTTACCACCCCTGTTTCAGAGGATTCTCATCCTCCTTTCCAGCCCTACTGAGGAGCCACCTCCACCAAAGCTTCTAGCCATCCCTCATCCCCACAGCTGGTAGTAAATGCCCAATTCCTGCCCAAAGGAGAGAGTGCATCTCCTATCCCTAGAGTAAGTTCCTCTAGGGTGGAGGCTCTTTTCCCTTTGTCTCTGTTTTGTAACAATTGAGTTCACATATCTGTACATCCTTGCCTCTGGTTTTTAGGTCCATTCCCTAGCATCTCAACACAATGCCCACACACACATGTGTTGCTTAATAAATGCATGTTGCTTGCGTGACTTTTGTACCCCTAGCACCTAGCGGAACAGCGAGTGCTTAGTAAACTTTTGTCCATTAAAATGAGTTGCCCAAATTGTAGTCTTGTCCCCTGCCTAAGAGGCCATAATCTGACCTGAACCCTGAAGGACTCAGGAAGAAAGGAAGGAAACAGTAGCTGCTAAGTGCCAACATATGCCAATCAGTGTGCCAGGTCCTGGGAAGACAAAGATGAGTCAGTTTGTGCCCTCAAGGAGCATCCATCTGAATTAGAGCAGACACTATAGACAGGAGTAGTGACTTCAGGGGAAGGAAATTCTGGTCAGGAGCTTCACGAAGGTGGGTGGGTGGATGGATAGATGGATGGATGGATGGATGGATGGATGGATAAATGAAAAGCCTTTATTAAGTACTCCCTGAGGCAAAGTACTGTAAGATCCATGGATACAAATTGAAAGTAATATTCTCTGTCCTGAAGGCCTTCACTCTCTAATGAGAGGAGACCACACTTGTAGGAGGGCCAGTCAGAAAAGCCTGGGCTCCCAGGGTGAATGGGCAAAGCTGATGATTAAGATGATGGGTGTTATATGAATAAAACGACACCCACTTCTGGCAACATGCCAGTGGGCAGTGCCCAGGACTTGCTGGTGAGGACTTTCTTTCCTGGGTCTCTAGTGGGAGGGGTACTTGGTTAGGTGGGCTTCCTCTCCCCTCCCCCACCTCTCCCAGATCTCCAAGCACAGGCAGATGGACCATTTGACAGGGACATTACAGCCAGGATCCATCTTGTGTATGGAGTGGATTCGATCACCAAGGTCCCTTCCAGCTCTCAGATTCTGTGATTAAGTGTAACTCCCCTCAGCGCTGCTTTGTCCAATGGCCTGAGGCCTCCCATCATGCACATGCCCTCGGTTTTACTGTGTCTTTGTGTGCCCTCAATGTTATCAAGTTCTAGAAAACTAGAATAGATAAGGTGGGGGAGGGGGAAACCTTTTGGAGCTCAAGATGGGACTAAATAACAGAGAGTGTGACTTCACCAAGTCGGGGGAGCTCAGTGCTGCCCAGGAAACACAAGCTGAAGAGATAAGTTCTTTGTAAAGGCCTCCATGGATCTCAGATCTTCAAGGCCTTGTGGAAAACGGAGGGCAAAAAGCGTACTGTAGAATGTGCTCACATACCAGCTTTGACACCTTACTAGAGGCCTGGGCAGCCTACTCCAGTCCCCCTCATTGGCAAAATATGGGTTATGATGATGCTTGATTATACTAAAACGTGCTTGAAAACCTCCAAGCACTCTCTAGCGGGGAGCTCTTAGAGTAACTATAAATAGCCCTTCCTGGTCTTTGAAATTGAAATCTTGGGAGACAGTGATAATTTCACAGTACCTCTCTTGGAGACAGAATGCCCCATGGGACTGTCCACATAGGCTTATTATTAAGTGCCATCTAGCTACTGGGCCCCAGATTTATCTTCTGTAAAATGGAGGGAGGGAGGTGACATCATTAAACAGACTGAAAACAAGTCTACAGGCCGCAGGAGACACTTTTTCAGCAACGTGAAGTGTTAATACCACCTTGGGATGCAGAGAACGAGGCAAAGCTTCCAGGAACAAGTTGGCAATCGTCCTACACTGAGAGGATTGTGTTGCATTCTGGGTGTCTCAGTTTAGGAGAGGCATTGATAAGCTGGCAAATATCTGGAGAAGGCCACCAGAATGGTCAAGGGCCTCGAACCCACGTCATAGGAGGACCAGTTGAAGAAGATCCGTTAAACGCAGAAGGGGGAGATTTAGGGAGAACAAGCTAGCTGTCTTCAAGGAATAAAGACTGGAATGTGAAAGAGGAATTTCAATGATTCTCCTTGGTCCCAGTGGGTAGAATGGACATGGCAAAAAGGAAAATCTAGGTTTGAGGTCAGAAGGATACAGTAATGAGAACCATCCACACATGATCTTGGGCTGCCCAGGAGGTCGTGACCTCCTATCATGGGGCTTCAAGCAGTGGTTAGTTGACCACTGGCCAGATGGTTTGGTTTTTTTTCAGGTATTAGGACTTCAGTGAGATTAATTCCAATTCTTTAAGTTGTAAATGGGTGATTTTTCTGGTTTAGTATCCCATCCAAGGTGGGAAATCTGTCACCTGAGGTGATCATTTTGAAGGCCTTCTGTTGTTCTCCTTGAATTCTTGAATGTGTGTTCCTCTAACCACGCTATGTGTGAGAACCTTGCCTATCTTTCTATTTGTATGGGCTCAGAGAACTTTGCAAATAGAAGCTCCTGAAATGATAGTGATGACTGACTGACTCTCTACCGTAAGCCTCATGCTCCCTGTAGACTAGGTGAAATAAAAGAGACTGACCAGGGAGGAGCCCAGTACTCTGTTCCCTGGATGTGAGCCAGAATCACTTCTCTACAATTAGATATTTCGCCCACGATCCCACACTCAAGGCTCTTAATGGAGCCAACTTCCAGCTCCATCCCTTATTATCCTAATTCTTATTCTGCAAACAGCCAGCAGAGCCTCCCTAGATGGCCCTTAGAGTGTTGGGCTCTTGGTAACCACAACCTGCATCTCCCAGGACTTTTTGCTGGATGTCAACACATTAACTTAGACTTGAAAGTGAATCGGTTCAGGCTGGGGAAGTGTCCTTTTTCCACCTTCCAAGATAGCATCTCCTTGTACCATCATCAAAGGGATTTATTAGGTAACAGGTTGTTGGAGTTTTTTAGGAATAGGGTCATAGTGCTTAAAGCCAGCACAAACTTCAGTAGTCATTTATTTTAGAAAAAAGGAAACTGAGCCTCCAAGAGGTTACTTGCCTAAGATCACACTGGATTCCAACCATGTATTTTCATTCCATCTTAGTACTGAGCTCACATTGTATCTCTTAGATTGGAAATGCTCTACAGAGAGCACCCTAAGCCCAGTGTCAGCTCAGAGGAACCTCATGCCATAAGACAGATATACTGATATGCAGATATTGGACATACAGATGACAGGATGGATACAGAAGCACTGACTGCTTTCAGGGCAAGGGTAACACATTCTAGGAGTGGGGACAAAAGAGGAAAGTGTAATTAGGAGGAGCAGAGACAGGGGTCCAGATTGGGAGGAGCTTCTGGTTTGGCATCTTTCCTCTGGTTGTCTGGGTGTGTCCGATGGCAAAAGAACAGTAAAAATGGCTGCTCTAGACAAGAGGGTTAATTGTCCTGTTGTCCACATCTCCAACCTAAGTTCTCATTTCTAGTTATTGTCGTGGTTCTGTCGTGTCTAACTCTTTGAGACCTCATTTGGGGTTTTCTTAGCAGATACCAGAGTAGTTTTCCATTTCCTTCTCCAGCTCATCTGACAGACAAGGAAACTGAGGCAAATAGAGTGAAGTGACTTGCCCAGAGTCACCTAGCTAGTAAGTGTCTGAAGCCATCTTCCTGATGTTAGTTAGGCCTGGCACTCCATCCACTGTACCACCTAGCTGCCTATTTCTAGGTCAGAGGACAAATGTTATTGTAGTCAGGTGAAAAGTAGCGTGCCAAGCCTGGAGTCAGGAAGAAATCACTTACCATCTGTTTCCCTCAGGTTCCTCGCCTTTAAAATGGAAATAATTGCACTCACTTCCCAGGGTTATTTTAAGGATCAAATGAGATAGTCATTGTAAAGTACTTAGCACACAGTGTCTGACCCATGGGAAGGGCTGTGTAAGTGTTAGCTGTTGTTATCATTGCTACTGTTCACTTGTGTCTACAATGTTGGTAGATAATCACACCTTGGGTTAATGACTACTCATTGGGTCCCCTCACTCATTTAGTCCTGAATCCACCTAACTTTCCCGTCATCGAGCTCTTCTTGCGCCATCTTGTTTGTCCAGCAGGGTAGCACAAGAGACTTGGTCAAATGCTTCACTAAATATCCATTTGGATTCGTGCAAGCCTCCCATTTTAGGGCTTAACAATCTAAAGTCCAGAGAGGGCGGAAGTGAGTTGCCCAAGGTCATATGCCCCATGTACATGGAATCAGGACTCAAATCCAGGTCTTCTGTCTTTAAAGCCAGTCTTCTTTCCATGATCTTAGACTGACTTTGCAGCCTCCAAAGTTCCTAGTATACTACTCTGCACCTAGAACCCCCCTCCCCTTCTGGTATTTGACACATGAATGAATGAATGGACGACGCTCTGCCTCCCTGAAAGGGTCTTTGTTAGTTAATAACATTTGAGCCCAAACTGCCACCTTGAAACTGTCAGTCCTGTACCAACCTGCCTTCTGGCATCCAAACTGAGGAATTAGACTAAACACAGTGTGTCGGCCTTCTCTCCTGCCCTTTTCCTCTGTTATTTCTTCCCCTCCTTCCTTTAGCTGAATCGCAGCCTTCTTGGTGCCAGGCAGGTCTACCTATCCTGAAAAGGCAATTAGCCATCCTCACGCTCCGTGAATACAACAAGTTTTAAAAATGCTTTTTTTGGTGAGG
The DNA here is from genome assembly GCA_028658325.1 of Potorous gilbertii. Lineage (NCBI taxonomy): Eukaryota > Metazoa > Chordata > Mammalia > Diprotodontia > Potoroidae > Potorous > Potorous gilbertii. Next base: position 282,581,865 of record CM053770.1, on the reverse strand, counting down.
GTTTTGTCTTTTTTTTTTTTTTGTCAGTGCCTCAGGATCCCGCCGGCCTTTTCCACTGTTGCTAAGAACTTTGTTACCACAGGAAATCAGCCCCATTTGAAGGGCCAAATAGCTACTAAATATAGTCTTCCTGAGGAGATATTTAAAGAAGCGTGTTGATGATGCTATGTCTGAGAAGGGAAGGGGTGGGAAAGAACTTGGCTTTCTGGAAAGGGGAGGCAAAGCAGCCCAGGGTGGTGCCTGGTTCTGGGGGCAAGGGGAGGTGAAGCAGCCCAGGGTGCTGCCTGGGACCCTGGGGCAAGGCTTGTGCCTCCCAAACTTTGATGTGGCTTCCCCGAGACAGGACTGCTCCTTCTTGGATGACTTACATCTTGGGGCTTTCACCGACTTCAGAATGACTTCTGGCAAATGCTTCTCTGGAGGGCTGTTTGTCCCCCAGTCCTTTCTTGGTAATCCTTTCTTGTCATGTTTTAAAAATATCTCCCTGACCTGGAGAGTGAACCCTGGCAAGCAGTGTCCAGGTCTGGAAAACCGTGCTCAGGGGTTGCCATCCATCAGCCCTGTTCCAGTAAATGGGCCTGAATAGAGTGGAATGCCGGTCCCCCCAGCCCCTGCCTTCCTGGGGTGTGTGTGGAGGTCCTTGTCCCTCCACATGGCCTCATGACATTGGCCCAGGTTCTAGCTAAGGAACAGTCACAGGTGAGAGTCCCCCCGCAAAAAAAACCTGGGTGGCTTTTTCTGCCTAGAGTGTTCTAGGTGATGAAGCTCCCCCTCCAGCCATGATCCAGTCCATCTACTTCTGCATCAGTGTTGCCCCATTTGTCTGGGCTTTGGGGCCACCTTAGCTGTAGAGCTTGGACTGGGGTACAGTGTCTAGGGGGTGGCGTGGGGTGCCACGATCTCTATGTCTCCAAACAGGCTGCAAACTATAGATTTGAGCCAGGCACGTTCAGTTAACTGGCCATTTCTGCCTAGGTGTTCTGTGCCAATCCCAGAGTTAATCTCTCAGAGGGATTTTAAGAGCAACTAGGGCTGTAATTTCACTGGGGTGCCACCTGGTGAGGAAGCTCCCTGCCCATGAGTTCATGTTTTGCTATTTAGAGTGTTAGGGAGTTACCTGGGGCCTTGATGGGATAAATGACTTGCCCAGGGTCACACAACCCAAGTTGGGACTTGAGAACCATTGTCATTCTGAGCCAAATTTTAGATTTGGAGCTGGCAGGGGGCCTCCCTCCTCACCCAACCCAACCTTCCCATTTCACAGGTGAGAAAATTAAGGTATAGAATGGTCACATGGTTTGCCCCAGGGCACAGAGGCCACATTCAAACCCAGGATATTGTGTCTTCAAGACTGGTTGGCTGCCTCACCACCTGGCAATGCCAAGTGGACCAGTAGAACGTAAAATACTGCCTGTCCCCAGGAGCGTATGTTCTAGTAGAGAAGACGGCTGCCAGGACAGGGAACTTTGTTCTAGAAGTCACAAAAAAGTTTCTAGTCACATCCTTTCCTTTAGCAATGTTAATATTGATTTAATTATTGCTCCAGAGCAAGAGATGAAAAGGAGGAGGGGACTGGGATGGCAGGAGTGGCAGAATGTCTGCGCTGATGAAGTCTGTCTGGGGCTGAATGATAGAGGGAGCTTGGAACATGCAAGGGTCGTGGCCAGCTGGATGGAGGCACCAACCTCCTGCCCACCTGAGGTGCTTCTCAGGGGCCTCGTTACTGCCCTTTCCTTGATGCTTTCCAGCCTTCTTCCCCTGGACCATGAGCCCAGCCCTCCTCCTTCTGGCATGCTTTAGCCTCTAGTGAGATTCCTCCCTTGGCATCAACTGTTGGCACTTTCTGATGGCCTCTGCTGGGGCAAGTCCGCAGCCCTGCCCCTGCTGAGCTACAGGATCCCTCATGTTGTACCTACAGCCTCCCAAGTCAGACAGCTACTGATGAAGGGGATGAAATCTCCCACCCAAGGCAACTATGCAGCACCCTTCTGGGGCCATTCTGGCCGTGGCAAGGCCTCATTAATGTGCTTTCTCTCCAGCTTGGCTGGCCAAGAAGAAAGAGACAGAGTCTGCTATACTTTGAATGTGCTTCCCACCATTTGGCTGGTTTGTTCTGACCACTAATATTTTTTTGCCCCTCATAAAAGCTCTGTGGGTTTCTGGTCCAGCTCACCCTATATTTGAAGTCCCTGCCATCCAAACTGCAGGCTGTGGCTGTGCCCGGGGGTGAGCCCCCTCGGTAAGAGAGCCTTCAGTTGAGAGCTGGATGAGCCCCTTAAGCAGCCAGTTAGTCAGAAGGTCCTAGAGGTAGAGAGAGAATGGATCCCAAAGGCCCTGGAGACCAACGCTCACCAACTCCCCAGAAGGTCAAGGGACTTGCCTTTGGTTACACAGCTAGAATCAGAGGCAGGATTTGAACCAAGGTCCTCAACCACTGTACTGGGCTGCTCGGTCTTTAGACATACCTCCTCTATCTTGTACTTGTGAAGTGGCCTTGAAAAACATCTTTAAATTTCAAAAAAGCAATTTTCAAATTGATGTATTTTGTTTTGACACATGTCACTTCCTAACAAATAACTCTCCCTAGTACCCACCCACAAAAAAGCCAGTTAAACAGAATTGCCTAATACACAACTGACAGTCCCTGTCACGTTTCATCTTTGTAGTTTTTCTTTGTTCATAGAAAAGAAATACTTTAACTTTAATCATCAGAAATCAGCATTGCTTATTAGAACTGACCTGAATTTTGTGACCTTTCAGTATTGCTGAAGTTATTTTTTTTTAAACCAGGTATAAGATCTCATTTATCCCTCCCCTAAATTTGCTTTTCCTAATTTGGTCCTCCATTCTAAACTGCCAAAAACTCTGGGTCTTGGTATCTTGTCCTAGTTTGGCTCATTTCTCTATTAGCTTCGGGCCATCTTCAAGTCTGATGAGCACATTACTCAGCCTTGTCTCAAAATCATTAGTGAAAATGCTGCCCAAACAGGGCCAAGTAACTGGGACTCTCCATTAAAGACCTTCCACGGTGCCATTAAACCATGAATGACCACTTTTTGGGTCCAGGCACTTCCAAAGCCACCTGAATTGTGTCTTCATCCAACCTATATCTCTTTATCTCACCCCAAAGAGTAGAATTGAAACTTTATCTGTTGGGTTACTAAAATCAAGTACACCCCTTCCACAGCATTCCCCTGAAGTACCATTGTACTGGTTAGTCTGGAATGGCAGCACAGCAGAAAGACTTCTAACTTGGAATCAGGAAGACCTGAGTTCAAATCCTGCCTTAAGCCCTGAACAAGTCATTAAACATCTGTCTGCCTCAGTTTCCTTGTCTATAAAATGGCAAAAACAATAGTACCTACCTCACTGGAACTGTCGTAGGATTAAATGAGATAATATTTGTAAAGTATTTTGCAAACCTTACTGCTACCTATAAAACATTAGAGACAACTATAAAACACTAAATGTCAGCAGCTGATTTGTTGGTTAGTCATGTCTGACTCTTTGTGACCCCATTTGAGGTTTTTTTTGGCAAAGATACTGTAATGGTTTGCCATTTCCTTCTCCAGCTCATTTGACAGATGAGGAAACTCAGGCAAACAGACTGAAGTGACCTGCCCAGGGTCACACAGCCATTGGGTGTCTGAGGCCAGACTTGAACTCAGATCGTCCTGACTCTAGGGCCAGCACACTATCCCAATAGTGCTGCCTAAAACAATAACAGTGTAGTACCTATTACAGTAACATAACAACATAAAACACTAAATGCTAGCTATAAAACTGCTAGCTATAAAACACTCATTGCTTACTCCAAAACTATACAGAACTGCTAACTATAAAGTACTAGAATAATTGTTAGCTATTGGGACCTGTTCTTGATATAAAGCTGTGCTGGCCCTTTGTGATCAACCTCTTCCTTCTCTAGAACTTCACTAACCATCCTTTTCATAATATAGTCCAGAATTTTTCTGGAAACAGAACTCAAGTTCACTGGACTCTAATTTGAAGACTGCTCTCTCTCTTCCTCACAGTTGCCTTTCTGTGTCACCTCTCTGCATTCCTACAATCTGTCCAAGATCACAGACAGTGGCCGAGCTGTCATATCCACTAACTTGAGCTCATCAAACCCGACCTGTCTTTCTAAATCATTCCAGTTGCCAGGTTTGTAACCATGGTACCATCTAGGACTCCTCCTTCTCCCTCACACCAATACCATCCATTGCCAAGTCTCTACTTCCACAACATCTCTCACATGCATCCTCCACCCCTACTTCTCATACTCAATTTAGACCCTCCTCACCTCTAGACTGGAGCCTCTTCCCTCTCCAGGCCATGCCACTCCCCTGCTCAATAGACTTCAGTGGCTCCCTATTTCCTTTAGGATCAAAAACAAATTTCTCTGCTTGGCATTCGTTGCCCTTAACACTCTGCTCCAACCTACCTTTCCAGTCTTGTCGTACATTACTCTCTTTCTCTTATGCTAGGGTTCAACCAAAACTGGTCTTCTCTCCATTCTTCTCCCCTAGCCCTCCCTCCATCTCCCATCTCCACATCTTTGTACTAGCTGTCCTAAGATGTACCATCTTCCATATGTAGCCTTTCCTGATGCCCCCTATTCTCCTTCACAAAGTGTCTTGTGCTTATAAAACAAAAAACAGTCTCTACCTATCTGAGCACTGCCATCTCTCACAATAGAATGGAAATTGTGAGGAAGGATTTTTCAACCCTTATATTTGCATCTCAACATGTAGGACAGCTCCTAGCACATAGTAGGTTCTTAATAAATGCCAATTGATTGATTACTTCTGAATCGTACTTCGCCAACTTTAGCCATATCGTTTTTCAGTTGTTTTCAGTTGTATCTGACTCTGTGACCCTGGGTTTCTCACAGATCATTTTCCCCACCTACAGATTCTACCTTCATTTTTTCCCATTCCTTATTCCTCATATCCCTTTCTGGGCGGAGTTAGAAACTTCCTCCCTTTCAAACCAGACTTTTAGACTTCCCTGGAGGCTGCCAAGGCTGTTGTACGTTCACCATTGCTCACACACCCTCCCTCCCCCCCCCCCGCCCCGCCCTAGACAATGCCCCTAGGGCAGTAGTGGCCTCTGGCACCTGGCTCCTACTTCACTATGCCAGATGCTGGTAACATCAGCAGCCTTTCTGTAATGCAAGTGGTGCATGTTGACTCTTTGACTGAATCTCCCAGGCAACCAATGGGAACTTTGGGTCTTCTATCCTCCTTCCTGGCCAAGATACCTCTTCCAATAGCAATTGTTCCACAGGAATTCATGGCCACCAGCAGCAGGAAGGCCACAGGCCAGACTCTGCACCCTGATTGATACCCAGCCCCAGAGTCTGGACAGGCCTCCTCACCGCCAGCTTCTGTGCCACTGGCACAGAAGGCAGGGCCCACAGAACCCTAAGCATGGACATCCAGTGATCACCTGTGATATTGCTGTACAGGGCTCCCCTTTTCTTCGTCTCTCCATGTCTGATCCCATCTCCCTAGTAATGCTCCCCAGATTCTTGATTCAAACTCTGCAGGAAAATCCCCCTTCTTTCTCCCCAGTATATCTTCCATCAATCTTTCCATCCTTCTCCCAAGGAGAAGCCAGCCTCTTGAGAAGCTGTGACTCACCTCACCCTTCATGGTGCCAACATGACCATGTGTCTGCCCCTGCTTGCCAACAAGACCCAGGTGGCTTGAACCAATCTGTGGTCATTCTGTCTTCAGGGGAGCAGGAGACAACTTCATCCCATTCTCTGGGTAAGCAGGCTCTCATCTACAGCATACTTCCCAAGTCACCCCCTCATGATTCCCTCCTGTAACCCCACTTCCCAGGGGTTTTCCTCAGAAGCTCATGGACTTATGTATCTGGAGCAGAAAGGGACCTCAGGACAGAAGTCACCTAGTCTGACCTCCTCATCTTATAGATCAGAGTACAGGGGAGAGGGGTAGTGAAGGGACCTCCCCAAGGTCACACAGGTAGGTACCTAATGTCAAATGCAGGATTTGGACCTAGAACCTTGGATTCCAGAGCAAGTGCTCTGTCCTCTTTTTTGGCAAGCACCAGAATGGGGGCGATTTGAGTCCACATCCTGCCCCTGACCTTTACTAGCTTTGGGACCCTGGGGAAGTCACTTCACCTCTGCCCCAGACTATGACCTGCAAACAGCAGCCTATCTGCATGGGTTGAGGAAAGGTCTTCACTAGGAGTTCCTAGCACCTGTGACATCAGAAGTCTGAGCCCCTCCTCCAGAATTAACCATGGGTATTCTATATACACTTAGAAGGTTTGTGACCCTGACCAAATGTAAGCTCTCTGAGGGCAGGCAGGAAGGTAAGTCATCTTTGTCTGTGCATCTCCAGCTCCTGCACAAGGTCCTGAGGCTCCTTAATCAGCATTTATTGAATGGACTCTGAATCAGGAAGGTCTGGATTTGAATCCTGCCTCAGACCCTAGGCAAGTCACCTTTGACCTCTTGGGACCTCAGTTTACTCATCTGTAAGTGAAGGGGTCAGACTGATCTCTAAGGTCCCTTCTAGCATGAAATTTATGCTCACAGTGACAGGTAGATGATGCAGTGGACAATACTGAATTTGGAGTCAGGAAAACCTGAGTTCAAATATTCCCTCAGATGAATAGCCTTACTAGTATGTGGCCTTGGGCAAGTCATTTAACTTCTCTCTGCCTCACTTTAGTCATCTGCAAAAATGGAGATAACAACACTTAGAGCTGTTCCAGTTGTTGAGGACCAAATGAGATGACTCACATAAAGCTTTTCAAACCCCAAAGTATCAGATAAATGCTAGATGTTTTTACTGGTATTGTCAAAATTCTGATTTTTCAGTCATCCAAGTCCCTCCCACTGGGAGTCCCCAGAGGACTTTGCTACCTCATTGGCCTGTATTAATTCTTGCCTCTTCATTCCCTTGACAGAAGTCACATCATTTTCCCTGTTCTTTGTGTGTGAGTGTGTATGTAAGAGTGTGAGTTTAACTGTGTAAGTGCAAATGTATGTGATTGTGTGTGTGAGAAAGTAGGTGAGTGTGTGTGTTTGAGTGTATATGTGTGAAAGTATATGAGTGTGAACGAGGGTGTGTGTAATGTGAATTTGAGTGTGTGTGTGTGTGTGTGTGTGTGTGTGTGTGTGTGATCTTACAAACCCTTTGAGGTCTTGGTCTAGGCTCCTCCTCTTTAGATGTCTTTGGTGTTTTCCAGTTTGAGGCCCCACCTTTGATGGAGGCATCAGGAGTCTTCCCTGAACAGCTGCTATGTGCCAAGCTAACTGTGTCTCTAGTGGGGAGGCACTGAACACCAGGGCCAGTGGTGCAGATATCAGTGCCATTGTGCAGAGAAAGAGCGGAGACCTTGGGCTAGATGGGAAAGGATCAGAGGGGATTGTACACTTAGATTTGGAAGGGAACCTAGAAGCCATTGAGTTCAACCCTTCTTTTTACAGATGAGAAAACTGAGGCCTCACAGGCCTTATACTCCAGAGCCAGGGCCGTTCCCATGTCTCGGTGGCTCTGATTTCTGTGTTTGAAGAGGACGAAGGAGGCTTCTTTGAACAGTGTAGATGGGGTGCTCTCCTTTATGTCACTGACTGCCCACTGCCCAAGATGGTCCAGCTGGTGGGAGCTTTGGGAACAGCCAGATCTGGGGGGATTCCAGAGTCCCAACTTGGGGCTTCAGAAAGCTGGGCCTTCCTGTGAAGACCTTTGAAGAAGCCATCTGGTCAGATGGTCATCAGGAGGCCTGATATATTTGCTTGGTAAAGAGATTTGAGCTGTACCACTTCATGGACCTGGCTGCTTGACCTCTCAAAACCCAGGGCAGCCTTGCAGGGAAGGGAGAAGCCTTGGGACTAAGAGTCCATTTCTGGCTTCCAAACAAATGAGCTTTGGATCCTGCCAGCCCAGCAACTTAAGAGGAAAAGACAGCAAAAAGAGGCAGTTATAGAGAGTTTGGCTTGGTCCTGGGGCCAGGACCCAGGAAGACTTGGGGGCCAGGCCAGGCAAGAAGAGGGAAACAAGGCCTCCTTGAGTATGGGGCCTGAACAGGTGGGCAGGAGGTAGGGGGGCTGGCGTGGAGCAGAGCTCTCCTTAACCTCTGACCTCCTCTCCACTGGGCCTTCCTTTGGCCAGCATCCTGGCTTCTCCCTTCATGTGGAAGGGTTCTGACAGTTAAAGTGGCCTACTGAGAGCAGCCTTAAAGCCTCCAGCCTAAAGTGCTGAGGTCAGCCAGCTGCTGCCCTTCCAGGAGCTGGCCTCCTCAGCCTCCGCCAGCTTTGTGAGGCCCCCAGGGCCTCCCCTTTCCACAGTGAAGTTTTCCTGGGAGCACCAAGCATTGTCACTTCTTTTCTGCCCCTTCCATCCTATAAGGTGGCTAAAGAAGACATCTGTTATTCTTAGTTTAAGCATTCAATCCAGAAATCACTTCTTGAGTCCTCACACGTGTCCAGCCCTGCTCCACATTCTTTGACATATGAAAATATGCTCCATGAGCTGGGAGACTTTATAATGTTGTTGGGGAGATGAAGCATTCTTATATAAAGTAACTTAAGTGCCATTGATAGAAGGTGATGAAAGAATAGCCAGTGTTCACATAGGATTTCAGGGTTTGCAGAGGAGTTTATAAATACCTCATTTGATCCTCACAATAACCTGGGAGGTAGGTGCTGTTATGATCCACATCTTACAGTTGAAGAAACTGAGGCACAAGGGGGAAATGTCAGCACCCAGGGTCATACACCTAGTTAAGTGTCTGAGGCTGGATTTGAATTTGGGTCTCCCTGACTCCAGGCCCAGCACTCTGTCCCTCTTTTCTCGGCTACTAGATGTTGATGAATAGGTTCATGTCATCCTGGAGCCATATCTCTAGTGGCTTGTCACAGGGCTCAGTCCTTGGTTCTGGTCTACTCAATGTTTTTTTCCCATATTAGTCATATTGTAAAAGAAAACATAGACAAAAAAAAACCCAAGAAAAATAAAGTTAAAATAGTATGCTTCAATCTGCATTCAGACTCCACTAGTTCTTCCTCTGGGAATGCATAGGATTTTTTCATCATGAGTCCTTCAGAATTGTCTTGAATCATTGAGCATAACTAAGTCATTCACAGTTGATACAATGTGACTATTACTGTATACAGCGTTTTCCTGTTTTTGCTCACTTCACTTTGTATCAGTTCACGTCAGTCTTTCCAAGTTCTTCTCAGAGCATCTTGCTTCCTTATCATTGCTTTTCATCATAACATTCTACCCAGCGTTCTTATCAATCACTGGACAAAGCTACATGTGGGATGCTTACCATATTAATATGAGAGCCCAACTTTGAACTAGATTTGTGATTTCAACTAGGTAGGGAACTGCCAGTGAAGAAACAGCCTCCACCAATGCAGATTGGCATCGAATATGCAGTTTAATGGGTTTTGTTATTGGTCAATTATTTTTTCAGACATGTCTGATTCTTTGTGACCCCATTTGGGGTTTTCTTGGCAGAGATACTGGAGTGGTTTGCCATTTCCTTTTCCAGTTCATTTTACAGATGAGAAAACTGAGGCAAACAGGTCGAAGTGACCTTCCCATGGTCACACAGCCAGTGAGTATCTGAACCCAGATTTGAACTCATGAGGATGAGTATTCCTGACTCCAGGCCCGGCCCTTTATGCACTGTGATACTACCTAGCTGCCCAACTTGGCAATACTAAGGGTCTAAAAGGCCTTCCCAGAGTCACCTTGGCCCACATGGGTCAGAAGCAGTACTTGACCTCAAGATTTCCCATACCTGAGCCAGTTCCCTCTGGACTGTGCAATAGCTGCCTCTCAGTTTTTAAGGTTTTGCTTAAGTATTTTATGTGTTCTACTAACTTTCATCCTTATAATACCCCGGTGAGGTGAGTACTGTTCTCTCCATTTATCTGATAAATAAACTGAAGCACAAAAAGGGTCAAGTGACTTTCTTGGGGCCTTTTGGCTCCTGAATGTCAGAGGGAGAACCCTAAGCTCTCATTATACCACACAAGGGATCAGCCAGTGACTATTGGGAACGATAGCATTAGAATCCAACATGGTACCTCAGTGGGCTGAACTGAGTTGAACAAGATGAAATCAAAAGAGAATAAATGTAAAATTCCTCCACTTGGGTTCAGAAATGAACTGTACAAGGTCAGGGAGATAACCAGGCAGCTTCTTGGGGTTTTCTGAAGACTCCACGCATGTGAGGCTGGTGTGATGTGACTCCTCACAGCACTGATGGGACCGGAGACTGGATTATTAGCCATGCAGGGTCCAGGATGAGGGAGGCTGCCATCATTGCCATCCTGCCATGCTGGTCATAGAGTCTGGTGCTGCATTTTAGGAGGGATCTGAAAAGAGGGGAGAGTATTGAGAGGAAGACCAAAGGAATGACCAGGGAGTCCCAGAACTGAGGATCCACTGGAGGAGGTGGGGGAAGAAAGGTATCCAGGACAGGCTACCTTCAAGGGCCAGGAAGGCCAATGTAGGGTACGGTGGCCAACTCCTGCTGGACCCCAAGACTAGGAGAGGCAGATAGGCAATAAATATAAGAATAAGCGGTCCCAAATGAACAGTCTAGAGGCAGAAGCGGCAGGGGTTGCGACATTTGGGACACAATGGGGTTGTGGGTCAGGGAAGAATAGAGGATTCTGGGAAAAGCTGGATAATAGCTTTGGAGCAGTTGCCTCTCACTGGGCTTGAGCTATCTGACCAGGTGGACGATGACTGGGAGTCCTGCCTCTTCAAAGATGTTCTGATCCAGTGGAAAAGTAAGGGAGACAGAGGGGCAGCTTGTAGCAGTGGTTATGAGCTGGTCTTAGACTTGGGAGGCCCAGGCTATGGGATTCCGGACAATTTGCCAATAATACTCATATTGGTAAATAGCTATAGCACTTGCAGAAAACACTTTACTGGTATTATTATCTCATTTGATTCTCCCAAAGGTAGGGGCTATTATCATCCCCGTTTTACAGATGAGGAAACTGAGGCAAGCAGAGGTTAAGTGATTTGCCTACGCAGTCCTATTTGAACTCAGATCTTTCTGATTCCAGGTCCAGCACTCTTCATTGAGCCACCAGCTCCTCTGAGTACTACAGGCAATCTCTAAGATTCTTAAGTTAAAAAGTTAGAAAGCAGGTACTGACCTGCACTGGTTTTGGGTGTTTCCTCATCAGGAGTTCCTTACATCAATGAAATCACAGTCCTGAACTAAAAACAATCTGAAAGGCCGGGTGGAGCCTGCCTCTGGAAGGCAGGCGCTGGAAACCAAAAGAGGGGAGTGATTAACTCAGCCAGCATGTAAGTCACCACAATCTACTTACCCACTGGACCAGGAATCTAGGAGTCTAGACTCAAATTGCATGCTTGGTTTGCTAATCTGTTTGCACTACTGCTGCCTAAATCTTTACTCCTTTTTATAAAGATTTATGAACCTGGTTCTCTATCCACCTGAACGAAGAGACATTGGACTGCATTATTACATGACTAGGAGAAGTGGAGGCCCTCTTGCCCTTGAGTTGTATTTTTTTAAATTTATCTATGAAAGAGGAGCAATAGCTGGGATTACCTGCAATGGCACATCATTTCTAATTGATTTTAGGATATATCTTTATACAAATAATCCTCATTTTTAGCCAAATCCATTCTTTCAGAATTTGGGACCTTTTGATATATGAGTGCCCTAATTTATTATATAGAATGTGAAACCTCAAGCTTAAGGAATTTTGAAGACTTAGGAATTGATCTTCAGGTGAAAGCTTTGAATATCTCACCAGCCTGAAGCCACTTCAGTTTGTGAATGTCCCCCCCTAAAAAGCAACACCCAGCCTTGAACAGTATGCTTGACAGCTCCCTTATTGAAGACTTGAAGATGTGTGATACCATGCCCAGTTCTGTCAGACGTTGTAATTACCCAAGGAGAGATAGACAGAGATGAGGAAAATGAAGCCCAGAGAGGCCATGGGGGTGGGGAGGTGGGGTGCTATAAACATCCAGGGCAGGAGAAGCTTCCCTCCACCATCCCCAGCAGAGGGGCTCAGCCTGGTCCTGTTCCATATATATTGACTGGAAATCTAAGCAGCTTCCCCAACCTGCCTCCTCCTCAAGCTATTAATGATTGATGGTCCTCACAGAGCAGCCAGGACAGAAGTCCCTTTCTGTCTCTAACTCAAAACCTCCCTAAAACAGGAGAATAAATTTAATTGTTTTATCTCAAGAGTTTTACCTTTCTGTCTCTGGAGCTGGGCTATCGATCAGGCCAGCTGGACCCTTAATTGAGGCAGCCATAATCTGCCTTCAGACACTGAGTTGAGTGGGGATCTAAAGATGGCCTCAGAGGCCAGTAACCCAACCCCCTCCTTTTTCACAGATAAAGAAACTGAGGGCCAGGAAAGTTGTGTGACTGGGTTTTGTTGTTGAAAAGCTGTAACATGTCACCAAGTTACCTGCCTTTCCTAATCCTTAACCATCTGCATGTAGCCTTGTATGATTACCCCTCTAGGCCTCCCTCATCTCTTCTCATCTGGACTTGGTCTCTGGGTTTTCCCTTCTCTCTAAGGTGCCACCAGCTCCTCTCCCTGTGGACCCTCAGTCCTTTTTCTTGAACTATCCTCTTCCCTTGTGGATTCTTTTATTGGCATTCCCATTGCAGAGAGTCCCTGGTGTGGGGGTTGTTTGTTTTTTCCTCCAAAAGTAAACCAGGGTAGGACTTTGAAGGCCATGGCTGAAACAACATGCCTTTCATAAAAACCTTTCATTTCCTTCTAACTTCTGGAGGCAGAGTTCCTCATTGCTTGCAGCCAGTCTTGCCTCCCATGGTGGTTTTAGGACTCAGGTTCAGCAACCTGGCTGGGTCTGTCTTTGTACGAGACTATGACATCATCTCAGACATTTCAGTTCTCTTAATTTGCTGCATCCATCCCTCTCCATTCTGATTCTCAACCTGAGACCATTTCAGAAAAGGAGTCAGTCTTTAGGTACAAAACCTTCAGGGGCTAGAGGAAGAGATAGATGGAGAAATTTTAATAATGTCATACATGTGTGTTTAATCCAGAAGGTGACCTTGATCCAGAGTGACCTAAGATTCAAATGAAAGTAGGATCACAAGATGAATGACTGACTGAATAAATGAATGAATGGGAGTCTATTACATGGTTACCATGTGCTTGATACTGAGGGGAAGGTCTAGAAATAGAGGTGGCCTTGAGGCCACATGTGGCCTTCTAGGCCCTCAAGTGCGGCCCTTTGACTGAATCCAAACTTCTCAGAACAAATCCCCTTCATAAAAGGCTTTGCTCTGTAAAACTTGGACTCAGTCAAAGGGCCTCATTAGAGGACCTAGAGGGCCATATGTGGCCTCAAAGCTCTGATCCAGAGGCAGCAGCAGAACCCATGGCAGACTCTAGCATAACAGGCATGGTGATTGGGGGGGATATATCTGGGTTAGACTCCGAAGCATCACTAGGATCTCTTGGGTGGGGACAGTGCGCCACTTAGCCCCCTCACCAGTCACAACAGCTCAGCCCCAGGGCTGTAGTTCCAAGGAGGGGTCTGGAGGAAGGGTCGGAATCAGGATAACAAGGTTCACTGGTCCTGGGGGTTCTGCAGCAGTCAAGAAAGAAGAAGTAACCAGGGTGGGGCTAGATCTGGGGAGGTAGGGTGGAGTCAGTTTTGCCCCAGGAACCTCCTCCCTTTTCTCTCATGTTTCCTAAGATGTTTGGTTTAAAAAAGAAAACAACAGAACCCCTACTCAGCGAAGGAATCTTGAGACAGAACATATACTGGAGACCTTTGCGTCTTAAACGTCCATATTAGTATAAAAAGCTCAATGATTCCTCTTTGATTCCAAACAGACTTTCAGTTGTTCTTTTGTATCTGAATTTTTGTGATCCCATTTGAGGTTTTCCCAAGTCATAGATCTAGAGCTGGAAGTGACCTCAGACCATCTAATTCATCCATTTTCATTTTGATCATTTAGATTTCTTGTGTCCCCATTTGGAGTTTTCTTGACAGAGATACAGGAGTGGTTTGCCATTTCCTTCTCTGGCTCATTTGACAGATGAGGAAACTGAGGCAAACAGGGTGAAGTGACTTGTCCAGGGTCACATAGCTAGCAAGTGTAGGAGATGAGATTTGAACTCAGGAACATGAGACTTTTTGACTCCAGACTATTGCACCACCAAGTGGTCCAAACTTAGCCCAATTCCTTTTCTTTTCCCCTGGGAGAACTAACTGAGCTGCTCAAGCTTCTAAATGCTCTACCAAATGTTACTGGATCAAATGCCTCTCTTATCCCATTCAGAGGACCCCAGATCTAAAGCTAAAAGGGTCTCCGAGGCCATTTTACAGAGTAGGAAACTGAGGACCAGAAGGGTTGAGTATTGTGGCCAGCGGTAAGAGTCTGTGCCTTGCACGTATTCAATCAGCCTTTGAGGATGAGGATGGGGTGAAGGCCTTTGTGACTGCTTGGACTTCTGTACCTGGGATTTGAACCCAAATCCTCCAACTCCAGAGCCAGAGCACTTTCTGTTTTGCCATATTGTCCCCTGTGTCCAATTAGTACCAGTTTTCTGCCCACTTCCCTTTCAGCATGATACATGTATATATGTGTGTTTGTGTATCTGTGAGAGAGAGAGAGTGTGTAGGGAACAGGGTAGAGTAGGTGGCTACCATGTTTCCATAAATGTTTGTCTGGATAGTGGTGTTTGAGTTACAAGACCCTTACCCAAAATTTTAAATAAATTAAAAGGCTTCTCGAGGTAAGAACAGAAAGTGTTTTTATTCAATTCTTGCAAGAAAGGGGCATCCCTCCACCAGACAGGGCTAAAGGAAGGAGGCAGCTTACCAAGTACAAAGCACTATCATATACTCTAACACAGAGAATCCCACTCCCCCACTATCCCACCTCTCCATTGGCTGGAGTGTGAAAATTCAGACAAGACCCAGGAAATCAGGTAACCAGAATCCACCTATCCAAACACAGTTCCTTATCTAATACCTAACTAACTGCTGATGTGGCTATTCTACAACTAAAGTAAAAGGGGGGGAGGTGGGGAGAGAGGGAGATTAGCTGATATGGCCATAGTATCAAACAAAGAGAGATCTGATTAACTTCCAAGTTTCAGTCCCTTACGTCCTTATTTGCTACTCAGGTAGCACTCTCTCAGAGAGAAGGGAGGGGAAGGGCCCTCACTGCCCACAAGCCCTGGATTCCTGGAAATCAGACATCCAAAGAGAGAGGCCTTATGGACAAGAAATTTTATTTAGAAAATACAATATTCCCCATATTTTATTATGAGAAGTCTTCACAATGCCCTTATTTCGCTCAGTAGGTTGAATACTCCCATGGTTTCATTGGCCTTCAGCCTGTTGCTTCTGTTCCATATTCTCTGGAAGCTCCCCCTCCCCATGTCATTCCCACTGGATCCTTTCTCCAGACTCTCCTTCACCACATGTTCCCACCACTACACCTGAGCTGCCTCCATGCTGGTGGCAAATGACTCTACCAGGTATGCTCATCTAAGCACTTCCCTGCAATCCTCTACTCTCCAGCCAGTCTAGACTATTGCCTCCAAGGACCACCTTCCCAGCTTCCTTTAGGACTCCCAGCCCTCCCCCTCAGCCCCAATCCCTTGGCTAGATGTTGGTTTGTTTGGAAGCAAGTCAGGGAAGCATTTGCAGGCTGTATTCTTCCAAGAAGTTGCCTATTTGGATTTCTCCAGGCTGAAAGAAAGATGGCAGTGAGTGTTTGCTTCAGGACAGGCTGGAGAGAAGCAGCAAACCTTTTCTTTTTCCATCAATCATTTGGTTGAACGGCTACTTTGGGACTTCCCTGCTTAGCTTGACCCTGTTTGCGCCTGGAAACAGCTGTTGGGTGGAAAAAAGGTTGGTTTCCTTCAGCTGCTTTTCTTCTTCTTGCCCGTCCTTTGGCATATCCTCCAATCTCTCCCCCCAGCCCTGCCGGGGACTCCCACCCTAGACACCCCCTACCAAGGCTCACCTCACCTCCCTCTGTGAAACTTCAGAGACACCTCCTAAGCTGCTCCAGCCTCACCTTGGCCCTTAGCAACTGCTACCCTGCATGCACAACCTAATCCCTGGATGCCAGGGGCCCTTGTTCCCCAGGGCCCAGGCTAGCAGCTGGCTCTGCAAGCACTCCTTCCTGACGGATGATGGTGCCAATCATTAGCATTCTGGCTGACTGCCTGACTTTCCTGGCAGGACAATACCGGGCTATCCATTTTTCACGGAACAGATGTGTGATGAGATCTATTTCCTTCTGGAGACAGCTAATGAGAGGACAGGGTGGAGGGAGAGGGCGATTCAGGTATCACCATCCATTCAGTGTCCTAGGTTATTAAACGATGCAGCTAAGTTTTGACTCTGCCCCCAGCCATAGTTGGGGAATAGCGCTGCATTTGGAGTCAGAGGAGGTGGGTTCAAATCCTGTCTCTACAATTCACAACGTGTGGCCTTGGGCAGGTCACTCAGCCTCCCTGGGCCTTAGTTTCCTCATCGGAGGCACTTCTGGTTCAGTCTGTGCTCCTGTGATTCCTCCTTTCATCTCCTGGATCTTTAGGGTGCTCAACTCTGTCATTCCTTCCTCCGAAATCCTTCATCAAAGCTTGACCATTTCTTCTCATCGTTCTACCCAAGCACTCTGGCACTCAACAGTTCACACCTAGACCAAGGCAGCAGCCCCCTCATTGGGCTCCCTGCCTCCAGGCCCTCCCTCATGATCTACCCTACACTGCATGCCAGATCCATCTTCCTAAAGACCTCCTTCCTGGGTCATTACTCTCTCTAATGGCTCCCAACTGCCTCCCGCCTCCTCCAGATGCTTTCAAAGCCCTCAGCAGTCAGACTTGACATTAGCTCTCCAAATTTCTCTTTCATCATCACTCCCCAGTGAATATGGTTCTCTGTGATGGAACAGAATTCTGCAGTGTCCTGAGGGTACCTTGCTGGCTTGGCAAGGCTGTCTTGACTTCCCCATCTGTGGAGGTCAGAGTCTTGGTGCTGAGGATAGGGGCATGGGTCACCAGGCAGTAACTTCGGGGGACAGGCTGTGGTACGGTTTTGCTCCCTGATTTACTTTGTGGTTACCTGATTTAGCAAAAGGCAGACTTAGAAGAATTCAACCAGCAGGGCTTGAGGAACATAAGCACGCTATTTCTTTCCTCCTCCCCGAATGTTGGGAAATCTCTGCTGGGGCCTCTAGGGGAGTGTGCTTTGGATGACTCTTCCCTTAGCTTAAAGGGAGGGAGGGATTGGCTGGGAAAGGAGGAGGCAACTCCAGGACCACCTGCAAGAATTTTGTACTCCTAGGAACACAGAAATGAGGGGGCACTTGTTTGGGCCAGGTCAACTGGTCAGTGGCCCCCCCATTACTCGATGGCTTGGAGAAGCATTGGTCATGCCCCTCCCCTTCCTCCCACTGATTCCCTCCCAAGAAGAGAAACAAAACTGTCACTTTGGAGATCCCAGAGAGAAGGCAAATGCTACCAAACTATGGGTGGCTCAGCAGTCGTGACAGCACGACCAGCACAGATTTCATGAGGCCCAATAATGGCTAAAGGATGTTACTAATCATATCTTTGCCTTTGTCTTTGTTGTCTCATTTCCTGGCCCTTGCGCAAACCAGGCACTTAACGCTTGCCTGTGGAGCCAACGGAGAGTCCTGAGAGTCAGACAAGGGAATAGGGATGTTGCTGTGCAAGCTGTCAGCATAATAAGCTCCTGAGAGGCAGTGTGGTATGTTGGTTAGGGCATCAGACTCAGAATCATCAGCAAGACCTGGTTGCTACATCTGGGACAATGACTCGACTTCCTCATTTATAAAGTGAGGGCTTCTGAGGTCCTGTTCAGCTCTGGAGTCAGGATCCTCCAACATCTACGAGGGCCTCCCCCTTTCCCCCACATTCATGGGTAGTCAAGAACCCTGGCATGAGACTGCTTGGCTGGCCTCTCTTCCTTGAAATGACCTGTGACCTGTGTGGGCCCCAGGGATGCCTTGGTCTGGTACTCAAGCTATTTGGCTTTCATAATATTATCTCCTTAACTTGCTTTCCAGATGTGTTTTGTTTGGGGCTTTTTCCATACCACCACAAGGGCCAAAAGTAGTTATCTCTTTCCTTTCATTCTTTTAATTCCTTCCTTCCTGGATCAGCTTCTGGGTGTGACCCAGGGTGCCTTTATTTCCATCCCTACATCTCTCCAGGCATTATTCCATCCATCGCCTCACTCTGCCCAGCCCAACTGGGCTGAATGGGTTTCCTCTCTCTGCTGGACACCAGAAGCCAACGGGCCAGGATTCCAATATGTGCTAAGGCTCATGCCCATGGCACAGGGTGATCAGTCACTGAATGTCTCAGAGCTACAAAGATCTTGGAAGAGGTCTAGAATGGCCCCCGGGGGATAGACCCAAGGCCCAGAGGAATTAGCAGCCATGTCAATAAAACAGCTCAGCTTTCTTGGTTTCCAGCCCCTGTGTCTTTCCATTAAGCCACCCTGCCTAGCAAAGCCCTCTCCTCCTCTGCCTTTGGAAGGCCCTTCTAAAATGGAAACAATAAACATGGCATCTGAAAAGCACCATCGGGGTTCTGGTTCTTTGCTACTGAGGGACTTGGAGCAAAACTTAGGAGCCTCCTCACACCAGGACTGTCCCTTCTCTAATTCAGGTTCCTCAACCCACCAGTCCATCCTCTGGCACTGCTGTCTTACTGTGCCACTCCTCTGCTCCAGAGCCTTCTGTGGGTCCCTAGTGCACCTTCTATTTGTCTCCACAAGTATTCCACAGTCTGGCCAATTACAGGACGCTTCACCCACTGTACATTCTAGCCAAACTAGCCTCCTATAATAGCGATAATAGAATAATAACTGGCCTTTCTATAACTCTTTGAGGTATGCAAAAGCATCTTACAAATATTAGCACATTCATTTATCCTTTCAACAATCCTGGGAGATCAGTGCTATTTATTATGCCCATTTTACAAATGAGAAAACATGTAGAAATGAAGTGACTTAACCCAACAACCAATAAGTGTCTGGGGCCAGTTTTGAACTTGGGTCCTCCTAACTATAAGTCCACCTTGCTACTATTATATGTAGTATTCCATTTCCCATCTCTGTACCTTTGCCTAGTCAATTCCCCCATGCCCAGAATGTCTTTCCTCCTCCTCCACACCTCTTAGAATCCCTTCAGGGCTCAGCTCAAGGGTCACATCCTACCAGAGCCCTCTCCTAACTCTCCCCATTATAGTGGTCTTCCCCCTCAAAAAACCTCTTGTAATTATTTATTATCTATTTTGGGTCCCTTCGTCTATACATGTGGGGTTTCTCTAGTAGAATGTCAGTTTCTGGGGGGACAGAGATTTTTTTCTATCTGTAGCCTCTGTACCGGGGGTCAGTCACTTCCCAGGTACACTGTCTAAGCAGCTTCCACCTGCCCCAGCATTCACACAGAGACTGTGCTGTGACTCTCAGAAGGACCGTGTGGGTGAGCAAGCATCTAAAAATAACCAGGGATCGATAATTATAGCCTGGGATCCTTTCTATTTTTTGGATGCTTTCTCCCCCTCCTCCCTTTCTTTCCCTTCTCATCCCCCACCTTCCCCCTCTCGGCCTTAAATCTCCATCTATCCATGAGCCAGTTTCCTGTGATGCTCTAATAATATAGAATCATGGGGCTGATAGGGCCAGCCCCTCCATCGATCTGTGGGTCCTATCACATGGACCTCTGCAGTGTTTCTCCAGCTTCCACCTCCACTCTCTATGCCTGAAAAGTTCTGTCTCCATCCCTCAGGGCCTAGTTCCTCTCTGAAGCTTTTACAAGTGTCAGAGTCCTGGGTTCAAATTCTGCTTCATATACTTATTCTGTGACCTTGAGGCTTACCCAAGGTCATTTCATTTCTGTGCGCCTTGGTTTCCACTCAGGGCCTCTGAAGCAGTCCCTAGGACTATTTTCCAATGAATGATCTTGAACAAATCTGTTATCAGCTCTAGACCTCAGTTTCCCTATCTTCCAAATGAGAGAACTGGACTCTCCAGCCTTGGAGGTCCCATCAGCTCTCCCTATTCTGGGCCCTGCTCATCCCCAGCCACAGGTGAGCAGATCCTCTTTAGCCCTTACCCTGTGTGCTCTTGGCACCTCATAGCCCCTCCTGGACAAGAGGCTCATGGACAGGAGCAGTGCTGCCTCAAGTCCCTCATCTATAAAATGGGAGCGATTGTGCATTGTCAGGTATAGCTTTATGGAAAGAAGAGGCCCGTGTAGCGTCAAAGGCACCAAGTGACTCAAGGAGTCCCTGGTATTTGTGTCTCTGTATCCCACACGGGGCCCGCCATGTTGTTGGTAAGTGGTTACTAAATGAGCCATCATCCCTTACGTGTAAATGCCATGGGCTTCTAACGGTCAGCTTACCCAGGCCCTCCTCCTGCACATAGGGAAACATGAGGTCTGGAGAGGGCAGGTGATTTGGCAGGTTTTGTGCTCCAAATTGCAATCTCATTCCACTGCCCCTGGGCTGCCTAATTTCCAAATGTTTTCATATCTTTTACCTCATTCCCTCTTCCCAGGACCCTTGTTAGGCAGGTTGGCAATGTTACACTCCTCTCACAGATGGGAAGACTGAGGTGCAATGCACACTAACAGCAGATAGAGCAATGGGCCTGGGGTCAAGACCTGGGTTCAAATCCTGCTGGGCAAGCCTCAGTTTCCTCATCGATAAAATGAGACTGATAATATCAGTAGCACTTACTCCCTGTATGTTGTGAGGACCAAACGAGGTAATTCATGGAAGGCGGGGTGTGAACTTTATTATCTAGTTTGCTATTATCACAATTATCAATATTTTTATTTTATTAAGTTACACAGCTGCCTATTGGTAGAGTTCAGCTTCAATGCCTGGTTCCTGATTCCAGGCCCCAGGCTTTTTCCGTTAAATCACACTTGTCTCTGTATAGGAGGGAGGACAGATTCCTGGGGACTTAGGGCTCGGCTGTTCCCTCTTCTTTTTCCATCCTGCCCCCTCTCCATCATTAATCACAAACAGGAAGGTCCCATGACAAGGGACGATTGGCCCCCTGGGATCATTCCCACCTGCTGTTCACCAACCAAGCAGCCTCAGAGGGACAAGCAAGGCTGTGGTCCCCAGATAGTTTTGGCCTTTCGGTGGCCTTTTCCAGGGCCTGAGAACAGCTGCTAGGACATTGCCCCCACCTTGGGTTACTGCCATGTTGTCATGTCTCTCATGTCTCCTTATTTTGGGAGCCCCACTGGACACTAGTCACTTTTGATTGGAACTCACATAAGAAGTATAGACTTTTTAGGACTGGAAGACTCATCCATCCCAGCCCCCTATTTTACCAGTGAGTGAACTGGACAGAGAAATAGACTTGCCCAAGGTTGTCTCAGTGCTGTGGCTCAGCTGGAAGGGCCATTGGAGGTCATCATTTTACAGATCAAGAAATGGAGGCTCAGAGAATTTAAGTAAATTAGGATCACACAATTAGAGCTGGAAGGGACTGAGAGGCCCTTGGTGTTAGGGAAGCAAATCAAGGCTGGGGGAGGATACACAGGTTAGAAGGATCAAAGGTGGGACTTGAACCCTGGGCCGATTTTTTTCCCACTGTAGAACTCTATAGAACTACTTTTGGGGGGCCTGATCTAACTCTAAGATTCAGATCCAAAGTAAGAAGGGAGGAATCCTCAGAGGCCAACTCATCCCATCCCCCTATTTTACAAATGGGAGGTGAAACAATCTGTCCCAAGGTCACAGAGCTATTCAGTGTCCATGGCAGGATCTGAACCCAGGATCTTCCTGCTTTGATCTGCCTCACTCCCTCTCTGTGGATAGAGGTGAGATCTGTCCTTGTGCTAAGTCAGGAATGAACTTCCCAGTCCCTTCCATTTCTCCTTCACAGTAGAGTTGCATATCCAGCCCCTGGCTGCCTCTTGCCTAGAGGCTCATGAGGACAGAAGAAAAGCTGAAGCCCACTGCCCAACTAAGTGCCAGGCTCAGCCTCTTGGCCATTCCTTTTTCATTAGCCCCAGGCCCCTGCTAGAGAGCTCTTTCTGTCCCCAGCAATCTGGGCTAATGCACTCATACCATCAAAAATGAAAGGGCAGGTCCCAAAGCACTTGGCCCAGAGGGACTTTCACCATACCCCTTGACCCTGGGGAAATTGATGATGCTGTAGAGTTGGGGGTGGAGTGAAATAAAGAATGAATTGGGGTGAATGATAAGGAAGGAGGACAAGGTGGAAATCTGAAAAGGGCTCTCCATGATTCTAGGGAAGGAGAATATATGTACCCATGGATCCCCAACTGCTTGGCACAGACCATGACACCTGCCCAAATTAAGTGGCTGTAGGGGAAGATCAGGATATTTAGTCATCCCGGAAGGCCTGATTTAATCCTGGAAGGATCATTCCTAGTAGCAGCCTGGGGCATTCTCCAAGGCAGCCTGGTGTACAACCCACATTCATTCTCAGAAAGACCTAAATCCCACCTCAGATACTTATTACGTGACATCGGTCAAATTACCTCACCACTCCTGGCTTCTGTTTCCTAATCTGTACTAATGCTTGCCATCAGTATCGTGGTCCACCCCTTGTCCTGGTTCCACACCAGGCCTGCCCTCCTTCAATGCCAACTGTCCCTGCTAGCCCCAAGACCTACAACACCCAGCTGAACAGGCTTCTCCAGCTGAGGGTCCTGCTGTGTTTCTCTGATACATCCTCCAAGGTGACCACAGACCAGACCATTCACACAAGTCAGTGCAGTAGGCCAGATAGAGACATAAGGACTGTTCATCTAATTCTACATCCAGATAAAGAAGGTGCTGTGGAAGATATGGTGATTGGACTTTACTGTACCTAAAGCCCCCAGGGTGGGGTATTCCTGGCTTTCCTTGGCAAAGAAAGGCAAAGAAATATCTCACATTGTAATGGCGGGGGTGGGGCAGGGAAGAAATAACATGCAAATACATCTAAGGAGTATAGAGTGTAAATAGAAGTTGTATCAACCTGTAGAAGAGGCCTCAGGCAGACAATGGGATTTGAGGAGTTGTCTCTTTTGGGGTTCCCTGTACTCACGAAATCTTAAGTCTAGTTTCTTCCCACCCCAAAAAAAGATTGCAAAGTAATTGGGTGGGAAGGTGCTACGGCTTAGAAGAATCCAACTAGGTTTCTTATGCATGAATGCTAAGACTTAAAAGAGACTGGAGGGAGTGCACTCCAGGCAGGGGGCACAGCCAGGGCATCGGCAGGGAGACTTGCAAGGGATTGTCATGTACAGGGGCCCACAGGAAGGGCTACTCATCCGGACCATACAGTTTGTGAAGGAGAGTGTCCTTCATGCCCTTGGAAAAGGAGGCTGCTGCTATGTTGAGAAGTGCCACATAAGGCTGCCCTATTGAATCCTGGTGGCCAGGGGGAACCACTAGCGCATCTGGACTCCAGGATCTTCTCTCTGCTTTGGCCCCTGCCATCTCAAGCACATTATTTTCTTAACTTACTCCCTTGTTCTGTGGCATCCCTTTTTTGCCCTCACCCCTTGCCCCAGCTCCTCTCTAGAGCTCGGGCTCTGGCATCAGAGAGGCAGATTCAGAGCTCTCCTCTCAGAGGAGCCAGGTTCAAACCTCCCCTTGGCTGTTTGCTACCCTTGTGACCATGAGCAAGAACCCCAGAACTCAGTTCTGCATTTCTTCTACTGTAAAGTTAGGGATTTGACCAGACCAGATGCTTCTGAGGTCCCTCCTTTCCACCTTTCCAGAATTATTTTTTTTTTACTGTGAAATCTCATTTATTCATGCCTGACATGCACAATATGTGGTCTTTTGGAATTTCTCATTGTCAGGACAGGAGTGACCACATCTATAAAAAAAAGATTTTATTCAATAACTATAATATAAATATGATCTCAGCACAAATATTAAAATTATTTAAAGGAATGTACTTTTCAAATCCTTCAGATATAGTTTCAAGAACTGCGTCTTGCATGATACAGTTATCAGATCGGTTCTCAGTCATTCTTTCTTTCTAAATTATTTACTAATTACTTTCTTACCTCAAAGTCCCCTGAACTCCTCTACTAGACCAGACTAGGTATGTCTAAGCCTAATTACAATGCTGGAAATTTGTAGAAATGCCCTTGTTGGAGAGACCCTGTTGTCCAGGCCTGTGCCTAATTCAGACAGACCTTGTGCACCCATCTGTCCATCCAGCTCTCAGTATTTTCTGTCAGTAAGCACCAGACTTCCTAACCCTGACTTACACTCAAATATAATATATTCTGTTAGAGCAGTCTGACTCCAGGACTTTATGCTCTATCAGCAGACTTGTGCCCACCGCCCTTTATCCATTTGGCAGACATAGACCCAGACCCGAGTCAAGCAGCCCAAAGTTGGAGTTCTGGCACCAGCAGGGATCAGGCATGGGAAGGCCCTCAGCTCCTCAGAGCCCATTTCTACATCCATAAAATTACTGCTCACACACTTTGACTCCCTGGGTTGTTGGAAAGAGCATTTTCTAAACCCGGAAGTACTCAGAGATCCAAGCTTGGGAGTCCTTAGACTGTACCCTGTCCTTGCCTGTCTGCCCCAATGACTCTCCCTTATTCTCCCTAAGTTTACTGCAGGAGATGGCCCCCACATGCCAGGCTCTTTCTCCTGACATCACAAGGATACCCAAAAAAGATATTATAGGAATATCCCTGGTGGTTTACTGTTGACCTGAAAACTTGGTTAGAGAAAAGGCAGCAGACTAAATGCATACATTTTATGATTTAATTAATTAAACAATTCCCTATTAAAGAAAACGGTACATAATGCATTATGGAGTCAGAAAAATTATCTGACTACCCAGTACAGAAATCTTCTGGCTTATATACATTTTACCATGAGAAAGGAACTCTCTTGGTTGAACAAATTGTAAATTTAGTAAGACAGTTAACAAAGTAATGTCAATTGGTTTTATAATCCCAAACTGTGTGAATTTCCTTTCCATAGCATATGTCTCTGTGACATAAGATAAGGAGAAAATCCCATCACTCTGATGACAGGCCTCCTACTGACACAGGAAAGGGTACCTTTAACAAAGTTTCAATTGAAATTACAACCCAGGACATCTGTGTTTTTTTCCTTATCACTCAAATGCCAGGAGAAGGGTCTCCTAAGGAGCTTACTAAGTCAGCCCTATTTGCTTCTCTAACAACAAAAGGCATTCTCTGAGTTTACTTAAGATAAGGAGACTATTAGATCCAGGCTCAAACTTTGGCCCTTATTAAAGTCCAAAATTTATATTAAATATCATCATTACTTACAACCAGTAATAAGCATATATGTGCCTACTGTGTGCAGAGTGCTGAGAATATGTCAGTGGTGATGCTGGGGCAAGGTGGGAATTTCTCATAGATGAAGCGTACTAGAGGACCTTGAGGTCCTATCCAACTTGAGCAAGATGTTCGTATTCTTAGCATGGTGCCTGGCGCATAGTAGGCTCCTAATAAATAGGTACTGACTGACTTAATAAATATTTTTTGACTGAATGACAAGGGACTGGGTGACTGAGATTCCTTTGGGACAGGCACGTATTGGACCACTGAGGCCCCTTCCCACTCTGTAATCCTATGAATGAACCCCCAAAATCTGAAAGTTCCCTGCCCTCTGTTTGTATGTATATGGGTAACTGATGTAATAAGGGGGGGCCTGATTTCTTTACATGTGCATTAGCAACCAAGTCTCAGCATTTGGAATTCCAGCTAGAGGAGAGTGGAAGAGAGAGATGGGGCTCAGACAGGCCCTGGGACCCAAGACCTTCAGCTAATGGCTCAGCACCGCTAGAGTAGTGTGCTGTGTCCAGTGTGAGTGGAGTGAAGGAAGCTCTGAGCAACACACACACACAGTGAAGGAATCTCTGACCCTCCCCCACCCCTCCCAACACACCCTACTGAGTATGCTCATCCCACATGATGTTGCCCAGGGTCATCTTACCAGAAATTTATTTCTTTAATAATCTTTCAGCCACTGCCTGCATCCATTGAACAGGACCCTGTGGGATGAGGCCCAGACCCCGGCCTCCTTGTCCATGTCCAGTGCCTGGCCATCAGAAGCTGGAGGCTCAGGAGGCTGGGGAGGAGGGGAGGGTCTGCTTTGTGGTTCAGCAGAAGGGGAAGAGAAATCAACAGCAAGGGACCGTTTCTTCCCCTGGCTTTCCTCTGCCTTCTGAGCCTCAGACCCTTGAGGTCAGGTGTCCCCAGCCTCCTACAAACCTGGCCATTTCTGGGATTCGGGTCTGTTTGGGGGGTGTCTGAGAGGGGTCATTGCCAGTACGAAAGCCTGGTAGAGAGAAGCAGGGGAGAGGCTTTCCTCCCCAGATAGACCCTGAAAAGAGGAGCACAACCAACTTTGAACTGACTCTGCTACCCCAGACAACTCTGAACTGAATCTGCTACTCCAGACAACTATGAACTGAATCTGCTACCCCAGAGCTCCCAGCTTTAGACATGGAAGGGACCTCAGGGGCATCCAGGCCAATACTTTTATTTTACCAAGTGGACACTGAGGCCCAGGGAAGGGAAATGACTTGTCCATAGTCAGACAGGAAGTAGGAGGCAATGGTAGGATGTGAACCCATGTCCTCCAACTCCAAGATCATTGTTCTTTCTAGCCCACAACTTTGTCTTTAAATCTTAGGTTCTCTGGCCTGCAAAGGGTTTTAGCCTTCAGCACAAGGCCATGCAGATGACAAATACTTGATAAATGGTGAATTGATTTCACTTCTTGGGCTGCAGCCTCCCATCTGTGCAGAAGGAGGTGGTGGACTGGATACCCTCTAGGGTCCTTCCAGCCCTGGATCCAGGAGCCTGGAACCCAGTGAAAGATTATACAAAGTGTATTTGGCAAACAAGAAGCTCAACTGCCTTCCCACCTCCTGCCATCTCCATCCAGAGCCCTGGGGCCCCTGGTGGCCAGACTGAGACCCAGAAGGGATCAAGAGAGAAGGCTTCCCTAGCTGAGGAATGATAACACCCATGGGGTAAGGGGGGGATTTGTTCTGGCTTGGAGGCCAACTCCCTAACCTGCCTCACACTCCCTCTCCTGAGTTTGTCTTGTAAACCTTATGATGTGAGTTCTATTGGTGATTCTTTCAGAGTGTGAGTTGAATTGACTGCTATTTTCTTCATTGAGAGCAGACCATGGTTCCCTACCTCTCCCCAAAAAATAAAAAAACCACAGAATTAGCCTGCCAAAAGCCTTCTCTTTCCACCCTCCTGACATCACCCTCCATGCTCACCAAAGCAAGTGGACTTGGACAACCCTCCTTATATCAACATTCCCTACCTATTTTTGGCTTCCTTCCCCTGCTAAGGAAGTTCCTTTGATGCTGGCTTCTCCTGGATGACCATGTTCTGAGGCATGGAGGGAGCCTTGGTCTGATCCACATCCTCCTAAGGATGATTCCTGCTTCCAGCTTCGCCATCTTGGTAAGGTTCACCAAAGTCTCACCTCCCTGGCTCAGAAGAGTTTCAGCCCCGAATGGGGAGAAGCAGGGGAAGCCAGCCTAGGGTTTAAAACTTTTTTAATTATTACAGATTCTTTCAGGGATCAGGTCCACTCTTCAGGGGTGGAATCAGCTCTTGAATCTGTACTGTTATTCAATCCCCGTATTAGCCTTGGGATCTTGTTGTGTTCGCCCTTTGAAGAAGACCATGCCATCAGAGAAATGATGACAACTTGCACTTGAGTTGCTTTGAGTGAGGAAGGACTGTACAAAATCACCAGCCTCACTTCTCCTCCAGAGCCATCTGAATCCAGAGACCTGATATTCCTCAGGATGACTGGAGATGACCCAGGATGCACTGGGAGACCTTGGGCCCTTAGGCCAAAGTCTATTCAGGTACTCACTTAAGGTGAGGTAATGCCCATTCGATGAAAAGGCCTGTTTAAGAAGTAGTCAGGGGATGACCCCTTTAATGAGGCAAAGAAAAATAACTACATCAGACTGGGAGGGAAACAACCTTAGGATCTAGGTAAGGATTGATATACCCATTTTAAGGAGGAGAAAACTCATTGCCTTGCTCAATTTCCCACAGTAACAGATCTCAAAGCCTTTCTGTTGTTTAGTTGTTTCAATTCTGTTCAATTCTCCGTGACCCCATTTGGGGTTTTCTTGGCAAAGATACTGGAGTGGTTTGCCATTTCCTTATCCAGCTCATTTGACAGATGAGGAAACTGAGGCAAAAAGGATTGAGTTACTTAACCCAGGGTTACACACCTACTAGGTGTCTGAGGCTGAATTTGAACTCAGAAATATGTCTCTTCCTGGCTCCAGGCCCAGCACTCTATCTATTGCACCACCCAGCTGTCCCAACTAGTTTTGTAGTTACAGTAGTACTTAATTTCTTGGTTGGTTTCCCCCAGTAAAGACACCAGAACATGGCTATGAACGAATGGTTATAACATGAATGTCATAAAACATCATTTTATGGAACTCAGCAGATTTCCCACTTCCAGCACTGTCCCAGAGGGGGTGTGGATTTGAATCCTTCCCACCTGGAAGACCTTAGAAGAGTTGGAAGGGGCACTGGAAACCCTCTTGTCGAAGCTCCCCTTTTTACACATGAGGAAACTGGCTCAGGTGTGTCTAAGGTGGCGGGTACCCCTGGGAAGTAATGGGACCGAGATTCAAACCCAGGTCATTTAACTGTGGTTCTCAGTTTCTCCATCTGTAAAATGGTCATGTTGGACTAGTAGCCTTTGAGGTCTCTTCCAGCTCAGGTCTGTGATCCTGAGTAATCTTTTGGTGCCTTCTTGGAGGAAGGAACTGGGCAGGGTTAGCCTAGAAAAGCCTTGTGTCCATTGGGACATAAGAGTTGTTTTCAGGTGTCTGATGGGCTTTTGGCCTTATTCTTTGTAGTCAAGAGAGCAGACGAGCAATAGTCAGAGTTCCAAAGAGGCCGACTAAACCATTCAGACTGTCCAGAAGTGCTCAGGCACCCCTTCCTCTGAGGTCTACCAGGGAGAGCCTCGATGGTCGCTTATCTGTGGTATAGTCAATGGTTCTTTTGGCAGGTGTGTTGGGGTAGGTGGCTCCGAGCCCCATCTCAGCCCTGAAATTCAGTGATTGTATGAACAGGCAGCTGCCCTATTTGGCTCATTTGACTTGTCATGTTTTGGGGAGCACAGAGGTGTTTTTAAATGCTCATTGGCTGATAGAATAAATGATCCATTTCCAAATGTTAGGCTAGACGATGCCTGTATTTGTAGTAAACTCTCTGGGCCTTCTGCTGCTCAAACAGACTTGGATCTCAAGCCAGGAAGGAGTGAAGACCAGCCCTGGGGGGAAGGGGAAGGACCATGGCCTTGGAACCATCTTTGGAAGTGACTCCTCTCCTCTTGGCTCATTGAGGGTGGAAGGCAACATCTCTCTCCAAACAGGTGGGAGAGGCTCCCTGCGTATTACATCCCCTGTTTGACGGGAACACAGTGCCAAGGGGAAGGACTTGCTGAGGTCAGAGCCAAGAATAGAGGCCTCTCTCCCGAGTCCAGGGGACTTAGGGTTGACTTTGGCGGTTTCTTTGGATTTCTTTTGGGGGTGGGAAAGGAGAAAACTGAGACTCCTGGTCCCAGGCTTTCACCATTTGGTGCCTTGGTCTGTTCCCTACGAATTCAGTTCAATTTGTCAGGCATGTGTGCCAGGAGAAAGGCATTATGGAATAATGCAGAGAGAAGTAGCCTCAGACTTCGAAAGAATTGAATCTAGTTCCCTGTCTCTGACACAGACTGACTCTGACCTTGACCAAGTCAACATCTTATGCCTTGGTCCTGGGTAGGGCACCAAGGAGAACACTGATATTCGATCCATCAAGCAACAAGTATTTATTAACCTCCCACTATATGCCTGGCAATAGGGGTACAAAGACAAAGTGAAAATTCCTCATTCATTCATCTGTTGTGTATTTAGGGCTTTCTGAAGGGTAGGCTGGGATGAATGGGGAGAACAGAGAGGGGCCCCAAGTTGAAGGAATATGGTACAGTGGGAAATAGCATTGAGTGTGGAATCAGGAGATTTGGGTTCTACCTACCGTTTATTATCCCAGTGAAATTGGACAAGTCATTTTAGTTCTATAGGCCTCCATTTCCTCTTTGTTGAACTGAATAGATTGGTGAGATAACCTCAGAGATCTCTTTCCATTGTAAGTCTCTGACCCTGTGATCCTAAGACAAGGGACAGAGAGCTAAGAGAGAATGCTGGGATACAGGTACAACAGTGACCTGGGAGTCTTGACCTCACAGCCCCTCAACAGCTCTCCTGAACCCTTACTCAGGTGAGGGCCAAGTGTGTGGGACCCGAGACTTCCCACTGCTGCCCAGGCATTCATGCCATACACTTCACACTCTCGGATTTATTTTCTCAGTCCTATACAGGGATATGAGGCAATGACTTTGATATTGAAGGCATTGGGTCTTCTCCCCACAACTCAGAGCCTGGGCCACATCAGTGTGATCTCAGCCTGAAGTTCTACCCTTGCTTAAAATGAAAGCATTTGTTAAGCTGGGGCACCAGATTGGGGAGCAGAGGTGTCCCTGTGCCTCTGGGGCCCGGCTAGGCTGGGCCAATGACATGTCCTCTCCCAGAAGCAGTGTGGTCTCTGGGCTTCAGGCAGAGCCGCCATCTGCATTGGAGATTTTCCCATCAGGAGAGCTTAGCTTCCAGAGGCATCTTCAAGAGTTCTGTCCTTGACACTGTTCATCTCTGTCTCTCCCCTGGTGCCCAGATTCTGAGTCTGGTCTCTTCTCTTGGAGGTCTGAATCATGACCCTCACTCCAGCATACTCCATTCAAATAAACTTATATTAAGTCCCTCCTGTATGCCAGGCAAATGCTGAGACAAGAGAGGAAACAGCTTCTGCCCTCCAAGTCCCAGGTGGTACTGGCACATTGCTCCTTTTTTGTGGTCTGGGGGGGTCTGGGACTTCATTACATAGAGAACTGCTGATTAAGAAATTGCTCAAGGAGGTGACTAAGAGGTGACTCAGCCAAGGTCACATAGCCAGTCTGTGATAGAGACAGGAAACTAGACCCAGTTCTTCTGAGAATATCTGCGATATTCTACAATGCCTTTCTCCAGGCACACAGTAGGTGTTTCATGTATGCTTGTTGAATTGAATTCATAAGGAGCAGACTAAGGCACCAGGTGCTGAAGCCTCAGTCCCAGAGAGGAGGAGCTCAGGCTTGGGCCTTGCACCTGGAAGCTTTAGATCCTTCACCTAGGGCCCATCCTTATGGGAATTCCTAGGAAACCCTCCTTACTGGCTTTCCTCCTTCCCATTGCCATGTGTTTGCACTGGCTGTGCCCTATGCTTCCAACTCTCTCTTTCCTCATTTCTACCCCTCAGAATCCCAAGTTTCCTTCAAGGCTCAGCTTAAATGGTACCTTCTCCATGAGAAGTTTTCTGATCCCCTAGAGGCACCCCGGTCCCTCCCCACCTTCCCAGCCAATGACCTTGGAGCTTTTGTACCTATATACATATACATGTATACACATATGAGCATGTATATTTGTGCACACATCTCTGTATGCTCCTGTATATGAACCTTTGATGTTTTTCTCCCCTGGTAGATTGGAAACACTTTGAGGGAAGACTTTTGCTTTTTGTCTTTGAAACTTTGTAGTTTGTAGCCACTTACTATATGTTTATTGATTAAAAGATGATGGTATTATAGTTTTAGGACTGCAAGGGACTACAGAGATCACCTAGCCCTACCCTCTCATTTTACAAGTTAGGAAACCGAGGCCTAGAGGTGATATGATTTTGCCACAGTGAGTGAGTGGCAGAGAGGAGAAGAGCCCAGGTGCCCTGGCCGCCCAGCTGTGCCCTTTGCTGCTCATTTCCAGTAAAGGGCTGCCTCACACTGACCGCCTGATGGCCTCAGCGCGTTTCTCTAGTGTGCTCTGTGTGTGTGTGTGTGTGTGTGTGTGTGTGTGTGTGTGTGTATGTGTATGTTGGGGGATGGGGACAGCACTTGTCTCACTTCCTTCTCTCTGGCAGCCTTGGCTTCACCTCCCAGAAAAGCCTAGTGGTGAATTCATTCATTGTCTATCCCAGCCCAGGTCGGGAGGGACCCAGGGGACTATCCTACCCACTGCCCTCCATCCTCCCTGCAGTGATCTGAGGGCCCTGGCGATGATCATGGTGGAGGGGGGCATCTCTGAGCCATCCCCTTCCCCTATTTCAGCTAGCCCTGCCTCCTCTTCCTGAGTCAGACTGATTGTCAGACAGCCCCCTTCCCCTTCCCTCTTCCCCCTCCCCACCTCTCCTGCCTCACACACATACACACACGCGCACACACACACACTCTCGCACACAGGCTCTGGCTGCCTGGGCTGGGCTCTCCCCACCACTGGCTCATCTCTCCATTGCTGCCCCATCCTCTGGGAGAAGAGACCTTTTGTTATTCAAATCACACACTTGGGGCTGCCCGGCCCTGGCTGCCGCTGCTGCCGCTGCTGCCGCTGTTGCTGCTGCTGCTACTGCTACCGCTGCTGTTGCTGCTGCTGGCTCCCGTGCACCAGCCCACCGCAGCCCTCGGAGCCCTCACCCCCTTCTCCTCTCCCCTCCCAGAGTGTCTCTGGCCCCTCACTCCAGCTGATCTCTAGATTTCCTCTCTCAGGTGGAGGGCAGGCGTGGGGGGGGCTTGCTTTCCGGAGCTGCCGCAGGCCCCCTCCTCCTCCCCACTCCATCCTTCTCTTCCCCATCCTGCCGCCCCCCCCTTTCTGTGTGCTGCTGCAGCTTGCAGCTTTTTAATCTCTCCCCGTCCCTCCACCTCCATTGCCCTCCCCTCCTTCCTCTGTGCCAGTTCGGCTCCATAGGAGCTCTGCACTCCATGGCAGGCTCTCCCTGCCCCTCTGCCCGCTAACATGGCACTGCCAGCACCCAACTAACCAGGAGTAGCAGCTTTGAGGGGAGCAGGAATCTGGTCCACCTCCTGACTCCAGACTCGGTCATGGATGTGAGCAAGATGGTAAGTGAGCTGCGGGGCTCTAGCCAGTGACCCCTCCTTCCCCTGGCTTCCCAACCTCCCCCGCCTCATTCGGGAGCTACGTCCAGGGATCAGTGAAAGTTTCTTTATTGTGGAGCCCTGCCTCACATGGGCCCAGCTCCCAGCTTGTGGGAGGGAGGCAGAGACAGTGGGAAGGAAGGGGGCTCTCCCAGCTGTTTCCTAGTCTGCTGAGGAGGCTGTCTCCGGATATTGAGGATGCTCAGATAGCATCCTCTCTGCCATCTGAGGGGCGAGCTCCAGGGTTGCCAGTCCACCTCCTCACCCCAGGGAAATGGAGATTCCCCACCAAGCTATCTGACTGTCCCGTAACTCTCAGTAAAACCCAACAGGTTTGGAACGAGTATGGTGGAGTGTATCTCCCTCTTGGCCCCACAGACCTGCTTCAGGTGCATGGGCAGAGGGCACAGCAAGGTAGCATCCTTTAGTGTAGCCCATAGAATAGGGAAGGCTACAAACTGGAAACCTGGAAAGACCAAGGCTAGATAGATATGGAGGGCAGGAGGAAGGGGAGGCAGATGAGAAGGATGGGGGTGAGGGGGGGCGTCTCCAGGAGAGAGGATGTGCTTTGATAACTAGGTGTGGGGGCATTTATCCAACCGGCCTGGAGAAGCCTGAGAAACTCAAAGGTCCCTTTTCTTTTTCCACTCCCAACTGCTGTAGGAATTCAGATCCTGCCCATAAAGGGATCCACATGCGCTCAGGGACCCACACTGGGTATTTGTCACTCCCCGCTCCCAGAACAGCTCTGAGCACATAGCAGGTGTTGAGTACTTTCCTTAATTGATTCTGGCCCCTTTGGAAGCTCCGGGGCACCCCACCTCCTCAGCAGAGAGCTGATTATCTTATGTGCAGCTGAGCTCCGAGACTAGCGGGTAGTTCCCCTCCGGGTCTGTGGGGCAGCCCTAGTGTTGGTATAACATTCAGCCAGGGTTCCTGCCTTACTCCCATTGCAGACACCCTAGATAGAATGGAACCTTCTTGAGAAAAGACTGTCTCTCTTGCTTTTCTTCTCCCTGACCCACATCATATTGTGGGCACTTAATGATGCCTGTTAATTGACTGATCCCCTCCAGGTGAGGTAGAACCCTGGGGTGGGGGTCTCTACCCACTAATCTGAATCATGGACTGGTGAGGACATAGCTTGATCTTTCTGCTGGACTACAGGGATGCCTCGGGATTGTTGATAGTTGATGGGGCCCAACATGGGGGCAGGGTGGGGTGCTTTCAGGGAGGTGTTGCTATCTCAGATATTTTTGTCCAGGATTAAAGCCAGGTTCCTAAGAAGGTCAGTATTCCAGGGCGGGGTTGGGCAGTGATCACCATGGAAGAATCCAGGCAAATTTCTGACAGCTCAGGTTATGGGGGCTCAGCCCGCTGCTCCTTGCCTTTCTCTGCCCACTCCCTCCTCCCTCCTTTAGAAAACTGCAGAGAACAGGGTGGAACTGGGCCCATTGTACAAAAGGGCAGATGATCCCTATCCCCCAGGGACACCTGTAGGAATAGGGAGGGTGTAGTGCTAGAAAGGAAAGGGCATAGGGGCAGAGTGGAAAATAAAAGATGGGGGGTGGGACTTAAACCTCTGTGGGCCCTTAGCCGGCTGTCACCTGTGTGACCCAGTGAGCAGGTGAGCTGCCCTGGCCAGGCAGGGCTGGGTAGGGGTGGCTGTTCACAACTTAATCCCACAGTGGCCTACAGGAAAAACCAGCATGAAGGCAGCCCCCAGCTCTTTGAGAATGATTAGAATGTGCTCAGCCTGAGAAAATAGGACCCTGAGAAACTGCCAGGCAGCAGGTTCACCTTTCCCTGGGCATGGGGGGCAAATGTTGGGCACCCAACACCTACTGCTTTTATAGCCCCTTGATCCTATCCCCCAGATAAATGACTGACAGGTGTCTGACCAACAAATAGGGTGGCTGATCATGTGGCACAGGAGCCACTCTGCTCCTTGTCCCCCCTCTCCACACCCAGTCCTTTTATTAATTGCTATTAATTTAATACCTGCCATGAGGGGGAGATGAGAAATCAGAGAACAGAGTGCATGCCCTGGACATGGCATCTACATTTAAAGTCTTAAATAAAAAATGTTAGCATAGGCACAATATGTGTGTGACAGGAACTCAAGGACAGGTGGGAGCAGACCTTCCTGGAGCGTGAGGAGAGATGGGGAGGGGGCCTTGTAGACCAGGGCAGAAGGACAGGAGGAGGCACAGAGGCAGGGATGCATCTAACACTGAACAGAGAAGTTGACCTGGCTTTAGAGGCTTCATGTCCCAGTTTGTGGAACAGATGCAATGAGCAGGTTACCTGGGACCAAGCTTAGGTTTGCTCCAATGAAGTGTCCATAGTCTCGAAGAGGGGTCGAGCATGGGAGGCCATGAAGAGCCTGGGGAGGGAGTAAGCATCTAGAAGCAATACAAAGCCTATCTATTTGTGGAGACCTTAGGATTCTGGATTTAGAGCTGGAGAGGGCCTCAGAAGGCACCCAACCCCCTCATTCTATGGATGAGGAAGTTGAGGCCCAGACAGTTGAAGTAACTCAGGATAAGAGGTTTTGAGCAGGAAGGGACCTCAGAGGCTATCTTGTAGAATGTACTTACTTTACAGTTTAAGAAATTAAGGCACATGGTGCCTCAACCAATCCCTAAACAGAACCATACCAGGGCTTGTGAGAGGAACACATAGTTCCAGCTTAGCCCCAGGTCCACAGAAGGTCTAACGATTTAGTCCTTGTAGGCGAGGAGGGAGAGGCAAGGATGGAGTTGCATGGGATGGGGCAGGATTCCTTTTATCTTTATTTCTTCTTTCTTTGCTTCTTTTTGGGGATAGAGCAGGCTTCCTGGTGACCAATTTCTGCAAGGATTTCATTCCTAGGGTCTCCTGACCCCATAGAGCAGCCTGACAGTTTGGGGCCCAGACAAAAGTGATATCATATGCTCATCAATTATTCAGTCATCAGGAGCCCAGCCTGAGATCTGCCATGCCAAGCTGTTTATAAAGAGCACATGAGGTCTAGAGCAAGAATACCTTTGTCCATCCAGGCATACTCACTGGGACTCAGGCAGGCCCATCCTGAGCTTTTCCCCTATGTGAGGAGTGTCCCTAAGATCATTCTTCTTTAGGCTCAACACCCCACTATCCTCATCCCTGGCCCAGCAGCCTCAGTCCACTACTTCAACAGCAACTGAGTGCTTTCCCTCAAGAAGAAGAGGGACTCCTTTCAAAAAAGAATCCTCCCCACAGTGGTAGCACTTGAACAGCCTCCTTGGTGGAGCTTGACCCATCTCCTGATGAACATGATATGAAGAGAAGGCAGCCAGATTCCTTTCCCACCGCGTCCTCTTCTGCTCTAGAAAGGCCTGAGGGAACCATGAAAGGCCACATTCTGATTGGCCAGTTCTGTCCAAAACATAGACCAGCTTTCCCAAGGCTGGTCATCTTCTTGCATCAGGGTACAAATGTCTGGGAACGATAGTCTCACCATCTGTTCAGCCTGCTGAATTATTGATTAGCCTGTGATATCACCCTGTCCTGGCATAACTGGTCTTTTTTTATGTGAGGTAGATGGTCAAGTATTCCTTTATCTGACCTACAGAATGCAGGTTACTGGCTACACAGTAAAAAGAGACATTTTTGCCCACAAAGACCTCATCGTCTGAAAAGGGAGACAAGATAGAGAAGTGTAAGCCAACCCAAATATGTACAGCAGTTATGAAATTTTAAGGGGAAAGGCTGGGTTCAGATTGTGTTTCCAGGTTCAAGGACAGGAGAGTGATCTGGAAGTGTTGTGGCAGTGATGGTTGTAATTTGAATGATGGTCTCAAGGGAACCTCAGGCAACTAGAAGGTATGAGGAGATGGCATTTCAGCTCAGAAGATGGTAGCACTTGGGCTAAGAGGAGCTTCAGAGGCCATCTTCTCCCATTCCTCACGCTATGAATGGCAAAAGTAGGACCCAGAGAGACTGAGTTCTTGGCCAAAGTTTACAGAGTTAGTAAGTGCCCAATGTGGGATGTGAACCCAAGTCCTCTGATTCCAGACCTGCTTAGACCACAGACACCACTTAGACTATACTACCACCTATAGAATGGTGACATTAAAGAAAGGTGTCAGTATATTGGAAAGACCACTGACCCCAGAATCAGAAGGCCCTAGTCTAAGTCCTTGTCTGGCCACTTGTAATTGTATGACTTTGGGCTCCCTGAAAATCACTGAGCATAACCACACTCATGCCATGCCAGAGTTGGTATCAGGAAAGAACAAAGTAACTGGGAGCTGCCACCACTGCAATTACTCTAACAATAATATTATAATTACAATAGAAGTCTACTGTCTTGTCTAAAACTGACAGGTGGGAAAGCCCTCCATGACAAGTATGGATATCAAAATGCCTTTAAAAACTCAGCCAGTAAGTTTCCCTGGATCCAGCGCTCATCACACATTCCATTGTTGTCCACAATCACTCAGATGATCTCTAAAAACTTAAGAGCAACGTTTTTAATGGATACCAAGTGTTCATAATCTCTACACAATGGTGAAAGAAAAGGCATTAAAACATGACAATCTTGCAGAAAGAATCTGAGTAGTATGGGAACAGGATGAAATTCTCACCATCCTGTCTACTCCTGAAATTGTCCTAAGGATGTTCTCAAGGAGATGGCAGCTCAAGACACAGTTGACAATCTCTTAGTTTGGAGCCCAGAGAAGAGAGTGCCCTCTTTCTCTTCTAAGTTGATGGTGCTTGGGAATGGATGGATAATTGGCTCTAGCCATGTTCTTTGCAGCTCCAGAGGGCAAGGGTATAGGGTTACAACAACCAGGAAGCCAACCTTGAACTTTCCAATAGCTAGAGCTATCTAAAAAATGAAATGGGCTACTTTGTAAAGTAGTGAGTTCCTGGACACTAGGAGTATGGAAGCTTTGGGTGGATTTGCATGTCTAAGGATGTTATAGAGAGGGGGAACACCTTCATTGGGAGAGAAATTGGGCTAGGTGTTTTATAAGGTCCCTTCCAACTTTGAGATTTGATAACCCAACCATTAGAACTTCGAACAGTTTGTGTGTGTGTGTGTGTGTGTGTGTGTGTGTGTGATTCTCCTTTCTCATATCATTGGCATTTCCCATTGACTCCACACTCTCCTTTTAAAAAACAACTCTCTCTTGAAATAAAGAAATCCTATTAAGAAAGCAAATCACCACATTGACCATGTCTGACATTTGCCTCATTCTGTTTATCATCTTCCTCCCAAGAGGCCATAGGAATATTTCACCATCTGTTTTCTGAAGTTACAACTGGTCTCTTCAGCAGTCAGCGTTCTTATGGCATTCCGTATTGTTTTCCCTTCTGTTATTGTGGTCATTGTGTACCTTATTCTCCTGGTTCTGCATATATGAGTTCACTTAGTTTTCCCCATTTCTCTGATTTTTTTCATATTCCTCATTTCTTATGACTAATAATATTTCATTTCATTTATATACCGCAAGTGTACAGCCATTCATTCTTTGCTACCCCAAAAAACTATGATTTGAGTATTTTTGCCAGTATCAGTGAATTGACATTAAGTGCCTACTATGTGTCAGGCACTGGGCTAAGCTCTGGATATATAAAAAGAGGCAAAAGACAATTCACAGTCTAATGGAGAGACAACACACCAAGTGAGACTTCATCTACTGTCTTAGACCTTCTTGGGGACAAAGTGATATGTGTAGTGGTGGTATCACTGAGGCAGTAGTTATGTACAATTTAATGTGCTTTGTAGCATAATTTTTATGGAATTCCAGAGAAGTTGGCTTGATTCAGTTCAGTGGAAAGAGCACTAAACTTAGTCACTGAATCTGAGTTCAAATCCATCCCCACATTTTCACTTACCACCTATGTAACCTTGGGCACATCATTCCTCCTCCCCAGGCTTAGTTTCCCCCTCTGAGCCAGGAGAGGGTTAGATCGGGTGGTTTCTGAGATCCCTTCCAGCTCAACAGCTATGATGTTACTAGATGGCAGTTTGTGGAAAAGACCCAGCAGTCTCATGGTTTGTGGATCAGTAAGAGTCTATGAGATGGCAGTTGAACAGAGCAGCCAAAAACATCGGTGTGATCTTGGGTTATGCTGATGCTTCCATCATCCAGAGTTTCCAGAACCAGGCAAGGGATTGTCCTGGGGTGTTCTCTACAGTCAGACCACATTGAGAGCGTTGTGTTCTGTTCTGGGTGCCATGTTCTGGGAAGAAAGGACAAGATGAAGTGTTTCTAGAGATTAGGAGCAAACCAGTAATCACACAAGGTTTAGAAGAAATACAGGATGATGACTGTCTTCAAATGTTTGAGGGATTGTTGGATGGAGGAAGAGCATGATTTGTTGTACTTGGTCTAAGAGGGTAGAAGCAAGAGCAGTGAATGATGGAAGTGGTGAATGAGCAAAATTGGATTTGATGTCAGGATGTCCTCACAATGGGAGCTGTCCAGTAGTGGAATGGACTGCCCCAGAAGGTGGTAGGTTCCCCCTCCACAGAGGTCTTGAAGCAGAGACTTGATGTTCCCCTGCTGGACATGCTGGAGTAGGGATTCTTGAGGGGCCTGGGTTGATCTAGATCCGAGGTGTCAGATACACAGCTTGTGGATCCCATGTAGCCTAAGCCAGATTAAAATGTAATTTGGAAATGTTTAACAACATAAAAATATAATAAGATGCAGATAATGTTAATATGTGGTTTTCTAAGTCAGCCCGTTGGGATCCAAATGCAGGGTTTAGTGGCCCTGTGTCTATTTGAGCTTACCACCACTGGAGACTGCTGAGATCTTTCCAATTCTCAAGTTCTGGGCTTCTATGATTAAGTCAGATCTCCCTAAAGACATCCACTGTGGGAAACAAATTGTGTAAAAGAGTCCATATCCCAAAAGAAAAACCATCATCCATGTCATTACCCACTTTTTGGAACAAATGACAAGAATTGACTGTAAGGAAGGAGATGAAGCAGCCCAACACTAGTATGAGTAATGTGGCATAACCATCATCCAGCCAAGGGATTTCCTTGGTGAGCCCATTCTTGGAAAAGACAGTCAGCAGCTATCTTCTCCTCCCCTGGAATGGAGTAACCTCAGTCCTAGATAGTAGATGACAGGACCAGATAGTGTGTTCTCCTAAGTGTCTACCCCTCCCCAAACAGGAGGATGACTTCATCATCTATGCACAAGAAGTCACCAGGACTTGTAACCCAAGATACAGTAATCTTTGGGAAAGGTCCAGGCCCTGGAGTCAGAGGACCTAAGTTCAGTTCCTGCCTTTGACATTACCTGTGGGACCTTGGACAAGTCTGAACCTCAGTTTTTCCATCTGCAAAATGTGGCGGTCAGATTAGAAAGACCTTCAAGGCCCCTTCCAGCTGTCTGTCCACGATCCTGTGATCCTAAGACACTTTTCTCCAGACCTCAGTTTCCTCATCTATAAAATGAAAGGGGGGGATTGGACCAGCTGGCCTCTGATGTTCTTTACAACTCTAGATCCTTTGATTCTATTTCTCCAATGCTCCAATGAGAATTTGGATTTGTAGGGGATTTTGACCTGCAGCCAGTTTCATAGGGCTTCCCTAAGAGTAGGGAGTGGATAGTAGAAGGCGTTAGACTCCTTTCAAAATCCTGTTAACAGGATGAAAAGGTCTTCTGCCTGAGGGAGAGACATTTTATGTGGGTTCACAGACAGAAGTAAGAGTAGATCATATGGATACATGGGTAGGTGGGTGGATGGATAGGTAGATTTACGTGGTTGAGAGTGGAGTAGGGGTGGATGTAAGATGGGGAGCAGAGGTGGGGAAGGGGCAAGTGGGGAAGAGAAAGAAGCATTGAAGCACTTTTAGTAGAGCCAGGATGAGAGCCCAGCCATCTACTTCTGAACTAAGCAGCATTTGGCCCATCCCATTAGAAGAGAGCAGAGCTGATGAAGGTATAGGGACCTGTCAGTCTTCTCTGGCATACAAAGAGCCCATACAGAAGCTTCTGCCCTTATGATCCCCAGAAGATATTAATTCCATTTGACAGTTGTTATGTAAACACCTACCATGTTCAGAGTGGGAGCTGTCCTGTGATATAGCCAAGGAGCTGGCTTTGGAGTCAAGAAGACTTGACTTTGAGTGTTGCCTTTAAGAAATACCAGTTGTATGACCCTGGCCAAGTCACTTGGCCTCTTAATGCTTCAGGCAACTCTCTAGGATGATAAATTGTGAATCATTACCAATGTTCTTTTGTGGAGGGGCTTTCCTCTGTGGGAGGTCCCCATATTAATGAAATTAAAGGTCCAGTCCAAAAAAAATCAGAATAACCCAATGATTGGCCTAAAATAGACAAGGGATTTTGGGAAACCCTTTCTCCAAGGTCCAGATAAGACTTTGGTTTTGTAGGGAAATTCTGTTTGTGGCCAGATTTGTGGGGTTTAGGAGGGAGGGGCAGGACAGGAAGAGTAAGAAGTTGGCAGAGATAGCCAAGCAGGAGGGGACCTCATGGTGCCTCTTGGATTGGGGGACCTGGGAGCATGTCTACTGAGACAGGAGTGCAGAGCAGCTCCTCAAGGATCCTATCATTTCATAGCTTGTGTACACAAATGACTGGATCTGAGAGACCCTGGAGTCGAACACTCCCATTTTACACGTGAGCAAGCTGAGGCCCAGGGCTGTTTAATGAAGCAGTGTCTAGAGCTGGGTGGTATCTCAGAGATCATCAAGCCCAAACCCCTCATTTTACAGAGGAGGAAACAGGCCCAGGATCATACAGGTAGT
This sequence comes from Potorous gilbertii, assembly GCA_028658325.1. Lineage (NCBI taxonomy): Eukaryota > Metazoa > Chordata > Mammalia > Diprotodontia > Potoroidae > Potorous > Potorous gilbertii. Next base: position 282,540,013 of record CM053770.1, on the reverse strand, counting down.
AAGTGTTGATGGTAGGATTTGAACCTAGGACTCTTGAAGGTGGAGTTAGCATTCTTGTACCATACTGCCTCCCAAACAAGCAAGCTTCAAGAAAAACTTCATAGAAATGGCACGCCAGCTGCTTGATTTCCATCCATGACTTGAAGGCAACAGTCATGCTTGGAATCATGTGCATACTGCTTTACAGCTCTCAAAATGCCTTTACACACATTATTTCCTTGGATCCACATAAAGATCCCCATGGGAGTCAGGCCTTTCTTGGGTCAGTCATTGGCTCCAGCTTAGATAGGTGTGGGCGGTGCTCGGAGGTCTCAGACTCCCAGCTGCCTTCTGATATCAACCTCAGAGAAGCCTCATGTGGGAAAGGCCTTTAGGGGTCCTCAGTGAGGTCCTGGGCACTGCCAATAGGTGTGCCACAAAAACTCCCTTTAGGTGGATGGAGAGGGGTGAGTCTTACCTTACCTGGTAAAGAGATACAATGACTCTGTCATGTATGACACACACACCAAGACTGGGCACCTGCTGTGGAGGGGGAAGTGGACCTGGCTCCCTGCTGGGAGGACCCCTTGGTCACTCTGATACATTGTAGGCAACAGCAAGACTGCTGACCCCTGTTCCCCCACCCCAAGAGCTAGCCTGTGACATAAGCAACAGATCTCAGGTGGGCCTCAGTGAGTGTGAGTATATGTTTGTGTATGTGTGTGTGTGTGCGTGCGCATGCGCTATACCCCAGACACGTTGGTGCCTTTGCACCAGGGTAGCTTAGAAGCCTACACAGTGAAAATCAATAATTCCCTGGAAAAGGAGCAGCCTTGGACACCATCTTGTACCCAAAGTCTTTCCTGACTTCCCCCGCCTCCGGCACCCTCCCTCCCAAACTACGCGGTACTTAATGACTTGGTGCATGTAAAGATACATATCCTTTATCACTTCATACTGATGCTGTATATGTTTTCTGTGCCCTGGTGGACATCCCCATCAGGATAGAAGCTCATTAGGAGAAGGGGTTATTTCATTCCTTACACTGGTGTATATATAGCCCCTCATACCAGATGTAGCACATAGTAGGACTGCTTGATTAGAGGGAGGAACTACTGAATCAAGATCCTACGAGAGTCAGGGAGGAATGGGTCCTAGGGTCAGGTAGGGTTTAGTTCTACAGAGGAGAGGTAATGTGTTCCAGTAGAAAGATAAATGGAATGGAATCCAAGGAGCTAGGTTCAGATCTCACCTACATCACTTACTTACCTGCAGGCCCCTGGGCAAATCAGTTAGCTCTTCTGAGCCCTGATTTCCTGGCTGTGAAGTGAAGGGTAGGGATAGTCCTTCCTCTGTGGTGAGAAGGAAAATGAGTGATCCTGTCGGGAAGTCTTGTGGAAGGGGGGGTGGGATGCCCATCAATCATTTTCTAGGACCTCCCCCTCTGCCCCAGCTACAGGGAGTCACACAAATACACACACATACACACACACAAATATACACATACACTCACACACAAATACACACATACACACACATGAATACCCACACACACACGCAAATACACACACATACACACTCACAGACAAATACATGCACACTCACTCACACACACACACATGCACACACTCGCTCCCCCTTCCTTGACTTCCTTTACTCCCAGCCCTCCTTGGACCCTTTCCGGTCCTTCCCCCAAGGGGAGAAAAGGTTTTGTTCTGCTAGAGAAGCAGAAGTGAGAGTCCTGACCTCAGTCATTTCTGAGAAAGTGTCATCACATCCGGCCTAGGAGCTGTGGTCAGATGATGAAGTCGTCTGCTGGACCCAAGAGCGAGGCCATCCTCCCTTTCCTTCCGCTCTTCAGAAAAGTAGCTCAGTCATTGCTGTTGACTGAGGGACCACTTTGATCCAGTAGGAAGAGTGCTGGATGGAGAATATGAAAGATGTGGGTTCAGATCCCACCTCAACCACCTACTACTCACAAGACTCCCCCTCTCTGACCTCAGCATCTTCATTTAACTCTGACCCTGAGGCCTCGATTCTAATTCTGGTCTTACTGCTGGGTGACCTTTGGCATTGGCATTGTCACTCTGGGGACCTCAGTTTACTTATCTGTAAAATGGGGAACTGCCCTCACAGACCTCTGAGGGCCTAAGGCTATGACCCCATGAGGCAGCTCTCCATGGAGCTCCTGCCATCCAAGGCCTCCAGAAAGCACCCAGTCAGTTAGCAAAGTTTACTCGGTTTTGTTGTTAAGCTGTTTCAGTCACGTCCGACTCTTTATGACTCCATTTGGGAAGGGTCTGCTATTTTCTTCTCCAGCTCATTTTACAATTGAGGAAACTGGGGCAAACCGACTTGCCTAGTAAGTGTCTGAGGCCGGATATGAATTTCGGAAGATGAGTCTTTCATACTTAATACCTGGCTCTCTATCCACTGCACCTGGCTGCCCTGTTTACTTGGTAAAACATGATGCCTTATCTACATTTTTAATCCCCCACCTCTCCCAGCATCCACACACAATGGCCAGTTAAATTGGCCACAATCTGATGAAGTAGACAGTGTAATTATGATCTTGTTTTATAGAGGAAACTGAGATTAGTGGAGCCAATCATGTGACTTGACCTAGGACAGAGCTGCGATGTAAAACCTAGTCCTCTGTCTCTGAATTCTCTGCCCTTCCCATTAGAACAACATAGAGTAAAGACTTACTAGGGTTTGGGATTGAAGGGAAGACCTGAGAAGCCCAAGATGGGGATCTGATCTGTCATCACCTGTCATCACCTCACCCTGTGGCCTTGAGCAAATGACATCTTGGGGGCTTCCGTTTCCTCTACTCAATGAAGAGGTTTAACCAGCTTTCTTTTTTCTTTTTTTTTTTTAAAGTGTTTTTGATGGGGTTGGGGGAGGGTTGTTGTTGTTTCTACAAAACAGTTATTCCTGGAAATATTTGTCCTTTCCCTGGAGAATCAAGTCCTCCCTTTGGATAAAGAAAAACCATTAAGCAAAAAATGCAGTGACCATGTCTGAGAACATGTACAAAGTTTGCCTTCCTCCTCTCCTGTCTTGATGCTGAGATGAAAGTGCTGTGTTGCATTATCTGTTTTCCAATACATTTTTTGGTTTTTCTTTTCTTAAAAAAAATTATTGATTTTTTTGTTTTATATCAGTTATTTTTGAAAGAAAAAATCTATAGCACATTCCAAATTAAACCTTATTTGTAATAAAGGAAAACAGTTCAGCACAGAACATTCTAATACAAGCAATCCCATCTGACACATCACTCAGTCTTCTTCGACCTTCATTTCCTCATCCATAAGGTGAAGGTGGAGTGAACTAGATGGCCCCTGAAATCTCTTCCACCTTCTCCGTGTGGGACATTCTGTCCTGTTTGTCCCCTTCCCTTCTGCTGTGGGGCAGGAGATGTATTGTATCATCTGCTGCCCAGGAGCTCCCCAGGTTTTTTTCATTGCTCACACTTGGGCTTCCTGTTCATGCCCTCTTTGTTTGCTTTCTGTAGTCAATTGTGTTAGATTCTTTTCTCATTCTGCTTACATCACTTAAGCATCAGTTCATACAAACCTTCTCACACTTCCCTGAATTCCACACATTTGTCATTTTTAGTTATTAAGATCATCCCATTCCATTGGTAGATTGCTTTGAACTAGATGACTCCTAAGATCCCTTCTGCTCTGAATGACAGTCTGTGATTCTTTCTGCTGGGCTCCAAAGAGGGGATGGACTGAGATCTGGACAGATGGGGACTGGGGACTATGTATCACTGCCGAAAGCGATGGCCGGGTGAGGATTCAGGCACCCAGAGCTTTCCACAGACTCAAGAATCTCTGGGCCAGGATGTGGCCTCTTTTGCTGATGCCTTAAAAGGCCCCTTCCTGATAAGGTTTAGCTCATTCATGCTGAGTAGATGTAATGAGCTTTGACCCTATGACAGTTTGAAATTGGAATGAGTGTGTCCAGGGTGGGAAATGTCTTCAGAGTCATGTGGGAGAGGGTCTCCACCTGTTCTTTTTGCCCTGGGGCAGGGGGAGAACCAGGAGCAATGGGTAGACATTCTAGATACACAAATATAGGGTCAATGTAAATATCTTCCTAATAATCAACACTGTCCAGAACTAAAATGACTTGCTATTGCACATAGCGAGTTCCATCTCACTAGATATCCTCAAGCAAAGACTGGGTAATGATCCATCAGCAATGTTGGATGTGCCATCTGAGAGGCCTCCCATTTCTGACATCTTATGGTCTTGGGAAACAAGGGAAGCCTCAGCTCCCCAGGAGCCGTCCTGATCTATCTGAAGCCATCCAACTCCAGGTCTGTCCCTTGTGGATTTTCTGTTTGGATGGGTCAGAGAATTCCCACATGTCGAGTCTTAATCAAGCTAAAGGATGATATCATCTAAAGGACAGTCCAGTTGTCTTTCCATCAGCCTGCCTTGAAGGTGCCCAACCACCATGAGATCATGCCATCTCTTTGTGCTCAGGGCTGCCCTCCAAGGATCCCTAGGTGTACTGGTGTTCAGGATGTCCTCAGTATCTGTGTCAGTGGACAGAAAGCATGCTGTCTGTGATTTCAGAAGGCATTTTGGGGGGATTTTTGCTTCCTCGTTGACTGGCTGTGACTGGGAACATTTCAGCTGCTAGCTTCTCTGTCTCCTTCCCTTCTTTCTTCCCTCCCTTCACAGCAGAAGAAACTGAGGCAAACAGAGGTTAAGTGACTTGCCAGGATCGCATCACTAGTGTCTGGGCCAGGAGTTAAACTCAGGTCTTCCGGAGACCAGACCAGGCACCCTATCCACTACACCACCTCGCTGCCCTAGATTTAAAATGGAAAGGGATGTCAGGCTGCCTAATCTAGCCCCAAATCCTCCTTTTACATATGAGAAAACTGAGGCCTGAGAGTTTAGGTAAACAGTAAATATGGAAGCCAAGGTTTGAACCCAGGTTTTCTGAGTCAGAATCAGGGGTAGGTGTGGTACTGACATGTAAGGAGGGCAGTAGTTTAGGAGTCAAAAGAAGCAAGAGGCAGGTAGGGAATGGTGAAGCAAGACTGGACCATCTGGTCTACCCTCACCCCTAGACTGAGGTCCTAGAAGTGACTGGGCCATGACCATATGACTAGGACTGCAGACCATGAAGTGGACAGTTTTAGATGTCACCTGGGTCAGCCCTATCATTTTTGAAGGATGAGGAATCAGGTCAAGATAACATAGGTAGGAGTCAGCAGACAGAATTTAAGCCCAGAACTTCTGGCTCTAAGTGTCCACCCTATGATGCCAAGTCATGTTCAGGCACTAAGAACCTCAAATCCAGGGTTTGCTTTCCCATGTCAGCCCTCGGAGAGAAAAGACGGCACTAGGGAATTGGGTTTCAGGTGGTAGGGAATGAGAGGCAAAGTCCTCAGTGTATTCAGAGAGACCTGAATTCAAGGTCGGTCTGTAGTGTGACCCTGGACAGCTCACATCATCTCTCCGCACCCTACAGCAGGAAGTTGCAGTCACTTGTGGGATGTCCTCATCAATGCTCCCCCACACTGGTGAAATCACAGATCCTCTACCCCAGAATGGGAAACAATGAGGCCGAACTGAGGATTTCCAAATCAGATAATCAGAACTGCATTTGAAAAAGGCTGTTCTTGCATTTACCCCAAGTGGGCTCCCAGGGAGGAAGGCTGGAAGCAGAAAGGGCAGTGAGAAGCTGTTGTAATAACTGAAGCATGAGGTGATGAGGGCTCAGGCTCAGAGTGGGAAGGGAAGACAAAGGGCAAAATCTGAGGATGCCACAGGGCATCTCTTTGGGCAGAGCAGTCCGCTGCACAGACGTTTCTTAAATTCTACTCTGTATGAATTGCTGGCTGGGTCGGGCTGCTATATGACATGGCCCTTGTCCCCAGACTTCTTAGGAGGGATTATAGGATCAGAGAGAGAGCTGGAAGGGACTTTAGAGGTCGCATTTTACAGATCAGGAAACAGATCCAGAGAGGTCCGGCGCCGCAGGTGGTTAGCCACAGAGCTGGGACAGTCTTTCCCTTCTCCCCCTCCCCGTACCCCCTGTGACCAGGAATCCCTATTCTACTTCGAGCTCTTTCTAGAAAAGACATGATGTAATGCCAAGTCTTTGTTGGTCGGGAGGCACAATGGAAGCTGTCATGCGGTTGAGGACCTGCTGAAGTCACAGGCTAGGGGACCTTTGATCATGAGGAAGTTGGGAAAGACTGATGGGTTAGTAAGGGAAGTGTTCTCCTCACTTTCAACATGTTCAAACTCACCAACCGAGATGCCTTGCCCAGATGGCATGTCATGGTTAGGGCCCTGATGCCGAGCCACGCCTCCCCAACTTGGCAAGTGCCTATTAGGGACTGGCTGGGAAGGTGGGGGGAGCCTGTCTAGACAACATCTCCTAAGAGAAACCAGCCAAGTGCTCCTGAAGCATTTACCTCTGACACACCACATTATGGCCCAGTCAGGCTCCTGGCCAAGTTCCTGGGGAAGGAGAATTGTCTGACGGAACTGATGCTTCCTCTGTGGCCCTGAGGAGGCTGAGCAAGGAGGAGGGTTCTGGGGGAAGCTGAGGAAGGGGGGCTGTGAACTGCCCAAGGGCAAGCCACTGGCATGAGGGGAAGGGCTGAGAGCTTTCTTCCTGGATCTTAGCACCTCAGCACTAAGGTCCTGAGGGCTCCCAACTCTTCTGTTGGGAAAGAAGTGCCCCTCCCCCCAGCCCCTCAAAGATGAGGGATAGAGCTGGTGCTGCGGGAGGTGGGCAAGTAGAAGGTCTCAGAATCTTGACACCTCCTTACCTGGTCTCCCCTCCTGGACCCTAAGCTCTCTAGGGCCAGGGGCTGTGTCAACTCAGTTTCATGTCTTGTTCATAATAGACATTTAGTAAAGGTGTGTACTTGTCAGAACATCCCCAGGTAGAATGGAGCTCTGTATAATTTAGGATTATTCCATTATTTGCATCCCTATTATTTGTATTCTTAGTGCATAGCACACAGTAGGGGCTTGATAGATGCTTGTTAACTGATTGAGAGATGGATGGATGGATGGATGGATGGATGGATGGGTGGATTAGTGTAGCTGAGGATCTCTCAAACAAAAAGAGATCATTTGCAGATTTGAGCCCCTGAAAAAGACTTATTGCTCAGTGTGATTCTGTGGAAAGAGTCAGAGGCCCTGGGTTCAAATCCTGCCTCTGAAACTTACTTCCTTTGTGATTGTAGGCAAGTCACTTTACTACCTCTAAAGAAGGAATTAGATTAAATGATCTCTGAGATTCCTTCCAGCTCAAGATCAATGATCCTATGATTTTAGGATAAAAATGGTGGAAAGGAGGACATTTGGGAAGAAAATACAACAAAAAACTGGAGAAATAGAAGACTGGAAGTCACTTATTGGGTATATTAGCATGGAGATTCTTTTTCAGGTACGGATTGGGCCAGACCAAGAGTTCGCAACTTGGGATACCTGGATTTTAAATGTATATTTAGATAACTTTCAATATAATTGGCTTCCTTTATAATCCTATTTATTTTATGCTCTTAAAAACATTATTCTGAAAAGTTGTCAACAGAGGCTTCCCCAGACATTGGGGTCCAATAAGGTTAAGAATCCTTGAGCTAAATGGCTGCTTAGCTCCCTCACATAGAACCCAGGTTCTGTGATTCGGTAAACTAATTCTAAGAGGCCACAAAGTCCCACTAACTCTATTAAGGGCAAGGCATGTGGGGCGTGGAGCTTGGAAGGGTGCAGAATCATCCAGTGTTAGCATTGGACAGATGTTCTTTTTACCAGAAAGGAAACTGAGGCCTAGAAATGGCAGGTAGCTTGCCCGTAGTGTGTTCTGACTCCAAATTCAAGGTCCTTTCCATTTCACTTCCCAGGCCTCAGTCAGTGATGGCCCTCATGGAAGGTCTTCCACAGTTTCCTTTATATGCTTTCTTTTCTCATTACCTCCTTCTTTCTGATGCTGTCTCTGTCTCTGCCTCCTCCCCTCTCCCTCCTCTCACTTTTTCCCTTCTTTCTTTCTCTCTTCTCTTCCCCCTCTCCTTCTATCTTCCTCTCCATCCAGAGTCTCTTTTTCTCTTCTCTTTTTCCCCACTCTATTTTCCTCTCCATCCAGAGTATATGTCTCTCTCTTTCTCTGCTTGACTCTGTCTCTGTCTCCCTCTCTCCTTCCTTTTTTCTTCCATCTTTTTCTTCCTTCTCCATTACTCACACACACCTGCCAGTAATCTTTTCTAGATTACAGGTGGATCCTCAGGACTGAAGTGACCCCTGCATAGTGCCCCAGTTCAGTCTCTGTCCCCTGCTGTTTCCCCTCTGCTCACCCCATGTCCTGAAGCCTTAATGAGCCAGCCTGGCCCTGGGCATGCAGGAGGCAACCCTAGTGTTGGACCCTGGCCAGGAGCTGTGTTCGTGACTGGGTAGAGCCCAGCTGGCACCAAGTGGGCAGGGCCCATGCCCTGCTTCCCATAGGAAAACAGTGGGGTGATTTTTCCCCCTCTGGCTGCAGCCCCATCTAAGCTGCCTCAAGGGGGAAGAGGATGGGAGTAGGAGGGGTATCCAAGAGAAAAACGTCCTTCCTGTGTGTGGCTGCTGATAATTGGCCCTCCGGAACCAGCCTGGTACAGAAGGGCTGGGTCAGGAAGCGGTGTACAATACGGCTCTTTCAGGGGAAACACTGTATGGTCTCAGGCCTCCATGACTCCAGGAAAACCCTGGGAACAGCAAGTCCTGGGAGTGGAGGGACGTTCTCTAGCCCCAGTTTTTCCAGAGGCAAGACAATCAACTGTGGGACCACCAGACTCACCCCTCACTAGTTGGCCCAGGGCACCCTCATAACTCAGCTTTTTCCTTGGTTTGGGAGGCAGCAATGGGGTGTGAAGGGGAAGGATGGGCCATGCACCTTGAGAACTAGCCAATCAGCATTCCTAACTGGAGCTGGAGCTGCAGGGATTCACCCAGCTCTGCGAGGGAGGACCTTAATTAATCTCTTTGGGGAGGAGGGACTGAGAGACCAAGTGTTCAAGTCTTTGGAACAGACTCTGAAAGTTTGAAGAAACGACAGATGTTTGTGGGCAGGGAGAGTCAGGAAAGCGCCAAATTGGCCCCAGAAAGCTTTTTGAAAAGGGATAGAATTCAGTTATGGCAGGACCGCAGGGAAACAGGCCCTTTCCATCTGCTGACACTGTCCGTGATACTCTAGGATGGGGGCAGGACATTAGAAGAGAAACAGTCTGATCATTTCCTCTGACCCTGCAAGCCGGGCTTGCTGTGCAAAAATATCCAAAGTGGATTTATTGGGGAAAGAAAAAAAAAACCATGGGAAGCAACTTTCATGTCCAGTGACTGGGGAAGTACTGAATAAATCATTGTATACTAACAACTGGCATTGAAATGACTCTTTGAGAGTCAGAAAGCACTTTACCGATAGTGTCTTATTTGATCCTTAGAGCAACCCTGTGAGGTGGGTGCGCTTATTATCCCCTAATGATGAAACTGAGGCAGAGATAGGTTACATACAGTGCTTGGGAAGTCAGCAAGCATTTATCAAGTCCCTATTATGCTCCATTCATGGTGCTAGGTGCTGGCACATTGTAGGTGCTTAATAAATGCTGGTTGACGTAACTTACGTGACTTGCCCAGGGTCACGTAGCTAGTAAGTGTTGGAGGCCAGATCTGAACTCAGGTCCTGATTTGGTGCTCTATCCACTTTGCCACCCTGCCGCCCATTATATCACTAGTGAGCTCTATCCACTTTGTTCCCTAGCCACCTATTACATCATTAGTAAAACTGTGAACTGTCAAACTGTCCCTAGAGGGAAAGGCAAGGAAGGAAGCTGTGATTTCGTTAGGGAAGGGAACTCTCCGGTGAGGAACCTCCCTCTCGACTGATGCCTGGCAGCACCTCCTCTGTACCTTGGGTACCAGGAGGGTAAGCGACTTTCCCAAAGTCACACAGCCAGCCTATGTCAAAGGCAGAATTTGAACTCAGGTCTCCCCAATTCTGAGGCCAGCTTTCAATACAATTAATAGTTCTAAGTCATATCCATTGGCCTAGTAATTTCATTTCTGGGAGTTAACTGTGTAAAGTTGTACTGAAAAGGAAATAAAAATACCTATGCATCCTACAAAGTCATAGCCATCAAGTGAAGAGTCTCTAGATCTGCTATGGCTAGTGAATGCCTGCGGCTCATCATTGGAATGGAAGGCTAGCCGATTGAGAAGGGCTGGCATGGGAAAGAAGGCAGGACCAAGCCTCTACCTCTGTCTCCACAGCTGGCTCTGCTCCCATTCAGGACACTGAGACCTTGGGCCAGCTGCTCTGGGCCTCAGTTTCCTCATCTGTAAAGCCAGTGTTGAGCTGGATGGCCTCCAAGGGCCATGATGCATCATGATGAAGTAAATCAGAAGAGGCCAGAAAGGAAGTGGCTGAAAAGTGCGTCTATATTGTCAATAGTTCCAAAATTGTGGGCTCTGTTTTGACCAAGCCAATGGGCATGACTGAAGCCAGCTGCAGACCTGGTCAGTCGGGGAAGGCCTTCTGGAAGCAGTGACTTCTTCACCAGAGGGAAAGGGGTGGCCAAGCAGGGTGGACGGATGGACAGCTTCCAGATGAGGAGGGCAGACGGAGGGGGAGCGGTTCTCCTCCCGCCCTTCCTGCCTCTTCCTTCTGCCCCCAGAGAAATAATGTTTCCCTCGAGAATGAAAAGCTCCTCTTTGTGGCCCCTTTTAATCGCCACGTTGTTGTGCCCAGTGAATGAGTGGCAGCCCAGGGGCAGCAGCTGAGTCTAACAAGAGGCCGGCAGTAAATCCCTCCCAGGCCCAGAGCCAGCTGGTGTGGGAGCCCAGGCCCTCCCCCTCCTCCGCCCTGCCCCCAGCCCCAGCTCCCACCAGGGGCTGGGCCCAGGTCAGGGAAGTGAGGGCTCAGAGAGCAGAGGACAGGGGACAGGGTGTCTAGGGACCTCGGAGGCCTCTCTCCAGCTAATTCATCTCACCCCCCCTTCTCTGCTGTTTGTTTTTCAGACGGTCAGCATCAATAAAGCTATAAATACCCAGGAAGTGGCCGTGAAAGAAAAACATGCCAGGAATATCCTTTTGGACGTTGCCCGGATAAAGGGGACCTTCAGGGGGTCCACTTGTGGGAAATGGTAGTGTGGGAGGGGACTTCTGCCTGGAGACACCCTACCCTGTTTGGGGGCATTGAGGTGAGGGAGGGCCTGCTGCCTGGAGATCCCCTGCCCAGTTTGGGGGGCCTATGGGAGGGCCATTCTGCCTGGAGATCCCCTGCCCAGTTTGAGGGGCCTATGGGAGGGCCATTCTGCCTGGAGATCCCCTGCCCAGTTTGAGGGGCTGTGAGGCAGGGGAGAGGCCTTCCTGTGATTAGATCTAGTCCCTGCAGGGTTTAAAGTGCTTCAGTGTTTGGGGCATGAGCATATCTTTGGCTCATGGAGGAAAGAATGCTAAATCTAGGAAGGAAACTTAGAGGTTCTAGTGTGACTACCCTGCCCCAATTTACAGATGATCCTGGGTATCCTCTTGGCATTTGGCTTTCCTCCCTACCCTGACCCTGGAGAGATTTTAAAGAAATTTCCATTGGGTTATTTAGGGCCCAGAAGAAGTGCCTGGCCACATTGTCAAGATCCTGGGTCAAGGCTGAGCTCTCCCGCCCTGCCTTTATCCTTTGGTTTAACCATGCTGGCCACCCACTTAGCACAGCCAGCAGCTTGTGGCTCCCTTGAAGGTCTCTGCCTCATAGGACTAGGAGGCTAAAAACCCAAAGGATATTTCAAGTTAAGAATGGATGATCTCCTGTCCTTCAGAATGGCAAGTGGGGTCTCGTTTGGACATCCAGGCCTATTTAAGGGGGCCTTTAGGAAGGGGATAGAAATACCCCCCCCCAAATAGGAGGGATCCAGTGAGCCAAGCTTGAGTGGGGGTGTGTAGAGGTTCCCATCAAGTGCGCAGAGGTCCAGAGAGTGCCCTGCAGCATCCATGAGGCAAAGCAGAGATCATCCCTGGCAGACAGAAGACTTGAGGGCACATCTACAAGGTAGAACTCAAGAGGGAAATTGACACCGTATCCCTCAGTAAATAAAAGGAGACTGCCCGAGAGGCTGAAACACTTAGTAGATGCCAGGTCCAACACATAGAAGGGTTCAGAAGGGGAGAACAGAACAGAACTGGGGGGACAGGGAAGAGTAAGACAGTTCTCAGCACTTGATGACATCACTGTTGCTGTTCTGAGGACACCCAGGCCCTCCCCAGGAAGCAATGTGACCAATAGGCCCTGCATCAGACCTTCCTGAATTGTGATAGTGAGGAAAAGTCTCCTGACTTAGGAAAAAAAACCAACATAGCATCTCTGAGCTGAGAGGAAGAGCCTAAGCTTTCTAGTGCAGTTTATACCTAAACAGAACATCTACCCCTCCAAGAATCCCCCCAGCTAGGTGCTATCCAGCCTCCACTGCACCCAAGTGCCCCACTCTGGGACAACTTTGATGGCTAGAAATGTTTTCCCTAAAATGATGCTAAAAATGTCTCTCTGTAACCCTTTGGTAGCACTTTTGTCCTCTCAGTCCAGGCAGAGCAATTTTAATTTATTATCCACATGACTTTCAAATACTCAAATGAACCTGGGATCTCACTGAAGTGGGCATTCTCTCCCAGGTGCAGATCTCAACCCATCCATACCTAGCCATCCCATGCAACTTGACCATGTCTTACCATCATTTCATCATAGTGATGGGAGATCTGCCCAACGTGGTGGAAGCCTTCCTCATCAGCTCTCCCTTACTTATGCACCATAAGCAAGCCCTTCATTCTTACACGCTAGGACAGTCCTCCACTTTCCCTCCTACCTCTTCCCTTGTAGTTTCCTGCCACAGAATGGCTCTTCCTCACCCAGACCAAGTCATGAGGATCCCTCTTCCCTGGGGGAATAGCCCATCTTCTGTTTCACTCCAACATTTCTTTGATGGGATCTCATACACCACTTCATAATAATAGCTAGTATTTATAAAGCGTTTCAGGTTTGCAAAGCACTTTACAAATACAATCTAATTTGATCTCTACAACAACCCTGGGGGAGGGGATAGGTGATGTGCTCCCTCCTACCCATGCCCCTCTTCATTGCCCTCAGGTTCATGATCATTTTTACTTCTTGTCCTATGACTCACAGCCCCCTCACCCCATCAGAAGAAATGTTACTGAAAAGATGGGCCTTTGTTTCAGAGAAAAGCTCAGGGTCCCTAAGATTCTACAAAATCTTTTAAAAGACTTTGAAGTTACCCAAAGACAGTCTATTTCACTGTCTTCCTACTGAGCTCTGGGCTTCAATAAATGTCCATTTGTAAGGTCCTGAGAGGGAGAGGGAGAGGGAGAGAGAGAGAGAGAGAGAGAGAGAGAGAGAGAGAGAGAGAAGGAGGGAGGAAGAGGTGGGATAGATAAGATAAAGAAATAGATGAGATAGGTAGATGATAGAGAGAGATGGTAAGTGGATAGATAGATAATACTGATGGAGAAGTCCATAGCCAGGCCTTTTTTTGGTGTTGTGAACACCTTTGGCCATCTTTTGACACCCATAAACCCTTTATCAAAATAGTCTTTAAATATATAAAATAAAACACATAGGATTACAAAGGAAACCAATTGGATTTCTAAAACACAAACTCCCAAGCTACTCATGGCAGTGCTCGCCTGTGATCCTAGCCACTGGGGAAGCTGAGGTTGGTGGCAGTCTGCGAGAATCCTTCACCTGGGCACTGCACTAGAGCTCCTCCATGCCATTGGTAAATAGTCATGGAAGGGGACACTCTGCAGCCCTTTCCTCCTTGTTGGTCAGAAATCAGACCCAGAAGAGCTCTTTGCCATACAGTTTGAAGAATCAGACAACCATGAAATCAAGTCAAGGACTTAGTTAACTTACTTAACTGCTCCGTGTTTGTGGAGAACATCCCAGCAAGGATCCCAACAAGGGTCTTGGCCCTGTCTGTCCCTAAAGCAGCCTTTTCCCTTTGGGGCCTGCATCCTCTGGATCCCCTAGATTCAGGGGTCCCAGAGACATGGTCTGTGGGAGGGAAAGACCACAAGGGAGCAGCAGCAGGGCCAGTCCAACAAATTAGAAGTTCATATGCTTGAGTGAGCCCTCCTGGGCCATGGAGTGGCAAAGACATTGGGTTTAGACTCAGAAGGTGTGACTCTGAATACCAACTGTGCTAATTTCTCCCTAAATAACTTTGAGCATGAAGTTTCATCTGGCTTCTCTGGGCCTTCTCTCTAAAATGAAAGGTCTAGATTATATTATTTCTAAGTTAGTGGTTCTGTGATCCCTCCTTATCCAAGATATGAATACTTTTGGCTGGGATCACCGGCAGTAACATCGAAAGATCTTTATCAGTCATCTAATTCTGTGGGTCAAAGAATATCACCTACACCTGCTCCTTGCTTTCTAAGAGGTGATGGCCTAGAGCAGACACACCAAAGGGGTATGAGGTAAGAATGAACAGTGATATTTATATCATTGTGAATGTCACTGTGTATGTGCTGAATCAGGGCAGCAGGTCACAGCTGGCCCTGTAAACATTTATAAGGAAGCAGAGCCATAGGCGTCCTGTGTACAGACAGGACAGGTGACATTGTAGGTTCTGCTCACAATGGAGAGAGGTTTCATGGAAGAAATGAGACCTTAGGAGCCCATTGGATTGGTAGGAAAGCAGGATGTTCTAGGAACCTGTGCTGCCCAGGACATGGCAGGAAAGCAAAATCCAAGGGAGTAAATCGAAGGCCTCCTGTGGATGGGGCCTGTGGAAGGAGGTATTTTGGAATGTAAGAAATGATAGGAGAGCTGGATGCCCAAATAGGGGACTGTGGTAGCCCCATGACCCTTCACAACCATGAGGTAGCAAAAGACCTTCAAAGCCTCTGGCCTTAAGAGCCTCCCTGCATGTGCCAAGGATGCATGCTTATCTCTTCCTTAACTTCCTCCTCACCATGCATCCTGGGAACCCACCATGAGAAGGGCGCACAGACCTTCTGGTCAGTTGTGAACCGGCTGCCACTCTCCAGCAACGCCGTGCTCTGCTGGAAGTTTTGCCACGTGTTCCACAAACTTCTCCGGGATGGGCACCCCAATGTGAGTCAGCAGGGTCTGGGCCTAGGAACAAGAGGATGGAGACATCGGGGAGGAGGAGGGCTAGTTCCCCATCTCGACTGTGTCTGCCATCTTAACTGTGGCCTGCCCTTTCTTGTCCTCTGCCCCTTGTCCTTGGTCCAGCTCTGCATGTCCACCTTCCTTCCTCTCCCTCCCAAAATACTGACTAGACTGTCCTCCTAACTGTACAAAGTCACTTCTCTTCTCTCCAGGTCCTGAAAGACTCCTTGAGATACAAAAATGAATTAAGTGACATGAGCAGGATGTGGGTGAGTTTGGAGATGACCTTTGAAATGGGTGTTTCCCTTTAAAAAAATATTCTTTTCACTTAACAAGTATTTTTTTTCTTCTTGTCCTCACTGGAAAAAAAAATGGTGGACCAGGACAAAACCCTTGTAATAAATGGACATGGTGAACATGTTTCCATCTTGGCCATGTATAAAAACTTGTCTCCTTTTGCATCTTGGGAGCAGGACTCTTCTTTTGGATTGGTAGTAGGGATCCACAGGTTTGAATCCTAGCCCTGATGCTTAGAGGGAATTTAAGGCACAGGAGGATCAGGGGAGGAACTGGACAAGTTCAGCCTGGGAAGGGTGTGATGGAGGACTTAAAATATGAAGCACTCTCATGAAAGGGGGAGTAGGCACATCCTCCCAGGAGCAGGCCTGGAAACAGTGTGTGGAACTTGCCGAGAGGCCCAAAGTGGCTCCGTGGGAGGATGCTGTTCCTCAAAATGGAAGAGCCTGCCACAGAAGGCAGTAGATTCCAGCTCACCCATGGAGGTATCCAAGCAGAGGCTGGAGGAGTGCTCAGGGCTATTGTAGTGCAGATTCCTAACCAGGCACATGTTGGACCAGGTGGCCAACCTCTGGGGACTTTCTAACTGAGCATCTGGGATGATGGCCTAGGCTTACACCCATCATTTCCCTCCTCTCAGCCTGTGTGTGTCTGTGTGTCTGGGTCTGTGTCCATATGTGTGGAGAAAGAAAGAGCTAGACGGAGAGAGACAGAGAAAGTTTGGAGGATTTTATATACCTTTTTTTTTCAATTACCAAGCATTTATTTTCTCTCCTACCTCCCCTGTCAGTTAGAAAGAAAAAACCAAATCCTTATAACAAATACACCAAGTCCAGGAAAATATTTTCCTCATTGGCCATATCTCTTCATCTGTAAAGAAAGATGAATCGAAGGAAAGCAAGCCTGGATTTTCTTCTGAGATAAAGATTCAGTTCCCTGAGAATAAGGGCAAAAAAGCAATTCTGTATCACAGGCCCATAGGACAGAACCTTGTATGTAGTATATGCTTATTGAATGTGTGCTGAGGAAATTAATTTTTTCCCTAAGAGCTTCACCATCACCACCATCATCATCTTCCTTCTCCTCCTCATTTCTGTGGCCTATAACCTTTCAAATGTTCTAAAATATGTTGTCCTCCTTTACTGAAGGGATGGGGGAAGAATATGTTCTTTAATTGTAAAAAGTATACAAGACTAGTGCTCTCAAGAGCCAAGTTAAAGATTCAGTTTTACGGGAAAAGAAGGTAACAAAGATTAGGGTCTAGGGTCTGTCTGAATTCCAATTAATACAAGGAAATTTTTTGTCTCTCCTTCTTATCATTTTTACCCATCTGCAACAATAAAACTCTGAGAAAACTGCCTCAAAATATATAGGTATCCTTCTGGCACATAAGGATAGGGCAGTAGACTACTTCTATTCCATTGTGATCAATGGAAAAGTCAACAGTTCAATCCCCAGAGACCAGGTTAGAGAGATAATCTGGAGAAGGGCAGTGACTTGGGATCTTGAGAAAGACTATAAAGTATAACCAAGGTTTTATGCCATTAGAAATCTTCAAATTACAAAAGCTTCACCACTGAGCTTCCCCCTCTTCTCCTCACAAACCCTGCTCCAGTGCCTCAGTTACTATCATTTAGATTAGAAAAGGGCAAGACATGTTCCTAGCATTCCAAACCAGAACTCAGAATGCGTCTTACCCAGGCTTGCTTTCATTTGGTTCATCTTTCTTTACAAAGGAAGGCTAACCTGAGTATTTTATCTAAAAGAATGGGAGGGAAATTAGTTATATTTTAAAATTTTATGAAGGAAAATGTCAAAAACAAGGATCTTCTCTGACCTCAAGTGAAGTTCTGAAGTAGTGTAGAATTTCTAAGGGTTCAGCATAGTGCTGTCTCTTTAGTGCCAGTCAAGCAGGGCCAACCTAAGCAGAATTTCTTCTTGGTGCCATCTATCTCATCTTTCAACATAATTTTGCAGGTTCTCTAGGTGCCAATGCCATCATGCTCTCCTGGGCCACCTACTCAGGTCTGGCTTTATTGAGAAGTGCTCCTTCCTCAAAGAACTTCAGATAGAAGTTAGAAATGTCATACACTTCCTTCATATTGAGTTGTCAGCAAATTTTATATGCCTAGAATCTAAAGGGGTGATTTTTCATAGGGAAGTCCTATAAGAAAGACTCAACCACACAGTTGAGTCCTTGTCTCTCTGTCAATACAGAAGTTTGTTTTTATATTACTTTTATTTGCATAGGTATGAGAATCTTTAGAGATTTTACTCATATAAAACTGTTACTTGCTGAGATACAGAAGCAAGAGTCCTTTTCTATAATTTTCTTAACATGCAGTGCCCTCCCTCTCCACATTCTCTTCATTGTGTTGACTTTCTCCTTTTGAATGTAAGCTGTGAGAGTGCGGAAAATCTTGTTTTTGTATCACTAGTGCATGACACATAGTAAGCACTTAATACTCTATTTTTTTGTTTTACAATTTTTAAAGCACTTTACAGATATTGACCTGTTTGGTGATTTCATTTTCACTTGATGAAACTGAATTAGGGTGTTTCAAATTTGTTTTTGATTAGATGATGGCCTTTTTTTTTTTTACTTCTAAGTCATTTCCTAATACATGACTCTCTATCCTGTCACCCCGCAATGAATCCTTCTCTGGTCCAAAAAGGAAAAAAAAAATCTTAAAATAAATAGACACACTCATGGACAAAATCACTGAATCTAACAGTACATCACAGCTTTAATTTGAATACTTAGTTATTTATACCAACGTAATAGGCCATTGGAAGAAATTCTATGAAAATTAAATTCTTGCTCAAAGATCAGACCTTAAACCCAATTTGCTCTGGAGCTCTTAGACTGGATAACAAGTCCCCACCCACCTAGCTCAGAGTGGATGTTTATTATTTACTATTATTATTTATTTGCTAAATAGTCATTGTTTCTGTTTTACCCAGGAATCCTGAGGTCTTCCCCTCCTAGTTTGATTCTTTTTTTTTTTTTGATTAAAGAGGCCATCCCTTGAATAATTTAAAGAAGCCTATTCATTGAATAGGTGTATCTCACTCAAAGTGAGAATGTGATACGACCAATACGACCTTAGCCTGAAAGGGCCAGGGTCTCCCATTGTGTCCTAGGCCAGCTCTAGTCATCCTGATGAATATCAGGCCACTGGACCCAGATGCCTCAGGAGAAGAAAGTGAGGTTGGTGACCTTGCACAGCCCTTCCTCACTCCAGTGAAAGTCAACTGCAAGTCATGTCATCATCTTGATGTCATGGTCCTCTTCGAGAATGAAGGACAAACAATCTGTAAAATAAAGTGTATGAAGTAGATGACTTCCAACATCCCTCCTAGCTCTAAAGTTCATGAGGCTTGTCATTCCCCCATTCTTTACCTTTAGTCATAGGCAGAAGACAACAGACTCATTCCCAACCCCCAGGTAGCACTCCCTGAGAATATGGAGGTACTAAGGACTCTACCAAATGGTAGCATAGCACCAACCCCCAAGAGGCCTGGATCCTACCCTATGACTATATGGAGTCTTTCCTGAACCCACTTCCTTCCTTTACTAATTTATCTTATATTTATTAAGTACACAATTAACTTGTGTGTACCCATCATCTTCCCTGGTAGGACAGAAGCTCTCTGAAGGCAGGGCTGACTTCCCTTTTGTCCTTGTCCCCTTGTGGCCCATCCCAGTGCCAGGCACAGAGAAAACCTTTTATAAAAGTGTTTTCTCTTTCCCTTATTCACCTACACATTCCTCTGGATCTGGCTCCCTTGTCTCACAGTGCATTGGGAGTCAACATGGGCCACCTTTTCCCTCTGTTCATGTTAAGAGTTGAAAGCATCCTTCCATCTGACTCGGCTCCACCCGCTTCAGAGTCAGTGCTCAGGATTCAGGAGGTTTGATCAGACAGGACCCAGAGAAGTTTGACTTTTCCAGAAAAGGAGCTGCTTCAGCTCAACACATAACTTCATGAATCATCTGAGGCAAGATGGACTTTTGACCCTCACAGCCTAGGACTGAACACTCAGTTTAAAACTGATTCACATTCTTGTGATGCTGTTTTCAAAATGCTTTCCTGCTTCCAGAGAACAGCCCCTCAGAAGCTAGGGTTCCCTTTTTCTCTCTAATGTACAGTTGAGCAGATTGCCCATTTACAGGTTATGGCTCCTCTGGGTAGGAGCCCTGAAGTGGCCACCTAGCTACAAAAGAAAGAACTCTGACTGCAGTCAGAGGAGCTGGGTTCAAATCTTACCTTGGGTGGTTCCTAACTTTGTGGTCCTGAGCAGATCCCTTGCCCTCCCTGGGCCTCAGTTTCCTCATCTGTCAATGAAGGGGGGTGGAATCTGATTGCTTCTGAGGTCCTCTTCCTGAGGGCCCCTAGATCCTCCCCCCACCCGCCCAAACCATGTTTCTCTTCTTTCTCTGACAGGGTCACCTGAGTGAGGGCTATGGACAACTTTGTAGCATCTACCTCCGACTGCTGAGAACCAAGATGGAGTACCATATCAAGGTGAGCCTCACCCTCTTACTCTTTCCCCAGGGGTCCGGAACCCCTCAGAATGGAAGAATCTCTATCTCTCCTTCTGCATCTGAGCTTAGCAGACTGACAGCTCCATTCCAGCAGTGGCTGCTTCTTAGTGCTTTGAGATGCCAGTCACGATCAGGTCATCTGGTCATTGGCCGCTCGTGTTCTATTGAGGAATGTCAACCAAGGACACTTTTGTGTCTACCTTACCTTCTGTTGTGACCCTGGAATAGTTAGGCATTTCTTTTCCTATGCACACTGTTACATTGTTGGTGGAATTGGTTATTGGCTTGATCTTTTGGAGAAAGCAGTCTGGCAATACATAATAAAGCAACACCAATCATATCCTTTGAACTATTGATTCCACCACTGGGGCAGGTAAACCCTAAAGATAGATTTAGAAGGAAAAAAAGACCCACTTATACAAAAATATTCATAATGTTTTTGTAATACCAAAAAAAAATATAAAATGGATCTATTTAATGGTTAGGGAACCCAAACTAGGATATACAAAAGCAGTAGAAGGCCATTGATCAAAGGAGAGAAAACAGAACACAAAGGTCCCAGAGGCAGCCATTGGTACAGCAGCCTTTCCATTTGTGTGGGCAGAGTCCAAAGAGAACAAAGACCAGTGAGAACCTAAGGGAGGTTTGCTCAAGGACTTACCAGAAATGATTGTGACTACATCGCTATTAAGAAATGGGAAGCTTTCATTTGTTTTTGTCGGGGTTGTTATGATCACTTTGAAAATGATTTTACCAGGAATTTCTGCTCTTTCCATTCTTTGGGGAGGAGTGGGAGACTGGACCTGTGTCTCTGGTGATACAGAGAGCTTCCTTTGGGGCAACTCCCTCTGCAGATATAGACCAGTGACTGCTAAACAAGTCCTAGGCTTCCAGTTGCCTGGGGCATAGACCTCCTGGCCAGTCTGGGGACAGCCAGGGGCAGATCTTCCTGACTCAGAGGCTGTCCCTCTACCCACTGGATCACATTGCCTCTCTCCCCTCCAAAATCACCCTGCCACATTAATGAAGGAGAGCTCTGTTGCAGGTAGAACAGATTAGAAGATGAGTCATCCAAAATTTCTTAGAGTTAGGAAGGGGTGGGGTGTATGATTTTTCCCACAGTTTTCTTAATTAAGTTTTGGTAGATTAACATGAAAATGAGTTTTCCATCGCTGAAACCCAGCCCCCACAATCAGGAGGGGGATTGGGAATGTCAGCCTAAGATCAGAATTTGTGGTGTACAATCAATCACCCTAATAATTGCTGGCATTTATACAGTGCTTAGAAGCTCACAAATATTATCTCACTTGATCCTCACAAGAACCCTGGGAGGGACATGTGACTGTTACTCCCATTTTACTGATGAAGAAACTGAGGCAGAGGTGGGTCACATAGCTAGAAAGTTTCTGAGGCAGGATTCAAATTGAGGTCTTCCTGACTCCACCAAGATGCCTTGATCAGCTGCTTTGAATACCCACAATCCTCCACTGTCCTCCATCAGTACAAACATGGAGGCGTTGAAATATATTCACAAGCTTCATCTTATGGCTTCACTTTGTCACATGTTTCATGGCATTTGGAAGAGCCAAATGAACTGGGAAGCAGTTCTTATGGGCCTGGGCAATGGAGAAGAGAAGTTACCTTTAATCATAGAAACTGGATATTCTCCTTGATGAATGTATCCAAAGATAGGGTCTCCATATGTGGGGACCCACATGGGGACCCAGACTCAGAGAAAGGGGGGAAGGACATCATGATAGGGGCCAGCAGACATAACACTCTACTGCTCAGCCCCATGGGGACCCAAATGACCCCTGTGCAGGAAAGGCTGCTGAGCTGATTCCCTGCTCTGGCTTCCTCCCTTCCAGAACCCCCGATTCCCAGGCAACCTCCAGATGAATGACCGACAGCTGGATGAGGCAGGAGAGAGCGATGTCAACAACTTGTAAGTAGCTCTCCCTCCCTCCCTGAGCTCTTGTCTCCTCCTGATACAGGCTGGCCTTGTGCTTGTGAGTACCCACTCCGCCTGGGATCCTGATGGGAAGAGAGCGAAGGCAGCAAGGGATGTAGTTTTGGAGCTGGCCCTCGTGGATGGAAAGGTGCCCACTCACAGGCTGCCACCTGCCTCTCCCTCTGCCCCACTTTGATCTCTTCCCCTGGGGCATGGTCCTTACCCCTTTTATTCACATCTCACTGCAAGGTGTAAGAGGGCAGCTGCCTCTGTTTTAGGGGGATAGGCACACAGTGGGAATAGGGTAGGGTAGGGGTAGGGAACTGCTGCTGTCTCAAGGCCACATGTGGCCCTCTAGGTCCTCAAGTGGGGCCCTTTAACTGAATCCAAACTTCATAGAACAAATCCCCTTCATAAAATAATTTGTTCTGTAAAACTTGGGCCTCAGTCAAAAGACTGCACCCAAGGACCTAGAAGGCCAAACGTGGACTTGAGACTGCAGGTTCCCCACCCCTGGGGTAGGGAAAGGCAAGGAAAGACCACTTGCTGGGGCTACAACAGTGGGAATAACCAGCCCCTCTTTTCTCCCTGGTCCAGTTTCCAGCTGACAGTTGAGATGTTTGACTATCTGGAGTGTGAGCTGAACCTCTTTCAAACTGGTGAGTCTCCTTCCCTTCCGTTCTGTACAAGCTTCAGGGGGAATGCCCAGCTCCTCAGCCTGTGCCCTGCCCACCCCAGCTCCACTGTCCAATAAGGTTCCAGAGGAAGAGTATCCATACCCATCGTCTCTTTTCTCTGAAACCCTGCAACAGAAATAGAGACCACAGACTTGGCCCATTCTCAAGGCCCCAGGAATGATGACCTGGTACCAGGATACCCCGATAGTCATATCTGAGCAGAAAGACCACACTCCTCCTGTTTCTCTCCAAAAAGTACCTACCTCACATTCTGTGTCTCCTGGGGATCCTTCCATTCGAAAAACATCAGGTCTTGTATGGCCACAACCAGGCTCAGCAGTCCCCATGACACAGTCCTTTGTGTTGCTGTGGACACAGCAAGTGTGGCCCCCCTTCTTGTTCCATTTGTGTGCTATTTCTTCCATTGGAATGTAAACTTTTTTGAGAGCAGGAGCTGTCTTGCTCATATTTAAATCCCTGGTGCTTAGCCCAGCACCTGGCACCATCTTTAATAAATGCCCTGGCATTCAGGTCATAGATCACAGGTCAGACAACAGACATTTGGTGATCACTTTATGCGGGTGCTGCGCTAAATGCTAAAGCAAAAGGGAAGAGTGCCCTCAAGAACCTTCCGATCTAACATGGGAAACAACATGTACATGGATGTGGGACATGTAATACGTACAGAGCAGAGAGAATCCAACCAATTAGCTAACCTTTATTCCGTGCCAGGGACTGTGCAGGGGATATGAAGGAAACAGTCCCTGTTCTCACAGGGCTTCCAGTCATTGGAGGAGGGGTGGGGAAAAAATGTCCCTTCTTTGATGCCAGAGTCAGTGTGACACCAAAAAACACTGAGGCTTCTCTCTCCCTCTGGCCAAATACTGCAGTCACACAGTCACATACACACAGGGACCTCTCTGTGGGTGGGAGGAGTGGAACAGGATCTTTTCTTGCCTCTCAGCACTTCCCCATGTTGCCCTAAGAAGCCGTTTCCTCCCCTTCCCTCAAGAAATGACACAGAAGGAAGAATTTTCTAATAATCAGACGTCTTCCACAATGGAATGAGCCACTTCTATGAAGGGTAGAGATCCCTGACACTGGAGCACTTGAGTGGAGGCTGGAGGGTCACCTGCCAGGAGAACCACAGAGAGGATTCTTGCATTGGCTGAGGAACTGAATAACCTCTTGGGTCCCTTGTGATCTGTTCAGTCAGTCAACAGGCATTTATTGAAGGCCTGCTGTGTCAGAGACCCAAAGGGGAAATTAAACGACCCCTACCCTCAAGTATTTCACCTTGAGAGGGTAAAAAACAATATGTACATATGTATGGATAGAAAAAAAATAAGGACAAGGTAATTTGGGGGCCCAAGCACTTGGAGGGATCAGGAGAGGCTCTGAATAGAAGAAAGTACTTCAGCTGAGCTTTGAGGGAAAAGCAGGGGTCTGGAGGGAGAGCATTCCAGGCATGGACTGCATTGAGTCCAGTAGCCTCCCCACCCCCACCCCCCAACTCCAACCTTATACTTCTGTCTGACCTAGAGGGTGGCAAAAACTTCCTAAAACCTTGGCCTATCACTTCAGTGCAGGATGTGAGAGAAAAACACAGCCATCAGGTGCCTGGAGAACAAATTAAAAAGGAACTCAGTCAGCTCAACTTTATTTAGCAGGATCCTGTGAAAATGTCAGAGAAGTTCATTTGGAATAGGAAGTACTATTTCCAGCTCTTCTGGATCTTTCCAATCTGGGTCAAAACTTGAGGCTCCCCACGTCATAGAGTGGAGAGTCTGTACATGGGAAAGACATGGCAGCCCTTGAGAAAGAAACCTAAGAACACTTGCATTCAGTGCAATGATCTATACTAATGGATTACCTGACTCATTTATATTTACAATTTGAAATTCATTCACATTTTGCTTTGGAATGTGTTTTTGTACTTGCATTGCACATAGGTGTGTTTGATGTTCTAGGAATCTACTTCTGACCAAATAATGAATGTGAACAGCTCAGGAAGTGCTCCCAGACTCCTGCTGTTGAATGAGGAGGTGAATGGGCATTTATTAAGCAATCACTCTGTAACTGGCTGGTGCTAAGCACTGGGAATATACATTTTTCAAAAAGACATAGTCCCTGCCCTGGAGGAGTTTCCATTCTAATAGGAGAAAACACCACATACAGGAGACGTAGAAAGTGCGGGGAGAAAGCTTGGCAGCTGGTAGATGGCCAGGGTGGGATGAAGTCTTGTGTCTAGGGCCAGTGAGAAGATATGGTAGGCTAAGCTTGCACATACTCAATCAACAGTTAAATGGGTTGGACCATAGGACAGGAGCTCTAAAAATAAGTAGATTAACTGTCCTGCACTGAGGTTGGGGGCCTGGATCTGAATGTCCCAAGGAGGAAAGTCTAGGCCTCAGATCTAGTGTAGAGGGTGCCAATTCAGGTGGAAGGAGCAGGTCAGAAGTGACAGACAAATGGTGAGATGATCTGAATGGACAGTCAGATGCTACCCAGGAGGTAAAGTAAGCTAAGCGACCTCCTTTGCACATACTAAAGCAAGCCTATCTGCCATCTTTGTCTAAACTGCCTGTCTTTGTCTTACACGTTCAGAGTGCATCAGTGAAGTGTTCCCAGTTAAGTAGCCTCCTCTTCCCAGCCACTGGACCTCAGTACTTGGGGGAGTAGGAGTATCCAGAAAGAGTGATATTTGAAGTCAGCAGCCTTGGCTGGCATTCTTCTCATTTCCATAGTCAGAATGTCTGACTGAACCTTTCCTGTGATATCACCGAGTGGCAGTCAAGAGAGCCCTCCCCTCTCGTGAATGCCTCTACCATGGACCTCAAAGAACTCCCTTCTAGTATTTTAGGTTCAAACATCTCCATCTGGTTTTCAAGGTTTAAGAGCCTGCACAGATGATTTTGGAACAGAAGGTCCAAGACTGAGTTAAAAGATTCTTAAAAAGGAACTTTTTTCCTGGGCTATCCATTAGCTGTCACCTAAGCCTGCTTAAGTCACTCACCCTCCTGGGGATCTAGGTTGTGCTTCTACCCCCCACCCCCATTGCCAGCCTAACTGCTGGGCCTCAAGAAGGCTTTCTGTAAAGTGCATGGAGCACCCACGTTTCTGTTTAGTCTATCTTTGAATAAGTCTGTCATCAAGTGCTCCTTAAAGGCCCACGATGGCACTATGGTAGTATAGGGCAGATGGTACCAGGCACTACTAAAGGCCCCAGTCTCTTCTCTCAAAGAACTTACAGTCTGTTTTCATACATGAGAAATCAACATGAAAGAAAATCAATCTGCACTGATGCTTTATCATGTCAGGGCAGTGACCTTGGCTTCTTTAAAGCTGTGCTGGGCCCTCTTCCCTACTCCAAAGCTTTGGGTCTGGAGCCAGTGTAGAGTGTGCTTTTTTGACCAGTCTGGCTAAGCAAAGAGAGGCTCATCTCATCTCTCTTGTCTGATTAATGTGGGTATTCCTCACAACAGTACAAGCCATCCATGCTTTCTGGTTCCATGAGATTTGTTTTTCCCTAACCTCCCATAAATTCTCTGCCTAGCATGCCAGAAATCTTCTTTTTTGTGGAAGGGGATCTTAACCTGGGCTTCATGGACCAGCTCCCAAGGGTCTGTGTATAAGATGTCAAGAGGTTTGTGAACTCGAATAGGAAAAAATTGTATCTTTATTTTCACCAACCTCTTACTGAAATATACCAATTCTTCAATTATGAATTTTAAAAAAACATGATTCTGAGAAGGGGTCCATAGGCTGTGCTGCCAAAGGGGTCCAGGACACACAAAAAGTTAAGAGCCCCTCCTCTAAATCTTTTGATGTTGTACCTCATTAACTCTTTGGCAAATCTTTGCTAACAACAAGCAAAGGTAGAAATCAAAATAAAATGAGATAATACAGCATGCAGTTGAACGAACCCCAGCCTGACTTGAGTAAGATATTTATGCCCCCAGACAGGAAAAAAGATAAAAGAAGAGACAGTGACACCACTATTTCTTAAGGTAATTTAACCATGGAAATGAGAAGTCCACAACGGGAAATCCAAAAAAGCCTAGAAACCCACTCAGCTAGCAAAATGCTGCCAAGTAGAAAGATATGGCAGGTAGCAGAAATGGAAAGAAATATGGCTAAGAAAGACAAAGGGGGAAAAAAGAAACAAAATTTAAGAAATGAAAACAGCTCCAAAATTGTGAGAATCCTTGGGAGAAAAAAAACAAATTTAAAGTGGAAGATGGGGGAATTAGAAAGGGCCAGGTTTTGGTTCTTAAAGAAACTGTGACCCTCACTGGATACTAATTAGGGATGTTCTTTACACTTATTGGTTCTAATTGTATTTCAGCACTTTATTACATTAGGAAATGTAAGTTTTGGGAAGGCAGTGACTATTATATTTTTGTCTCTGGGTCTCCAGCACCTAGCACCATGCCTGGCACACAGTAGCTGCTTAATCAGTGCTTGTTAACTGATTGATTAATTGTATGGAGGACTGAGCCAGGGATGTAGAGCAGGTTCTGGCTCCAGACCATAGTGCTGGAATCTAAAGAAGTCAGGGGTCTCAGACAATGGTCTTCTCAGATGCTGTGTCTCCCCATCAGATGGGAGACATCTCCCTCCCAATGTCCTCCCCAGTCCTAAGAGGAAGGGCCATGTCTCCTTCTCCCCCGTGCATCTGCTGACAGTGGCCTTTGGTGACATATGCTGTCCGCAGGGTCAGGAAGCCTTGGGTCCTGCTGGTCCGATGTCCTGCATACCACCTCCTCTGCCTCTCCCTGTCACTTCTCTACTTCCTTTCTAGTATTCAGCTCCTTGGACATGTCGCGCTCGGTGTCAGTGACAACAGCAGGGCAGTGCCGCCTGGCTCCCCTGATCCAGGTCATTTTGGACTGCAGTCACCTGTATGATTACACTGTCAAGCTCCTCTTCAAACTGCACTCCTGTGAGTCCCACCAGCCCAGGCCCAACCCTTTCTGGGCATCCTTGTTCCTCTCTTTGGGTCAGCACAGTCCAGAAGGAGGCCCAGCACCCCTCCCACTGCCTCCACGTCAAGGGGTCTCCCTTGTTCCCTTCTTCCCCAAATCTCTAGAGGTCAGTCCGCGTCACCCTATTAATATACCCCCAGTCACCTCAGGGTCACCTGAAACCAAAGCCGTCATGAGCAAGGCCAATGAGAGACCCCAAAACCCAAGGAGGCTTTGGAAATTCTGGCGCAGGTCAGGAAGACCTTCTTTGCAGTGGTATCCCACTCAGAACCTAAGTGTCAAGGCAGTGACATGTTAGACATCATGGTGTCCAACAGTCCTTCAGGATGGGGCATGACTTTCCCCTAGGGAAACTCTCTTCCCTCTTTCCTGACACTGTCAGAACCAGAAAGCCCCTGCTATGTGCTTTGATTCACTCCTTTTAGGGACAGGGCATGACCTCCAGCAATCACTTTCATAAATATCTCTCCTACCAAGGAAGGACTGACAGAATGGAAACAGCAAGCCAAGATCTAAATGGACAGGAAGTATTAAGCCGCAAACACACTAAGGCTACATTTTAGAATTGAAAAAAATGTATCAGCTCAAAATTCTGGTTGAAGTCAGGGCGGGTCAAAGTGGTCACAAGTGAGGATGAGAGAAGGGGAAGCAATCCCAGAAGGCTTCTCAGAAGAGATGGACCTTGAGCTGCTCATGAGAGGAATGTGGGAGTCAAGCATTCTGGGCATGTGGCTATGACCTGGAAGAGAACAGGGTATGAACTGAGCTGACAAAGGTCCTGGGCCATGGGAGGAAATGAGAAAGGACAGGGGCTCAGCATCTTTCCATAACTTCACCCAGATAATTCAGCAACCTCTGTCCTGCGCCTGGGACTCTAAATAGGCCTGGCTTATCCAGTGATTAATGTATTTCTATTTGTGGGATGATGGAGTTAATGAATTGTTTTTGTTCAAAAGCCCTACTGGGCTGTAGGCCACATCTGAAATATTTAAAACCATACAATTGTGAGTCCTCAAAGTGACCCTAGAGATAATTAGCTCAACCCTGTAATTTTGTAGATGAGGGAACCAAGGCCAAGAAATGTAGAATGACATGTGCAGGGGCAGAGGCAGGAGGGAGTGGAATCCAGGTTTTCTGCCTCTAGCCCCAGGGTACGCCATTATCCTCTGGGGAGGGGGGGCAGGGCCAGGGAGTTTACAGCTCAACGTTGGTCTGAATCCTCTTGGTTTCTGCTAAGACCTTGCTGAAAACCCTTCCGTATTGGGGCAATTCACAGAGAGGTGAAGCCTGTCTCAGGTGTTACACCCCCTCTTCTTGCCACACCCAGTTTGTGTACCACTGCACCTAGCTCAGGATGAAGAACAGTGTGGAAAAAGGAGGGGCCCTGGATTGAGATCCAATCCCAATTCTGTCACTTATTTAGATGACTTCACACAGGCCTCTGGCCACCCCAGGACAGTCTCCTCTCCTGAAAAATGAGGAGGTTGAACTGGACATCTTAGAAAGGTCCTTCCAGAAGTGAGCCAGGCTTGGGAGGCTTCTAAAGGACAATCAGGCCCCTCAATGTCTGATGTCTGTCCTTCCATCTGCTGGCTCCCTCCAACCTTTGGCACTCCCCAAAGGGCCTGTGTGGTCTCTGCTCCTGCCCAGTCTGGGGCTCCTTCATCACTACTGAGTTGCCTCATGGCACAAAGTCTCAGAGGTTCCCTACTTACAGCAATGGCCCTGGAAACCACTCTGTAGAAAACCAGGATTATCTTCCCTAGCCACAGCATCCTCGTGTTTCTTCTCTCCATCCTTTCCTTCTCTTAGTCTTTTTCTTCCCGATCTTCCCCAGGTCTTCCTGCTGACACTCTGCAGGGCCACCGAGACCGCTTTATGGAACAATTCAAGAAGTAAGTGCCTTGGTTCTTCTAACCTTGCGAGGCCCTCCCACCAGTTGTGGACAGGTCTTCACTGTGAGTGCATTATGCAGGGGAAAAGTCAGGAAAAGAAATGGTGAAATCTTTGCAGAGAGCCACAAGGCAGTAGACAGACAGTCACAAAAACAGTCAGACCTCTTGACTCAGTCATCATGCTGGTGGAAATACACTCTAAAAATGGGTTTTGTTTTTTTTTTTTTTAGAAAGCTCCTGCTTTCTCACATACAGGCGGGAAGGTGTGATGTGGGAGAGGGCTCACAGTCAGGTGATGGATGCACTGAGGGAAGCTGTGTGCTACAACAGAGAAATCACTTGCTCCCCAGTCACATTAGACCTGGGTTCTAATCCCCATCTGAGTCTACTATGGGAAAATCACTTTAACTTCCCTGAAACTCAGTTTCCTCATCCAAAAAATAAAGGAATTATACTAGATGGCCTCAGGGTTCCTTTCCATGTCGAGATCTGTAATTGCATGAATTCTTCAAAGATTTTCATAGCAGCAGTATTTATAATTGCAAAAAAAGCTAGAAGCAACCTAGAAAGCAATAGTTATATAAATTGTGGTGCATGACAGTTATCCCTCACATGCATGACTTTCCCCATCAGGGTTTCAATATATCTCAGGTAAGCACAGAAAATTAAATGAGAAGTTGGGGGAAGTTTTGCAGAAGCTAAAAACAGCAAACAAAGGCCAGCAGCTGACACAGAAAATGTTTAGGAATTCAGAAATGCATAAAATATATGTATAGAGTTGTATAATGTCAATATATTTTATCTTTTAATTTTATAATAATTCAGACTTCTCTGGTATGAAGGGAGAGCCAAAAAAATCTTAGAGAGATTTTCTGGATCACAGGGGTGCTATATCCCTAACGTCTGCAGTGTGGAAGGAATAACTGTAATGTTCAATCTGCCTATTAGCAAGCATCTTATTAGGCACTTGTTGGAGTGCATGAGAGAGTCAAAGACAAAAATGAACCAGCCCCTACTCTCAAGGAGTTCACATCCTACAATGTAATCAAGTGCTCGAATGCCATTTAGACTGGGCCAGTATAAGGAGTATAATAATGAAATGATGGAAAGGACAAAGCAGAAGCAAGAGAACAGAGTACCCACTAACTATGACCATAGAAGAGGAAAAGGGAAGGAGAATGAGTGGAGAAAGTAGCCTGGGGAGCGTTGGAGGAAGATACCAAAAGTCAGCCCTGGTTTAAGGATTGAAAATGAGCTCATTGGAATGTAAATAGTTACTAAATCAGGTTTAATTAGTTGAATTGCTGTTTAACGTTTAAAAATTTGGGGGAAGTAGCCAGAACAGTGCTGTGTCTGGGCTGAGAAAGCTGTCACCTCCCCTCTGATCAGACCTAGAACAGGTCACCTGGAGGTTGGATGCTGCTCATTTATTAAGTGACTCGTCTGTCCCAAAGCTGTTTGACTGGTGAGAAAGAGAAGGGCTGGTTGGTAAGAGAGAGTCTCCCATGGAGAGGGCAACCTGGGGGCAAGGGCGCTTAGGATAAGTCTAAGTGGTTGGAGGAAGAACTATCCCCAAAGGATACCAACGGGATGCTCCAGACAAGGGAGGCAATTAGACTGAGACAAGGCAGTGCAGTGGATAGCACAGGGGGCCTGGAGTCAGGAGGACCTGAATTCAAATCCAGCCTCCGACCCTGGGCAAGTCACTTCACCCTGTTTGCCTCAGCTTCCTCTTTTGTAAAATGAGCTGGAGAAGGAAATGGCCAACATTCCAGTATCTCTGCCAAGAAAACTCCCATGAGATCATGGAGAGTCAGACAATTGAATAGGAACCAGAAAATCAAAGGAGATGGAGGTTATCAGAAGAATCAATATTCTACTGACTGCCCAACCAGCCCCTCTCTCCTTTAGTGGTTACATGTGTCTACATGGGAGAGACTCATGGTAGGTCATATAATCACCCAAGGAGAGAGGTACTGGTTGTGCACAAGTCTGGCCTGGACAGTTAGACTCTCTCAGTAAGTGGAGGAAAGCAACACTTTTTATAATCTTCAGGAAACATTTCAAAGGATTGGTGGAGAATGGACATTTGGGAGGTGAATGAATCTTTAGAGCCCTTCTCAACTGATGGAGGCATTCCATGGCTACCACCATCAACCCCCACCCCCTCTCAGCAAGGTCCTCTGGAGTATTCAGAAAAAACTAGAATAGTCCCAGATAGGAATAGATTATCACTGTTTTCCCAGGCAAGGAGAGAAAGCCTTCCAAGGCTCACTCAGGCTTCCTTCCATTACCCTCTAGGGTAAGCAGAAGCCTCAGCAGTCAGGCCAAGCTCTCTGGAAGCACAGCAGTGAGAAGGGCCAAGAGTCCTGCCCTCACACTCCAGCATGCTCCCTCAGTGAGATGATTCTCAGCCCAGTCATCCCCATCCCCAAGACAAGCCAACAGAGTTCTTGTAGACCCAGGGCTGGGTTTCTCTATGAGTAAACAGAGGACAAGCTCAGGGTTAATTCGACCTCCTGGTTTGCCTGTTCCATTTGAACAGCCCTGTAAATGGTCTATTTAACAGTCATCAGACCTTACTGATTTATTAAATCCAAAGAGCCCAACCCTGAGGCTCTCTTCCTTGAATGTTAAATACTAGTAGTTTATGAGGGTGGAAGAGTCCATTGCTCTTGGCTCTATTTCCAAGGGGAGGAGATGAAGAGGATGCTTGACTCCATCCAATTCCCCAGCATCTGAATGAGTCTTTCCAAATGAGTGCCCGCCCCCATCTCTCTTCCTCTGCCCCAGAATTTGGCTGTTCATTGTGTCCTCCCTGCCCTTGAGAAGAAGGAAGGTAGCACAGAAGCCAGTTTGATGCTTCTGGAGACCGAAAGAGAATTGATTGTAAAGGTTTGGAGAGTCCAAAGGGACTGGTTAATGGGGCTGAACCAGAGAGGATTCTGACCTCCAAATGAACAGGAGAATGGAAGTCTTGAGCCCTGGATTTACCATTTTTAAAATCTCAGAGCATGTGGGTCCTAGGGCTCTGGCCTTTCCAAGTCAAAAGAATTTGGTAGAAGGTAGGCACGGGGAGTAGAGAGGAGAGGTTTTGTCTCCCTCATCTTAGTATACTACCAAGATTAGGACATACACAAGTAGTGTCTATAATACCTGCTAATGGAGGGAGGCATAGCATTGTAAGTATTTCTTTCCCTAAGCATCATCATACAACCAATTCTCCACTGTCTTCTTGTGGTCTATACACAGCAAGCATATCTTTAAGCCAGACTGTATTACCACTGACACCACAGATGCTTCCAGGCCCCTTCCCTATCATCAACTTGAATGAGCTTGGGAAGTACAACCTTTTTTGAAAATTACTATAGGCCAGACATAATTAAACAGGTAAATCAGATGCAAAATAAAAGTCCCATATATTCAAATGGAGGTAAGTTTTGGATTATCCATTGCTTGGAAATTCTTTGAGCTGCTGGAAACCTACTTTGCTAGGGAACTGGTTGGAATAACCCTTGCCCTCATTGGCATCATAATTGAATCCAAATGACATAGAGAGTGCCCCATCACCAGCACCTCCCTTCACCATGGCGAGGGCTGTCAAGGAAGCAGCCTTTCTATCTGCTTTCCCCGGCCAGGTTGAAAGATCTCTTCTACCGCTCCAGCAATCTGCAGTATTTCAAGCGGCTCATCCAGATCCCTCAGCTTCCCGAGGTGAGGCTGCCTCTAGCCCTAGGACATGTGAGATCCTGGGGCTCTCCCTCCTGAGGCCTAGTGGGATGTGATGGGAGGGCACTAGAACAAGACAGGTCTTCAGTTCAAGTCTCCCCTCTTCAGAACCCACCCAACTTCTTGCGGGCCTCAGCCTTGTCAGAACACATCAGCCCGGTGGTGGTCATCCCAGTGGAAGCTTCATCCCCAGACAGTGAACCTGTCCTCGAGAAAGATGATCTTATGGAAATGGATGCCACTTCCCAACAGGTAAGAACTTCCCAAAGAGAGAAATGGACTTTCTCATGCTTCAGAGTCAAGAGAATAGGATGGGACATAAGAGGAGAAGACCAAGGTAGAGACCATCTAAGTGCTTTCTAACTCTGAAAAGATGTCATTGACATGAATATCTTAAGCAGATTCTATTATGGTATCTGGGTTCCCAAAGAGGAATTATTCAGGTGTCCACAGGATGCAGTAAAGTCCCGGCCTGTGTCAGGCCAAAGCTGTGATGAAGGAATGATTTGTGCCTGTGTCTGAACCCCACCCCTCCACCCTGGGGTCTGTGTCTCCTTCATTTTTGCCATGCACAGGTCCCCTGTCCCTAATCCCATGTTTTTATTCTTGCCTGGCCACAGCAGAATTTCTTTGACAACAAGTTTGATGACATCTTCGGCAGCTCATTTAGCAGTGACCCTTTCAACTTCAACAATCAGAATGGCATGAGAAGCAGAGAAAAGAAGTAAGTCACAAACAACATCCCCTCCCTGCATCCACAGGAGAGGGTGACCCTGCAAAAGTGGGGCATTAGGGATTATCTAGCGCCTCCTTAGCCCAAGTCGTCTTCCTGATCTCTTTAGAAAGACAAAGGACATCCTCACCCCCAAAAGTTTGCCCTTGCAGCCTCCTTGTGTAAAGAGGAAAAGGATTTTGGACATTATCTAGTCCAGTCTCTTCATTTTACTGATTGGGAAACTGAGGCCCAGAAGGGATAAATGAATTACGCAAAGTCTCAGGTTACTTATGAAATGAACAGAGCTGGAATCCAAATGCAGGGCTCTGAATTAATATTCCTTACCCTTTCTACAATGCCTCCAGGCTAGGGGAAGTGACTTGTTTCAAGCCCACACATATAGGAAGTGGTAGAGTCAGGATTTGAACCCAAGTTTCTAACTCCAAATCAGAGCCTCCAGTGTTTGCTCTTCCAACCACAGGAGAACATCAAATGATACTGAAAATCCAAGTGCCCCATTGTATGCCTAAGGATTGGCACCAAAGGTGACTCCCAAAATTCTACCTCCCATGAATCCCCAGCATGCTCCAGTTAGAGAAGGCGAGGGAGGGGTGTCAACAATATTCAAAGCAGCCTCCCCTGATGTTTTCAGGGATACTTTGATTGATCATCTGTATCGGGAGATCAATGGACTGAAGAAAGAGCTAGAGAACATGAAGGCTGAGGTATGAGGGTGGTCATTTGGAACTCCTATCCCTAGACCTCTGTGCTTTCTGACTTGATGCTAAAAACCCTGGAGCTTTGTTATGCTCTGACCGACTCTGATGAGTCAGATAATCTGTGTCTGTTGAAAGCTCCAGATGGATCTTGTCATATCCTGCCCCCTACCAGTAAGAGGGCCTCCTGACTGCACGTTTCACCCACTGTACCACTGTGCCTGCAATACTGCCCATGGCAGTGATGGCCATCCGTGTGGAGCATGACTGAAAAGTCCAGGGTGGTTCTGCAGCCCCCCACCCACTGACTTCTGGCCATAGCTGCTAGTTGGAATATCCAAGGCTTAGAGCCAGTCTTTCCTCCCCCATTCCTGGTACTGGTCTTTGGCCCAGTGTCTGGTGGCCAGCATCAGAACTCGTATTCCTGTGTTTCTTACACAATTCCTGCCTGCATACATGGCACCTTGGTTTCCCAGATGTCCCAGGGGCTTTGGCAGGCTTAGCCGCCATAAGGCAGGTGGCAGCTCCTTAGGAAAATACTGGCTCTATTGATTTAATTCTGAGAACGTCACCTAGTCCCTGGAGGGCTTGGGATCCCTCCTCCCATACTGTGTCCAACACAATGTAAAAGCAGGGATCACCCTTCTCATTGCCTGTCTTCTCCCAGAAACACCTGGCGCTCCTGCAGCTGAAGGGTCGGATCAGCGAGCTCGAGGCAGAGTTGGCAGAGCAGCAACACTTGCGGCAGCAGGCAGTCGATGAAAGTGAGTTTCTCCGGGCAGAGCTAGATGAGCTCAACAAGAGAAGGGAAGACACGGAGAAAGCCCAGCGGAGCCTCACCGAGATTGAAAGTGAGAGACGTGAGAGTGGCCAGGAGGGAGGAGGAGAGTCAGGCAGGAAGGCTCTAGGGGGCTGTTCCTGAATGAGTGCTTGGGGTCTCTGTGGCAGTTCGAGTGTGGCAGGGCCAGGAGGGAAGGGAGAGCAGAAATAAAAAACAGAAGCCCAAAGCCTTGGGATCAGAGAGGCGGTGTCTAAACGTTGTTGGCAGTAAGACAGATACAGTAAAGGAACAGTTTTTTAAATGTCATAGAAACAAATACAGAAATATCCAAGGGGTGAAGCATAGTAAGCCAGCCTCAGAGTCAGGGGGACCTGAGTCCAAGTGTGACCCCTCCTGATTGTGTGACCCTGGGCAAGTCATTGACCCTGTCAAGCCCTAGGCAGCAAGCTGAGACCAGAAATAGTAAACTACCTTGGTGGAAAGAATTTCCTCATTCCCTATGCAAATGAGACCAAACCCATCCCCCACCCAAAATACCCACACAAATAAGTCTGTGTTAAAGAAAGGCCAGCACTTACATCTCTCCCTGGAGGATTGGCCTCCATCAGTGACACATCCACAAGGCAAAGAAAAAAGAGATAAGA
This sequence comes from Potorous gilbertii, assembly GCA_028658325.1. Taxonomy (NCBI): domain Eukaryota; kingdom Metazoa; phylum Chordata; class Mammalia; order Diprotodontia; family Potoroidae; genus Potorous; species Potorous gilbertii. Next base: position 282,503,927 of record CM053770.1, on the reverse strand, counting down.
AGGTGAAAACTCTTATTTCAAAGCAAACTCACAGGATCTGCTTGTAATTATTTGTATTCAGAATGTATTTTCACAGGAGAAATTATAGATTTATAAAAAGAAAACTCAGCTCATTTTTTGTCACCAGTCAATACATTAGTTGACACACCTGGTCCCAATGTTCATACAGTTTGCCTTGTACACCCTGGCCAAGCAGAGGACCATGGGGGCTGGGAGAGACTGGACCTGTGGAACAAGGGTTACAGAAAGGCTTTGGGGAGACAGGGAGCAGCCAGGACATGAATCAGAGAAGATGGTCTTTATGCCAGGGATCCCTGCTCCTTCCTCATTTGGAGGGCAAGGACTTCACCCTGGCCTTTAACCTTACAGAGAAAGCCCAAACAAATGAACAGCGTTACAGCAAGCTGAAGGAGAAGTACACCGAGCTGGTTCAGAACCATGCTGACCTGCTGCGAAAGGTAGGTTGTCCAGCTCTGCTCTGGCCACAGCTGAGATAGACTCTTGGGCGTAGCTCAGAAGGCCCCAGGGCTTTGCCAGTGAGGCAATGACCCTTCCCTCTTACTTTTGGGATTGGAGCCAACACGACAAAAAACAGCAGCAGTGGGACATCATATTCCAGGGCAACAGGTTCCAAGTCATAGGCAGTGTAGTACAATGGAAGGTGCATAGTGACTCAGGAGTCAGAGGAGCTGGGTTCAAATCCCTTCTCTTGATACTTAGTAAGTATGTGATCTTCCCTGGGCTTCAGTTTCCACATCTGTGGAACAAGGAGGTTGAGCTTCTAGCTTTGACTCTGGGATCCTCTGAAATGCTAAATGCCTGAATGACTCAGACCTTGTTGTAAAGTCTTCTGACTGTTGCTTCTGCCATGAAGAAAGCAGGAACAGATCATGGGCCTGAACTCTTCCCCCTCACTGAGAACCCTTCGAGATCTGGCCTTCCAGCTCCCTTCCTTCTCAGGACTTAGACACCCAGCAGGCTCTGTTGGAATGAGTTAGTTTTTGTTTTCTTGATAATGGTTAGCTGAGTCTTTTTGTGGGCCAGCCCTCCTCTGAAGTACCAGAGTGAACCCTGTACCTGGTTTCCTGCCCCAGGCCCCAGGCCATGTTCCCAAGAGGAGAGGGCTTGAGGAGGGAGGGGTGGAAAAGGTCTTGAAGGGTCAGTGAGCTGGGCAGGGTTCCTTCTCCTCCACAGAATGCTGAAGTCACCAAACAGGTCACTGTGATGAGACAGGCCCAGGCCGATTTACAGCGAGAGAAGAAAGAACTGGAGGATACTTTCCATCATGCAAATGAGCAGGCCCAGCGCAAGGTGAGTCCAAGGAACATGACAGACGCTTCCTGGGAGTCTCCAAGGTCTAGGTTCAGCTGCCTAGAACATCCTGCAGGAGGCTTGAACTGAGTGTGTACAAAACAGAGCTCATTCCACCTCTGCCCCTGCGCCTGCCTCCATCTATCCTGCTGCCCATGAGGATAAAATGCAGACTCCTCAGTCCTAGTGTTCCTTCCCCTCACTGCCCTGTGCTTGCATCTCTGCTCTAGTCAGACCAGCCAGGGAGCTGTTCTCCCATCTCCCACCTCTTGGCTTTTGTACATGGTGTCCCTTGTCTGTGACATACTCCTACATCATTCAATCAGCAAACATTTATTAAGTGCCTATAGTGTACCAGGCAAAGAAGGAAAAACACCACCTCCTAAGGAGCTTGTACCCAACAGGCAAGATAAGTACATATAGAAACATAGACAGGAAAAGTATCAAAAGAATAAATGCAACAGATGCAAAGTAGTTGGAAGGGAGGGCACCAGCAGGGGGGAGGATGGAAAAGGGCATCTTGTAGAAGGTACACAGAGGAAGCCAGATTGACCAAATCTGGAAAGACTGGCTAGAATCAGGTGGCAAAGTGTTCTAAAAGCTAAACAGACAGTTCCCATTTTACCTTGGAAGCAGTAAGGACCCCCCTGGAGTGGGAACAGAGTAGAGGCATGACATGCTCAGGTCTGGGCTGAGGAAAATCATTTGGCAGCTATGGGCAGGAAAACTTGAAGGGGAGAGAGGCTTAAGGCACAGAGACCAGTGAGGAGGATGCTGTTGTCTGAGGAGGCTACAGATGACGAGGGTCCGGACCAAGGTGGTGACATGGGATCAGGGAGGAGCTGGAGGCAGGAGATATTGGTGGCAGAATTTGGCAGTGGATGAGTAAGTGAAGAGTGGAGGGTGACACTGGTATCAGGAACCCAAGAGACAGGCAGTGCCTTTAACTGAAATAAGAAACTTAGGGAGAAGGGTAGGTTTGGGGGAAAGAGTGAGCTCTGCATGGACGTGTTGAGTTTGAGATGTCTGACAGGCAATTGGTTGAAGAAGCACTGAAGTTCAGGGAGAACCCGAGACTGGGCAGATGTCTTCAAAGCCCAGAGGAAAGCCTTGGGGCCTTCCCAAAACTAGGGTGCAGGACTGCAGGATGAGCCAGCAGAGGGGTAGGAGGAAAACCCAGAGAGAAGAGCAGGATGACCAGAGCCATCTCTTGTCACTGTGCCTTTGCCTCAGCTTACCCTCATGCCTGGAGCATCATCTCCTCAGTGTCCTTTAAGACAACTCAAATTCTGCCATCCCCAGGCATCCTGCCCTGTACTCCCACCCCGGCTAGTGCCTGCCCCTCTGAGATTGCCATCTGTCTGCTCTGTACAGATCTTTCTAGTGCCTGGTTCATTACATATTGTTTTTCCCATTAAAATGTGGGCTCCTTAAAGGCATGATCCATACAGACTTTCTTTGCATCCCCAGCACTTAGCACATCCTGGCAAGGGGTGAGTGCTGATTGACAAATACAGCAGAAAGGGCAGGTGGGATGAGGCCTGAGAAAAGACCATCAAATTTGGCAGTCAAGAGAGAGCACATTCAGCTGAACAAGGAGGTCAGAAGCCAAATTCCAAAGGGCTGCAGAGTAAATGAGAAAAAAGAACGTGGAGGCAACAGGCATTTTTTTCTAGACTTTTTTCTAGGAGTCTTGCTGGGAAAGGGCTGAGAGATTTTGGATGATAGATGGAGCTGCCAGGATCTGTTGAAGGTTTAATAATGATGAGGAGAGGTGGACATATTTGAAGACAGTATGGAAAGAGCTGACATAGAAAGCATGGGGATGACTGAAGGGAGAAGAAGGGAAGGGACCAGGGGTACATATAAATGGGCTGGTCTTGCCAAAGAAAAGGGCCACCACATTACCAGAGACTGGGAAGGGAAATAATGTGGAAAGTGTTGAAATGAAGACAAAAGGAGGAGGGAGCTTATGGCACAGGGCTTCCGTTTTCTCAGCAAAGTAAAAAGTGAAGTCCCCAGCTTTGAGAGTGGGGAGGCTGAGGAAAGAAGGTTTGAAAGGGTGTGTGGGGATCCAGAGACAGACTCCATTAGGGAAGAAGAAAAGCATAGCATGGTGCAGGTTGGACGGCTTGAATGGGTAGTGTGCCCTCCAGAGCTCTGAGACTAGTGATCAGAGTGGGAGAAGGCAGGGGGGACGACATCCAAGGCAAGGGTTTGGCAAAGGATGAGGGGACAGGAAATGGAGGGGTGGGTTCAAGAGCTGTTGTCAGCATAGAGCTGGGCTGTTCAGCTGAGTTGTCAAGATGGAGAAGAGGACTGTTCAGCCAGAACAGAGATCTGAGAAAGTCCGAAGGGATACGGGCGCAGACGTTTTTGATGAATGAAGTAGTGTGCTTATGGTGTGATCCAGAGAATGGCTCTTCCTACATGTGCCCCAGTTGGAGTGAAGGCCCCAGATTTTGAGGAGCTTGAGGAGCTGGGTGGTGAGGAAGTTGGAGGGAGCCCCAATATGGCTACTGAAATTCCTAACAATGACACTAACCAGAGCTGACATTTATTCAGAACATTGAAGTTTGGCTACAGAACCCCTGAAGCAAAGGGAGCCCCATCCCCATCCAGGGCCAGTGTATTGTAGGGTGTGAGTAAAGAGATGCCAGGTCTCAGGAAGGACAGGTAGATGGGAACAGAACAACCCAGGATAAAAGGAAGTTAGCTCACTATGGGATGGGAATTCCAGAAGGCCTGGTGGAAATGGTAGACTAGTGGCAGGGCAGGAGGGGGGCTAGGAAGGATAAGGAGGAGGGGAAAGGGAGGTGGGAGTGGGACTGGTGGTTCCTGGGTGGCCAGTGATTTAAGTGATACCAGGGATAAGGAGAAAAGCAAGAGGGTAAGAGTTTGTCAACCATGGGGGTAGTGGTAGATGGCAGATGAATGACAATATTTGGTATTCAAGGGTTGTTGCTGGAAAGGTCTCTGGGGTGTTGGATGTGTGGAGGCAGGAAATGGGAGTCATTGCAGCAGGGTCCTCCCAGCATGGTGCATCAGGCCTTTCCTGATTCTATGACCCATTTCCAGTGCCTAGCACAAAACCAAGCATATGATGTGAGTAATCAGTAAATGTTTATTGGAATCAATGGAGCCGGGAGACCAAAGGCAGAACCCAGGCGACCTTGGTAAGTCAGAAAAGAGGCCCATCACTTCTGCTTTGGCCCTCATTGGAGGACATAATTGTGGGCTTCATCTTTACAGTTATGAGAGATCATTGACAATAACTAAGATAGATGCAAGTCAGTGCCTTGTAGACAGGGCCTCTATCTGCTCTTGAGTCTGTAAGGAAATAGCAGAGGGTCTTAGGACCTGGGATAGGCAAGGACCTGAGCCAAAGAACCAATTAATCAAACACCGTTCGGGGCCTACTCTGTGCCAGGGTCCCAGGAATACAAGGAAAAAGAATGAAATAATCCCTGCTCACAATGAGCTTGAGAAGGACAAATTCCAAGAGAAATAAAGACTGTTCAAGGCCAAGAGCAAGCACCCCAAGCCTCAGGGGCCTTGGGAGCCTAAGGAGCCTCAGCTGTGCACATGCTTATGGACAATGGGGAGCTCTGGCTCACTGGAGCAGATGAGGGCTGGGGTCGGGACAAGGGGGACGTGGCATTGGCTAGTCTTATGGATGAGGCGGAGACCAGAGGCCTAGAACATTCATTTGTTCAAGGCAGGGACCTGAGGGTGCAGGTGTGCTGTCAGCAGGAACATCTCAGCTGTCCCCCAGCTCTGGCTGGCTCCCCCTGCAGACACGGGACACTTGGGAAGGATCCCAGATTCTCTCAGGGTCCCCCTGCAGACAGTGGGCTTTGGTATGACTCACTCTGGGACCCTCTTGATGTACCCTACAGACTCAAGAACAGACAGAGGTCCTGGAGACCTTAAAACAAGAACTTTCCATCAGCAAACATGAGTTCCAAGTCCTCCAAGGCACCCTGGAGACCTCTGCCCAGGTAAAGATGACCCCCGCCCCCCTCCACCTTCCTGTCCTTCTCAGTGTCTTTCCCTGCTGATTCTGGGGCTGCTTCTGCTGCCAGGGCAGAAGCTTCATCTTCACTGATGTCTTCACTGGCGGCTCTCCCCACCCACTGCACTGCCTGTTTTGTCATAGCTACAGCTGAGCTCAGTTGACCCAGGGGCCCTGCACTAAGGAAAGAGCACCTCCCAAGTTCAGCCCTAGGGGTGGTTAGGGCATATCACCTCCCAGTTTTGTGATGGGGAAGGGGGAGGTGAGAAGAACCCATGAGTGTGGAATGCTACATTTATCAGAGTTTTTGTCACGTTGGTTAACTCTGCCAAACGGTATTTTCCGTTTTTAATTATTTTTTTTTTTACAAGAGATAGCCTCTGGGAAGGGGTAGGAGAGGAAAACTAGGTTAGGTGATGTAAAAACAGAAGAGAACAGTAAAATGTAAGTCCCTCCTCTCAGAGGTGATGCAATATAGTCAATTGAGAGCTCGCCTTGAAGTCGGGAAGACCTGATGCGAGTCCTGGCTGGGGACCCTCTCACTCGGTGCCCCCCAGGCCTCCCTCAAAGACCGAAGTGTCAGAGAACCCACTGATCCACACTGGGAGGGGAAGGTGCTTGCCAGAATCTCCCTACCCCATGAAATTAGGAATCTGGTCCAAAAACTCCTCTCTGGGCATCAGCTTTCCCTTGTGTCCTTGGGCAGACAGGCAGCAGAGTGGATGGAGTCAGGAAGACCTGAGTTTGAATCCTGCCTCTGACCCATCCTGGCTGGGGCACCCGAGGCAAATCCCTTTACTTCCCAGTCTCAAGTTTTCATCTGTAAAATGGTAACAATAGTGCCTTCCTTCCAGGGTTGTCATTAGGAACTCACAAGATAAAAGTGATTTGCAGAACTCAAAGCATCATATCAATGTTGGCTGTGATTATGAATCCCTTTCCTAGGGAGCTGGGTCAGAGAGATTTCTCCTGCTACCCTCTTCTCACCGTAGGCTGATATTTGTTGATGTTGTGCCCCAAAAGAATCCAATTAATGTTCCCTAAGAAATACCCTCGGCTCACGCATTCATTGTTCACTGGGTAGATTATCTATGGCAAAATTCCAACCTCACCTCACACATACTTGGGCTACCTTAGTGGGTTATCCTTCTGTGTGCCTTCGGGAGACAGGAATATCAGGTTAAAGGAAGCAGAACCTATTGTGTCCTGGACCAGGAGGGTAGATTTGGGAGGGAGCAACTTAACCTTACCACCTGAGACCCTCAGTCCCTGTGAGCCTCTGTTTACTGATCTGTGAAATGGGGATAACAGTATTCATATAACACATCTCACTGGATTATTATTGGGGAAACTCAGAGTACTTTCTGGGCAGGTAGAGGGGGCAGGGAGTGGATAGAGCAGGCCTCTCAGTAAAGAAGTCAAGGCCTGAGTCCTGGCTCCAATGTCCCCTCTGGGACTAAATGCAGGGAAGGACACTCAATGGGGCTTTCCTTTACCACTGAAATCACAGAAAAGTAAGTAAAATAAAAATATTATGCCAATTTGAGCTGCAAGACATTCTGTTTTCCCTCTCCCCACATGACTTCTACAGTCAGAGGCAAAGTGGAACCTACAGGTGGAAGGCCTAGAGAAGGAACGGACCAGCCTGGCAAAAATAGCATCTGAGAGGTATGAAGAAATCTCATCCCTTCGGAATCGACTGGAGCGAACACAGTCTGAGTTAACCAATGCACAGGCAAGTAGAGAAGGCAGACCTCGGGGGCCCATGTCCCAGAAATCCAGGGGCTCTGAGAGATGCAACTGGCTCTGCCTGAGGGGAGCAAAGGAAGGGAAGAGGCTGAAAGGGCGCTGTAAGTCCATCTCAGCTGGCTTGCCAGAGCCAACCTGTGGGAGAAACATCATCATTGACACAGGGGAATGACCTTACAAGCCTGGCATCATATGCAGGGCATGGGTATGCTATGAGTTATATCCACGGTGGGAGGGCACAGGTTGCAATCCCCTGCCTCCTGTACCCTCCCAGCCTTATGATCAGTGAGACACGTGTGCAGTGGTTAGAGATTGGCGGTCCAAAGACCTGTGGTTAAGATGGAGGATGCAGTGTGTTAAGCAGTGCCCTTTGCAGAGGGCACCTGTATAGAGCTGACCCGAGTACACAGGGACCAGCTCCATGATGTGAGTCTCCTTCACACTGGGCTTTGTAGCCCATTCAACAGTACAGTACCAAAGCAGAGGGAAGGAGAGGGAGTGCTCCAGGGAGAAACACATTGATTCTGGGGCCAAACCTTGCCACTCACGCTCTGGGCCTGTTTCCCTCATCTATACAATAAGAGGGTTGGACTCGATGGTCTCTAAGGTCCTTTCCTTTCCGAGGCCATGAGTCTATAGTGCTGTGCTCATTCTTTGGGCATGCCCCCACTGTGAGTCCACAATAGCCTCCCTTTGGTTCACTGGCAGGAATCTATGCATCAAATGGCAAAGGACCAGCGGAAGTCATTTCTCCTGCAAACAGGGCAAGAAGCTGAGAAGATGGTGAAAGATGCACTGAGTCAGCTTGAGGACCCCATTCTCATTAGCTGCAGTGGGTCTGCAGGTACATCCTTTCCCCAGTTACCAGGCTTTCCCCAAGCTTGAGTACACCTGTTAGCTCCAAATCCCATTGGTCTGGTGACAGCATACTTGCTCTGGTCATTCTACAGGGACACAAGGCATGGTCCAGTCCTCAGTGACAAGAGAGACATGGTCACTGCTGTTGAAAAGCTTGGGCCTTCTCAAGGGAGCTTGAGCTTCCATTGGCAGGCTAGAACAGAATGCCCCAAGCATAGTCACCCAGATAAAGGAATCTGATTATCTAGAAACCTCCAATAAAGAGGAAGAAAGCTGGGGTTCAGGTAGGAGAGCTGGGCCCTTTTTCTGTTTCTTCATGATGAGTATGATTAGAATTCACACAGAGTGAATGTGTCCATGACCCCAAGGCAGGTATGGCTAGGCCAGGGAGGCTTCCTGGAGGAGAGGAGCCGCTGTCCAAAGGAGGTGATGAGCGTGACTTTTTGTAGAGGAAAGAACTATTGGGGAACAGAGAGGGGGACAGCAGTAGTCTCTTGGGGTAAGGAGCCATCCTGGGAAGTCACAAGGCATTAAGTTGGAGAAGTGGAAAGGAGAAGAGTGGGGTGTGAAGTTGATAAAGGATGTCTGTGATGAGCAGAGGACTTTCTGTCTTTTATAATAGGCAGTGTGAATGTTATGGCCTTTTGAAAAAGAGATATTTAAAAAAAAAACACAAGTGGAAATGTATGTACAAACTGAGCCAAGTAATTACTTAAAAATGTAACACAGAAATAAACAGGTGCGATCAATTAGGGATGGCTTGTCCACAAAATGAATTTTGAGTGGGATCTGGATGAGACCCAAGGACACCAAAGCAACCAGTGCAGCAGTAACTAGGGCATTGGCCTGGCAGTCAGAAAGACCTGAGTTTGACTCTTATCTGAGACACTGACTAGCTGTGTGACCCTGGGCAAGTCACCTACCTCCTAGCCTTAGTGCCCATATCTGTAACAAAGGGATAAGAATAGATAAGGCCAAACAAACCTCCAAGTAATCTGCAAATGCTAGTTATTGATAGTATTATCATTACTGAGAGGGAGAGGGAGAGTGTTCTGAGTGGAAGCACTGGACTGGGTGGAGGCCAGGTTTCAGGTGGGTATGAAGAAGCTGCATGCAGAGCCTAGGCACCATTTAGTTTGTGGAGGTCTCAAGAGGCAGGAGGGCCCCTCCATGGGGGCCTCCACATGGAGGCTGGGTGACCACAGCTTAAGTATTTCAAGTGGAGTGGAGGAGGCAGCCCTTGACCGAGGCCCCTTCCATCTCCAAGTCTGTGATTCCGAATGACTTGGATGGGGGGAGATGTAGACTTGCCTGGGCTTTTGCCCAGTGGGCAGCAGGAAGAGAGGCTAACTCTGTGTTTCAGGTGAGCGGAGTGAATGATGAGCCTAATGAAGCTACAGCAGCCCTAGCCAGGCCAGAAAACCTTTCTTCACTTTGACTCTTTCCTGTTACCACCAGAGAGGGAGGATAATGCCATGGAAGCCTCTGCTACTTCCTCCCTATGTGGCCCTGGGAAGTTCACCTCACCTCTGTGGGCCTCAGTTTCCTTCTCTGTAAAACAAAGGGCATTGCATTCATAGCTCTAGAGCCTTTCTAGGCCCCAGGATCCTAGGTCCTAGAGTTCTGAAGGCATCCAAGAGGCATTCCCCCATTCTAGGTGTCTGGGGAGCGAAGGGGTGCATAGGTCAGCTGGCTTCACTGCCCCAGGATACAGGGATTCCTTACCCTAGCTTCTCTTTTCCAGATCACCTCCTTTTCAAGACTAATTCTGTTTTGAAATGCATTGACCAAGTGGAGGAGGCCCAGAAACAGTATCTGACCTCTTCAGATGGTGAGATGTGGGCAGGGCACTCATCTGGGCAGCAGGGAAAGCCTGGGCACATTCCAGAGGCCTCTGAGGGTGTCCAAGGGAGGGAAACGCTTTGGTGAATTCCACTGAACTTGCCTTCTAGATGTCAGTAGACTGACGCGATCCATGACCCTCTTGGCTCACCTGGTCAGTGACACCATCCTCCAGGGCAGTGCCACCTGTCTGACAACTTCCTTGGAGTCTGCAGAGAGTGAGTACCATGAGCCGGGCAGGAAGAGCCCACAGTGCCAGCTCTGCTTCCAGCCTGTGCTTGAGGTCAGGAGAAATAACGCTCCTTCCTAACAACTCTGTTTCCTTGAATCCACAGTGCTAACAGATGCCTGTAAGGAGTACGGCAGAGAAGCCCTGCTCTATCTGTCTGCTCTGAAGGAAGAGGACAGCCTTGAGACTGCAGACAGCACAGCCGTGAGGAGTTGCCTCAGCAAGATCACAGCCATTGGCAAGGTAACATTAGAATGACTGCTGTGGTCAGGCCATGGGATGAAGGGTTTGAGGCAGGCTCCTCCTGGCACCCAGAAGGTATTCTGGGTAAACCTTAGTCTCCATCTATTCAGTGCGTATTTATTAAAAATTGTAGAAATTCCAGAGAAATGTATGACACAACCCCAGCCTTCAAGGGACTCTACTCTCTAGGGCGGTGATGTCAGATGCATGCAGGACACAGATCAGAGCATTCACGGGACTCAGGACCCCCAAGGGCCGAGCCCAGCTCTTGCACTGTCTTGCTGCGTAACCCTCAAAAGCCACCCTCAATTTGCATTAACAGGAGGAACATTAGCTCATTCACAGATTCACTCAGGAGCATTTATTAAGGCCCTATGGTGAGCACAGTACTGTCCTAGATTTTGCGACTGCAGAGACGAAAAAAAAACCAGTACCTGCAGCGAAGGACTTTTATTGCTACTGGTCCATGAACTTCATTTTTAAAAATATTTTAGTAACTGCATTTATGTCAAGATACTTGGTTTTCTTTGTCATCCTTTCTTGTTTATTTGATGCATTTAAAAACATGATTGTGAGAATGGGGCTACCAGCTTCAGGGAGAGGCAACTATGTGCAAATAATAGAGAGAATAGGCTGGAGAGAATCAACAGATGGTAGATGCTGTAGTGTTAAAGACAATCAAGAGCTGCTTCTTGCAGAAAATGGGGTTTGAACTGAAATCTGAAGGAAGCTGAGGGATGGAGATGAGAAAAGAGAACAATCCAGGCAGGAGGGACAGCCAGTGAGAATGCCTGGAGTTGGGAGGAAGAAAGTCTTGTTCAAGGGGCAGAAAGGAGACTGGTGTTGCCAGATTACAGAGTAGGTGCAGGACATAATGTGTAACCCTGTAATGGGTCCAAGGAGAGGTTAGAAAGATGGAGCCAGATGGAGGATTTTGTTTTTGATCCTGGAGGTAATAAGTAGCCATTGAGTCAGCTGGATAAGGAAGTGACGTGGTTATAACTGTGCTGCCTTTTAGGAGATTAATTTGATAGAGGATTGAAGGGTGCACTGGAATGGGGAGAGACCCAAGACACTCACCAGAAAGAGAGTGCAACATAGTCCTGGTGTGAAGTGATAATGACCTGAGCCAGGGTGGTGGCCATGGAGAAGGAGAGGGGAATTGAGGAGAGAAGTGATAAAGACAGAATTGAAAGGATTCATCAACTGATTGATTGGATATAGGAGGAAGGAGAGAAGGGAGTCACAGGTGACACCCAGGTGACTGGGAGAAGGATGGGAGCCAGAACAGTAAGAGGGAAGTTAGGAAGGTAATAGGGTTTGGGGGAAAAGATCATCAATTCAATTTTGGACATGTTGAGTTTAAGGTGTCTACAATCCAAGATGTCTAGTAGGCAGTTGGAGATACAGACCTGGAAGTCAGAAGAAAGGTCAGGGCTGGATAAGCAGAGCTGAAAAATGATTGAATCCATGAGAGCTGATAGGATCACTGAAAGAAATAGGCTATGGGAGAGGAGAACAGATAGAGGGGAAAAAAGAGCCCAGAAGGATATTCACAGTTAGCAGACCCCACCTGGACCAAGCCCCATCAAGGAGGCTGAGGAGGAATGGTCAGACACGTAAGAAGCTAATCAGGAAAGAGCAGTATCACAAAAACCTAGAGGGCGATTGGCTGTGTCCAGGGCCGAGAGGTCAAGAGGAATGGGAATAAAGACAAAGCCCTTTGATTTGCTCATTGGCAGCTCTGGAAAGATGAGGTCATAAACCAGATTGCACTTAAGGAGAGAGTCAGAGGAAAGGAAACCCAAGCAGTGGCTGTAGCTGGCCTTCCAGAGCAGGTTAGCCAAGAAAAGGAGGATTGAGACAGGACTGTAGCACAGGGATGGATCACTCAGAGGAGAGCTCCTTGAGAATGGGGGAGCCAAGGACATGTATGTAGGAGGGAGAGTGAAAGTGAAAGAGGAGGGTGACCAGAAGGGGCAGTTCGATGGAGACAGCAGCCCCAGAACCAGGGTGCCCCACTTCTGATATCTAACACCTTGGTGATCTTACACAAGTACTTCCTGTCCCTGGGCTTCATCTTCCTCACATGAAAGGTCCTGGCCTGCTCTATGACACTAGCTTTACTGGGAAATGGGATTTGGGTTGGAGAAGAGTTTAAATGATATCAGTAAAAATTGTTAATGTTATACTAGTTAACATTTACGAAGTTCTTTACATTACTTCTTACTCTCTGCCTTACAAGCATGCCCAGGTCTCTCTCATCCTACCTTTGAAGGGATGCAAATTAGTGGACGGATTATAGTCAGAGGAGATTCATATGGTCTGTTGCTTGGAAGGGAGTTGAGTTTTGAGCTATATTTTCAGGGTAGGATGTGCAAGGGCCCAAAGGCAGGAATAAGCCAGCTGTGTAGGGTTACACACGGTTGCCAGGCCTGATAGATGGAGGGACCGGAACAGCGTGTGTGTGAGCATGCCTGTCCCTTGGTCTTCAGTCAGACCTGTGCACACAGTCCTTATAAGCAGGAAGTGTCAAAAGCCCCAGAGCCTCTCAAAGGGAGGTCTGGAAGCCCATCAGGTTGGAGGAGGACCTTTCTTCAGCCTCTGTTTTGGTTCTAGGAGCTCAGACCCAGAGGCCTAGACATTAGGCAGGAGGAGCTGGGAGACTTGGTGGACAAGGAGATGGCTGCCACCTCAGCTGCTATTGAAACGGCCACAGCCAGGATAGAGGTAAGAGTCATCTACTAGTGGGGTCCAGGATTCAACTGGAGAATCCTTGCCCTCTCAAGAGCTGGGGCCTTGACCATTAGAAGAAATAACTAGAGACTATAGAGCAAGAGCCCTAGCCAAATCAAGGCCAAGATTCCTTTAATTTTCTAAGGGCCAGAAAGTACACAGAAGTTACTCAGGGGCAGCACACCCAAGAGAAGCCTAAATATAGGTCATAAATGAGTCCTTTGATGAAAAGGATAGGTTGCCCACTTGGCATGGATACCCAGAGGATCAGCCTGCCCTTGTTGGCCTAGGCAATGGCACGTGGTGATTCATGTGCCAGAGGGTTGGGTACTATGTTACAGGAGAAGCATCCTTTCACTGGTGAGCAGCTCTGCAGCCAATCAGCCTGCATTCTCTTCATGATATTCCCAAGGGCTTGGTGGGGCACCTTCGAGGAATGGCCTTTGTGGGTCTGGGCTTCTCCTTGGTCACTCTCCATGAGATAGACAGAGGCCTCCTTCCATGCTTTAAGCTAACCCATTCCCTCTTCCTCTTTGTTAACAGGAAATGCTCAACAAGTCCCGAGCTGGAGACACAGGGGTCAAACTGGAGGTGAATGAAAGGTCAGTATGACCAGTGCTCCGTCAGTATGACCAAGGTAGCCAAGGCAGGCTCCTTGCACACTTGTTGACAAATTTTAGTTTATGCTCTCCTTGTTCTGCTGGTCTCCTGTTGTGCTTTACCATGGAGCAGAGGTGACACTGGGCTCTTCAAAGCTGCTCAGCCCAGTGTTAGCTCAGGCTGGCAATGTGCAGATGGCAAGGCTCAGAGTATAGTCCCAATGATAGGCTGTTCCTTGTCCAAGGACCAGCCTAACTTAGAGGTTCAGCCACAGTTTAGCCACTTTAAGCTCCACTGACTCTTGAAGATCATCAGCAAAAATAGTTTGTTGGGGTTTTAATGGAAGCCATACCAACAAGAGCAAGGTGCCAGGGCCCTGAAAGATGGAGGCATCACTTTAGGCTCTAACAGGTAGGGGTTGGGTCTGTGTCATCTCCCTTGGCAGTTAATAGAGGCTTCCTTAGGACACTGGCACCACAGACCTAGAGTGCCCACCTTAATCTCAGCAGATATCCTATAAGCTCTGTCTCCTTGGGAGGACTCATAATCAAGATGCCTTGGTTCCCCAGTTTTCCCTCAGAGGTCTCTCTAAAATCCTTCCAGAAAAATCCAACTCATTCCTAACCCTCCATTCCTCCCAACACTCTGGGCTTGCCTTCACTGACGACGTGGGACTTTGTTTTGCAGGATCCTCGGCTCCTGTACTAGCCTAATGCAGGCTATTCAGATCCTCATTGTAGCCTCCAAAGACCTTCAGAAGGAGATAGTGGAAAGTGGTCGGGTGAGTGTGGGGATAGGCCTGCAGAAAGCAATGAGAGGGACTGTCTGTGGCTTCCTGTCCAGCCCAACCTCAGCACAAAGGCACTGTTAACACTCTTGACTGTTGCACACTGGATACTTTCTCTGGCCACTCCCCTCCTCAGTCTCCTTTGCTGGATCATCATGCCTGCCCTGGCCTCCCCAACCCCTCAAAGCTCTATGTCCTCAGTTCTGTCCTCCTCCTCCCCTTCACTCTCTCTCAGTGATTTCATCAGTTCCCAGATTTCCTTATCCTCTCTCTACAGATAACTCCCAGATCTATATATCAAGTCCCAGTCTCTCTCGTGAACACTAATCTGACATCACCTAGCCTGCTGGGCATTAAATGTCCTTTGAGCATCTCAAACTCAGCATTTTCTGAACAGAACTCATTACATTCACACACACCCTTCCCCATCTACATTCCACCTCCACATTTCTCTATTTTTGTGGGAACCAGTCTCCTTCCAATTAGACAGGTTCACAGCCCCAGAGTTATCCTCACCTCTCACCCCTCCCTCAGTCAGTTGCCAAGTCTTGTGTCTACTCTACACATCTCCCATGTGTTCGCTTCTCTCTACACACCCAGCTGCCATCATGGCTCAGAATCTCAGGCCTTCTCTTCTGGATTTTTTTTTAAATTTATTCATTTATTTTAAGTTTTCAACATTAATTTCCACAAAATTTTGAGTTCCAAATTTTCTCCTTATCTCTCCCCTCCCCCACCCCAAAATGCCAAACATTTTAATTACCCCTACAACCAATCTGCCCATCTTCTCTTTTGACCTATAGGGCAAGATAAATTTCTATACCCCATTACCTGTATTTCTTATTTCCCAGTTGTATGCAAGAACAATACTCAACAGTTATTCCTAAAACTTTGAGTTCCAACTTCTCTTCCTTCCTCCCACCCATCCCCACTGGGAAGACAAGCAATTCAATATGGGCTATATTTGTGTAGTTTTGCAAATGACTTCCATAATAATCATGTTGTATAAGACTTACTATATTTCCCTCCATGCTATCCTGCCCCCCATTTCTTCTATTCTCTCTTTTGACTTTGTCTCTCCCCAAGAGTGTTGACTCCTAACTGCTCCCTCCTCCTATTGCCCTCCCTTCCATCATCCCCCCACCCTGCTTATCCCCTTCTCCCTCACTTTCCTGTATTGTAAGATGGGTTTTCATACCAAAATGAGTGTGCATTTTATTCCTTCCTTGAGTCAAATGTGATGAGAGTAAGCTTCATGTTTTCCCTCTCACCTCCCCCCTTTTCCCCTCCATTGAAGTCTTTTTCTTGCCTCTTTTATGAGAGATAACTTGCCCCATTCCATTTCCCCCTTTCTCCTCCCAATATATCCTCTCTCACCCCTTAATTTTATTTTTTTAGATATGATCCCTTCCTATTCAACTCACCCTGTGCTCTGTGTGTGTGTGTTTGTGTGCGTGCGTGCGTGTGTGTGTGTGTAATCCCACCAACTACCCAGATACTGAAAAAAGTTTCAAGAGTTACAAATATTGTCTTTCCATGTAGGAATGTAAACAGTTCAACTTTAATAAGTCCCTTATGATTTCTCTTTCCTGTTTACCTTTTCATGCTTCTCTTGATTCTTGTGTTTGAAAGTCAAATTTTCTTTTCAGCTCTGGTCTTTTCATCAAGAATGCTTTAAAGTCCTCTATTTCATTGAAAGATCATTTTTTCCCCTGAAGTATTATGCTCAGTTTTGCTGGATAGGTGATTCTTGGTTTTAGTCCTTGTTCTGGACTTCTGGAATATCATATTCCACACCCTTCAGTCCTTTAATGTAGAAGTTGCTAGATCTTGTGTTAACCTGATTGTATTTCCACAATACTCAAATTGTTTCTTTCTATCTGCTTGCAATATTTTCTCCTTGACCTGGTAACTGGAATTTGGCTACAATAGTCCTAGGAGTTTCTCGTTTTGGATTTCTTTTAGGAGGTGATTGGTGGATTCTTTCAATATTTATTTTGCCCTCTGGTTCTAGAATATCAGAGCAGTTTTCCTTGAAAATTTCATGAAAGATGATGTGTAGGCTCTTTTTTTGGTCATGGCTTTCAGGTAGTCCCATCATTTTTTAAATTGTCTCTCCTGGATCTGTTTTCCAGGTCAGTTGTTTTTCCAATGAGATATTTCACATTA
>CM053770.1:282408347-282486888 GCA_028658325.1 Potorous gilbertii | reverse complement strand
TTTTTTTCCCTTCTTTGGGCATTTTCCCAACCAGTTACTTGACTTTTGGGTCCTTTGTCAAGTGTAGGGTATACTCTGGGGATCTGTAAGATCTCAGTTCCTCCAAGGTGGCACAATCAAGCGTGTACACTGATCTGGGAGCAACCCCAGAAACTTTTGTGTCCAGAATCTGTGAGTAGTAGTTTCCTCTCCCCAACCACCTGGTCTCCAGTTCCACCAAGCTGGCATTGAGGGCTGAGATTCAGATAAGCTGCTCAGTTCCCCCAGGGGCTTTAGGTAAAGGCAGGGCCACCACACAGGACTGTGATATGGATCAGCTGCTCAGTTCCCCCAGGGGCTTTATGATCCAACAATGGATGTGGGCTTCTGTGGGAGCTGCTGTCACCTGATAAGGCCTCTGCCGCTGCCTGAGAACTGAGCTATGGGAAAACCCTACTCCCTTCTCAGTCAGCTGAAAAAACCCTCTCACTGACCTTTGGTGCCTATGGGTTGAGGGATCTGCAAACCTCCACTACTGACACTGGGGATTCTGTCCCCAAGGCCTGCTCGGGTTCCTCCTTCCCAGTGCCTCATGGCTGGGCTTCATTCCATGTTGGGTGCAACAGACATTTCCCGTTGGCCTTTCAGGTCACCCTGAGCTGGAAACCTCCTCCACTCTGTTGTTCTGTGACTTCTGCTGCTCTAGAAATTGTTGAGTCTTTCTTTGCAGGCATTTTATGGGCTATGGGGGAAGAGCTAGTGTATGTGCATCTTTCTACTCTGCCATCTTGGTTCTGCCCCCTTCTCCCCTGTATTATGCCAATAAGCTCCTTGGTGGTCTCCTAGCCTCCATCTTTCCCCTTTCCGATGCATCTCCCTAAAGCTGAAGCCTGACTAGGTCAGTCCTCTTTTGAAGAACCTTCTGTGGCTCCCTATTGCCCATGTGCTCATAGAGCAATCCATAGCTGCTCAGCTTGGTGTTTGAAGACCTTCACAAACTGGCTTTGGCCCACTCTTCCAGGTTTCATTGCGTGCCACTCCCTTTCACATACACTGTGTTCCAGCTCATTTGACCTTCCTGCTGTTCTTCACACTACACAAGCTCCTGCCCCTTTGACTTTTCACAGATTGCCTCCTCTGCCTGGAATGCTCTCCCTCCTCATCTCCACCTCAGTTCATGGGCTGTCTCCTTCTGGCTGACTTTTCTGAGAGGTCCCCTAAGTTTTTAGTGCTCACTCTTCCCCCTCAAAGGATCAAAAACAGAGTGTCCCAAAAGTCTTAGTACCATTCTAAGCATAAAGCCTGTGAGTGCACTCTTTTGGGACTCTCTGTACAGACTTCTCGGTCTACCTGTGGTCACTTCTCTCCTCCCCCTCATCCATGGTTGAAAAATAGTCTCTTCTTTATCCATCAGTATGACAGGTGATGCTGTCCCAGAGCAGGGAGGAGGAAACTGGAACTGCTCCTCAGGGGTTGGGCAGATTCATCCCAAATTGCCAGAACATCAAACATTCCCAAGTTAAAATGAAGCTTCTAAAAATTTGTCTTAAACCCTAATACAGTTCTGACAAAGTGGTCTGCTCAGTGTTTGGAATCACTGGCATGGATATTAGTCAGGGCTATCTAAATCGTAAGCCATCCAGGACACAGGTTGGCCAGTCTTATCACTGCCTCTGCTAAGAGAACAAATAAAGGTGTACTCCTTCTCACATCTCAGCAGACATCTTAGTGCAGAGCCCAGCCTGGAGTCGAGAAGACCAGAGCTCTAATCCAGCTCAGACACTTACTGGGCAGGTCACATCACCTCTGTTTGCCTCAATTTCCTCAACTGTAAAATGGAGATAATAAGAGTATCTCCCTGCCAGGGTTACTGTGAGGGTCAAATGAGATACGAATTGTAAAGTGTTCAGCACAGTGCCTGGCAAGTAGCAGTACTATGTAAATCTTAGCTATTAGTAGGCTCACTTGGTGGTATTATCCTCTAGGGTGCGGCCTCCCCCAAAGAGTTCTATGCCAAGAATTCACGATGGACAGAAGGATTGATCTCAGCCTCCAAAGCTGTTGGCTGGGGAGCCACCGTCATGGTGTAAGTAGCCACCAGTCCCAGCATCCTCCAGTGCCCCAAGGCCACAGGAAGCCTGCCCAAAGCATTTAAGAATTTTGTCTGGCTTGGGGGAATAGACCCTTGGCCAGAGAGCATGGTAAGCTACAAATAAGCAAGGGAGCAGAAGTTTTCTGCTGTGGTCTAATGTTTGGCAGCATCTCTCAGGGAAATTTTTGCTTCCTCTTCCACCCCCCAGGCCTGAGGGCTATGAATGGAGGGCCCAATAAGCCTCTGGGGGTCTGAGCTGTAAGAAACAGACCTTCTTTTTTCTTTCCTGCTCATCAGGGATGCAGCTGATCTGGTGTTTCAAGGCAAAGGGAAGTTTGAGGAGCTGATGGTGTGTTCCCGTGAAATTGCGGCCAGCACAGCACAGCTGGTAGCTGCTTCCAAGGTAGGACATCCCAGGACCCTGAAGAGCTTGGCCTACCTTGTCTCCAGGTTTCCAGAATAGGAATCCAGATGGGATTAATTCAAATGTTCAGATCTCTAAAGTCAAAGCTGCCCCCTTCCCCAGTTGTCATTCTGCAGAACTCCTAGGCTAGCCATTAGAATCCATGCAGCATCTCCCCAGTGGTCCTACTCCCTGCCCAGCTTGCAGGACAAACCCATCTTAATCCCCCACACCGTCACCTCTTGCCTTCTCACACAGAGAAGAATCTCCCTGAGGGTTCTCAGTGTGCCCAGCTGACTAGCAGCTACTGCTCAGATTGAGGGGTGCTGAGTGGAGAGAGCAGGCTGCCTGCCCTGTGTGACCCCAGCGCAAGCACCACCATTGGTGCCAGTCTTTGCCCAAGCATCAGTATGCTGCCCTTACCCAGAATTAATCCTTGCTTAGCTCTGGGCTTCACTGCCTGGTATTTGTGTTCTCCTTTTCACTGGCTGCTGCACAACCATAGTGCACCAGGTTCCTGATCCCCAAGGAGATTTCACTGCATAACTCACTGGTGCCTTGGCTGATTTCTGCAGTTAGGACTTGCTGGCATAGTGTCAGCTATTAAAGTCATACTGTGGAGAGAATCCACAACCCCAAGATCAGGAAGGTTTTTCAGGTACAAGGAGCAAGCTGAGAGTAACATTGTGAAGGGCAGCTTCTGACAAGTGAGGTGCTGATTTACCTGGCCCCCAGCGGGCAAGAATGCCCACACCAACCTGTCCAGGGCCGAATGCTGCATGAATCTGAATCCCCTTTGGCTCCACATAGGTGAAAGCTGACAAGGACAGCACAAACCTGGCTCAGCTGCAGCAGGCCTCTCGAGGAGTGAACCAGGCGACAGCAACGGTGGTGGCGTCGACCATGGCAGGGAAGTCACAGATTGAAGAGACAGGTAGTCTCCCTCATCCTGTGCAGCTGTCCTTAGATTTCTCTGTTTCATAAATTCCTTTACCCTGGTTTTGCCTAAATATTCTTTCTCTTGCATTTCATCTTCTCCTGCCCACATTAATCTCACCAAGCTAGGCAGGTTGGCTTCATCAGATTGTGGGTCATTGCACTTCCTTTTTTTAAAAGGGGCCTATGATTTTCTTAGGGGAAGACTTCCTTGTACCAAAGCAGACTGATACCTGCTTCACAACAATATACCCCTTATAGAGAGTTGCCTGGGGCACTTTGAGATTAAGTGACTTGCCTAGGGTCACATCACCAGGATGTATCAGGGGCAGGTCTTCCTTATCCCTTAAGCCACATTGCCCCCAGAAATTAGAGAAAGGCCCTGGACAAATTCCTAGTTGCCCCCAGAAATTAGAGAAAGGCCCTGGACAAATTCCTAGTTGGTCCCAGTCATTCTGTGCCCCCATCATTCCTGGGTTACTTTTGAGGAGTATGTTGGCATTGACCATCCCTGTGGAGAAATTCAGTCAGGGACAGTTTGTGACGAAGTCTTCTCATTTCCATCCTTCCAGAAAACATGGACTTCTCCAGTCTGACACTGACGCAGATCAAACGTCAAGAGATGGACTCGCAGGTACAGGTCTCACCTGTCTCTGTGGCTGTGATGCCCACCCCAAAGTCCCTCTAATACAAGGAAAGGCCACTGAAAGCCCATCAGGGAGAGGAGCAGAGATTGCATCTTAGGAAAGAGGAAATTCAGGTGCAGAGATGCCCAGCAAGAGGTGACATCTTAGCCATTAGTCAGGAATGGACAGGGAGTTTAGACCCGTGGGGTCTGGGGATGCCCTGCTGCTTTATAAGCTGCTCTCTTGGACAAGTATGGAGCAGTAGGACTAACGTCTTTACTCCTGGCATAAGTGAATTATCTGTTTAAAAAGTGACTAAAAAGCAGGTGTCAGGCATCAGGTACCTCAGCATCTCAGTCCCACAGAACCCTTCTTCTTGCTGTTTCAGGTAAGTTTATTTTGTGGAGAGAAGTAGATGGGTCTCCACAGAGTCCTGCTCTGATGTCTTGCTGTGTTCTGGAGTAACACTCGGGTCTTGAAGGAAATTTCAGTGGAGCTTAAGCTCTGGCTGGTTCCACCATATTAGAAAAGCTCTAGGTAGCAAGAGAGCAGCTCGGTGGCACATAGTGCACAGAGTACTGGTCCTGAAATAAGAAAACTCATTTTCCTGAGTTCACATCTGGCTTCAGACACTTACTAGCTGTGTGACCCTGGACAAGTCACCTAATTCTCTTGACCTCAGTTTCCTCATCTGTAAAATGAGCTGGAGAAGGAAATGGCCAAACCACTCCAGTATCTTTGCCAAGAAAACCCCAGATGGGGTCATGAAGAGTCAGATACAACTGAGAAATGATGGAACAACACCAGAGCAACAAGAGACTGTACTTAATGACCAGCCTGGCAAATGCTGGAGATGCTCACTGATGGTAGGCTGACCCCTTGGTGCCAAATTCTGTGGCCAGAGATTTGACCAGCCATACGGAAGCAGCCACCAGGGCCACTGCCAGTTTTGCCTGCTGCTTAGGCTCCCAGGAAGTACAGAAAGAGGAAAGGAAAAGTGAGTGGCTCAGGACACTCCACCTTCATGACAGTAAAGTGAAAGGGTTGTTTTCTTCTTTTGTCATTTACCAGAGAAATCCAAATCAGGTGTTTCTTATTGTGGTTTCCTTAGGTCCACAAAGCAGCCACATCTTATGGAGAATCACACTGTTTGGGGAGACAGTGGTCTTTGAAGGGTGGACAGAAGAGCTGATGGTAACACAAGGGACCATAGGACTGTAGGCTCAAAACCAAAAGGACCTCGCAGGTTACCTCAACCCCTTCATTTTACAGATAAGAAAACTGAGGCCCAGGGAGAAGTAGTAAGGTAACGAGGGATCTCTGATTCCATAGTCAGTGTTGTTCCCACTATACAGCCCTCATGTGAGAGGATAAAGTCCTAAAGAGAGGAGACAGTCCTGGGAGACAGTGAAAAGAATGTGGCTTTGGGACCAAAGGCTCTGGGTTCAAATCCCTTTGTGACCTTAGACAAGTCCTTTCACCTCCCTGGGCCTTGGTTTCCTCATCTGTAAATTGAAGGGCATCATCTAGAAGACCTTGTAGTTTCTTTCAAGCTTAAGATCCTGCAAACTTATGAAAATGGTCAGTACTAGGTGTGTGTTTGTTTTTGATGGAGGAATTACCGCAAGGAAGAGGAAAGAGAGCAGGAAGTGAAATGGGCTTTTTGGAAATGGAAAGTGAAGGAAGTTGACAGCAAAGAGGACTGGATGAATGAGGCTAAAATGAATCCAAATCCAAATAAGACCATCCTTGAGTCAGTGATGAAGAACAGCTCCTTATTGCCCCCACAGGTAAAAGTGTTGGAACTGGAAAATCAGCTGGAGAAAGAGCGGCAAAAGCTGGGTTATCTGCGCAAAAAGCACTATGAGCTGGCTGGCGTCGCAGAGGGCTGGGAGGATGGTAAGCAGCTGGAACAGAAGGTAGAGGGGGCAGCATCCACTGAGCCATACTCCTCACTCACACACACTCTGGCTCACCAAGGAGCACAGGCCGAAGCTCAGGCTTGTGGCAAGAAGATAGGGAAGGTAAAGCAGAGTCCTGGACCTAGGCCTTGGCTAGCCAAGCTGTGGTCACCATGTAAGGCTGTGGACCTGCCCTACCTTGTCAGAGACCGTGGAGGTGATGGCTGCTTCGGTGGCCGAGGCACCAAGCACTGTTGGTTCTTGTTGGGATGGCCTGAGTCTGGGACCTGCAAATGCACTGAGCCATCACTCCCTCTTGACCTTTGGGCAGTAGTTCTCCCTGGATCTTAGTACTGGTAGCATGACTATAGACATAATTTGCTTAAGAAAGCTTTAGAATAATCTAGTGAAAAAGAATGCTGGGCTTGGAGTCAGGAGAAACTTGGGTTCCAATTCTGTCTGCTATTTGTTAGATGTGTGGCCCCAAACTCTGTGAGCCTCAGAGTTAAAAGCACCCACAGCACCTCCCTCACAGGGTCATTCTGAGGACTGAATGAGACACTGTAAATGAAGCACTTTGAAAGCCTTAAAGCAGGTCTTCTTATGAGTATTATGTGAATGCCCACCACTGTGTTGTTTATGACTGTTTTTTAAATTGTTTATTAGAGCCTGAAGCATCTCCACCTGCTGGGCCAGAAGCCACATCAGAGAAGGACTAGAGCCCAGGCCGCCACCCACACACCAGACTGTAAATCCTTATAACTCGTCTTTGTGCTTGTTGCGTGGTCACTCCACTGCCCACCTGCCCATGCTGCAGACTCACCACCTCCCTGGGGTTAGCAGGGCAGAGCCTTCCAGAGCCCCCCACTCTCTGGGGAAGCACACCAAGTCTCCCCTCATCTCCAACTGTTTGAGAGGCTGGCAGGCCTTTGCTAGCAATTCTGACCCCGAGCAGCTGAGAGCCGCTGGGAAGGGAGCTTGTAGTGGACACGTCTTGGCCACATGACTCACTTCATCTCCATGCTCATGTGTTTGCTCAGGGTTGGGAGCCTGGGACTGCAGGGAGGGGCCCAGCAAGAGACGCCATCAGTACCCTTTCCCTTTTCTTCTCAGTCTTTTCTGTTTCATCATTTGCACAAACTGGTGAGCATCTGAGGTGGATCCCAAGCCGAGACATTCTCCTGGATCTACCCACAGAGAAAAGGATGGCAGGAGGGTCCTGGTTGAGACTGCCCCTCCTTGGCAGTCTCCTGGATTCCCCACTGCTTCTTAGGGTAGTCGGTTTCTCGTTTGATTTTTGGAAAGGCAATTCCTATAGCCAACTTTCATCAAGGGAGCTCCTCTGGGGCTCTTGGGACACAAATGGGTCCCAGTAACATAGTGGTTAAACAGTTAATGGTGCTGCTCAGGCTTTGCCCTTGGTGCTCCACATCTGCCACATCACTGGCCTCTGCTGGAGTGTGGAACAGACATGTCCACTTCCTGGAAGGGAACAGCTTCCTCCTAAGGGGAAGGCAGGTTGAGTGCCTTGTGTTACTGTAGCTGGACCCCAGCTGAGCCCCACAATTCACCTCCACAAGTATGGGGACCACAGAAGAGGGGAGAGGGAAGGGTTCATCCCAGGTCCTTGGGGAACCATCATCCGTGGCAACAACTCACGATTGGGCTCCAGAAACCCCATGGTGTCCTTGGATGGGGACGCTCTATACAGCAGGTCCTTCTCTGGCCACCCCCATGCTGGCCACTCTTCTCTATACCTGATCAGGTACCAAGGAGAAGGAGATAAGGGAAATCTTTGGCTTTCTCTAAGTGATCAGCCTTGTCATCTACCCAAACTGAAGGTGCATCATGACCTTTTCCAACTAATTCAGAAGCCCTGGTCAGGGAGGATCAAGCAAGCCATCCCCAATAAAGTGTAGAGGCTTCTTTTGTGTTAATTCCTTCAGTCACTCTCACAGTGCCCTGGGCTATTTTATAACTAACCAGCCACAAGCAGCAAACACCCTATGAAGAAATGCTTGGAGCAATCAGTGTTTGTGATGACTGCATCTGACTACTGTTCCTTGCTCAACAAGCTTCATAAACATGAAAGAAAAAGGCAGGGATACCATCTTTAGACTCCTCACCAAAGAGGCTCCTTAGAACACCTGGTTAATTGTCCAAAAATGGAGAGAAAAGGAGATCAAGTACTAATTCCCTTGTCCCTTTCTTCGACAAAGGCTTTCCACTGATCATGCCTTCTCTCTCCTGGGTAGAGGTGGCAAACATTGGTAACCCCAAACAGATAGTTGGACAGTGGCAAATACTTCTACCCAAGTAGATTCCACTACACAAAATTCAAATGATTCTTGCAACCTGGTAATAGCAGCCAAGAAACTTCCACTATGACCCAGACCAGAGGAACACACTAAGTCACATCATGACAGAGCTTGGAAATCCTGTTCAATCACTGTGAATCAATGGAAGGGGGAAGCCAGAGGAGCCACTTTTGTGGCGGTTCCCCTGTTCATTTTAAAAGTGGGGACATTTTAGAAATTAGGAACCCAGTCACTGTACCCAAAAGGACCATTTTCTGTTCAAGAAGTCAGTCATGAAAATGAAACAAACAATTAGAACCTTTGTGCTTGACATCATCCCCCTCCAAAGACTTTAAGAGATTATGCACTTTGTCTCTGGGACAGGCTTATAGGGCAGGATTTCACCAAGTAGTTTGTCCTCATTTCAGTGCCCCTCAAAGGTATTAAATCCAAAGTCTCATGCTTTCTTTTAATAGAAGCAACAGAGACAATGGTTTTGGACAAGGCTAACCCCATAGACTGAAGGCCATCCTTCTAAAAATTAAGATAATTTTAAAAGCTCCTATGAATTTTGCCAAGTAGTAGTGTGATTATATGGAGGGGCTAGTTTATATAGTTAGGCTCATATGGATTTATATTAAGCACATACCTTGTAGGATGTACAAATTTAAAGGCATCTCCACTCCAAATATTCATATGGACGATTTGGGGCTGAGCTATGGTAGAGGCCCAAGCTCATTTTTGTCTGGTCAGACTTGTACAAGTAGGCATGTTGTATCTTTATAATGATATCATTTTGGTGCTCTTTGAGAATGAAGGACAACCAACCACCAAGGGATGCTGCTGCAAAAACTATTTTCTAAAATCCCCAAGTAAAAGAATGTCAACCAGAGTAGAATGTCAGGCATCCTGCTCACTGTAGAAATGGAGTGTGAGTACACAGGGGATGCCTTTGATTGGAACATGTAACAGCTTCTGTGGAAAAATGAATTTCATTGACTGTTACTAAACTGCTGAACATGGACAAAGATCTATGAGCCATAGGTAAGTGTAGAGGTGCTCTTGGGATGAGAACTCATCAGTCTGATCGGACTAGTGACTGAAGAAGATGAATTGTAGAGTCCATTAGTACCTGCAGAGTACGTGTGCACCCATCAAAAGGAGAACGCAGAAGAGCACCCTTCTGTAGCAGTGTGGGGTTGATCTGCTCTGTGGTTACTTGGAAGCAAAGATAAACTTTCTCAGTTAGATTGAGTGTTGAAGATTCTGCCAGATTTTCCAGTCCTCCTGAAACATGTAGTTAGGTCTGTGACTTTAGCTCCAAAGCTGGAGTGGCCATATGTTGACCCACGCTTCTCTTCTTGGAATTGTTTCTGGTGCCAAACCGAGCACTTGGCTTCAGAGGAATAACTCTCACATCAGCCATGGAAGTTACTGTTGGCCTTTCCAACTCCCAGCCCAGAGAAATGCTTCCCTGCTGACCAGCACCTGACCCCTGGGAGCCCAATGTCTCTACCCTGCCCTGATCTTCACCATGCTTTGTTACCATTACCTTTCCAAATCAATCAGAAAAGCCTTGCTACTGATAGAACCTCTGGTCCCCACAATGGCCTTCCAGCAAAGGCCTCTCTGGCCCCACCATCTCCAACCCTCCTAAAGCCCACACTGCCTGTTTCAGAGAGTGATATAACACTATGGGTCTGCCAGATTTTTTTGTCTCTCACACAAACCTAGAAAATCTTTCCAGCTATTTGCTGAGGACTTCCATTATTTCCCAGGTCCAAACCAACACCCACTGATGTGGTACGCTGCCTTTCACCCCAGGAGCCAAAGCAATACAGAAGATCTATTGGTTACTGCTGGGCCCAGTGCTGAGAGCAGTGTACCCACGTGTCCAGACCCACTGTCTTTCAGGTGACCCTTAACTACCTCAGGTTTGAAGGCCCTAGATTAAGCTGGTTACTACCCACAGGGACAAACCGAGGGGGTTCAGATAAATCTTGGTGATAACTCAATTTTTGTCTCAATCCTATAACTTTTTCTCATCTATTTTGGTTTTGGGAAGATGGGAATTTTTTTCCTTTTATTTTTTAACCCTCACCCAGATGTCCATTAGAAGTATTCTTGTAAATTAAGTTGATTTATCACTCTGAGTGCCTACCTTCCCAGGGCAGGTGGTCACTGGCATTTGTTTCTTTCCAACAAGATTTTTGATTATTATAGTATAAAGATCTTGCTTTGTATAATATGTTGTATGTGTGTTTTCAATTTTTAAAATAAATATTTCAACCTAGCAGGAAAGCATCTTCATCTTTTTCCCAGGGGGTAAGGATGGGCTGCCTTTTTCCCAAGGGTAGCTCAGGAAATGATGATGTTGATAATAGGGTTGGTCAATGGGGTCTTGACCAAGGATGAGGTACATCTAATGATGGCTTCTAAATTGACAGTGGAGATGAAAGGAGAGCCTTGCTAACCTATATCTGCCCAGCTAGATACTACAGTTAAAATATAAAAATGTTCATAGAAACGACCCATAATTTATAGGTTAATGGCGTACAAGAAGAAAACGAGTAATAAAACCCCCAGTTTCAGATGTCTATATACAGATGCATGAATTTTGACTAACCAAAAAAGGTGACCTTTAAAGCCAGGAGGTCAATCTGACCTCACTGAGGCATCACTGAAATTTAGGAGGATGAAACCTATGACAAAAATGTTCCTATAGATGGGTCTATTTAGTTCAAAAGAATGTGTGTGCTCATCCTTTGTTGCCAAAGAAGACCATGCCATCAGAGAGATAATGACATGACTTGCACTTGACTTTGTTTTGAGTGAGGGAGGGCTGAGCAGGTCACCAGCCTCACTTCTTCTCCAGAGCCATCTGAATCCAGTGATAAGATATTCATCAGGATGACTGGAGATGACCCAGGGTAAGGCAATTGGGGTTAAGTGACTTGCCCAAGGTCACACAGCTAATAAGTGTCAAGTGTCTGAGGTGAGAAACAGACTAGGTAAAGAAGGGAAAGCAGTAGTGTAGCATTATGTTTGAAAAGGTTATGATCCCATAAAGAGGAAGAAAGTGCTTTAGATTTGAGATAAGGATAAAGGACAGTAAGAAGTGATACAGCTGTGGTGGTGGCCAGGAAGCCAACCAAAGGGAGGGAAGAGGTGAGTTCACAAAATATCACAATGACAGCATGGAGGTGTGCAGTGGGTATGATGGAGGACTCCAACTGCCCTCTATCTGCTGGAGTTTTCTTTCCACCAAAAGCAGGGCAGCTGATAAATCCATAACTTATCTTAAGGATAATTTCAGTCTTCAAAAATGAGAAACTATGATAAAGAGAACAGTGATTCTGGGCCTAATTTTGACCAAGAAGGAAGACCCAGCTGCTGAGGTAGAAATAATGCCCCCCTAGGGGAAGTGGTCAACTAAGATTCTGGGATCAATTAATCAACAAGCATTTATTAAGCACCTTCTGTGTGCTGTGTTGGGAACAGACAAAAGCAAAGGGAGTGTGCATTCTAGTGGGGGAGACGTGTATACAAAAAAGCACATACCCAAAAAAGCAATGTAAATCTAATAAACAAATAAAGGAATAACCCTTATTTATATGGAACTTTAAAGGTTATAAAATACTTTCTTCACAACAATCTTGTGAAGCAAGGAATGTAAGTATGTATATCCACTTTATAGATGAGGAAGTAAGTTCTGAAAGATGAAGAAATTTACATAAGATCACAGAGTCTTTATCCAAGTCCAGGTCTTCTGGCCCCAGGCCCAGGCTCTCCTCCCTACAGCACAATTGACCACTGCTGTTGAAGATGCCCCTAGCCTTCACAATCTTCCAGCTGTGTAATTGAGGTGTTACCCTCCACTCCTCATGCTTCTTCACCTTATACTTCCCATGAGTTACCAAATTGTGCCATTTTTCCCTTCATCACCTTAGCCTTTGTGTTCATCTTCCCAATTACTCCAACAGCCTGAACGATCTTCCAGTCCCAAGTCTCTCTCCACTCTAGTTCATACTACACACAGCTACTGAAACAATATTCCTTAAGCACAACAGTGGACCATGTTTCTCCCTTTGTTCCATCAAGTAGTTGAAGTAGTTCCTCTGTGACATTTTGGATGAAATATAACCAGCTTTGTTCAGTTTTTTTAAACATTTTTACAACTTGACCCCAAACTATCTTCACAGTGTGGCCCCAGTCTATCTTTCCAGCCTCAAGGAACATTACCAAATGTCTAGAATAAGACCAAACTGGCCTTTTCTCCTTCATACCAGATCCTCCATCTTCATCTTCTTTCTGTTAATTTGAATGTTCATTTCACACCAGCCTACGTTCCATCATGCCTCAGAAAGCTCTTAATCCTAGGAAATTACTTCAGCCCTGTAATTGCCTAGCTCATACCTCCTAAGTTCCCTTTGCCCCATGGCCTCTTTCTCTATCTAGAGGGTAGAGAGCCTCCCAGAATCCATGGAAGGAGCACCAGGCTGCATTCCTTTGGACTTTCTACTTCCCCTTATCTAATTCAAGCACTCCATATTACAACACATGTGGATCTCTGCTCTCCTCAGTTCTGATGAGATCACAGTGATAGCAGATGGCGCCCACTCGAGTCTTTTCATCCTGTAACTTTGCCTTCTGCACAAGTGGTCCACCTATTGTGCTTGGGTGGGATTGGGAGGTAGTGGTGGTCCTCTCTTCAGAAGATTATGAGGATAGCAGTAGAACACTTTGAACTATCTCCTCTTGGGTAATTCTCAGCACAACTCATTATGCATTTATCCTGTGTATACAAGTGGAGAGTATTACATTTTGGTGTGTCCAACCCGAACTAGCTTCTCTGTTGTGAGGGCTGCCAAACCCTTTCCAGGGCTGCTCATCCACCTTTGGTGTCCACCTGCCAACCAACTTGCACTTGTAGCTCCAAGAAGCTTGGAGTAAAACCATCTCAGGAAATGGGCTAAACCAGGTTGAGGGGCACTGATAGGCCTCAAACTTGTCAGTGAGTTAGCCCCAAGCTAACATCTCCCCAAGCCTGAAAAGACTTCCTCCAGTGGAATGGACCTATGAGAACTTTTTGTTCCAACAGCCATGAAGGCAGCTTAAGCAGGTGCTGTGGAACACTGAGAGCTCAGTCAGACATGAAAGAAGTCAAGGTTATCCATTACATCCTGGGCCATTACTGTTTATCTTGACTTTTGTCTTGCCACTGGATTTTGATGACTCTGGAAGAGATAGTGAGGCTGACAACTTTGTGCAACTCTGTTTCACTTAAATCCAATTCACACACAAGTCATCACCCCATGATGTCATTAGTCTTCTTAAAAATGAAGGATGACCAACATCGTATCTTCCTCTCAGACTATAGGCAGATCTGTGGCATTCACCTTGGAATTTGGAAGCAAGGATTTCACAGTTCAGAGACAGGATCCTATGGCCTCCAAGTTTGCAGGAAAAGTTATCCTCAAAAGGAGGAAAAACTCTCAAGAATGGAATTCTGAGGACAAGTTATCTCAAAGAAAAAGGACTACACGGGGAATTCAGTGAGCAACATAGATCTTTAAGAGCCACGAAGATAAGACAGAAGTAAAGTTAGATAACTGAGGATCACTGTAATACTACATGGCACAGCAAACTCTGAAGAAGTGTCCGAGGCAAGGCACTATTTTTGAATGAAACAGCCCCATTAGAACTGGAAAGGCTATCATGTGGAAGAAGGGTGATAAGATTTGTTCTGCTTATATCCAAAATGTCTGAGTAGGAGCCATGAAAAGAGAACACTGAAGGCTTGGAATAAGGAAAACTTCCCAACAAATGAGGCTCTCCAAGAGCAAGTAAGTGTGTAAGTAAGAGTGAATCCCCTCCTGCCTAGAGTATGACCACTTACTTACCAGGCCTGGGATAGGCTGGTCAGCCTCTAAGATCCCGTCCAACTCTGAGCTCCTGGGGCTCTGTCAAGAACATGAAAGCTCCAAATGGGTTACAGCCAGTGAGGAATGCCTGAACAGTAAGACTTTTTCTTCTGCCATGTTGAGGCAAGAGGGACACCAAAGAGGAGCTAAGCTCTCAGCGGGCTCAGCGCGGGTCCTGAGGGAGGGGCTGAAGGCAGGTGGCATGACTTCTCTACTCCTCTTCTGTGAGATTTCTTTGTCAGGGAGGAGGATCTTTGGATTAGGAAAGGTAGGTCTAATATGGAAAACACGCAGAAAAACTAGCAAATACCTGATTCCCTTGGTGGAATCCAGGTGCCACATCTGAGATGCACCAGGAAGCACTGAAAAAAAGTAGCAAACATGACCACTGGATTGCCTTTAGTGATCTTTGGGAGATCATGGACAATGGGAGATTGATGTCTCCATTTTTCAAAAAAGGAAAAAAGTATTGTTCACAATAAAAAGTCTGACTTCAATTTCTGGAAAGTCATGGCAATGCATTATTAAAGAGATGGTTTATACACATTTAGAAAGGGAGGTAGCTGTGATCAACAGATGGCTCAAGGTTCTCAAGAACAGCTTATGCCCACTAGCCTCATTTCTTTTTTTGAAAGGGTTAGAAAATGCTAGATCAAAAAGGTATGTTATAGATAAAACACAACAGGATTTCAGAAAGTTGTTTGACAGTTTGGCATGCTAACCTTCTGAATAACAAAGAGATGTGGGCCAGGTACTTGACCCAGGACCTATTGGATGACTTTGAAAACTAGCTGAATGAATGACTGCAAACAGCTACTGGGGTCAGTGAAGGAGGAGAAGGAACCAGTGACTAAAGAGGAAGCAACTCTTGGCCCAGATTCATGGGGGCTCACAGCTGCCCAGAGTGATTTATTATTTCTAGGGATAAAGGACAAATAGAACATTCTGGCAGTGGTATCCACTGGAGTAGCAAATTAGGAACCAAGCCTTGGGGATCTGGACAGTGTGTTGAAAGGACAGTTCAGTTGTGCCCAGAACAGAGCTGGTGTTTAGTTTGCATGATTAGTAGTGTGAGTTATTGAGAAAGACTGATTATGGAGGAGACTGGAGAAGCTGAGAAGATGAATTGGTACACAGTTTGAGTTGTGGGGGTGTGAGTAATTTGAAGGGGTGTGTTAGATGCGCTGATCCCTAGACATTTGTGAGTGAATTCAAGTGAAGATTCAGATTGGGGCCAGGTACCAGGTTCAAAATTAGGGCATGCTGATCCCCAAAGAAGAGGCAGTGATGACATGGGGTTGCATCTGACTGGCCCAATTCTGAGCCCCAGTACTCATCACAAAGACCAAAAGGGCACCCAGAGGGATACAAGTGGACCTTGGGTCAGGGAATGAGGCTGGCTATACACTACAGAGAGGAGAACCAAAATGGTAGGTGACAAACTCAAATGATATCTACAGGCTCAAACAATGGGCCAAAAATAAGCAAATGAAATCTGATGGAGATGAAGGTAAAATTTTCCACATGGATTCAAATAAATTAACCACATTAGTACAGAATGGTAGAGTCAAAAATTTATGTGAAAACAATCCAGGGCTTTCAGTGACAGCCAGCTCAACATGAGTCAACAGGAGAACCCAGCAGCTAAAAATCTTAATGTCTATTAATAGTGGTTCAGAGGAAGGGTAGTGACAGTCTCATTTTCATTAAGATATTGACAAACTGAAGCACACTCCAAGAGGAGACTAGGATAGTCAGGGAACTGAATCCCAGGCTGTACAAGGATCACCTGAAGAATCTACCTCAAGATGCCTTGGAAGGGACCTCATACTTGTCTTCAATTATTTGAAGAGCTATCTGTAGGAAATAGATCAGGCTTGCTCTGTTTGTCCCTTGGGGGCAGAACTAAGAGGAATGGGTGAAAGCTGTAGCCTGGGCATCAGAAAGGGAGAAACTTCCAAACAACCAGAACCATCCTAAAATTGAGCAGGCTTCCTCCACATCCAGAGAGTTCCCTGGCACAACTCTTTCAAGCAAAGGTCAGACAACCACTTGTCATACATAGAGGAGAGGGGATCCCTATTCAGTAAGGCTCAGACTCAATGACCTGAGGTCCCTTTCAATGCTCAATCCATGACTGATCAACCAAAGCAGTTTTGAAACCCAGTGTCTTTTAAAAAAAAAAAAAAAGGCCATGGGTATGTATGCATTCTGGTGTTAGATACATGTCAAGCAAGATTCTTTAGAAAAGTCAAACGTTTTAGTTTGGTTTATTTTTAAGTTTCCATCCCATTCCCTTTAAATCCTATGGTAAAAGAATATCCAAGCAAAGAAATGAACATCTTAGAAATCATCTTTGAATGTTACATAACCAAATGGTGGGTATGACTAAACCAAAAGCTTTCAAGGGAGCAGGGTAGGACATCTCTTACCCCCTTAAGTACCTTTTCCCCAAGAGAGTAAGCCTAAGAGCAAAGCATCTATCTATAAGGGGCTTAACCCAGGGCCTGTGAACTTGAGTTCTTCAATATAAATGGTTTACTTTTTAATCCTATGTAATTTTTAAGTTCTATTCATTTAAAAACATGATTCTGAAAAGGAATCCATAGATTTCACCTGATGGACACCAGTGGGGTTCATAGCCTACAAAAAGGTAAAGTAGCCTGATCTATAATCTCAGGCTGCTCTCATTTCCTTCCATGCCTCCAAGATGTTATTGTGCAGGTAAAGGTGAATGTAAATGATCTTGAAGAGTATTATCTTCAATAAAGGAGAAAGAGTTGAGCCAACGTAATGGCATCATCACATGCCAAAAGGTCAAGGGAGAAGGCAAACATGGCCACCATCTCACCATCAAGAGCCTACCTAACAATAAGACATTGTACTCCTTCTCACGTAGACTTGAGGAAGGCAAAGGGGAATGGATCAGTGCCCTAAGACAGGTAAAGAAAGGTCAAGCTTGCTCAGGGCAGAAGTGCCCTTCAGTAAAGCTGCCAGGATTCTTCTGGTACAGACCTTTCCAGAGTTCACCATACTGTAGTTATTCATGCAAGGGGACACAGCAGTTGCTGAGTCTATTGTCAGGAGTTGCTAATAATATCTATCAACAATGGGACCCAGCAGTCACATGACCTGAGGCCACATGAGAAGAGGTATAGGGTCAAGAACACTTCTGAATCTTGGCCGTAGTCCTGGGTTCCATCTTTTAAGATGGAGGCTGACAAGTCAAGAAGGGTTCAGAGAAAGGGGATCCAGGATGGTGAGAGGAGGATGCCAGCTCCCTGAGTACAAGGGATGTCATACTTCTATATTTTCGGTCTCAGAGCCCAGTACAGAGTTGGCACTTAATAAATGGTTGTTGAATGATTGGGGGATGGGTGCCATTGTGAAGGCTGACTGTAGAAGGGAAGACTTAGGAAGAGGACATGGGAGCTATTTTCAATTACCTGAAGAGCTAATATCTGGGAAATGCTTGGCATTAGAGAGTGGAACCAGGACCAATAGGTGGAAGTTTTAATGATAAATTTAGACTTGATTTAAGGGAAATTTTCTAAATAGAGCTATCGAAAAGTAGACTGAACCACCGCAGGAAAAACAGATTCTGCCTTACCTGAGCTCTCTTATTGAAGACGGAATGACTCTTGCCAGGGGATGTTGTAGAAGGAAGTCCTGTCCAGGTGCTTGATGGGCCATGAGATCTCTAAAGGATTCTGTGATTCTTATTCAAGTATTCAAAGAGCTGCCAAGGGAGAGGAGGGACTGGTTTGTTTGGTCCTGAAGCAACACACACACACACACACACACACACACACACACACACACACAC
The DNA here is from genome assembly GCA_028658325.1 of Potorous gilbertii. Classification (NCBI taxonomy): domain Eukaryota; kingdom Metazoa; phylum Chordata; class Mammalia; order Diprotodontia; family Potoroidae; genus Potorous; species Potorous gilbertii. The sequence goes on along the minus strand of CM053770.1, from coordinate 282,468,904 downwards.
ACACGTACACACACTCCCTTCTTCTCTTCGCTCACCCTGCCACCACTTTTAGCTTATATTCTTCCTTCCTAGTCACCTGAACCATTGCATTAATTTTTTCATTGACAAGTCTCCAAGTACCAAGCAACCACAGAGCTATCAACATTATTGTCTTAAAAGAAAAATTTAACCACATCATTCCCACTCCCCAATCTCATTCAATAAACTCCAGTGGCTCCCAGTCACATCCAGAATCAAATATAAATTTCCTCTGTATACATTATTTGAGGACCACCAATTTTGTTGAGCTGGAAGAGGTTCATTGCCATATTTGCCATAGGGTGATGAATCTTTTAGGTTAAGGGAACTCTTGAAGAGGAGAGACTGTGCTAGATGCTGGTAGAGAAGCTACCCACTCCATGAATCTGTGAATGCCAGTGATGAAATGTAATTGGTTGATAAATGGGAGGAGAGAGAGGAAAGAAGGCCACTACTGGAAAAGGTACACTGTGAATGGTTGGGCATAGTTTGGTGGGTGGTGAGGCTTAGAAATGGAATTAGCGCTATGTATTTGCTCTGTGATGTCTGAAGTGTGCAACATGTAAGATATGTCTGTTATGCGTGATGAGTGTGAGGTGTTATATATATGGTGTGTGTGGTGTGTATGGTATGTGCGTAAATGTGTATGTGTGTGCTAGGATTGCTATAATACATTAGATGTGTGTTTTATGCGATGTGTATAGTACGTATGCTCTGTGTTTGAGGTGTGAATGCAGTAAGGGACATGTGTGCTGTTTGTCTACCAGATATGGTCTCAGTCCCCTATAAGGCCTTTCCTGATCCCCTCAATGCTAGGGCTTCAACCCTCCAAAAACCAGCAGCAATTACCAAAGTATGACCCTGAACAAGTCCCAGCCTTTCAGAACTCCAGGCATCCAGGATGATGACCTGCATCCTACCTTGGTCAGTCCCCATCTTTATATTTGGTAAATGCTTACACGCATATGTCTTTTGAACCCCGCTTCAAAATTTCAGATCTTTTCCCTTATAGAGGTTGTGCTTATGTATTCTGATAGAGTATAAATGACTTGGGAGCAGGGACAATTTCATTTTTACTTATTTATCTCCCATACCTGGCACGTAGCAGGTGCTGAATCAGTGTTTGTTTGGGGTGCCTGCTGAGTGTGGGCATGAAGGCAGGAAGTTTGCCGGGCTGGATTTTGATGTGGGCTGTGTGTGTTGGCTGCGTTCCCCCTGTGTGTTACGGCAGGTGACTCCATGGATAAAGCGCCGGGCCTGGAGTCACAGGACCACGACTCAAATCTGGCCCTGGACTCTTGCTAGTTCTGCATCACTGAGCAAGTCACTTAATCTTGTTTGCCTCAGTTTCCTCATCTGTAAAATGGAGATAATAGCTCCAATAACCACAGAGTTGCATCAAATGGGATAATGATTGTAAAGTGCCTTGGCACAGTGTGGGCACACAGAGAGCACTGTGTACATGTGAGCTGTTGGTGTTATGTGTGACACATGTTGCGTGTGCTGAGTGTGAGGGGGGTCTCTGGGATAGGTGTGAGGGTGGTGGTGTCTGACGGGCATGAAGGGGGGTCCGCACGTTTGCGGGACATCTGGCTGGTGTCTGTGCTCGCTGTGTGATTGTGTCCTTAGGCAGACATAGTTATTGTGTGTGTGGTGTGGGGGAGAGGTGAGTGTGGTGAGTTGTGCGGGTGTTGTACATACGGTGTGTAGCATGCATGTGAATGTGTATGTGTGCGTTGTATGTAGTGTGTAGGCATGGTGAGTGTGGTATGTGGTGTGGAAGGTGTGATAAGTGTGGCGTGTGGCATGTGCGCTCACACGTGTGTGATGTGTGTGGTGTGTGTGTGATGTACGTGTCTGTGGTGTGTGTGGGGGTGTGTGTGTGATGTGTGTGTGTGAGATGTGTGTGTGTGTGTGATGTGTGTGATGTGCGTGGTGTGTGATGTGTGTGATGTGCGTGTGGTGTGTGGGTGATGTGCGTGTGATGTGTGTGTATGGACTGTGTGTGTGATGTGTGTAGTGTGTGCGTGATGTGTATGGGGTGTGTGTGATGTGTGTGGGGTGTGTGTGGTGTGTGGTGCGCGCGTGTGGTGTGTATGGTGTGTGGTGTGTGTGATGTGTGTATGGGGTGTGTGTGTGACGTGTGTCTGTGTGTGTCCGTGTGACGTGTGCGCCAACGCGCTTAAGGTTGAGATGAGGGAGTGGGGGGATAACGTCAGAGATGGGGGAGGAGTGTCCCCAGCGCGTGCCTGTGCGCGTGCGCGTGCGCGTAGCTCCGCCAGGCTCTCGGAAGGGGCCGCCCTTCTCCGGGTCGGGGCGGGCGCTCCTCCGCAGCCCCGGCGCAGTTACCTAGCAACAGGTCGGCGCCCGTCCAGGCGCGGCTTCGCCGCCAGGACGGGGGTGGGGGCCGGGCGTCGGCCAGAGTCGCGCACGCCGTGACGCTACGCGCCGGCGCGGTGCACGCTGGGATATTTAAGCCCTCCCCGCGGCGCGGAGCCGCGATGTCTCCGGCTGCGGCTTCGGCGGCGGCCGGGGCTGTGGCCGGGACCGAGACCGCGATAGGCGCCGGGGCCGGGGCCGAGCGGAACGAGCGGCGGCGGCGGGCCGCGGCGTCCGGGGGCGCCCGGGGCCCCTGGGTGCGGGCCCGGCCGGGCGGCGCGGCGGCGCTGCTGGGCCTGTCGCTGCTGGGCCTCGTGCTGTACCTGGTGCCGGCGGCGGCGGCGCTGGCCTGGCTGGGCGTGGGGGCCGCCGCGGCCTGGTGGGGCCTGAGCCCCCGGGAGTCGCCCCGGGGCCCCCTCGCCTCCGCCTCTCAGCCGCGGGCCCGCCGCCCCCCGCCGCCCGCCAAGGCCGCGGTTAACGGGGCCCCGCTGCAGTCGCCGCTCCGGGGCCCCGGGCCCGCCGCGCAGCCGCTGCCCATGGGCGGTTACCTGGGCAAGCCGGGCCCGCCGGAGCCCCCGCGGCGGGAGCGGCCGCCCCTGGCGCTCACGCCGCAGCTGCTGAGCCCGGCCCGCAGGCTCCACTTCAGGTAAGGCCGGGCCCCCGCGGGGCAGCCTGGGAGACAGCTGCGAGGGAGACCCCGCCCCTCACGGAGGGGGTCCCTCGGCGGGGAGCGGAGGGCTGGCTGGAAGTGCGCCCCGCCCCCACCCGGGCTCCCTCCCCCGGCCTTGCCCGCGGCCGGGCCGCGATGGGGGATCGTCTCTGGCCGGTGGGAGCCCCCGAGGAGGATGGACCCGGTGGGAGCAGACAGTGCGGCCGGAGGGACCGAGGCTTCGCACTGGGGGTGGGGGGGGCATGCTTCGTAGTCAGAGGTAGGCACATGCTTCTTCAGGCCCAGGGCAGGTAACGTGGGAGGGAACCCACTTAGGGGTTCAGGTCGGCAGGCCGGTGGGGGAGCCGAGGGTGCCTTTTGTCAGTCCCCTCTGGTCTCCCCTGTTTGAGGCTGCAGTGATAGATACCAAAGGAATGAAGCTGCCCCTTCCTAACACCGCACCCCCCCACTGCTAGTTCTTTCTATGCAGACTCCCGGGTTCTACAGAACAAATTCTTTTAAGGGGATTTGTTCCTCGAAATTTGGATTCAGTCAAAGAGCCCCCCTCACCCCGGGGACCTGGAGGGCTACCTGTGGTCCCAAGGCCGCAGGTTCCCCACCCTTGGTCTAGAACAAGAGTAAGATAAATCACGAACCATCTAAAATAACTTTTTTGTTTTTTTTTTTAATTCATCTCTTTAAGATCATTGCCTTCTTCCCTTGTAACTTAACAGGTGAATTTGGGGGATTTACAAAGAAAAACAATAAACATGAAAACAGGTATTATAGTATAAAATAAGCCACACACACGTTTAAAAATTCTTATTTTCCAGAAAAGAGATACAACGAGCAAATGCATGTTGAAAAGAGCTTTGTAAATAAAGGCATGGTCCTTGGTCCTCAAACTTTCTGAAGTTTGAGTATAAAACACTCTGTCTAAAAGACCCCAGGATACTGAGCGCTACATTCTTTCCCTATCCCACAGAAGCTCTGCAAGTCTTCTGTTTCTCTCGGACTGTGACAGATGTCAGGTCGCTGTCACACTCCACCATGAAGGGCAGAAACTTTTTGTGACTACACAGCTCAGTCTCCCTGAGAGTTGGAGTTCCTTGTCAATTGCTGTCTTTGGTGTAATGGCATCTTCCCCCTTCTCTGTCCAGGGACCACCTGACTACTCCTTACCGATTCCCATTAGCTCCACGGAGGAGATACCCAATTCAGCAGGCACAGTACTCTTCACTGGGGACCCTTCCCACTGTGTGTTGGGAAGGGTACCAGAGGAAAAACGTGCTCTCTGCCCGTAACTCCCACATGGTATCGAGCCCTGTAACTGTGAGGATTGCTCGCCCCGATCTACCCCGCTCCCCGTGAGTATGAGCCTTGTAACTTTATGTGTTTTTCAGAGGGGAAACTCACTTTGTATTGCTGGCATATACAGAGCTCATCTGGCAAAAGTGACCAAAAAACATGTTGGTAGAGAAAGGATAATAGTTTGCATTGATGCAAAGATTCCAGAGCATCCTTAGGAGAATGGAAAGAGCACCGATTCTCTGTGAGTCAGAGGATCCCACTTTATCTAAGTAGCCTTTGCTACTTAAACATATGGGACTTTGTCTCATAATTTTACTGGGCTCAGTTTCCTATTCTTCCAAATGAGAGGGATAGAATAGACAGCTTCTGAGGTCCTCTCTAGCTCTACAACTATGATCCTTTTTCATTTGGCCTCAAGGCCATCATTAAATGCTGCTGGCTATCCTTTGAATTGACAGACAGTAGATATCTCAGCTTCTAAGTAATCAGTAACCATTGCTTCTAGATTATGATGATCCTGTCTACACTGAGTGACATAATGGTATAATGGTCTGTCTCAGTAGCACTGGACTCCTGTCTTCCCATTGCAGGCTGGAGCAGGTTGTGAATTCAGCCATGCCTTCACCATCCAGTAATGCCCCAGACCCATGTGCAAAGGAGACTGTGATGAATGCACTCAAAGAGAGTCGGAAAAGGGCGGTGGAGGAGGATGATCAGATCTTCTGTGATGCCCAGGAAAACAAACGAAGGTGACAACTCAGTGGGACCAGGCAGGATTCTCCTGGGGACTGACTTTTAGGGTTTGGCAGAAGTGGGGTCCTGAGAGCTGGTTCTTCTTAATGAGTCTTAATCACTCCTTGATTTCAGCCTTCGCTTAAAAGTGGGACATAGTAGCACAACACTTAAGCCTTCCATGAGACAGCATGAGAAAGGGATTTTTCATAATATGTTGCTTTCCCCTAAGTATTGAGAATTATAATGCCAAGGACCTTGAAGAGCATTGTTGGCAATGCTCACATCCCCATCCCCTGGCCCTGAATTTTATTGTAAGAGGAGTTGACTCTGACAAGGTCATCTTCTTCTGACTGTTGGCCATCTCTCAGTGCCCAAGGTATTGCCAGGAATCTTAGCCTGTGCTATCAAGGAGTCACATAGTAGGCACAAGCCTTGGCAAAGAATGCTGAACTCTGAAAGGCTCAAACAGGACTGTCTGAGGTAACGTGAGTCATTCTTGAGCTTATTGGATAAGGTCTTGGACATGACAAAGACTCCTGCTCATATGCAGAGCAGGGGTGGGAGTAGCAGATGTGCAAGCTTCCTGGAGGAGTCTCTTCAGGTTCCCTGCTTTCCCCTCACCAGCCTTGCCAAAATACTCTGTCTCAGACAGCACACAGCCGAGTGTCTGATGCTATCTCAGCTTCTTATCCAGGAGCCTGACTCAAATAATCTTGAATGGAGGAAAAACTGGGTGTCCAAGTACCTGGAGCTGTGGCTTGTATGCAGCGAGCGGTAATTCATGACATCATAATTTAGAGTAGGTTTGGATCAGTAGGACGGGAACAAGAAAGTCAGTCCCAGTGAGGTTTCCAGGCTTCTGTTGACACATGAGCCTGAGCTCCGTAGCCCCGTCACTGTTTGTAAGACATCTTTTCTAAGAGGGGGAGCAGGAAGCACCGGTGTTGGCTCAGTGGGACAGGGCTGTGCTGGAGGGAGGGGCCATGGGGTCTACTGAGCAGGGCCTGGTGGGAGTTTGGTTTTGTGTTTTTTGGAGATATCCACATTCCACCCTTACAGCCCAGAGTGAAGGGGGTGGGTTAAAATGTCATTAGAATCCCCAGTGCTCTCTACTTAGTTGATACTTTATAATATACTGAACTGGATTCAATTTTATTTCGATAACAGCAGTCAAAGAAATGAACACCTTGGATTAGATCAACGTTCCAGGTGTTCAAGAAACTCGGTTTCCTGATTGAGAACATAGTAAATTCTTGATGGTATTTTGAAGCTCCTGAAATCATAGGAATATTATCACTGCCATCTTCCTTGCCCACCCTCTGTTGCCACCACCATCCCGCACACTACCAAGAAAAATCAGTTTAAGTGGATTTCTTGTCATTGCAGGCGCCATGACAGTAGTGGGAGCGGACACTCAGCTTTTGAACCTCTGGTTGCAAATGGAGCCCCAGCATCTCTTGTTCCCAAGTAAGTAAAAGTTCCCTTAATAGAATGTTTAGCAAGAAGGTAAACAGAGCCCGAGTCTAATCGATTCTCCCCAAACCTATACTCACTAAGAACATCAGACCTGATTAATTACCCAGTAATGAGAGGCAGCTAGGGAGAGCATTGAAGAGTACCTGCCCTGGAGTCAGGAAAACGTGAGTTCAAATCCAGCCTCAGACATTTGACACTTACTAGTTGTGTGACCTTGGACAAGTCACTTAACCCTGATTGCCTCGCCTCCCCCTTCCAAAAAGAGGGAAAAAAATTACCCAGTAACTATTTCTCTCTGATTATCATGTTGGTTCAGGGTCAGATCTGTCTCCCTTGGAGCCTTAAACTGGGTTAAGTTCCAGGCTCTGCCTAGCTGAATTGTTAGCAATCACATTAACATACTTCCTTCTCCTGAGTTACATAAAGAAAGAAGCCATGGCCATGTTAGAGGTAGCCTTGAGAAATGTCACTTTCCAAGAGTTGCCTGACTGCCTTTGTCCTCCCATTAGGCCTGGATCTCTGAAGAGAAGCCTCACTTCCCAGTGTGTGGAGGATAACTTGAATAAGAGATCCCGAACCTCTTCCACCAGCTCTCTGACCAGCGCCTCCCCAGGGGGCATCCCCAGCTCCATCCGAAACGCCATCACCAGCTCCTACAGCTCCACCAGAGGTTTCTCACAGGTACTGCCTTGAGGGTGACAGACCTTTGGTAGGGTTTGAGGTTGGTGGACAAGAATGGCAGCTGATCCATGCTGGTCAGCTTTCAGCTGTTGAAAGATGAGTCTGTCCTTTCTGTGAAACTCCTGATTTCAGAACTGAGAGACTAAGAAATTGCTCTTATTGATAAAGGAAAGGTTTTCCCTAGGGTTCAATGTGGGGATGTATAAATTAAGAGTCTTTAGAAAGTAGCACGGGTGACTCAGTTTCCTGTTAATTTCAAAAAACAAAAGGACTGGGAGAAGGTAAATATGAGTTATGTAAGGTACATGTTAAGACTGATCTCTTTATTCAGATTTAATTATTGGAATGATCTTTTGAAGTAGTCTAGAAGATAATCTTCCTGTCACAATGACCCTGAAAATAGACTAGACATGAAATACATTGCTGAATGTGAACTTGAGTGATCTTTGGCCTTTTCTGACTTACTAATTCTATTCCATTATCGCTTTGTTTAATTTTCAAGCCCCTAAGAAGTTCTCTGGATAGGCCCAGTTAGGGAACCCCAGCCCTCAGCCAGATCTTGGTTGGGTAGTACAGTCTGGGAGGACTTCTGGAGCTCACAGAAATTCTAACTGGAACCCTAAGACAGGTTAATTTTTCCAAAGCATTCCCTCTGTTAGCTTCTCTCCACTTTCATGGCTCTGTCCTAGTCACTAATACACGGCTCCACTCTGCCTCCTTCCACTCCATCACTCATGGAACTTTCCTAATTTCTCTGCCTTCGGTGTCTACTCCAAGTAAACCTGAGTACATCCTTGAGTATTTTCTCAAACATTTCTTCCACCTTCTTGCATTAACTTGAAAGAGGGCTTTCTCCTGAGGACATGAAATCCTTTCCAACACTCCACTAGAAACCATTCCATTTTTCCTTGACACTTAATTCACATTAATTCTTCATTCAGGTTCCCATTGCTGCTTTTACACTATTTACCACCATCTCTCACCTTATTTTTTCTTCAGAGTTCTCCTTTCACAGTGATCTCAGCATCTGTTTTGAAGTTTAACTCCTCCATCTCATCCCCAAAATTGTACATGGCAACAAAAACAACATTGAAAATAAAAATTCACACATGAGCCCTGTTCCCACTTACTGAAGCCCGTTTTCCTCATGATCACCCTGAAAGATGAGTAAGAGAAGGAATATTTCTATCCTTGTTTTCACAGAATTTGAGGGTTGGGAGAAGGCCCTGAACAGCCATTTAATTCAAATCATACGTAAATAGGAATCCTTGTTGTAACATATCCAGTAATTGGTCATCCATTTAGGGAGAATGAAGTAAAAGGGAATCCTTTCATAATGAGATTTATCTTTGGAAGAAATTTTTTTAAAAAAGGAAATAAATGGCATAGTCCCACTGATTATAGGCGACGGTTCTTTTTTGCTGTAAGTAGTGATTTGCAAATAGTCTTAATTGTAGTCTTTTCTGACTTAGACTGAGGAAGACTAGGAAGCGTTTTAGTGCTGCCGAAGTCTAATTAAGCAAATTGCTATTTTCATTTAGTCTTAAAATACCAATGTTCTTTCCCACCTCCTTCTGAATTTGTTGTTTCACTTGATAACTTCCTAAAATTTATGCTGGAGCATCATTAACAATGATGAAACCCTACTAAATCAATGTGTATTTGGTAGTGCAGTGCGAGTTGTTAAAGGACTTAACTTTTTCTAAGCCCAGATTAATGTCACAACTTTGAAACCAAGACATTCTTTGCCTTACTTTGAGTCACCTCTCAACATCCTGTTTGTAAAAAGCAAAAAACAAACAACTAATTACAGATTTTTTTGGAGACCAAATCTACCCTAAGAATTACCCTTACTGTATTATAATTACGCTACATAAAAAACTAGAGAGAGAAGACCTTTACTAAATGACCTACCTTTTCTAACAGCAGTCTGAATGGCCTACTTTTTTCCTGTTAGGAAATTTTTCATAGTTTTCATAAGATGCTTTGGGGGTAGAAGTTAGAGTAGGAAATGTTTGAAAGTATGAGATGAGGTGATAGTAACAATTGTGTGTACATATGTATGTACATGTATGGTAAATGGCTATAATACACTTGTCTATACATGTGTGTTTTAATCACTTTCCACATTGTCACTTGACTTTAAAAATAACCTTGTGATGTAGGGGAATGGTATATAATCCTATAAATTATATAACTGTTAAACATCATTTTATTCCTCTCCACAACATATATGCTTGAATTGAAAATTTTAAAAATTGCAGGTTTGTTGTTTGAGTGGGGTCAGACGCTGACTTTTTTGGAGGCCATGTATTCTAGCCTGCACTTAGTCAAGCAAAACCCTCCACAACACCCCTGACTAGTCTTCTCCACAACACCCCTGACTAGTGGTCATCTAGCTTTTGCTTGAAGATCTCCACTAAAGGGAAACTCGCTGCATTCATGTCTGGCGGGAATTAGGTAGCATGTTTCATCATTAGTCATTACGCAGATCAGTTACTAAGTCTTTCACAGTGACTCATCTTTACAGTAGTTACCATTGTATAAATGGTTCTCCTGATTTGACTTGCTGCCCTTTGCGTGGTTCATCAGGTCCTCCCAGGTTTCTCTGAAACAAACTCCATCATTTCTTACAGCACAATAGCATTCCATCACACTCATAAACCGTGGCTTATTCAGTTATTTCCCAGTTAATAGGCATCCATCACGGAACCTGCTGCTGTAAACACTTCTGCATATCCTTAGCATTGGTTTTGCCTAGGACTGACCAGCCCTCCCTCTGACTCACCCTTCTCCCTCTTGCTGCTTCACCTCTCTGGCCAGTGTGCATCCATGTTTTTCCCTCCTTTGAGAGTGAGGTTCAAGTGTCATCCACTTCATATCACAGTCTTCTTCTTTGCATAGATTGTGTGTAGGCATGATTATATCAGATAATTTTCTTTAACCTTCTTTTTCCTTCCTTGTGTATCCCTCTTCCGCTTTATTTTCTTTTTTCTTTCAAAATCGTTGAAACATAGTAGAACCATTCCCAGGTCTTTGTCTCAGACTCTCATGGAGTCATTGACTTCTTTTTGGTCCATGCTAATTCTAATTCTTAGGAAGTTTGTTGCTTGGGCAGGTTTTGTATCTCTTGGGCCAAACTGTTAATTCCCCTTTCCAGTTCTTTCTTCTCTAACTCTCATTTCTTTTGCAGTTTTTTCTTTAGGCACTCTCATTCCATTTGGAAAAACATGTTTTAACTTCTTGCTTCATAACTCTTTCAGGAAATCTAGTTGAATTTTGTGCCCAAGCTGTGCTTCTCTTTGAGGTTTGTTTGTGGATATTTGCTTAGAGTCCCTGGCTTCTGGGTTTGTGTCTTGGCATCCCTGGCATCATACTAGCTCTTTATGGTGGAATGCTTTTTGTTGTTGTTGTTTTCTTGTTCTCCCACACTTCCTAACCCTGGGCACTTCTGGAGGAAAGGTCTGTGCCCGTCCAGCTGCTTCTTTGGGTATGAAATGGTGCATTATTTCAGGATCTCAGGGACAGCTTAGACTGGAAAACCTTCAAACTTTCAGTGCTCCTAAAGTGCTATGATCCAGGGCAAATTCCCATCACTGCCTTTCTGGTGGGTCTGGATCTGAGCAACAGGCCCATTTCTGCTTTCGGTAGACTTCGGCTAGAGTCTCCTGGGAAGCTTTCTGAGTGATTGAATATAGGCTCCTTTTTGGTCTCGGATTCCCACCGGGCTTGATTTCTCTGCAGTTTTTCAGACTGGGCTAGGGGCTAGATCTGGAAACCCTGTTCTGCTCCTGGGGTCTGAGCCACAGGGCTGCTGCTGCTTCTGAACTTGGTTCTCGCTCAGAACAGTTTAGTTCGTACATCCACTGCTTACCTTAGAAACCCCCGTGCCCCACCTGGGACACAGCTGCCCTCCTCCATCAGCTGTGGATCTGCATCCAGGAACTGCCCCTCTTTGTGCAGCCTGTGGAAGTGTAGGCCGTGCCTCTGCTACATGATAGACTTCTTGACTCAGGGCACAGAACCTGTCCAGGTGCTGTCTCACTAGACCCTGTCCCCTGTGTCAGCAGACCTCTTGCGTTACCTACTTAGGCTGCCTTTTCCAAGCTCTCCTGGGTGTGTGGGGAAGGAAGGAGGTTGCTGTACTTCTTCCTGATGCTCTGCCACTTGGTCCACCTCCAAACCTTTCACCCCTTGATTTGTGTTATTTCTTAGGAGGTTTTGCTTGGCCTTCAACCTAAATCTGCCTCTTTGTAACTTACGCTGCTGTTCTCAGGCCTATTCTCTGTTGTCAGCAGGCTCATACATGTTCCGTGTGATGTCAACCTGTGAGTAAAGTTACCTGCTTTTTGGTAGAGTCTTAACATTGACTTTGTTTGGGTTTCAGTTGTGGAAGAGGAGCGGCCCCAGCACCTCACCCCTCTCCAGCCCCGCCTCGTCTCGCTCCCAGACCCCAGAGAGGCCTACCAAGAAAGCACGGTAACTGCCTTGAACATGGTCCATATGCTTGATCCCCAAGGGATCCAAGAGTCCTTTTGGGCCAGTGAAGAAGGAGCAAAGTTGCCAGGTTGACCAGGGTAGCCAGAGTCCCCCCACAGTTGCAGAATGGTGAGAAAAGAAGGAGAACTCAGGGACTAAAGAAAATTCTCATTACCCTTACCTTTGTCCTTGAGCAATATTGATTGAATTAGCAGGTTCCCAAAACACAAGATTTAGAGCTGAAAAGTCACCTTAGAAATCAAGGCCCCTGTATTTTTTATAGAAAACAGGCCGAGCAAAGTAAAGTATCATGTAGATACTTTAGAAGAGATGTTCCCATGAGGGTGTACACTCTCAGGTTCTGTCTCCTTCCTCTGCCCACATGCCTAATTGCTTGGGGGCAGTGTGGTATGGTAGACTTGGGTTTGAGTCCAGTTTCTTGGACTAGTGTGGCCATAAGCAAGTCAGTTAAACTCTGTAAGCCTTAGTTTCCTCGTTTTTAAAATGGAGGTAATGGGATTCTAGTGCCCACAGGGTGATTGCAAAGGTTGGAAGGGAGAATATATATCAAGTGCTAAGGAGATTTTAAAAGGCTCTGTGGAGTCAGTTGAATAATGGTTACACTATGTGGAGGATGGACAGGTTGGGGTGGAGGGAACACAAGCGGTCCTCCAGGATTCCCTTGGCCTGCTGGCTATTTCCTGCTTCATCAAGAGGCAGGCCTGGAGTCAGTGCATTCACTACCGTTTGTGTCCCTTCTTTAAGAACAGTGAAACTTTCCATGTTGGCTTCTCCTTATCTCCTTTCAGGTCTCAAGTGCTAAGTTAAGATTTTTGCCAAGAGTAAAGCATTTCCTGTGGACCCTGTTAGCATCAACCTTTTCTCTTAGCCACTTATGAGAATCATTGAAAATGTAGTGGTTGGATGAGTGTGTTTGGCAGCTAGCAGTGTATTAAGAGTTACTGGGAACAACAGCCACCAGAGACTTGGGATCATGGTCTTATTCTAGATTTAGGGGTTACTGGCTTAGTGACATTTCAAGCCAGTGCCTTTTTTCTTTGTCCAGAAAGTCTTGCTTAAGTGAGTCTGACTTTTTTTTCTCCACAGCGAAGAAGAGTTTCACCAGTCTAGCTGTTTGACCCCCATGACCTCAGACAAGGAATCTGTGGCAGAGAAGGGTTAGTTAAGGGGCAGGGGGGTACAGTCAGTGGGAGGAATCAGGAGAGCTCTCAGTATAGCAGGAAGCAGGGCCCTAGTTTTAAGGGGAGGGATGTGGGACATCAAGCAACTTCTGACAGCTGTGGTTAATGAAATTTTGAATAAGCCTAAGTGTCCATTCCTGGCTCTTGGAAACCATCAAGCCAACACCTTCCAAGAGCTGTGGAGGGTGTGACAGCCAGGCCTTGCATTGGGAAGACCTGGGGCAGAGAGACAAAGCAGGACAAAGCAGCACTTTGGGGTAGAAGAGATGGCGAAAAGTTGACAGTTAACACTGCTGTGTCTCTTTTTTTAGTGATGGATACCCCCACTTGGAAGAAACAGAGCTCCTGGAGCACCCCACCCACCTCTGGGAATGCTGGGAAGCGAAAACGCAAAGTTCAGTTATTGGCTTCTCGGCGAGGGGATCAGCTCACCTTGGTACAGTGTCCTCCATGGAGCCCCCCCTGGCCTTTTCTCCCGAAAAGCTCTAGGCTCAGCTACCTACTTTGGTGTTTCATGGGAAGGCCCAGCCCAGCCTCCAGGACATTCCCCATTTCCCTTACATAAATCCGAAGGGTCTTCATCCCTGCTGTTCTCAAAGTCTCCTTGGAGCCCCCATTGTCTCACACATCTTACCCAGGCCAACAGGACCCATAGTGCACCAGGAGGGTCCTTACTGGTTTGCCCTTCTGATAGGCTTGACTGTGTCTTTGATTCTGACAGCCTCCACCTCCCCAGCTCGGTTACTCGATCACTGCTGAAGACCTAGACTTGGAAAAGAAGGCTGCATTGCAGTGGTTTAACAAAGTCCTGGAGGAGAAGACAGGTAAAGGACTTAGGTAGCATCCAACCACCCATGAGAAAGAGTTCCCTTCTGAATTTGAAGGAATCTCTTTTCCCAGAGGGAGGGGGGTCAGAAACTTCCAGTTGCCTTTAGAATTAAGTCTCATCCGAGATGCAGACCTGGGTTCTTTTTGTCTCATTTTCCTGTGAAAGTTGGAGAGCACTAGATACCAGCCTTCCTTAGCACAGAGAACAGGCCTCCTTCTAGAGATGAGATTTCCTCCACTCCATAGGCCTCAGAGAAGCCACAAATGTATATATCAAGGGTTCAGTCAGAGTTAGGGGGAAGCTCATATGAAGTAATAGAATTGGAAACACTTGTGAAGCTAATCCTCGAACATGTAACATGGAAAGCCCAGGAATGCTCAGGAGCCCTGTGATTTATAACCCTTTATTGGTTTAGAGCTCTCTGACTTTCAAAGGAGACTCATTTCTAAACGTTTTCCTCTCTTAGATTCCCCTTCTGTCTCTGTCGCAGAGACCTCCCCCGCCCCTCGGCCTCTTTCCTTCGCTTTACCATCCCCAGAGACGACTTCCTCCTCATCAGCTGCTCTTCCAGCTTCCAGTGCCAACCCTCTGCTGGACAGTCTGAAGAAGATGCAGAATTCTCCAAGCCCACCAGCCCTCACAGGTGAGAAGGGACTTGTTGCAGGCGTCTCAGTCTCTCCCTGTTTGGATGAGGGAGTGGAGGCAGGGCCCTCTGCTCCCAGCGTCCCTCTGTCATAGCTAAGCAAATCAGGAGATAAACAAGGTCCGAACGAGGGTGCTCCCTCAAGGGCCAGAGTGCTGTTTTTGAGGTTTATACCAGCGTGCTGCTTGATTGGGCCCAGGGTCTTTCTCTTTTTGACTGTAAAGTTGGTCTATTAATTTGAGGGAAGTGTCAATTTTTGAGACTGCTGCGAGGACTTTTTTCTGGGGGAGTGGAGTCCTTTCTACTTCCTGACATGTCTCTCTCTTGTCTTTCCCAGACCCAGCTGGAGCCACCAATGCTGCAACACCTTCCCCATTGAAGCCAGCCAACCTTCCTGCTACTATAGGGCCCCCTGCTGCCAGCTCTTCAGCCTCCAAGCCCCTGTTGACTTCCCCAGCTACCCTCACCATCACTACCGCCAGCCAGGCCTCCCCAGCACCTGTGTCGGACAGTTCTACCAAGCCATCCCCCATTGTTTCCCCCAAACCAAGCATCCTCTTTGGAATGCTGAGTTCCCCATCTCTAACTTCCACAGCTCCCGCTACCTCCACAGCTCCCGCTGCCTCCACAGCTCCTGCTGCTTCCACAGCTCCTGCTGCTTCCACAGCTCCCGCTGCTTCCACAGCTCCCACTGCTTCCACTCCCGCTTCCGTGGCTGCTTCAGCTTCTCCTCCTGCCACTCCCATGTTCAAACCCATTTTTGGGGTTCCCCCTAAAATGGAGAGTGGGGCTTCTTTGTCAGCTGCTCGCCCTGCCACAGCTCCTGTGTCTTGTGGCTCTGTCCTCCCCACAGCCCCCAGCACCTCCACCACAACCTTTAAGCCCATTTTTGGTAGCATGGGCCCCCCCACATCAGTGCCCTTGACCTCAGCTTCCCCTTTCCTGAAGCAGCCCTCTTCTGTAGCCCCCACCACAGCTGTTACCAGTGCCGTCTTGGCACCCCTGTTTAGTGGCCTCCCCAGCATCCAGCCAGCTGCGGCCCCTGCCACTGCTGCCACGACCGCCTCTAGCGGGACCACTAACTCCAGCTCCAAGCCCATCTTTAGTTTTGGGCTGAGCAGCTTGGCCAGTACCACAGTCAGCACTGTTGCCACCACCACTAGCTCTCCAGCAGCAGCCGCCACCACCACCACCACCACCACCACCACCACCACCACCACCACACCCTCCCTAGCACAGCCTTTCCTCTTTGGGGCTGTTCCTGCCTCTGGTACCAGCTTCACCCCGTCCACTGCTTCCCTTTTCCAGTTCAACAAACCCGCTGCCACCACCACCACCACCACCAGTGCAGCAACATCCTCTGCAACCTTTGGTGGCACACAGACGGCCCCCAGCAGCACTGCTGGCTTTGCGTTTGGTGGGACCGTCACCACAGCTACCCCACCAACCACCAGCAAAGTGACATTAACATTTGGGCCCACCACCACCACCACTGCTGCATTCAGCACTTCCTTTGGCTCCAGTGTCAAGACAATGCCACCCCCACCCTACCCAGGAGCTGCCTCTCAGCCTGCCTTTGGGACTTCTGATGGGCAGCAGCAGCAGGGGGCCAACAAAGCAGGCCCTGTAGCAAGTTTCAGTAGCACGTTCAGCTTTGGGGGTTCAGCAGCCTCAAACCCAGCCCTTCCCCAGCCCACCTTTGGCAGTGCTGCTCAGCCAACCTTTGGCGGAGCAAAGCCCCCCACCTCTTTTGGCACCCCTGCCAGCACACAGCCAACATTTGGCAGCACCAACACAGGCTTCTCTTTTGGCACAACCACCTCCTCCAGCTTTGGGGCCACTACACAGACCACCAGCAGTGGCACCAACAGCTCCATGTTTAGCAGTATGACCCTGGCCCCCTTCACTTTTGGGAGCTCCACGCCTGTGGGTAGCAGCGGGGGCTTTGGAGCCAGCACAGCTGTCCCTGGAACCAGCTCAAGCACTGCAGCATTCAGCTTTGGAGCAAGTCAGAGCGGGGCAGCCAATGCTACTGCCCCATTTGGAGGTACCTTGAACCAGAACCCCCTGGGCACCCCAAATCAGAGCACACCCTTTGCCTTCAGTGTGGCCAATACCACCGAAAACAAGCCTGTGTTTGGAGGTAAGTTTGGAGGAGGGGAGGTCTCCTGGGGCCCTCATTCAGAAAGCAGCTTTTGAGCCCCCTTTGGGGGATCTTTAGAGATCACCTAGTTTGGCCCCTTCTTTGAGGGAGCCCAGAGAGCCTCAAAGACTGTGGCCAAATACTGTCCTAAGTCTTGGCGTGCAAAACTAGGCTGACCTGGGCTTTCAGACCTTCTCTACTGAGGTAGCCATCAGAGTTCTGGTCTGGGTCTGTACCATTGTGGGCACGTTGTCTCACTGACTCCTGGCTGTGCTTGCTCAGTCACCTATCCCTCCAGTGACCAACCAGCATAGGCATCTGTGAACCTGTTACCCAGGGTTTTGGTGGGGTTGTCATGAAATGTGTACCACAAACTGTGCATAATGTTCTCAGTTGTTGTCTCTTTTTAGGCACAAGCTCAGTGGGCAGTAGTCTTTCCTTTGGGACCCCGACTACGCCAGCCCAGGGCTTTGTGGGAGCAGGGCCATCTTTCGGTAAGTACACTTGGCTGAGGAGGATTGAAGGGGGGGAGGGGGAATTCCTTGTCATTCCTGGTCTTGTTCATTCCCTGTGTTATCTCAATATCCTTGCTTCTTGTGGAGGCCTGGAGTGGAGTCAGTCACTTCTCATTATTTTGGGAATGAAATCCCATTGGTTGGGATACACGGGGGAGGAGGAAGGAGGGACTTGGGGGGCCAGGCATCCTTTCTCAGAGAACCCAGTCTGATGCATGTCGGATCCATCCCTAGGACCATCGACCCCTTCATTTTCCATTGGTGCAGGATCCAAGACCCCTGGGGCCAGACAGCGACTCCAGGCCCGGAGACAGCATACCCGAAAGAAATAACCTGTCTTGGCCCCTCCTCCCAAACCTTTTCCTTCCTTTCCTACCCCCACCCCCTTGGCTCCTGCTGTGAAGAGCCTCATCCCTGTCCCCTGTTTTTGTACAGCAAGCCCACCCCAGCCCCTGCCCCCACTTCTCTAGCAGCGGCTGCCAAGAAGGTGGCTGCCCTAGAAGTGGCTCGGTGGAAACAAACCCTTTTTACTTGAACAGTTCCACTGCTGAAACTGGAGAAACTTGTGTACATATCGTCAGCCTTGCCTTTCCTTTCCTGACTTGTCTCCTTGTTGTGTGTGTGTGTCTGTCAGCTTGGCCAAGGAATCCCTTTTCTTTGTTCTGTGCCCTGCCTGGCCTCTGGAGGGACCTTCAGTCCCGGGCACGGGGAGGGCTTGGCCCTGAGCCTCCCAGCTCTCCTCCCGCCCCACATAGCCACACAGGCAGGCTTCCTGCTCCTTTCGCCTTGGGTCTTGATTCCTGCTCCTTGGACTTTGTCCCTTTTCATGGTGTTGGTCTGGCTTGGGTTTTGCTTGGGGGAAGACTCCAGGAATTGGGAGAAGCCTCTGTGAAGGCTTCTCGATCTCCCCTTTTCCAGCATAGCCCTTAAGAGCTCAGGAGTGGCTGTTAGCCAACAAAAGAGGAAAGCATTTTCCCTTGGAGCCCGTTGGCCAGCAAGGGAGCAGGACAGATACCACACCGCTGCTCTTGGCTTCTCTCCCTTTCCTCCCCAGTACTGTTTTTTGTTTTCTGGGTTTGTCTGTATAAAGTTGTGTACTGTCAGTGTTGCTCTGTCTGATGCTCATTGAATCGAGTTTGGAGGAAAATTTGACTTGTGTGAGTGGCGGCATGTTGGTAGTGCCGGACTTGATGTTAATCTTGGGGTCCAGGAGTTTCCCACAGAAACTGGACCCACTCAATTGGATGTGGAATGTGGCCATGAGATGCTGCACGTGCTGAATGACTCCTGAATTTTCAAACAGTGTTTTGACTTGAAGGGATGGCAGCGCAGGAAGGGCTAAGGCCCAAGGGACAGGGTGCTGTGAATGTAAGCAGAGGATGAGACCCCTCCCCCCTTGCTTTGGGCTCCCCTACACACAGACACACACCCATGTTCCTCACACACACCTTTGTGATCTCACAGTAGGGCAAGGTTTAGTGGATAATCTTATTTTACTGCTGGGTTGCATGCCTTTTTGGGTTCGGGGGGAAGGGGAAGGTGAGGCGGGTCATCATGGAGGAGCCTCTCCTCAGTAAGGGGGAGCCTGCTCCAGGCAGCCTTCTTCTGGTTCCTTTGGGCCAAGAAGGAAAGCCCTATTACACAATAGGTGAGCTCCACAGCAGCCTTCCAGATCCCACTTGTTACAAATTGGGCCCATCCTCTCAATACCAACTCAACCCAGAGCCCCCTCTCCCTGGCCCAGGAGCCTTGCTGCTCTGCCATCACTTTTGGGAGAAGTGTGAATGTGTGTGGGTGATTTGCCTAAGTCTAAATTTAAGAAAAAGAAAAAAAAGAAATATTTAAACATTTTTTTAACAAAATAAAATTTATTTTTATATTTAAGCTAAATTGCCTTTTGAATTCCTTCAAGCTTGGTTCATTGAGGCTGTGAGAAAGTACAAAGCTGTTGTCCAGAAATTAGCTTAACAGTGAGATCTGGGGGAAGAGGGAGCCTGACACTGCCTAGGGGAGGGAGAGCTCACTCAGACTCCCTTTTCACCCAGGGAATCGTTCTGTAAAACGTACTTAATTCTTTTCTAATAATGTGATGTATGTGAATGTGGCTAGGGCAAGGTTTCCCCCTGTGATAGCAGCTCTGGTGGCAGGAGAAGGGCACTGAAAGGGCCCTTGAGCTCCATCTTAAGTCTGTCTGAACCACTGCTCAGTCCCACAAGGACCCTGAATCAGATCAGATCAGCCTTTTCAAGGCAGTGGTGGCTTCAAGAAGCCTGTTCATTATGAGGACAGCCCAGAGATCTGCCCACACCCACCCAGCTCCTGGCCTCAGCCCTGTGCAGGTACATGCACGAGACCCGGACAGGAACAGGAGCCAAAACTTTCCATAAGACCCTGTTCCTGTTGAGTCTGCTGGGAATTTAGTGTGAATGTGCAATTTTTTTTTTCCTTGCTTCTTATAATGTCATTGATTTTAAAAATAAACAAAACTGTGATCTCCAGCATATCCATCCTGTCTTTTTTTTCCCACACGGGGAAGGGCAGGCTTGGATTTTTCACAAAGGTAGAAAGAGAAGTGAACTGCCCGGGACAGAGGAGTGGGTAACATAGCCTGGGTTCATGGAGTTAATGTATTTTGCCGCCGCCGTTTCTTTTTCTTGGGAGCCACATTGGGCACGGGTTCTCCAGCCAGTGATTGTGGTTCTGGAGCTGAGCTAGAGGGAGAATACAAAGTTAGACCTTCCCAGGACACCCTAAGTCTTCACCCACAAGAGCCCAAACACTCACCTTTTCCCATCTGCCCGTTCCAGTACAGCAACAAAGAAGCCTCCCGTGAGTGTGGCTTGAGGAGATGCCCGGATACAGTGTTGTGCACCTGGGAAGGTGCTGAGGCCTCTCTGGGGCCACAGAGGTAATGCATGGATGAGCCTGGGAGAAGGGGTGGAAATCAGGAGAGCCCGCCACACACCGACCCCCTCCCTAATGGAAGGCCATGTCATGAAGCAGGCCCCTGCCCTAAAATACCTAAAGGTGCCAGGGTTCTGCTCCAGGACATCTCGGACCACATCTTCATTCTCTTCCTGGCACACGGAGCAGGTTGAGTAAACCACACGCTGCAGGGCCGGGAAGGAGAGGGCATGGCTCAGGGCACGGCGCTGAAACCCAGCCAGAGCATGCAGACGTTTCTGGCTGGGGCTACCTGCACCAGGTTCCTCCAGCTGCCTTGCTGCCATGCCTGGAGAAAGACAAGATGTATTTGTCACACAACGTGCTTGGGGAATCTCACCCAACCCTCATAGAGCTGTGGGAAGAAAAAGCTGGTCCACAGAGAAGTAAAACAAAGCAGTTTGAGGTTTGAATTCCACTCCTGACTGCAGAGCCAGTGTTCTCTCCACTGCACCAACACAAAGGAATTCTTGCAGAAAGTGGCACCTAAGCTGAGCTTTAAACATGACTGGAAAATCCAAACGCCAGAGGTTCCGGGGTTGGGCCTTCCTGACCCTGAGGGTAGCTAGTATAAAATTGTGGAGTGGAACAGGCCATCCATAGATGTGAAGAAGGAACAGGAAATCCCATGTGAATCGGTCATAAGTCAAGAGGAACTAAACCTCCAGAGGCCCCCAGAACCCTCCCTTACAAGTCTCCCTTGACCTCTGAAGCCCTCAGCGTCACTTTTTCCCTTCTGTCTAAAGAGCTCCCTGAGGTTCTTGCCATCTCACCAGAACCACTGCAGGAAGGGTCCAACAAGATGTACTGGACCCGGCTGTAACGTGGGTCAGAAGGCGATACAGACAGAAAGTCCTCGTTGGCTATCTCACAGCAAGAGACTCCAGCCCTGGTCAACATTGTGGCCATGGTGGCTAGTCGCCCAGCATCCAAGTCAAAAGCAAAGATTTTCCTATAAAGGAAATCGGCAAGTCAGCTCCAAGAGCACAGACAAAGCATAGGGACAGAAAGGGAAAAGGACTTCTGCCAAAAGGGAGCCTGCAGTGTGGCCGGGGAGGAGGGAGATGGCCATGAAGTCAATGAAGAACCACCAGAACCCTCAGGGAAAGGTTCTTTCTAAAGGAGCCTAAGGACTCAAAAGATGCAAGGCTTACTAGCTCTGAATGGGACCATTTCAGCTGAGCCTATTTCCTCATCTGTAAAAAGGGAAATCACGAGCCTTCCTCTCAACTTCACAATCCTCACCCTACAGCTAGGATGGACCTTGAAGGTCTCCTAGTCCAACCCCCTTACTTGACAGAGGAGAAGAGCCAGGCCCAGAGACAGTAAGGTACTTTCTCCAACCTCACAAAGCCAAAATGTCTGCACTGAGATTTGAACTCATGCCTTCCTGACTCCGGGTCCATGATACCTCTCAAACGAGGCATGGAGAAAGGCAAAGCTGTTAACAATGCCTTGATTCCTATCCCTGGAATTTCCCATCCAACATCCTGCCATCTAGATCCCACAGGTGAAGGGTGCAGACCCAAAAGTCCCTAGTTCAGAACCAGGTTTTTAAAGGACACCATCATCCAGGACACTATCAATCTCCAGTCACCAAATGCCCCTAAATTTTCTTTCCGGTCGGGAGATAGTCTAGGCTGTCTTCTCTCCTGGCCTCACCCCTTGTTTTTCAGCAGAGCAGCCAGGTGGCTTGTCTTATTGCCTGGAGCAGCACAGGCATCGATGACATGGGAGCCAGGTGGAGGGGCCAGCAGCATGGCTGGGAGGCAGCTTGCCTGGTGGGGGCAAGACATCACAACTGAGTGAAACACCCCTCCCCCCAGCCTCTTCTCCCATCCCCTTTCTTCCCCACTTCAGTGTGATCCTCTCCTCCTGACCTTGTCTTGCAGGATGAGATGGCCAACCTGATACAGTGGGTGCTTATGGAAGTCAGTGCCCGAAGAAAATACAAGCAATTCTGGGAACAGTGAGTCCAGAAAAAAAACTTTCCCCCGTAAGGCACGCAGTTCATCTGATCTGTCAGGAAGAGAAGGAAAGCAGCCTGTGAAGTGGCCAGAGAACAGCCACCTCCTACCCTCCCCCATCCAAATGCCCTGGAACCAGGAGGCCACTCTTACCCACAAGCACGACCCTGATAGGAGTAGCCCTCTCGCTTAAAGTAGTCAATGGTGTCATCGAGGGTGGTCTTGAGTGTGTTTACTCGAACAAATCGAGGAAGCTGCACCGCTACAGACAGGGGAAAAGGCACTGGGACTCCCCTCCATGGCCTCCCCAAGCAGCCAGTTCCAGCCACTTCCCAGAGTTCACACTCACCCTGCGCCACCCCAGGAGCTGACTCCAGGAGGTCCTCATTTCGGCTCACACAGCGCTTCACCTTGAGCCGGGCAAACTCTGCCTGCAGCCTTGCTTTATGCCGGGACAGCACTGGCTTCCATCTACCTCCACCTCGTAACCCCCGGCCCAGCAGCAGTTCATACACTAGGACCTGAAATGGGACTGTTGGTTTGAGCCAAGCCACCAAGCATCACAACAACCACCTTTAACCTTGGGCTAATATCATTTGTAAAATGAAGGAACTGGATCAGATGGCCTCAGAGGTCCTTTCCAGGTCTCTCCTCCTCACCATGACCGTGTCCATGAGCCTCTGACCTCTTCTCTTGTCTACATAAACTCAATGAGCCAGGCTCCAAAAGGTAAGTCAGTCAAGAACCATTTATTAAATTTGTAAGAAGAGCCTTTGGGGTCAACTGTAATCTACTCTTCCTACTCAATAACCATTTGTTGAGCACCTACTATGTGTGTGGCACTGTGGGAGAGCCCAAAGACCAAAGACAAAATGAAACTGCCCTCAAAGATCTTTATTCCATCTGGGAAGCAACATGTATACAAGCGCAGGTATCATAAACACAAGTTAATTTAGGGGTGAAAGCACTAATGGGGGGGAAGGATCAGGAAAGATTCCCTGTGGAAGGTAGGGATTGAGCTGAGCCTTTAGAGGAAGCTACACGCAGTTAGGCTGGTAGGGAGGTGCATTCGGAGCCAGAGGCCCCTCTGTGCCAAACCACAGGCCCAAAGCGTCACAGAATCACAGATCCCTGCTGCAAGATAACCCAGGAACTACCTAGTCCAAACCTTTCATTTTACAAATGAAACTCAGACCCCGGCAAGGGATGAGGCTTGCCCAAGATCACAAACGCCATAAATATCGGGGTGAGATTTGAGCCTAGGTCCTCTGGCCCCAAAGTCACTGCTCCAGAGACTTTCCACTGTACCTGCCCAGGTAAGCTCTGGATCCCATATTCATCCCTCCCAGTCTAACAAGGACATGACATGACATGACTTCGGGGCATTTACAGGGAACGTGGGTGGGTGTGTGGGTACGGGCCCCGCGTAGGCAGGGGGTACGTGGGCAGGGGGTAGGCCCGTGCTCGTTGCCGACCTAAGCCTCACCTTGGCCAGGTGTGGCTTCAGCTTCTTCTCTGCCTCCAGGAGCCCGGCGCTGCGGATCACCGCGTCCAGCACAGTCGAATAGCGCTGCGTCTCGCAGACAAGAGCGTACAGCTGCCGGACGTTCTGGGGCCCGGGAGCGGGGAGGAGAGGCGGGCATCAGGCGCGCTCCCCGGCCCCGGACACCCCCGCCCCTGACCCGCGGACACCCGGCCCAAGCCTAACCACGATCCGCTCCTGACTCGCGGACACCCGGCCCAAGCCTAACCACGATCCGCTCCTGCCTTCCCGCCGCAGTACCTGGAAGCGGCTGCTATAGACCAGGCTCTTAAGGGAGCCCTGCTGTGCCTCTAGCCCCGAGAGGACCGCGGCCGCGGCTCCGTACAGCGCCATGGGCCTCCTCCTCCTCCGACTCCCGATTCCGGCCCCGCGGGGCCCCACGTGGCCGCCCCAACCGCTGCGCAGGCGCGCCACACCTCCTCAACCGGATTTGACCCGCCAGGCTGTGTCTCCGCCCCCTTCTGATCAATTCCTCACTCCCCACGTCTCATTGGTCGGAATTTCCTGGCACCGCCCTCCGCCGCCCTGGAGAAGCTGGTCTTAGCTTTAGAGCGGAAGGTTTCTTAGAAGCCGGCTCCTCACTTTGCTGAGACTACTGAAGACGTGGGGAAATGATTTACTCGAGTAGCGTCTGTGCAAGTTCTGAACCTAGACCTTCCTGACTCCAAAGTGCAAGCAAGGCATTAGCATTTATTAAGCGCCAACTGTATGCTGGACACTGTGCTAAACTGGACCTCCAAAGGCAAAACCAATCCCCTCCCTCAAGGAACTAACCTCTTGTAGGCATTTCTCATGATCTTTGTAAGTGTATGGCTTTGTGTAAGTGTATTTGCATGTTGGCTCTCCTATGAGAGTGTAAGCTTGGGGACAAGGGCTGTCTGTCTTCGGATCCCTAGGACTTGGCACAGTACCTGGCACATAGTAGGTCCTTAATAGGTGATTGATCATGAGACTTGGTAAGTTGGAGATAATCAATAGAGGGCAGGCATTGGGTCAAGGAAGTCTGGGAATGGTAGGATGTGAAGGAAGCCAGGAGGATCAGGAGCATTGCAGGCATGGGGACAAGTCAGTGGAAATGTACTGGAATTAGGAGATGGGTATGCAGGGCAAGTCAGTGTGAAAAGACTGGAAGGGTCAGAGGAAGGACTTTGAATGCTGGAGGACCTGTATTTGATAGTAAAGGGGGAGTCTGTTGAATGAGACAGTGGAGGTGAAGGTGACATGGTAAGACCTGCCCTTTACGGCAGCTGAGTGGAAGACTGACTGCAACAGGTTGAGACTGGAGTCAGGGAACCCCTCCAGCAGCCATTGCACTAGACTGGTATTAGGGGAGGGAGGGCAGCAGGGTCCAGGGAGAGGACGGAAGGAGACTTATTGGAGAAGTATTGCAGAGATGAAGTCAACGGGAATTTACAATAGATTGAATCTAGGACAAGAGTGAGAGCTTCCCAAATTGAAAAGTTCAGAATCTAGAAAACTTATTCCCCTGTGTGGGAAGATGCCCTTTATCTCTTGGGCCATCCCTCCTGAATCTTCTCACTCCCCTTCGGTCTCTTTCTGACTCAAAGGATCATAGGATCTAGATCTAAAAGCCCCCTTATCTCACCTCCCAGTCTTACAGATGAGAAAACTGAGACCTTGCCCAAAGGATTTTTTAGCTTTTATAAGCACACAAAGCTGGGATTTGTTCTCTAGCCTAGTGCTCCCTTCCACTACTGAAGACATACTAGTTATCTTAGTAGTTAGGGCATTGGGTGAATGGGCCAAGTCACTAGCTCAGTCTCAGAAGGAGATGGTCAGCTCAGATGCCCAGGTTAAATTCCGCCCCCCCCCCATTTAAATGAATAAATGAAGGATCGTTTAAAAGCCTTTATTAAGCACCTACTATGTGCAAACACAGTACTAAGAGCTGGAGGATACAAGTAGAAAAGATAGACCCTGTTCTTTCTAGCTTCAAAGAAGTCCAGGGCACTTAGCAGTGACCACCCTCCCCAGGCCATGATCACTCAAGCTTCTGGGCTAACTTGCCAGTGCCTCAGGACCAAGGTCAAGTGCCAACTTTTTCCTGGAGGCCTTCCCTGAGGATGCCAGCCCCCACTGGGACTCAAAGGATGGAGCTTTAAAGGCTGCAGGAGTGAATTATTTTCTTTAAACCAAAAAGATTGGGAGAGGATTATGAGCATTGGCCTGTATTATGCTGAATAGAGAAGAGGAGCTATAGGAAGCATCTGGGATCCCCTCTCTTCAGGAACATCTTCCTGCTTTATTAGTCAACAAGCATTTGTTAAGTACCTACTGTATGTCAGGCACTAGGCTGGGCTCTGGGGATACAAGGAAGCAGGCTTTGCCTTCAGGAGGTTTATATTTTACCAGGGAAAGCTGAATCATTTTATTTTAGCAGATGCAGGTCATGCAATCTGGTTTTGAGGGGGGTTGGGGTTTTCCTTTTTTGGCCCCAAATCATAAAAGAGCTAGGGCCTCCCGACCAAGGAAGATGGCACTTCTAGTGCACGGAAGCCAAGGGCCTGAGGACGCCTGTCCCCTGTCATGGGCCTGCCAACGTCTACAATTTGGTATGCTCCAGTGGGGGAAGGTGGCCAGGTCCCGGAGGCTGGGGAAGAACCATGGGAAGGGAATTGTTGCCCCGTTCATGCCAGCAAGTATCCAGTATGGGGTAAAGTTTGCCTTGGAAATCAGCCTGGAAAGTGTAGAGGGGCTGGAGGCCCTCAGGACGGTCTGCATCAAAAAAAGTGAGCTCCCCCTGTTCATAGTGGAGATACACACCTATCCTATGAGGGTGGCCAGCCACGGGCAGGGGCACTCGTGGGCACTGAAAGGCCTCATACCCCCGGCCTTCCTTGAGCCCAATCATCCACACCCCATGCTCTGGGGACTTGGTCAACTTGCCCTTTCGGCTGGCGGTGCCCTTGATGACCCCCAGCCGCCAGTGACTCTTGCTGCCTACCACCACCTCCCAGTAGTGTCGGCCACAGGAAAAGCCTCGGCTGGTGAGGACGCAGGTGTTGTAGTCAAAGCCATCAGGATGGCTGGCACACCTCTGAGACAGGAGGCCACACTGTACCACTGTATTCCCTTTGGAGAGCTGGAGGAGCGGGTGGGCCGTAGCTGGGTCCAATTTCAGAGTCTCCATGGCTGAGGAAGGAGAACCCACAAAGACCTGGTCAGACCACAGCAAGACAAGGTTTCTCCCTATGTCTGGGCTCTGGCCACATCTTTGAATGTGACTGCCAAAGCCTCCATCTGACCCCATCATTCCTCCAGAGTCAAATATAAACTCCTCTCCATGGAATCTGAATTACTAGGCTCCTAATGCCTTTCCTGTATATAACATGTATACATGTTTTATATATATATATTTTACAAATTATATATATATAATCATATACATACATATTTTCCCATAACACACTGTGTTCTAACCAGCCTGGACTTCTTGTTCTTCACACATGATACTCAATCTTCCACCTCCCTGACTTTTAACAGGCTGCCACACATGCCTGAAATGCACTTCCCTCCTTACATAGGCCTTGTTGAATCCTATAAGCTTCCACATGAGGCCTTTTCTGACCCCCTAAGCTTTGCTCTTTCCCTCCTCCCAAGATTCCTTTGTGTACATCTCACATATATACCTATTGTCTTTTCACCGTCAGCTTTGCATCCCTGGTGACCATGACAATGCCTGATACCTGGTGAGCACTAAATAAACTCTGACTGTGCAAGCTGGTGCTCAGCAGTGCCCAAGCTGGGACTGCTTTCTTGCAGTAACTCACCTGGCAGAACCTTACGGAACAACCGTTTCCACACCGTCATTTTGAGGTCAGCCGGGTGGAAGCCAGGCTTGAAGGAGACAGCGTTGAAGGTCCCCTCCAGAGGCAGCATCTGCTGGAGCTTTGTGCTGAGAAGAACACAGATGGAGAGACCGCAGAGAAGACCAGGTGTGATTGAGTGGCAGTACTGCTTCCCTTTGCTGGGGGCTCATAGCTGAGGATTTGGGGGCCCAGATCAGGGAGGGAAGGAAATAGGGAGCAGGGATCCAAGCTGGAGGATCCCAAGATCCTAGAGTGAGAGCTGGCAGGGACCACTGAGTCCGACCCCCTCATCTTACAGGTAAGAAGACTGAGGTCAAGGAGGTAAAGTGACTTGAACCAAGTCACACAGGCAGAAAAGCATCAGAGGTGGGCTCTGAGGCCAGGTTCTCTGACTCTTGTAACAGTCCCTGCCAAGATGCCAGGAGGCTTCTCTGCTCCTGAAGGCCTGACTGCTGAAGGGAAAATGGGGAACAGGGAATGAAGGAGCCAGGGATGAGAAAGAGGGGTGCTCTGGCCCATGCTATTGGCACCCTCTGAATGTGAATACCCTGGATCAAAGCCCCCACCAATCTGCCCTAGTTAAATCTCTGGGTACAACTTCTCCCCGACCTAAACTCATGTAGTCCTTCATCCACCATAGGATTCTACCTGAGACCCCTTTCTGACTGAATTCATAGCTCCAGGGATGGAGATTTATGCAACAAAGGTCACATAACTGAGGAAAAGGCGTGTGTATATGTCTCATGTCTATATATCTTATATGTGTGTATATACATACATGCATATATGTGTGCGTATGTGTGTGTGTACAAATATATAGTCATAATTTCCCTCCCACCAACTCCGATTCCCCGCCGAGTACTTGAGCTCAGACAGGTCAGCTTTCTTTTCTAATTCCTTCAGACATGTCTCATGACCTGCCAACTTACTGTCCCTTCCATTAGAATGAATTCTCAACGCTTAAGCTGATGGGCACATAATAAAGCCTTAATAAACACTTTATTGAACTCTCTGTTGAAAGAGAAGACCATACATTGTACATCCATGTACATGTGTATGTGCCCATATGTGTTATAGTACACCTATATGTATGTCTATGTTCCTAAAGGCCATTACAAGTGAGGCTGGGATCTTGATTTAGCCCCTAGCCAGATGACAGGACCAGGCCATTTCCTGGGCTTCTTCTCCATCCCTCCTCCTCATGTCTGGACAGTCCCCAAAGGCCTGCCTCCCTCTCTCCCCACCAGGGTACTTACCTGGAGGCCATGGCATGGTATTTCTATAAAAAAAGAGAGATGAGGTGGTTAAGACATGGGAAGGCTCCCTCAGAAGCTATTAGCAACAGTTTGCTGGGCGGGAATTGTGGTTGGTGACAGAGGGAGGGAACCCTTGGAAGGGGGAGTTGGCTGGTTAGATACCCCACATCCAAAGGTCCCCCTTACTGGCGCCTACTACACACCAGGTATTGTGTATACACAGGGCATTCTAAGGCAAAGCCCATTCCTGCCTTCTGGGATCCCCCTCCTAGGCATTCTTGACTGTTCTGCTTATACTGGCCACTCCTCCACTTGAACATCAATTCCTTGAGAGAAGGGTCCATTCCATCTTTATAGCTGGATACTTGTGTGTGGAGCCAAGTAGCAAACATTTAAATGACATCGAATGAGACAACATCCACAGAGTGGTCTGTAGACCTAACAGTGTTATATGAATGCTAGATATTGTAATAATTAGGTTATTAAATACTTTTTAAGTTGAATTAAATGGTGTCTTCTTTTCTATCCTCACCCTTGGACATAATGGAGGGCAGGGACCATTTCGTTTTTGTCCTTATACCCTCAGCTTGGCACTAAGTCCCTAAAGAATGTTTGTTTGTTACCTGACTGACGGACTGATGGGCTATGCCTTTCTCTGGCTCACCTGGATGAAGTCAAGATGACTTTCCTCACTCAGCTGCTCCAAGACTTGTTCCGCCTGGTTCAGCCGCTCCCGTGCACCCTGGGCCTGCTCCAGCTGGATGTCCATGGAGGCCACAAGGCCTCGCTTGTGACACTCTATGCCCTCCAGACATCGGGCCTTCTCCTCATCCACCAAGCGGTGTAACTCCTGGAACTCTCTCCGGATCACCCAGCTGAAGACATCGGACTCATTCTAAGGGAAGGAGCACAGCCTGTCTCAGCCCAGCCCTTACTTTGGTTTGGGCCAGAAGACAGCAGCTCACAGCAAGAGTATGGGACAGATCTAGACTGGCCTGGGAGAGTCTGGGTCATCCCACCCCCTCATTATACAGAGGGAGAAATGGAGACTCCAGAGATATGACTTCCCCCTCGGCTCCCAGGGTCTTGGACTCCATCTGTAAGGAAGTTTAGAGTCATCAGCCCAACCCCTCGTTTTATATAAGAGAATACTGAGTCCCAGGGAAGTGATGTGATTTGCGCAAGGTCATGGTGAGAAGCAGAGAGAGGATCTGAACCCAGGATCTCTGACTGCATTGCTCTTTACCCTGTGTCATGCTGCTTCCTTTGGCACACATGTACAACCTATGTAAAGTATGAGACCTACAGGCAAGTGACATTATCCCTCTAGGACAGGGAGATGTTGTAAGAGGTGACAAAACAGTTGACCAGTCAATCAACAAGCCCTGTGCCAAGAATGTCTTTTCTAAGAAGCAGATGTTCTGTACCCAGCATCCCCTCCTTTTCCCGACTGCATTCACTGATATGGGCCAGTCCTGGTGCTACTGGGTAGAGCTCCCTGAGCCACCCTGGCCCAGGCACCAAAAGGAATTATAACCGAGCTGACCAGAAGGTGGCACAAGCTGGTCATTCCAAACCCCTTACTGGAGAAGGGCCTTTCATGTCAGCTTCAGACTCGATCTTGGCCCCAAGGCCCTGGGGCTAACCCACCACTTACAGTCAGTGAGATCCTAGATGCAGAGGGGAGGCAAGGCCATGCCTACATATGAGGTCAGAGCCTGGTTCAAAGGTCACTTCCAATGCTTCCTACTGGGTGACTTTGAGGAGGTTCCCTAACCTCCCTTGGCCTCAAGCTTCTTCATCTGTAAAATGGGGAGGAGGAGTGCCTAGGCAGTACTAGCCCTCCTTGTTTTACAAAGAAGTAGCAAAGTGACTCCTCCAAGGTCACACAGGTATTAGGAGTCAGGGATGGGTTTGGAATCTGATGCTTCCCCACATCCCTCCTAGGCCTGCTCTGGATCTTCATTTGACTTTTGTGACACCAGGAGACAGGAGTGCCCATCTGAGGCAGGGGAATAGTGCTCACAGCAATCCGGGTTCTGTTGTTCCCTAGTCTGATGATCTGTTCCTTCAGATTTTCCTTCTGTTGTTTCAGGTCAGAGATGAGGCCTGAGAGCTCTTCCTGGGGGAGGAAGCCAAAGCAGAACCCATGAGCACCAGGGAAATCATCTGACCTCAGGTGTTAGGACCACAGGTCACAGAGCCTGTCCCTTTCATTCCACAGAGGAGAAAGCCAAGGCCCAACAAAGCTAACTGATTTGTGCCTGGGCACATAGCCAGTGTCAAAAATGGGATTAGAAGCCAGGCCTTTCTAACTCCACGCCAGCACCCAAAGAACCCATCAGAACCAGGGCAGACTTAAAATGTGCAGGTTTTGTGTATTTCCCACATTTCTTCAGGCTCAGAAGATGAGAGAGGGAGACAGAGACAGAGAGAGACAGAGACAGAGAGAGAGGACTTCAGAGGCCATCTAGCCAGCCTTCTCATTTTACAGATGAGAAAACTGAGGCCAGAGGAGATTAAATGAACTTGCCTGTGTCACACAGATGGTAATCAGTCAATTCAAGTCAGGCCAAAGAGCATTTATGAAGCTCCTATTATGTGCCAGGCATTGTGACACCAGCACAAAGAACGAAACAATTTCAGGTGAGCTTCGTAGAATCACCAAAACTGAGAGTTGGAAGGGACCTGAGTGGAGGAAAGAGAGAGAGCAGCAGGCGCCAGCAGGGTTAGGAAGGGCTTCCCATAGGAGGTGGCTGCTGAGCCTTAGAAGGAAACGAGGGGGTGTCAACGATGAAGTCAGGAGGGAATGCATGCCAAAGAGCCCATGCAAAAAAATATTTCAGTCAAAAGACTGAAACCACTACTGACCAGGATGGAGGAAAGCCACACTGTCAGTCCTGGCAAAGGTCCTCACAGTAACTACAAAAAATGGCCAACAGCTGGAGGGAGAGGGTGCTTCCTTTATACCAGCCTGCTCTAAGTCCCCAAAACTTTCTCTCACCATATGGAGATAAGTGGGAGCTCAGAAGCGGCTCTTTGGATACACTGGGCTTCCTCATCTCAGCTCCTGTATCCATATGCTTCGAGGTGATGCCTGTGCTCACCGAACTCCCCTGACCTCTGCACACCTCCCACTGACATCCAGGACCCACACATGGGCTGGAGATGCACACTCTGCCTTTCACGTAGCTCTTTCTCTTTCCCAGACGACTGAGGGATCCAGGACATTTCCAGACCCTGTCAGTCACTCTTCCTAGCATCCCCTTGTGAACACCCTTTGCCTCTTCAGCTTCCTTCCATACGTTTCTAAAGTAATAGGGGGCAGAAATCCCCCCTACCTCACGGGTGCCCTCTCTGGCTCCTTGGCCTCATATCTACTTTGGTCTCACTCAAAAATGCAAGATATCTCAATAGATGAAATTTTGACCAAAAGTCTTCAGCAAATGTTAACCTATTTATTGGATTCCTGAAAGTTTGGAGACTGGTTGAAAAAAATTAAGGATTTAGTTAGATACTCATTAGGCCAGAGAGTTTTAACGACCAATTTTTATTTCTTTATTGGTTTTTCATTGGCAGGGGCTAGTTGTTCCTTTTGCATTTCTGCCCCTAGTGAGTCCCCTTGACCAAACCCTCTGTGAGCTATAATTACATAAATAATTACGACCACTATGCCAAAGAGTGAGCCCTTAGCTTGGGGAATACACAGAAATGGGAATTTCCCAGATCTCAGCCCAAGCAAGGCCTTAAGTAAGATAAAAGCCAAGCATTTCAGTCTTGAGTTGTGTCATCCTCACAAAGTCCAGGTTGGTCGGAGCCTGAGAACTTGGTTGGCCTAGGAGTAACATCTCCTTTTACGAAATGTCCACTGATCACTCATCTCTTAGCTTTCTCTGTCTGCTAACTGCTTACTTTAACTGTCTCACTCCAAAGCTTATCCTCATTGAAAAGGAAACCCTGCCCTGCTCCCCATCATCTCCCACAAACATCCATTAGGTTAAGCTGCCTGTTCTCTTCTCTGTGAACTCTCCAAGGTATGGGTGGCAGCTGAGTGGGAACAGCTGGTGGCCCTGCAGGCTCAGGCACACAGGCACCCCGCTTCACCTGCTTTCTCAGCCTTGAACACAGAGTCTGGGATTATCTAATGGCCAGGACCTATCTTTTCTGACTAGGGAGATAAGCAGCTTCCTACCTTCAGGCGGCTGTATACGGTGGAGACAGGTGTGACCTGGTGCTGTCGATGGGAGCCCAGAAGACCACAGAGGCCACAGATGAGCTCTCTGTCCCTCTCACAGAAAAGGCTGAGTGGGTTCTGGTGATGGGTACAGACGCTCAGCTCCCGCTCACCTGGGAGGTGCAAGGCTTCAATCACTTGAGCCAGGGAGACGTTAGGCGGGGAGCTGCTGACATCGGGCACCACTTGCCGGCACACAGGGCAGAAGAGCTGGCTTCCCAAGTGGTGGGCTAAAGAGTTCAGACAATCTTTGCAGTAGGAATGGCCACACTGCAGCATCAGGGGTTCTTTAAAGACCTCCAGACAAACAGGACATTGAAGCCCATTTGCCAAACCTGGGTCCTTCACCTGCAGCGCCATCCAGACTTTCCAAGCTGAAAAACAAGATCCGAAGTGACCCCTGTCATAGTCCACTCCCAGAGTTGGGACTAGGGCAGTTAACCAGGTGCACAACATGGAGAGAGGGAAGGACACACACGGCACTTTTCCAGTATTTCTTTTTGACACTTTCTATTTGAATACACTTTCGACATTCACTTTTTACTGTTTGTAGTAGATAGAGCCCTGAACTTGGAGTTCAAATTCTACCTCAGACATTTACTATGGTATGATTCTGGGTCAAGCCTCTTTTGTTTGCTGCCCAAGGTCTAACCTAGCTGAGTTTAAAGTGGTTTATTTCATTATTTTTAAATTTTACTATTTATAGTTTTACTATTTCACTTTCATTGTTGTCTCCCCTGTCTTAGAAATGAAGGCGCCTGCCTCCCAGAGCTTTTATGAGGAGTGGATGAGAAAATATTTGTAAAAATGCTTTGTAAGCCTTAAGGAGCCATGGACATGAATGCTATTATCATTTTTATTTCATTAATGGGAGTGCTTTTTATACAGTTCCTCCTCCGCCTTGATTGGCAACCCTTCTACAGCTTAATGTCTGTGGCCAAAAACTGACATCACCCCCTTATCAAACTTAGCTGGGCTGGGCCCTGGGCAGCAAACAGAAGTCTTCTGAAGCCTTTCCAGCTTCTGCACGAGAGAGCTCATGAGCCTGTATCGGAAAGTACAGGAGTCATGTGGGGTTCTGGGGTTTGCAGAGGCCAAGCCCCACACCTTCTGCTTTCAGGCCAGATGTGAAAGGAGATCATTTTCAGACACAGGTCACAGAGTTCCTTCTACATATTTTAATTCCTCGTTGTTTATTTTACCTTCCATTTTAAAGAAATGTCCTTGTTTCTTGATGCTATGTGAGGATCTATTACATTTGTATGATAGACTTAAAGATGAAAGGGGCCTAGAGTCCATCTATTACAACCCTGCCCATTTTATAGATGAAGAAACTGAGGCCTGGAGAAGTTAAGTAATTTGCCCAAGGTCACCTAGGCATCTGAACCCAAGTCTCGCTAACTCCATTTTGCCACTCCCTATCAAATCTCCTAGCCTGCCAGTCAGAGCCTTTAGGAACTGTCATCTCCATTTGGCTTCTGGTCCTGCTGCCACCCACTCCCTTATAACATAAATGACCAAAACAACAAGAATTGAGCAACCAGTTATCCAACAATGGAAGCATCCTCCTTGCCCACTCGTCTTTATTCTGCTGAGAGGAGAGGGTGCTATGTGCTATGTGCTCCCTAAGGAGGGTTACTGAGTTTTCTCCCTTTCAGGATGTTTTCATGAATTCTTTTTCTTCCCATTTCTATCTCAGCAAGTTCATACAAATTTTCCTGTTCCTCTGAATTCCTCATATCCATCTTTATTTTACCGTGTAGTACTATTTTTTTTAGCTTATATACCACAGTTTGTTCAGTCACTCACCAATCTGGGGAGGGAGGGGCCTAATTTGTTGCTTATTTATTTAAATATGTTTAATGCCAGAATCTTCTGCTACTGATGCCATGTGTTTCTATATTGTTCAGTAAGCCAATGGGGTACAGTTGAGGCTCAAAGCTTTGGGCCTCCCAACATGGAAGCTTGGAAGCTATTTTCAAGCCTGACCTAGAATGTTCAAATACCTTGTCCTGGCTATACTCCCACCCTAGTTTCTCTCTCTGATCCTTTAAGAGTCCCAAGGGTTAGGGGATGTTTTAGAAGGAAGGATGCCCATTCAGAATGTGCGGTTGAGTCATTTTTCAATTGTGTCCAATTCTTCCTAACTCCATTTGGGGTTTTCTTGGCAAAGATACAGGAATGATTTGCCATGTTCTTCTCCAGCTCATTTGGCTGAAGGGGCAACTGAGGCAAATGGGGTTAAAGGGACTTGTCCAGAGTCACACAGCAAGTAAGTGTCTGAGACCAAATTTGAACCCATGAAAATGAGTCTTCTTGACTCTAGGCCTGGCACTCTATGCACTGTGACACCACCTACCTGCCCATTTGGAGTGTAGACAAAAGCCTTGGGCTGGACATGAATTCAAGTCCTAGCTGTATCTGTCACTATCTCTTCGACACTGGTTATCCCAGAACACCAGATTTCAAGTTAGACTAGACACCAACAGCCATACCCTCTCAAAGCATCTTGTTTATAATGTCTAGCCCCTGTGTTAGGCCTCCTAGGGATCCTTCTATCTCCTGGTCTTGGATAGTTCTAATAATCAAATTTCTTCCTACTTCCAAACCAGAATTTACTTCCTTGTGACTTCCATCAATCACTCATCTTCCCAGTCTCTCTGAGGATCAACACAAGCCTCCTCCATATACAAATGCCCAGATCAAATATTCAAGTATTTGAGGACCATGGTCACCTTCTTCCCTGGGTTTTCTCTCCAACTTGAACATTCCCAGTTCCTCCAAATGATCCTTACATGGCATAAATTTCACCATCTTGGTTTTTCTCCTCTGGACACTTTCCAACTCAACCGTGTCCTTCCCAAACTGAATGCAAGACTTTAGATGTGGTCTGACGAAGGCAGAGGATGATGGGGACTTTTGTCCCCTTATTTCTAAAAGCTCTTTGGCTTCTCTTAATGTAGCCTAAGACCACCTAAGCCTTCTTGGCTCCCATACTTAAATAGAGCTTGAAGAGGGGTTTAGTTTCTTTGTCTGTAAAATGAATGAGGTTGATTAAACTGATCTTCAAGGTTCCTCCTAGCTCTGTGATCCCATGACAAAGATTTTGAAGGTCTCTTCTGGTTCTATGATTATAGATCAGCACAAAAAAACAAGAAAACAACCAAGTAGGAGGAGCCATCTTGCTGATAAAATTGATAATACCCACCAATCCTGCTCACTGAGCTCTTGGAAGCAGAAACAAGCTGGGATTATGGTTTTAAGACACAAAAGTCAGGGTTCAGGTCCAATCAATGCTTGTGCTATCCATCTTCTACACGGAGATAATACTTTCTGATACCTGGAAGAGCTAGTTGTCCCTAATAATTAAATTAATAATAATAGCATTTGGGTAGGTGTATATATATTGTATATATATTGGAGAGATAGGTACTGGTATTGTTCCCATTTTGCAGTTGAAGAAACTGAGGCAAACAGGTGAAGTGACTTGGGTCATACAGGTAGTAAGTGTCTTAGGCAGAATTTAAACTACGAATTTCCTAACTCCTGGTTCAGTGCTCTAGCCACTGGGCTATCAACTAGAGCCAACTGTGAAACCCTAGTGGTTCTGTGACTGTGGGCAAGTCATTTAACCTCTTCATGCTCTAGGAAACTTCCTGAGACTATCAACTGGAGATAGAGTGCTAACCTGCATTGATACAGGAAGGGTCCTTGCGTTCGAGTTCCTTAGAACAGTGAAATTAATCCAGTCCCTATCACTACCTAAATAGGGCTTTGAGGCTAAGGCTTTACCTACATCATCTCCTTTGATCACAAACAGCCTCTGGAAGCAACATGCGACAGGCATTATTTTTCCCGTTTTAGAGATGAAGGAACGTAGGCTTGGGCACAAGGGGTAGTCACTTACTTTTGTCAGAGGTGGAATCCGAACTCAGGTCTTAATTCTCCAAATCCAGCATTCTTTCCTCTACAATTTACTACTTTTTAATGTAATCTGTAGCATATTTCCAAGTGACTGGATTCGGTGACCCCCAGGCAACAAAAAACCAAGAAGTGAATTGCCTGCAGTCATTCCCCACGGAGCTGGGAAGGCAATCTCCAACCCTGACTGGCTACTTCCTAGCACCTCCAGACTCGCATTATTGCCTCTCTGACTGCCGCAGCCTCTTTCTTCCACAGGGAGCTGGGACCACAAGACAAAATGGTGGGCATACCCTCCTGCCGACTGATCCACGCCGCTTCTCATT
Organism: Potorous gilbertii; assembly: GCA_028658325.1. NCBI lineage: Eukaryota > Metazoa > Chordata > Mammalia > Diprotodontia > Potoroidae > Potorous > Potorous gilbertii. Next base: position 282,431,824 of record CM053770.1, on the reverse strand, counting down.
TCCTGGCAACTCTCCCTTCCCACCCCAAGGCGAGGGGGAAAGTCACTGGGAATCAAATGAAAACAAATCTTGGTCACAGGACTGAGGTGCCTGCCACAGGCTGCCCCAGCTCTGATAGGAACAGCTCAGGTGCATGCTTGAGTTAAAGCAGGGAGAATGAAGGGTAAAGGGTGGGGCAAGGCAAGAAATAGGGCTGTGGGGAGGGCTCCCCTCTGCACTATTCCTTTAGGAATACTGGAAGTTGGTGGGAGGGGAGGATTTAGCAGTGGAAGGGACCTCACAGATCAGCTTCTCCTCAACCCTCATTTTACAGAGGTTTGAAAAGCTTAACATGCCATACAAATGTGAAGCTGTGATTGGAAAGGATGAACCAGCCACATGATAGAGGGATGAAGGATGGACCAGGGATGTGCTCAGAGTATCTGGAGACACTGGTATCAGGCAGGGGTAGCCCCCATCCTCACCCTAGGACGACCTTCTTTGAGGACTTGGACCAGAGTCATATGGGCTGGGGATTATGATCTCCATGGCAGGGAGGGAAAGGCAGGGAAGAGAGGACCCAAAACCAGACTATCAGAAAGCCACCCCAGGTGGTGACTGAGCCAGGGTAGGAGGACTACCCAAGGTCACCCAGTGAGCAAGGATCAAGATTCCAATCCAGCCCCCTGTACTTTCCACCACATCCAACTGCTTCTTCTACAAATTGATAATGAAAACAAAAATAATAGTGAATATTTACACAGTCCTATTATGTGCTAAGCACACATGCTAGGCGCTTTACCATTACTATCTTACTGACTCTTCACAACAACCCAAGGAGGAAGGAGGTGCTATTATCGTCCCCATTTTACAGATGAAACTGAGGTAAACAACGATTAAATGACAAAGTCACATAGTAAGCATTTGAGGCAGGATTTGAATTTTTGTCTTAACTCCAGATCCACAGCCCACCTCCCTTAGGCAACTTCTAAGATTACATAAATTGCAGAGAAGGTGCCAACCACCTTTGGTGGAGGGAGTGTTCCCACCGGGAAGTCCTGCGTACAATGACATCACAGAACTGCTGGGTCTGGGTTTTCTCCATGGCAGGGCTGCGTATGACCCAAAGGCTTAATCCATTCTTGTTGATGCCCCTGTATAGCAAGCTGCAGCCCCAGCTCCCAGCCCTGGGCTAATCAGTGTCTGACTTATTACAGCTGTAGGGGCAGAGTCTGGAGGAGAGCTGGGGTGGGGGAGGGGTAAGTGAAACTGACGATGCTCTTCTGGGCCTAGGGAAACACGTGCTTTACAACCTACGCCTTACCCAACCCTGGGCGATGATTGGCTGCGAGGCTCACACGGAGAATCAGTGGGAGACGGCTGATTGGTTGGGCGGGGTGCGTGTGGGCGGGAGCCGGGGGCCATCTCAGGAGCCTGCGCCGTTGGCTCTGCGCATGCGCTCTCTGGAGTAACAGCTGCCACTGTCGTCTTATAGGCTCGAGGACGAGATGGCGGAGCCTCAGGTGACGTCTCTGAACGACTTGATGCCGGCCCTGGACCGCGAAGGCACGGGAGAGCTGGTGCGCGCGGAGGGGGACCTTGAGGGAGGGGGGTTTGCCTTTCGGAACTCCAATTTTACAGAAAGGGAAACTGGGGCACAGAGTGGTCACGTGACTTGCTCCAGCGCCCCTTACTAGGGGGCGGAAAGAAAGCTGGGAATTGGGATTTGGAGGAGGCAGTTTAAGTTTCCTCTGTAAAATGGGGGAGTAGGGTGGACTAGAGGGGCCCCGGGTCTTTCCAGCTCTGTGATCCTGTGAAATTTACTTACTACTCCTCTCCCCTGCCTCAGTTTCCTTCCTTGTAAATGGGGGATAGGCGGAGAGTTCCGGGCCCTTAACAACTCTAGGATCCTATGATATTGTCACTTCCTCCTACCTCAGTTTTTTTTCTGTAAAGTTGGGAGGTGGGGGATAGAGCGCCCTGGCCCCTTCCAGCTCTATGATTAACACTTTTTAGGACTAAATTTAGATCCTGATTGCTTCCTCCACGTGTGACCCCTGCTGCCCCTCTAGGGGTAAGGGGGGATAAGGCTTGGGCTCTTGGGGTAATGACCTGCTTCTTCTCTGACTGCCCCCTTACAGTCTCCCTACCAGAGATTGAGCCAGCGGATGCAGGACGTCACGGGAGACAGAGGAGTGTTAAAGGAGGTCATCCGTGAGGGGGCCGGAGACTTGGTGACCCCGGATGCTTCCGTGTTAGGTATGACCAGCCCCTGGGTGCACTCACTTTGGCAGAGGAGTCAAACCAATATGAATGTTTTCCTGGTATTCTAGAGCATCAAACCTTGTTTGGGTACTTAGGATAGGGCCATCTATACAGGACATAAAGCCTGTGAAAAATCTGGGCAGTGCTGGGCATAGAGGTAGCCAGTTAGGGGATCCCTGGCCAAGGGGCCAGACAGTGTGCCAGAGACCCAACACCTTCTTTTGCCATCTACTTTGGGGAAGTACAGTCTCCCGGCTAGAATGGCCATAGCTGCTTCTGTTTTTGGGCTGACTTAGCTCATGGATTCGGTCCCATGTAAGTTTCACTGGCTTTCTCTCATGATCAATTTCAGTGAAATACTCTGGGTATCTGGAGCACATGGACAAACCCTTCGACACCAACTGCTATAGGAAGATCCCTCGGCTAATGAAACTCGGAGAAGGTGAGGGCAAGCCTGGGGACTGGGGATGGCCGTGCTGTTTGCTTTAGGCTAAGTTGTGACAGTTTTGACCCACAGATCCACCATATGTTGGATGAATCCTTTGTGTTGGTTTTTCTCATAGGAGGGATCGATGGTGTGGAGCTGTATATCCTTTCATCTCCCATTTCAGCTTGTGACCAAGAAATTTATGAAATAAGCAGTATCATACAATTCCATCCAATCCCCCCCAGCCTCCATTCAGTACCTTCTCCATACCAGGCTAACTGTGCCAAGTGTTGAGAGACACAGAATGAAAGCAGCCTTCTGAGAAACCACAAGGATGTGTATGCAGGAGGGAGGGAGTACCAGAGACAGAGGGGATGAGGAGAGGCTTTCCAGAGGACTCTGGTTTAAGCTGAGTCTCAGAGGTGAGGAGGAAGTAGAAGCCAGTTAGGCTGGATTGTTGAGTAAGTACATAAAGGGCAGTAACCAGATAACTAAGTAGTAATCATTTATATTAAGCTCCTGTGTGCCAAGCATTGCTCCGAGGAAGAAACCTTTTGCCTATTTGGAAGATAGCATGTATATAAGTAAATGTAGATAGCATCAGTTTTCTTTTGGTGGGGGGGGGGGGCGGGGAGAGCATTTGCAGGTGGGAGAAAGGGTCAGAAAAGGGTAGTTTGTTTGTTGTTTTGGTTTTTGCTTGAGCAAAATCTTGAAGGAAGGAAGGGATTCTCTAAGGGGAGATGAAGTGGGATTGTGTGCCAGACAGGTTGGCAGATGAAAGGTGGGAGTGTTGCATGTGAGGAAGAGCATACAGTGTAGTCTGACTGGTCTGTGGCATTATTGTCAAATCAAGTTCCAAAGATGGCTTGGGGCCAGACTGGAAAAAGATGGGAGTTTATATTTGATTCTGGAGTCAGTTTTAGAGGAAGCCTTCTGACTTGAGTAGGAGAGTGATGCATATCAGGTGAATGATTTTAAAAATTTTATTTCACTTAAAGCAAGTGAAATTCACTTAAAACTCCTTCCCATTCTTCCAGTCCTCCTCCCCATATTGGGGGAAAAAAAGAAATTCTTATAACAAATATGCTGTCACTCAAAACAGATGCCTGCATTGGTCCTCTCCAGAAGTTTGTATTTCATCTGTGCCCTAAGTTCATTGCTTCTCCATCAGGAGGCAGGTGGCAGGCCTCGTATTAGGCCTCTGCAGCTGGGATCTGGAGTTACATTGACCAGAATCCTTAAGTCTTTCAAAGTCCTTTGCCTTTATAGTATTATCCTTATTGGGTCTGTCAGTTCTTAAAAGAGCTCCCAGGTTTCTCTAAGAGAAAACTGTCCCTTTGACCATTCCTTCTGACGTAGGAGACTTCATGATGTTCACATCCCATAACATGATTAGACCAGTTGATGGACACCCCTTTAGTGTCTAGTTCTCTGCCATTACAGAAAAGAATGTCTTGCAAATAATTTTGTATATGTGGGTCCTTTTCCTCGTCTATCTCCTGGAAGTGTAGGCCCAGTAGAGGTGTTGCTGTGTGTATATACAGTTTAGTGACTTGGGACATAGTTCCAAATAGTTTTCCTCAGTGACTGATAGGTAATAGTTTAGGTAACTGTGGAGTGGGAGGCAGGGAGATTAAAAACAGCATCCATTTAGAAGGCTGTTAGAATAGTTGAGGTGAGAAGACCCATGACAGATTGCTGGGGAAACCGTAGTTACCATTTAGAACAGGGACTCAAATGCCTGGCTTCTCTTTCATTGGTATTAGCCTCTGATCCTCAGAGTGAACCCACCTGAACAGTCATTTGATGCGTAATTGATGACAGGTTTATTTTATTTTCGTCCTTTGGAAAGATGGGAATAGACAGGCTTAAATCCAGCCTCTGCCTCTTCTATTCCAGAGATAACCCTGTGGGGAATGGAGGTGGGTGTGTTGACGATGCGCAAAGGTGAGCTGGCCCGATTTCTCTTCAAGCCTCGCTATGCCTACGGGGCACTGGGCTGCCCACCCTTGATTCCACCCAACACCACAGTCTTGTTTGAATTGGAGCTGCTGGACTTCCTGGACTCTGCTGAGTCGGACAGATTCTTCGCCCTTACTGCTGTAAGTCCTTGAGAGCAGACCTTACTTCACTAGAACTGGTCTCGGTATCCTGCCCAGTGGCATTTGTTTCTTTATGTTCATCTGACCTGATTCTCTGCTCATCTGACCTTTTGATTCTCTGCTTCCATTCTGAAGCCTTTGCTGGTGGAGAAGGGGACCCCTCAACTTCATGTCTTTCGTGTTTTTAATAAATCAGATGAGGTAATGGATGTGAAAAGGTCTTCACAAATGTATTGTGGTGGGAGTGAAGGTGTTTAGCTAAGTTGAATGAATTCACTTATTTAACAGTTTATCCCAATTACTAACCTTGCTTCCCAAACAATCTGTCAGGCAATGTGAGTATTTGTTTATCTACATGAAATTTGTTTTAAAAATCAATGTGATATGATTTCCATAGCCATCTAATTGCACCATTTCTTATTTTAAATTCCCTCATCACATATTTACCATCTTTAAACAGAATCTGTGTTGGAAGGGACTTGGAAATCTTTTAGGACAATTCTTCTTGGCCACAGATTCCACCTGTCACAACCTCTGCAAGTGTTTGTATAGTATTCACCTGAAAATCTATATGAATTCTTAACATTTATCCTTTCAGAATTCACCTTCCTAGATTTTACCCATTTTTTTAACTCATCACCAATATACAAGATCTTGATTGTCTCATCTGATACATTGGCCATCATAGCTCTGTCATCTGGCTGATTTCATAGTCACAACATCTATACTTTCTTTTAGTTTGTTGAAACAAACTTGAACTTGCAGAAAGGCAAGAAAAGACTTCGCTGGGGCAGTCTCTTAGAGACCCCTCCTCAAAGAGACACCGATTCTGGTTCTGGTCATTTGTCCAGTTCCATAGTTCACATCTTTCTGTCCTGTCTACAGAGAAACCATTATTTTGTCAAATACTTGGTAGAAATCTAAGTCTTCTACTTGTATGATATTCCCCTAATATTTAAATATAACTACTTTGTCAAGAAAAAGGAAATGAAGTTAGCTTGGCATGACCTATTCTGAATGAGGCTATAATGGCTCTTAATGATCATAGATTACCTAAGTGTTGATAAACCATTCCCTTCCTATTACACCCTGGAATAGCAAGATAAGCTCCAAATGAGTTCGTGCATGGCATATACTTTAACATTATAAACAAAGGAGCAAGTGAGAAGATAGCTTTGGGGGCTCTGAAGAGCATGTGACCAGAGCAAATGATTTGTTTATATAAAATGAAAAAGGTTTTGCACGAACAAAATCAAGGCTAAAATGAGAAGAAGAGAAGTAAGTAACTGGTGGCAGGAAGGGATCTTGGCAAGTTTTTTAGATAAATATCTCATCCCTACGTTTGACTCGGAACAGATTATGGTTTATAAGAATAAGAGTCATTTCCAGATTGAGAAATGGTCATAAGCTATGAGCAAGCAATTTTCTGAAGAAGAGATCCAAGCTATCAATAGCCATGTGAAAAATCATGCTGCAGCTCACTAATAATTAGGGAAATGTGATTAAAGCCACTGAAGAGTCTACTTCACATGTCAGGTTGGCCAAGTTGACCAAAGAGGACAGCAAAAGAATGTAATTGGATTAATATTGAGTGGTTAGAAATGACGAAGAGATTTGGAAAGGTTTGTTTGAACAATTGAGAGTAAAGTGCTAATTTGTAGAATAAAGCATTCTGAAGACAACTTGGAAAGACTTGAGAATGCTTCTCAAAGCAGTGACCAGCCATGGTTCCAAAAGACTCATTGAGAAGCATGCTGTCCACTTTCTGAGAGTTGGGGATAGACTCAGGGTTCAGGTTGAGACTTTCCTTTAGGTCATAGCCAGTGCTGGAATTTGACTATGACTAATTCATGACAAAGGCTTTGTTGGTGAGGGGAAATAGATTTTTCCTGATTAAAAAAAGTTGTATTAATTTTTGAAGATACAAAATAGAAATTATATCTGGAGTTTTGTGAGGAATAAGGTCAAGTTCCCTAGTCTGTAATGTTTAGAATCCCCCCCACTCCCTGCTATTTTATAAAATGGGAATAGGTTTGGGCCTTTTTCAGTCCTGTGACATCTCTCCTGTGCTGGGTGGTCTTTCACAGATGAGGCTGAGCAGTCTTGTCCACATACTCATTCAGGCCCTCCAGTAGGGGTTCCTGATGATCTCAACTCACAAGGGGCAAATTGATGCTTTCTTCTTACCTCCTTATCTTGCATTTTAACTCTCTGGTCAAAAGTTTTCTAGTTCCTCACTGCAAAATCATTTCCCTTCATTCAAAGAGAATATGGCAACTAAATGCAAGTTGAATTGCTTTACCTTCTGGCTCACCCATCCATCCTGAGCTGTGCTCCTTTTTCCTTCCTTTGAGTTTCCTTTTGCCTTCAATGTAACATAAAGGAACTTTAACAATTTTTAATATCTCTTAGCCTCAGCAGCTTCTGAACTTTAATGCTCCTGATTCTTTTTTACAGGACCATATGACTCTTTTTTTTTTTTGGTATTGTTCCTCTATTACTTGCCCCTGCTTTCACATTTTATTACACAATTGCATTGCTCTCTTTAAATAGCATTTCCATTGTTATTTTTAGAGTTTCAGTGTTGGAAGTCTTCCAACAATTTGGGGTTCTCTTCCTCAATAGACTTTTAGGTCATTGGATCCTATCTTTTCTCCAAACACCCTTGAAACCTTTTTTTCAGTTCACATGTTCTGGGGCAGATGTGTCACTGTCTCATTGTTTCTGTTTTAGCAACCAGCTTCCTTTGAAGGGAGATTTCTGAAAGGGAGACTGGGGTATGGGTCATGAAGTAAGATAGCTGGAGTGTGTGGAATCTGATCCAGAAGGAGAAATGGAAGGTGCTGGATGGTCTGAGAGAGAATTTTCAGAGTATGGCGTGGCCTTCCCTGTGACTGAGGTGGAGTGAAGGTACAGATCACGGTGGCCAAGTTGGTTAATGAGCTAGGAGGCCAGAGACTTTGGGAGGGATAGCAACACAGATCCTGGTGTAGGATCCCCCTCTGGGAGCTACCATCCCTTTCACCCCAACTTGCATTCGCAGGCCAGGTCCTCCAGAGAGTTTTCTAAGTGCTCTTCGGAAATCCTAAAAGTAAAGGAGCTCCAAAGCATGTCCCCATGAATCTTGTGTGCCCTCTCACCAGTCCATGTGGTGTCAGTGGGAAGAGTAGACACACATATGGAGTTGGTGAAGAAGTCTGCACTCAGAGGGGACACACACTTCTGCTACAGCAGGGTGGGGACAGTCCTCTTCTCATGGTATCTTCATGTTGCTCCTCTGAGCAGAGTAACTGCTTGGAGTGGGCTGCTTTCTCAAGCTAGAATTTCCCTATGCTTGATTGTCACTGTTACGTGCCCTCTTGTCCTCTGTGATTGAATGAAATGGGCCGAGGCTGGGAGTGCCGGGGAGTCAGTGGATTAAGGCCTCTTCTGAACAACTCCCCTGACTAGGGACACCTGAGTATGAAGACTGAGATTAAGATAGACAGGAGGGCAAATTAGCTGGGCCTTAGCAGGTAACAACCACCACCTCTGGATGGGTGCTGTTGAGAGCTCAATGTGAGCATCCAAGGAGGGCAGGATATGGGGAGATGGCAACAGAAGAGGGAGCTGGGAGTGATGACAGGAGCATGTCTGCCCCTCCTCCTGGCTTGATGTATCAGACTGAGGACAGAGAGGGAGGAGGTACAGGGTATGTGTCCATCGTGGGTGCAGGTGGATAGAAATAATGCCAGAAAGAGACGGCTGCTAGGAAGAGCAGTTTACCAGCAGTGGGGGGTGTGCAGAGGGCAGGGTGGGCCTGAGGTGGATGCCACTGGAGGGGGGGAGGAGGTGCAAGGGGCACAGCAGGCTGAGTCACAGGTGTTTGCATTTGTGAGTCAATTGTGGGGCCCTCCCCGGCCAGGGTATCAGGGGATGCGTAGGATCTGAAGGTGACACTTGGGGTCTGAACTCTTGTGGTTACTCAGGGCAGATGTGCATCCTCCCTCAGGTAATAAGGCAGACATTGATCTGGTTTCTCTTTTCTCCCCCCGGGTAGCTCTGGGAACCTTAGTGAATTCAGCTTTTCAGCCAAGTCTGGTCAGACCAAGATGTTTGAAATCCTATTTCTGTGAACGACCCTTGTCCCTGTGGTGGCCTAGCCCTGGAGCTTAGTGGTGTCACCACACAAGCCTTTGTTTTGATCCCTCAGAAGCAGCAGGACGAATTCCCACTGGAGAAGGTGCTGAAGGTGGCTGGCACAGAGAGGGAATTTGGCAACTACCTCTTTCGCCAGAACCGTTTTCACGATGCCAAGGAGAGATACAAAAGGGTAAGAGATCTGTGGGGCAGCCACCTCTTTTGTCCCCGAGGGAAGGGCATCGCACTTGTTTTGAATAAGTAGTGTACATGCTGGCAAATCCTTGCTGGTAGTTGTCAGAGCTGGGGGCCAGGTGTGGCAGGAGCTGCCGGGTAATTTGCATCTGCAGGCTAAATCCTCCTGTGGTTCCTCTATCTCCCTTTTATTAATAGATTCCTCTGCTCATCCCCTGGGACACACACCTACACTCGGGTGAGCCAGGCCACAGAGCTTTGAAAAGCCTCCACATTGTCATTTGCTTATCAGCCTACATAACCATGCTCTATTATAGTTTCTCTCTTTTGGCCAGTCCTCCTAACCTTGTACTTGTAGTTCTGTTCTTGCTTTGCTTTGTCAAATGTTCCTATGGCCTTTTCTCCCAAGGACCCATATTCACACTTGTCTTTCTTGTTAATTCATTGAGTTTATGGCATGTCACAGAGGCTCTCCTTTTTTCCACCCAACAAATTAACTGCTAGCATAAAAGGTTATTGTAGAGCAGCAATATATTTATTCAGGGGTCACAGTATGTTTGGAAGATGGAGAGAATAATGCTGTTGATCATATCTTCCTGCGTCAAAAGCTGGCCCCTTTGGCCTCTCTGTCCTGTCCAAAGTGTCACTCTCTCAGGTCATGCACCTGCACATGGTGTTAGGCCCTCATCCCCTATAAGAGGGGATGAATTTGTGACCACTCCAAGATTTCCTATCTGGGAAACTGGTAGTATCCTTGAAGAAACGGGATTGGGAGGAAAATTTTATTTTAGGGGCAAAAAAGTGTTCAAGGCCTGTCCCAGAGTAGAAATGAGCTGGCTTGGAAAACGGTAGGTTCCTCCTCACTGGAGATCTTCACACAGGCTGAATGACGTGGTGTGGAGATATCACAGTGGGGATTCCTTTTGAAGTACGTGCTAGACTCAGTAGGCCCAGAGATCTCTTCCTAGTCACTGGGTTTCGTTTTAGACATGGATATCTTATCACCACCTCCTCAAACTCAGCTGCTCTCTTTTGTTTTTCAATCATGTCCAACCCTTCATGACCCCATTTGGGGTTTTCTTGGCAAAGGTCCTGGAGTGGTTTGCCATTTCCCTTTCCAGCTCATTTGACAGATGGGGAAACTGAGGCAAACAGAGTTAAGTGACTTGCCTGGGGCCACTGGGGACTGTGGAGGTGTAGCATCCATACTAGTATGGGAAAAACTTCAAATCTAGGGTAATACTCTTAAGTCTGAAGGATGACAGAAAGGAAAAAGGGGTGTTCTCCGACTCCTAAGCATCCCTGAGTGCTTTCTTCTAGTGAGAGGAGGGTTTGAGAGGTGGCAGCTTACCAGAAGAGAGGACAATTGTCTTGGTTTATCATAGGGTCAAGTTCATATCCTTTGTAGGTTCTTGTTTTGTTAGGCTAAATTAAGTTGGACCTATATTCAGTATAGGGCAGCTAGATAGCACAGTAGATAGAGCTCTGGTCCTGGAGTTAGAAACACCAGTGTTCAGCCTTACTTGCTGTGTGACCCTGGGCAAGTCACTTAACCCCCGCCAGCATAAAACTGGAAAAGGAAATGGCAAACTCCCAGTATCTCTGCCAAGAAACCCCATGAACGATTGGTCCATAAAGTCACGAAGAGTTCGACCCAACATAGTGTATTGCTACATGAGTGGCCCTATGAGGAAACCTTTCACCTTTTTGTGGCTACCTTGACATAAACCACATTCTGATGTTCATAGGAGAAATCCTTCATTGGAGGAGGAACCAAAAAGGAAACTTGTAGAGATCTGTAGACATTCATATAGGTCTGTGTAGATCCAGAGCTATAGCTCTGGGCTGCCACAAGCTTTCTTTATGTCTTTGGGTTCTTCATATTTGATTTTTAAGCAAAGCACCATTCCCTTGCAATAATCAACAACTTACTCAACCATTCTCAAACTGTTTGTAGCCTTTACCCTTAAAGCCTTGCGGAGTGTTTCTGTAGAGCAAAGTCTTATTTCCCCTCTATAACGTGTATGGTCTTGGTAGTGGAAGCCTAGAGTCGGAGGGTTCTCTGAGATTAGTCATTCCTTATCGTGTGATGCTAGATTGTTCCAGAATGTACCAGTTCCCAGATCTAGCCCCAGGGACAGTCAAGTCAGTGTTGAATTTTGTCATTGTCTCTCGCTTTGCCAATCTGGATGTGAGGCGAGGCCTCAGACTTGTTTTAATTTTGACTTCTCAGTTATTGGAGTTTAAACAGTTTTTCAAGTGGTTGTTGATAACTTTAACAAACACCTGCAGGATCATATATTCATCCATTTATGTTCGATAAAGTAATAGATATCACTGTGTAAATTCACGTTAATTTTTGATTTGTTGTATGTATCAACATTTTACCAGGTATATGTACTGTAAAGTGTTTCCTCAGTTTTACTGTCATTGTTGCTTTTTGTTATGTCAAGATGCTTTTATTATATAATCAAGCCCATCTGTTTTCTCTCCAATGATTTTTCCCATTTATTTAACAGATACATTTTTCTCTCCAGTTACAACGAACACATCATTAATTTGTCTCATTTTTCTGATCATTGGCATATTTGGAACCTTCTTTGGTTTATGGTGATGCCAGAGGAACACTAACCAACCCCCCACCCCCAGGCCTGCCTCATTCATGACCTTAGGTGACTGGGAACCCTCATCAGGGCCTTGAGCCTGATCTTGCTTCACCAGTCAGGTCTCTGGAACAACTTCCTCAGCCTTGTAGGGGAAGAAGTTGGCTGTGCCTCCTCTGCAGGGACCCTCGTGGACATTGCTCCTGTCACACAGGGGCAAGACCAGGAAGGCAAAGTCACTGTCTGTGCCGCCTTCTTGGCCTCGTGTCTGGCTTTTGGGGTGTGGGCTATCCCTGCTACATGGGCATGATGTTAGGCTCTTCAAGCTCAAAGCTGCCCCAGGCCCCTTGGGATATCCTGGGTAGGTGGGCCGAGTCACAGCTTTTGAGCCTTTGTGCTCATCCTTCAGACTGTGTTTGTGAAAACTTTCACACTGGCATTTGTTTTACACTAGTTCACAGGTGACATGCTCTGTTGCTGTTTGTATGGAAAAACCACTTAGTGAATTGTACTTTGCATGTGTCTTAACAGAGGAAAGTTCCTGTCTTGGTGAGCTCATCAAGGAGGACAGCTGGGGCCTTCTCCTGAGGAGCCAGAGCCAGGTGTGAGCCTGTGTGGAGGCCCAGGGTCTCTTGGCTCTTGGAGGCAGGAACATCAGATGCTAAATAGCTCTGTGACCCTGGGTGAGCGGGTTTCCTCTCTGAGCCCATTTTCCCATCTGCAAAATGGGGGTAATAGCATCTTCCCCTTTCCTCCTATTCCCTGTTGAGTGGAATGTATTTCTGTACATGTGTGTTCCGTACCTCCTTGGACAGTTCAGATGAGTGAGGTAAAAGTGTTGGCTGCTCCCCCAGGCCCTTTCTTGCTTGTAGAGAAGCTCACTTGGGAACCTTGATTGTACAAGATCATTTCCCTAACCTTTCCTCCTTTTTCTTTTCCCTTCTCTCTATCCATTGTTCTCTTCAGGCCATAAAGATATAAGTCACTCACAGGCCCTCTCTAACCTTGATGTGTTGGGGTTCAGGGAAGATACAAGTAGCACCCTCCCATTTAGAACGGGATCAGTTTAGCTTTGTTTAATGCTTTATCATGGTTCATTAGTGTTTACTTTTTTGTGTTTTTGTTTCACAATTGACCAGCGAATTCTTTCCACTTCCACTTCACCCTCCACTTCTTTCTATAAGTTCTGAAAAGTTTTTCATAAGATTTTTTGAAATAGGATCATAGCCTAACTCCAGTTTCTAGGTCAAAGAAAAAATACTGCAGCAGCCAGAAAGAAAGAATTCAGATACTGCAGCATCACAGCCAGGCTCACCCATGACGTTAGCAGCCAGCACTAACAAGGCAGTGGAGAACTTGCAATGCAGTATTCCAGAAGGCGAGGGCTTTAGCCTTACAACTGAGGACCACTTACCCAACAAAACTGAGTGTCATGCTTCCAAGCACTCCTGATAAAAGAAGACCGGAGCTGTGTAAAAACTCTGAAGTTCCAACACAGGCAGGTTTAGAGAAGCTTTTGTTGCATTCATAAAAGCTTTTAAAGATTTTGCTTTTATAAGTTTATGCTTTATCCCATCCATTTATGCCCAGACTGGTTTTTTCTTGGAGGTTTTGCTCATAGATATTTTGGAATCCTTCTCTTCTGCAGGGTTTGTGTCCTGAGCATCCCTGTCTCCATAACAGCTCTTTATGGAGGACTCTTTCATTCAGCCTACTTCCTGACTCAGAATTGATACTAGCATAAGGCTCTGTGCAGATCTTATTTTTAAACATTTTGTGTTTTTATTAAAATATATTTTATCTTTTTTCCAATTAAAGTACAAACAATTTTTGGCATTCTTTTTTAAACATGTTTTCTAGGTCTTTTTGGAGGAGGGGAGGTCATTATACTTTTCCCTGCTATTCCACCATCTTGGCCCCTCTTTGGAGGTATTTCCCAGATATCAAACCGAGATGATCTTTGAGTCAGGCCAGTGATGAGTAGAGACTTTGATGTCACCAAGAATGGAAGGACAAGAGTACGGACAAGAGTACGCCAAAGAATTGTGTGTCACTCAAGTGCAGAGAACAGACAATCCCAGCCCTAGAACCCTGAGTTTCCTGTCTCCTCTTCTCCCCTTTATGGTTCATGTGGGACTGTATCAGTCAGTCTTCAGTATTTCCTCCCTCTCATTTGTCTTGACTTTTCAGCCTATGTTCCAGCTAGATCTCCTGTGACTTGGCTTTTCCCCGAGGAAAGAATATGGGGAAATGATGGTCAGTATCGAAAAGTCTTGAAGACAAAGACCAGCCCTTATCTGAAACAGCCATTTCTGGTCATCTCAGAAGCACATGTAGCTATGCAGTGTGCTCCCCTTTACCCCTTCCAGCCCCTCCTTGTAAATGAGTAGCTCGACTGGTTGTTCTTCTCTTTCTGCATTTTAAGGTAGGAATTAGGGAGCTAGCTGCCAGCAAAGGTAGAGTGACTGCCATGGGAGCTAGTGGTAGCTGGGGCCTGGGGCTGTTGGATTACAACAGATGTAGCCTGGGAGACCCTGACTGCCCTAAGGCCAGGCTTCCCTCTCAGTAGGAGGAACAGAAACCCAGTGCTGCTTGGCCCTTGGAGCAAGGGACTGCAAGGGAAGACCATGCTGGCAACCCTCCCAACTACTGCGGGAGAGCCTTTGGGCCAGGAGTGACAGTAGCTAATGTGAAGAGACGAGTCCAGCTCAGCTCCTGGAAGGATGTCTGGGGTCTAGTGACCAAGGCAGGAGACCATTTCACCCCCAGGCAGATTGCCCCTTCAGAGAGTGGCCCTGTCTCACAATACATCCCCTCGACTTTTCCTGTGACCATACAAGAGAGAACATCAGAGGGAGGGTAGAGAAGGTTTGGGGAGATAAGGAGCTGCTTGGCAGGCTTCTTGGCAAATCTTTTATGTTAATATGGCCTCGCGGCTACAGAGAGGTGATCGCCTGTGTAGCATAGGTGTAGAGGGTCAGACTGAGCTAGGGACTTGCCCATGTATGGCAGTTGGGGCTCTGGGGCTGTAGGTAATGCTGTTTTTGTAGTCATCCCAAGGAGTATTTAACATTAACCCTTGGCCTTGAATTTGAGGTCTTCGTGCTCTCCTAGTCCTTTTGAAATTGTGTAACTTGATAGGAAAAGTGTTTTCTGCATGTACTGGTCCTGCTGGTCGCTTGAGCATATCACCACCTGGTGGAAAAATTAAATATCACACGTTAATGGTAAAGTGACCCTGTCTTCCTTGTGGGCTGTCCCTGTAGCAACTGGACCATCAGTCAACAAGTATCAGATGCCTACTGTGTGCCAGGCTCTTAGTTAGTTATTAGGGATACAAATACAATGGATGTGGCTTTATCACCTTCTTGTTGTGTTTTCTGTAGGGCAAATCACTCCTTTTGTTTGTGTAGCAATTTTCCTGTTTGTTAAATGAGGACCATGCAATTTGCCAAGGATTGCCATTGTGGGAGAGACCCCATAGGTCCATTTGGCCATGAAAATTGTTACCAGTGGAGACTCCTTTGTTTTGTGTAGTTGGATTTTGTGTCATCTGTCTGTTTTCCCTTTATGTGATTTTAAACTTTTATTTTCCTACCTGTGAAGAAATATTATGTATTTAGAAAGGGAGGTATTTCCTTAGGGCAGTAATGAGGTTCCCCTGAAAGCAGAGGACTTAAGAACTCTTGGAACTTGCAAGTGGAAACTCCTTTGCTCTGCACTGGTGATGTCTCCTCTTAAGCCCAGCATTCTTCCTATGCTGTATTGTTGGACTTGGTTGTGTTTCTAGTTAGGGAGCAAACAGGAAGCCCCTGCTGTGTGCTGGGGACACAGAGGCAGAGCCCCTACTGTGTGCTGGGGCACAGAGGCAGAAATGAACCAGGCCTTTCCCTCTGGGCTCTTCTGGGGGTAAGTGTTCTGACTGGTTTGGGTTGTTCATCCCTACGATATCAGACTTCTCTGTCAACTGCTTTCTCTCCCTATAGGCCTCCTTGATTCTTTGCCGTAGGCCTTTTCACCCTGGGGAACAGGGTCAGATAGAGAGTGCCAAGCTCCTGGTCTTTCTTAACCTGTCCTTCACTTACCTCAAGTTGGAACGACCCACCCGGGCCCTGAGCTATGGAGAGCAAGCCTTGGCTATTGATCAGAAGAATGCGAAGGCCCTCTTCAGATGTGGACAGGTGAGCGTTAGGGGAAGAGATTCAGGAACCCCAGACCCAACACAAAAACCTTCTTGAAGCCCATGTTCTTCTAGTGTCCGTGGGGGCTGTGGCTGGCCAGCTGTCCAGAGCATCTGCCCCCAGGGACTTGGAGGTGGCCTTCGAGTGCTGTGACCCAGGAACCTCCACCCAGGGGCTTCTCTTGCCCATGATTATCCATTTATCTCAATTAGTCATCCAGAGTGCATTTAGCTTTTATCAAGGGCTATTTGCTGAGGGAGTAGAAAAAGAGGTGACGCAAAACATCTCCACTTGGTCTGGGCCATTCTCTCCCCTCCCCCCCTTCCATACCAAGTCCAGGGGAGCATTGCGGGGAGTGCCCATGTCCAGAGATTGTGCACAGCTTCTGGCTGCTGGAAGGCCTTGTCTCCTGTTTTTGAGACTGGTCCCATAGCCCTTGAGTGTGTCTCGGCCCTTCAGAATGGTGCAGCTTCTCCAACTCCTCATAGAGGCTTTTGAAGATGTCTTCCCACATTGCATGTAGTTTGTCCTTGGCTCCCAAAGCAGACACAGCATCTTCTGCTCTGGAACAACGCTTGGACAAAGATGCCAGGAGAAATCCGGAATCCTCCAACTGGTCCTCTGGCCAGGGTGGGATGGAGACCAAGATTTTGCCCAAGCTGGCTGTCTTCCTCTCCCTCACCCCAAACTTGGCTTGACTGGATAGCTTCCTCCATGAAGCAGCTACATAGTGTAAATTCGTGCAAACTGACCCTTGTCTTTGCATGAGCCCCACAGGGTGTGACCAAGTCCCTCAGTCAACATTCCAAACAGACTTTCTGTTGTACCTAGTGGATATGTCTTTGCTTAATGAGGGGGGCGGGGATCCAGACCTTGTTCACACTTTTCATTAAATTGAGATCTGTTTTCACCTGCCAAAGACCTCCGTGTGGCTCTTATCCATTTCTTTAAGTGAGGTTAGGTGACTGGATTTACTCAGTTGACCACCCACCCCCACCCCACTCACCATTACTAAATATGAACTCCAAGAATTTTACTTTTCCCGGAACAGGCAGTGTAGTAATTCTTTCCATCTTTAATGGCAGGCATGTCTTCTCATGACTGAATACGAGAGAGCCCGGGATTTCCTCGTCCGAGCCCAAAGAGAACAGCCTTTGAATCATGACATCAACAACGAGCTGAAGAAGCTGGCCAGGTATGTGCCCTCCTTCCAGCTTGTTGCCAGGCCATGTGGCTCACGTGGCCTCTGGCCTCGCTCATCATAAAGAGATGTTGCGGGGCTCACTTCAGGGGGGTGCGCAGTGTGCCCAGGGATTCCAGTCTTACTGTGCTTTAAGTTTATAAAGGAATCACTAAAATTTCTAAAAAAAAATTTAGGTCACTCTAGATCTTTCCTTTCTGGTATTGAAAAATAACCCTCTCAGGTCAGGGATGATGATTCTTTACAAGAAAATGTCATAGTTAGCTATCAAAAGCCATTGCATACAAGGGCTGGTGAAGAAATGCACCTCCTCCACACGGGGTCTGGGAACTGTTTCTTTTGTAGCCTTGTTAATTATTTTATGCATTTAAAAGAAAGCATCCCTAGGCTTCTGCAGACTAACACCAAAGAGCATGCTGTCGCCCTTGGATCAGCCTCTCTGGGCCCTCCGGCTGCCTGGTCAGAAGCCTAGGGGTGCTAGTGGTCACCTTGCTCAGTCCTACCCCAGAGACTGTCAGCCTGAGTGCTGCCAGCAGGAACCATTCCTAAAGTTCCAATCCAAAAAGGGCAGAGGCCTTCCTCTGGGGAACATGTACCCACCGTTGCCTACAAACAGGACTTTTAGAAGTAATTTATTCTCTCTTCCAAAAGCTGTTACAGACACTACATAGATAAGGAGAAGGAAATGTGCTACCGAATATTTTCTCCTCTTCATTCCTCTGCTGTGCAACAAAACTGAAGGTGAGTTGAGAGCCAGAAGAGGGTGACGGCTAATGGAGGTCTTGGCCTGAAGACTCTAAGGATAGATTGGGGGTGTAGCAGACCTAGGTGGGAGAGAGAGCAAGTCACCCCTGATCATGCTGTTTGGAGCCAGACATCAAATCAGGAATTTGGAGGGGGCTGGGGGGGGCCCTCTTGAGGTCTGAAGCCCCAAGGAGACCAGGTCTGAGTTAATGTTTTTCCCTGTAAGGTCCCCCAAGCACTCATTCATAATGAGTGCTCATTTGTACATAGCAGCAACCCCTTCTCTCAGTCCCCCAGGGAGAGAGTAATGACACCATTCTACAGGTGGAGAAACTGAAGCCCCAGGCGTATAAGGGATTTGTCTGTTACACAATAGTGAGTGGCTACAGTTGGATTCTGAAGGAGCCTTGCTGCTTCACACCTAGGACTTTGTTGGTGTCTCCTGCTGGGTTGACCTCCAGTTAACTGTGGGTAACAGAGAAATGGTGATTGCAGTTGAGCTGACAGCTCAAAGCAAAAGAGCTATGGCTCTCTTGCTCTGATTTGTGCGAGGACCTGAATCTTTCTACCTTCCTGTGCTAAGATCAGGACCCAGATTCTTTTGGCTCATCTTGAATGGAAGCCATCACCTCTGAAACCTGAGCGTTGTCTTGGAGAGGTTTCTCAGTGGGCTTTTCTGTTTGTCCCCCCAGCACTTGGGCACATGGGAAGTCTTTAATCAAAGCATTTCCATCCCATTCCACATCAGAGCTCCTGGAGAATTAAATCCAACGCAGTTCCCACCATTAAGATTTCCCTGAGTGCACAGAATAACAATACACTTGCTCAGTCAACTGTCACTTAATCCATGGAAAACAACCCACCTGCCTCAAACACCTGCTCAGCCACATAGATAAGTCTGTTCTCCTGAGGGAAATTAAACAAGAAAGCAACTAAGAACAGCTGCCGAATGAAGGCGAAGCGATAAACCTTGGCTTTGTGGAGGCCTCCAGCCTCTGAGCAGCACCGAGAGACCGGCTGTCAAAGGGCTCATTGATGGGGCTGCTGCTCCCTGCCTGCTCCCAGGGCGCCAGGTTGAGGCCAGCAGCAAATGCCCCTGTCCTCATCCTTGAGGGCCTCGAACTGGAAAGATTTGCTAATATTGAACTAGGAAATGGCTTGACACGTCCCGCCTCACCCTGTTTGACATTCTTCAGCATTCAGTTATGCTCCAGGAGGGTTCAGTGGGTTTTCTTCATGTTCTGAACCCCTTGGTGTGTTCACCTTAACCAGGAACAAATTTGGTCTGCCCTGGTTCAACTGGGAACTTGGCTTTTCTGCAGGGACCAGGCCTCAAGGCTCCCTGCTCTAAAGCCATGATGCTCTGACCTAGGAGGGTGTGGTAGATGGAGCAGGGGCATCAGGAGACCTGAGTTCAAGTGCAGCCTCGGGACCTCACTAGAGTGACCCTGGACAAGTCGTCCAAACTCAGCTCCTCTTCCTCCCAACAGCACTTTCCTCCCAGGGTGGTTCTGAGGATCAAGTGAGTTCATATTTGTAAAGTGCTTAGTTTACACATGGTATGCACTTAATTAATGCTCATCCACACCTCTACCTCACCCCATCCCCTGGCCTATGTGAAAAGCTCAGTTTGGGGGGAAGCCTGTAAAAGGGCAGGCGGGAGGTGGGCAATGTCCTCAAGGCGTGGCTGCTGCCAGCTTGGTGTTCTGCCTCTACCTTCTGCCTCCCATACATCTTTTGGAAGGCCCTGTTCAGGCCTGAGTCCCCTTCCTCCCCTGTCTGGGCTTTCTGTGATGAGATTCTCTCTTGCTGCCCTCACCTGGGGCACGTGCAGCTGTTACTCTCATTTGATCGGTGAGGAATTGGGGCCTGTGCTTGAGAAGCCTGACCATGCTCATGCAGCTAACAGGGCTACAAGCAGAACCAGGACCTGCCACTTTTTTAGTGGTTCTTACAGCCCGAGTTCTTTGTCATCAGAAGTAGAAGGGTTTATTGTTCCAAAGGTTGTGTAAAAAAAAAAAAAGGATTTGCCTGCAGGGCAATGAAACTGCATCTGACAACAGCATCCTTTGATGGTAGATCTAGGGCAGATCAGTTTTAGGAAGGTATTCAATGCTTCCCAGTAGCCTCTTGGACAAGAGAGAAAAGTGGGTTGGATGTTAGCCCAATTAAGTGAATTCATAGGCTGTTGTTAAGAACAGTACCCAAGAATGTTGATGGAGGAGATCTTCCAGCTGGGTCCCTATGGAGGAGGATGCAAAAAAAGCCTGGTCTACAAAAGTGGGGAATTGGGTCCCATGTTGGGGATCTGGGAGCCTTTCCAAGCTTGAGATGCTGCAGAACAGGACTGCCTCCCTTGAATGGCCATGCTGATGGGCTCAGAAAATCCCCTGCTAACATTATCTATGGTTGGCTGTGTTTTTATTTTGTTAAACGTTTCCCAGTTATGTCTGAGCCTGGCTCAGCCACACTTGGGGGTTTTCGGTTCTGACACCTTTGCTGACATAGCCTTCACAGAAAATTTCCAAAAGCCTGAACATGCTGCCAGCTCTGAGTTGTGCTTGTACAACTTCATCTGAGTTGACCTCTTTGTAAAAAGAGGAAACTGAGGTGCAAGTGCTCTTGACTGATGACTTTCAGATCTGTCCTTGATTCCCTACCATCACCTTCCTCTCATTCAGAACCTGGAGTGGGGGGTGGGGGTCAGGTTCCTCTACCCTTCTCAGCCCACCCTGACCTTCTGTTTCCTTCTCTTTTAAAAAAAAAAGTATGTGTATGACATGGATCTTCTCTGAGGTCCCTTTCAGCTTGAAATTCTGACACTTGTAACCTGCAGCCTGGTGTAACTGAAAAAGAAGTCTCTTCAGTGGTGGGGGGGTACTCCCTGCAGGCCCTGCAGGATAGGTCTGGAAGACGGACATGGCCTGTCTGGAGAAGGAATTGTCCTATGTTTTCTTATCACGGATCACAAGCCACCAAAACTTTGAAATGTCGAATAGTCACAGTCACTTAGACTTGATTTCAAACTCAAACTCTGAGACCCTAAAGATTTGAGATGAACAGTTTTTATGTGATCAACTTGGGAATTTTCCCTCTGGGGTTGTTGCTAGTTTATATCTTTTCACTGGCATTTGTTTAGGGATTTTTTCCCCTCTCCTTCCTTGCACAGAAAATAAATTTTAGACCTTGGAGAATTGGATTAAGTGATTAAACCACACTGCCTGGCCTGTCCAACTTGAAGGAAAGAATATCTTAATTTTTTTTTAAATATCTCTTTCTGGCTTTCGGCTTTCCTCCCAAGCTCAGCGCCAGGATCTGCTGCTTTGGTCACATCCCAGAAACAAGATGGTGAAGGTTGGAGTCAATGGATTTGACCGTATTGGGTGCCTGGTGACCAGGGCTGCATTCACCTCAGGCAGAGTAGACGTCGTGGGCCATCAACGATCTCCTTTGTTGACCTCAGCTACATGGTTTATATATTTCAATATGACTCCACCCATGGCAAGTTCAAGGGCACTATCAAGGTTGCAAATAGGAAACTAGTGATCAGCGGAAAAGCCATTACACTCTTCCAGAAGAGGGATCCCACCAATATCAAATGGGGAGATGCTGGAGTTGAGTATGTTGTAGAGTCCACTGGAGTTATTACCACCATGGAAAAGGCTGGGGTTCACGTGAAGGGTGGAGCCAAAAGGGTCATCATCTCTGCCTCTTCTGCTGATGCCCCAGTGATCATGATGGGAGTGAACCATGAGAAATATGATAATTCCCTTAAGACTGTCAGTAATGCTTCCTGCACTACCCACTGCTTACCCCCTTGTCCAAAGTCTTTCATGACAACTTTGGCATTGTGGAAGGACTCATGACTGCAGTCCATGCTATTACTGCTACCTGAATGGCCCCTCTGGTAAGCTGTGGCATGATGCTGTCCAAAACATCATCCCTGCTTCCACTGGTGCTGCTAAGGGTGTAGGCAAGGTCATACCTGAGTAAATGGGAAGCTCACAGGCAAGGCTTTCCATGTTCCTACTCCCAACATATCTGTTGTGGATCTGACCTGCAGCCTGGAGAAATCTGCCAGATATGATGATATCAAGAAAGTGGTGAAGCAGGCATTAGAGGGACCCTTGAAGGGCATCTTGGGCTACACAGAGGACCTGTGACTTTAACAGCAACACCCGCTCTTCCACCTTTGATGCTGGTGCTGGTATTACCCTCAATGACCACTTTGTCAAGCTCATTTCTTGATATGATAACTAGTATGATTACAGTAACTGTGTAGTGGATCTCATGGTCTACTTGACCTCCAAGGAGTAAAGTGAAAAGCCATGAATCTTCATCCCCAGCCAAAAAAGGAGTTCTACCACTGGGAGCCTGCATCCCTAACTTACGTTCCTGTACTGGGGATACCATGTCCTATTTGCATCCTTGTCCCAATACACCCCTGTAGTAGGGGG
Source organism: Potorous gilbertii (assembly GCA_028658325.1). Lineage (NCBI taxonomy): Eukaryota > Metazoa > Chordata > Mammalia > Diprotodontia > Potoroidae > Potorous > Potorous gilbertii. Next base: position 282,409,551 of record CM053770.1, on the reverse strand, counting down.
GAGAAGCCTAGAGTCCTGTATTGTATACCATCAATAAAGTCATCACATTCAGTGCAAAAAAAAAAACAAAAAAAAACCAACCTCTTTCTGGGAAGAGCAGTGGCAGATCCCCAGGAGCTCCATGGTAATGGGAAGCTTGGGCGGAGCTCAGGGCAGTGCACATGGGTCTATTGGCAGGTTGGGTTGGCCCTATCCCCTAAATCTAGCACAAGAGGAGCTGGCCCTGCAGAGAGCAGCCAACAGCAACACACCGGGCCAGCATGGCGGGAAGCTTCCTCACATTTCTGAGCCTGGCAGTTCACTTCAGAGCAAGTCTTTGCCTCCAGTTCAAGGACCCGGAGCCAGTCAGAGACCTGGTGTGACCGACCCAGGGATCTAGAAGAGGAGAGGAGGGTGAAACTTCCCCAGAGTGCAGTTGATAGCCCAGGCTTGGCCTGGTTCTGAATGTCGAACAAGTAGGAGCTTGTGCAAACTCTCAGCTTCTCTGCTGCCCTCCTCTACCCTTTCCCTGAGAAGTAACACGTGTGCCTCCTCAAAGGCACATCCTGCCAGGCTTGCGTTTTCTTGTAAGGCATGTCTGGTGTCATTTTCTGGGCATCTGCTACGTATAGAATCCTGACCTCAGAGCGGCTGAGCAATCCCCTCTCCCTTCCTCTGTGGCTCAGAATCCCGGAGATGCCGGTGAAATGGCCCTTTGTTGTGTGACTATATATAACTCTGTTTGGTTTCGTCCGTTTTCACTAATACCCCTCCCTTGGAAAACATTTCCCCTGGTTCAGTTTCTTTGGCTCCCTTGTCTCTCACCACATCCTCTCTTGGCTGCTGCCACAGGCCCTATTCCTGATTCACACTCCATCTCTCTTCCTGCCCCATGAAGCACAGAGATGAGCTTCATTACGCTCCCTGCTCCTGGTGTGCTACTTACCAGTGAGGGGAAGCCTGGCAAAGCCCCAGAACTCGGCTGAGTCGGGGATGACTTCCCCCCACCTTGGAAAAGAAGGACCAGAGCAGGGCTCTCACTTTCAGACGCTTACTGGAACCCACGAGTTCTAGGCTTGGCCTTTCAGCATTCTTGGCATGGGACTTGGGACAAGTCACTTTAAAACTGATGGAAGGGAGGGCAATGGAAGGAGGGAGCAATTTGAAGTCAACACTCGGGGAGGGACAGGATCAAAAGAGAGAATAGAAACAATGGGGGGCAGGA
>CM053770.1:282367739-282397944 GCA_028658325.1 Potorous gilbertii | reverse complement strand
GTGGGTTCAGTTCTCAGGTGGTAGACACTTGCTCTTACCTTCATTCCCCAGAGCTCATGGCCACAATAACGGTAACAGTCAGTTACAGACCCAAAAGGTGAAGGAGATCTGGGACAACTAGGAGCCAGAGACATGGAGTGTGGGGGGAGTAAGCTCAGATCTTTCCTTCCTGGATAGAAATTGTGAGTTGTATGGACTGTGCATGTCTGGGGGGAGGAGGGGGAAGAGACAGAGTAATTCTTTGTAGGACCTGAGTTACTTTTCTTTCCAGGGCTATTATAAGTCTAAAGAATTGTCTATGTTCCTGTGACAGGTGAAGATCCACTTGGGAGGGAAGAAAAGTCATTATGTCATCATGACTGTTTATAGGCGTGTGTGTGTGTGTGTGTGTGTGTGTGTGTCTGGGGTTAATGAATTTGTTTTTAAATACTTTCATAATTGGTTTTCTTATAATTCTATGTATTTTCTTTTATGCATTAATTCTTAAGAACATTTCCTACTTCAGCAGACTTACCAAAGGGCTATACAGATTCTATGTTCCATTAGTCTGAATGTTTGAGGGCCCTTTCTCTCTTTTATTTTTTTTTTTTTGAGGCCTAGGCAAAAGCAAATTCTGATTTTCCCAGGAGAAATCTTAGGTAGAGTCAAATGCTAAAGATATTATATATATATATATGTATATATACATATACATGTATATATACACATGTATACATACATGTACATGTACATATACACGTGTGTATATACATACATACATACATACAGATAGATAGATAGATAGATAGATACAGTGGTATCCCAAGATCAAGCCCAGTTTGTATAAAGCCAGAGTTCTGGGGCCAGGCCTTAGGATCCACAGGAGGAGTGTGGAGGTGGGAATCTGTGCTCTCAGAGATGTGGGGATTCTCTCCCTCTGTTAACACTGCTGCCCAAGAATGCTTTCTCCACCTGTGAGATTCTTGTCCACCTCCCCTCCTAAATCCTTCAACGTGCAGGAGGGCAGAGCGTGCTGGCTGTCCATTTGCTTGAGCCCTCCCTCCTGATACATGACTGAACCACCCTCTTTTCCAATCATACATTTCCTATATGTCACTTCTTGCCTGTGGTTCATTGTTAGTATTATGCATGTCTACAATTATATTTGCAGAGATAAAGCTAATACAAGGCAAAAATGAGACGGAACAAAGGAAAGGGGGGCAGAGAACACATTAACCCCGAATTAACAATCCCTGAATCCCTGGCATTCAAGACCCTCTATTGTCTGGTGACAACATACATTTTTTTTTTTGCTTCATGAAACCATCCTGATACATACTGTGTGCATTTCTACTTCTTCCCTTCTGTCCCTGCCTTTCTCCAGCCTATAATGCTCTCCCTAGGCCAATCATCACTTCCCTGAGCCTCAGTTTCCTCACTTGTAAAAAAATGAAGCTGTTCTAAATGGCTGTTGAAGTCCCTCCAAACACTGGACCCTCTGATCCACCATGAGATTGGTAGTTCCCTGAGAGCAAGGGGTTATATTTTCTCCTCTCTTTCGCTGTCCCAGGGTACGCAGTGGAGGTTACTGGGGGCAGAACTCTGTGAATTTAGCTGAATTCAGCCTGGGCCACTTCACAGATCCTGAGCAGGCAGTATGAAGAGCTCCCAGGGAGGGAAGGAGGCCCACACTGATCTGGGATAATAGGAAGCATTGGCAGCCTTGTTATCCAGGAAGAGGCCTAGCTGCAAAAGGGAGATCCTTTTTCAACCAAAGCCCTGGGGACCCTGGTGTAGGAAGGAATGGTAGTGCTGAGATGGCATTTCCCACGATCCAAAGAATAACATCTTGTATCAAACTCTGGGTACCCGTCCAGATCCCAAGGTGGTAGAAGGACCTGGGACCAGGAGGTTTCCATTCTCAGAGCTCTCCTTCCCCCTACAGAGCCCCATTGCCAACACTGAGCTCTGATTCCTGGCCAGGAGCCCCCATCATTCCACTGAGATCTTGTTCTCAGCACTGGGCCCTTCTCCGGGACACTGAGCTTCCAATTCTCTGAGCCCCTCTCCCCACCAGTCCCAGCAATGGGCTCTCATCTCTTCCATTGAACCCTTTTACTGCCAACACTAAATTCTCCCTAAAGCTCCTAAATGAACCCCATTTCTGATACTAAGCTTCCACCTATAACACTGATCCCTAACACTCTGTCTCTAACATCAAGCCTCTATTCTCTGTTAAGACCCTATTTCCAGCACCGAGCTTCCCATTTCAACTGCTTTCCAGTGAACCCTTAAGGGTTCTCAGCCTCAGGGCTCCCCCAGCTCCACAACTTCCCCTTCCTACTAACTGTGGTCTCGTCTAATTCCAAGAGTATGGTTTTTCCTCTCTCTTCTATGCCAGTTCAGTGTTGCACTGGAAAGCAGAAAAATGAGTCCTGAACATACCAGATAAGGTGAAGGGAGGAGAAGACTGTCTACTGAGAGGAGCTATGGAAAACTAAGGGAGAAGCATGGAGGACTTTTTTGGTGGTGTAAGCATTTTTTTTGTGGTATGGGAAATAAATAGCTGTCCTATACCTGATAATCAACTACTTTGTACATTGAGTAACTTTTCTTGAAGAGGAATTTCAGGAAAATCAGAGACATGGACCATACTAACTTTAACTTAAGAGATTTCCCCCAGGACTTTGGGGTGGGAGAATATTGAGCTTAAGAGTGAGAGAAAAGTCTGATCTCTTCTCTTCTGGGAGAGTGGAGCCCCTATCTTACAAAGGGCACTGGCTCTAGGCTCTAGAAGACTTGAGATCAGTCCTGGGGGAGCACAATGACCTCAAAAAGCAGGAGACTGATGATTGAGGGCTTGAATATCCTTAGGGAGAGCTAGAAATTAGTCAAATAATAATAATACCTGTGTATAGTACTTGAAGTTTTTCAAAGCACTTTACAAATATTTTTTAATTTTATCTTCACAACAGCTCTAGGTAGTAAGTGCTATCATTATCTCTATTTTACAGATGAAGAAACTAAAGCAGACAGAGGTTAAGTGACTAAGCACCCTCGGAAGTAGGAATTTATCCTCATTTTATATATAGGAAAACTAAGGCAAACAGATTAAATGTCTAACAAGCCTAAGAGATAGGTACTACCTCAAGTTATTGGGCTCAATTTATTATTCTCCTCAATTTACAGATGGGGAAACTAAGGCAGATAGAAGTTAAGTGACTAACAACTTAAGGAAGTAGGTATTAATATCGCCCTCACTTTACAGCTGAGAAAACTGAAGCAATAGAGGTTGGGACTTGCCCAAAGTCACACAGCTAGTAAGTATCTCAGGCCAGATTTGAATTTAGATCTTCCTGACTTCAGGTCCGGTGCTCTATCCACTGGGTCGACTAGGTGCCGGCTGACTTCCCAATAGTACAAGCCAAAGAACATGATCTTTAAGAAGGCTTCAAGATGGAACCTGGTTGGAATGAGCTTAGAGTGTTAGGAATGAGCCATGGGTTACGTAGTCATTGGAGAGTCATGTCTCCTTCCTAGACTATGAGTTCCTGGAGTAAAGGGACTGTATCTTATCTAAACTTTGTGTATTTCCCAGTACCTGGAGGAATGTTGTACAGAGTAAGCACTTAATAAATGCATTTTGAAAAGTGAATTGTTGAAATGAATCTTAATAAAGTAGCATTTGATATTGGTGAAGTAGAGATGCATTTTGAAAAGTGAATTGTTGAAATGAATCTTAATAAAGTAGCATTTGAGATTGGTGAAGTAGAGGAACGTCCGCTAGATTTGGGGTCAGGAGGACCTAGATTTACTACTCTGCCTTTGTGACTTTGCATTTCTCACCTTCCCCTCTCTGGGTCTGTTTCTTCATTTGTGGAAGGATGAAAGTGTTGGATCAGGAGATCCCTCAGGGCTCATGACCTTGTGATCTCTGCTAGGTGTAAAGAGGGCAGGCAATGGCTTAAGAGAGTTAAAGGTTTGCTGGAAATGATATAATGGGAGTGAAGGCACTTTGAAGGCAAAACTCAGAGATGATCATGACGGCAATCATGAATTCCAGTCTGCCTGTGGCAAGGCTTCAGAGGGTGGGGGAGTTTTGGGAAAAAGTAGTCGTCCACACCTGCAGGGAGTCCTTGAAGACCATGTGGTGCTGTGCATCTCTAACAGAGCTCCCTGGAGATGCCTGTCTGGTCTGGGCTGAGTCTGGTGTGGTTAGAGCCTGGGGTTACAATGCAGTGGAGAGGTGTAAGGGCAGTGGACAGGGCTGGATTTCAAGCCATTTACTTACTACCCGCGTGTAGCAGTCAAGGTCCCTTCTCTGGGCCTCAGTTCATCCATGGGTGGGAATGGGAGTGCAGAAGAGGACCTTGCATGTCCCTTCAGCTCTGAATCTGGGGCACTGTTTATGGCTCCGATGGTGACACACTTCCACAGAAGGTGGAGATTTCTCCTGAGCCTTCATTATCTCAGTTCTAACTTTCTTAACTATTTCCTGAATGCCTCGGGTGAGTCTGGCCCAGGGCTGGACACCACAGGAAATCTCTGCAATAAGACCGGGTCTTTGCCCTCCAGAAGTAGACAGTGTAGTGTGGGCTGGGGTGGAGAAAGGGGAGCTAACAGAGCTTCAATTCAGCACATTTTCCAGATGCCCCCAGCCAGGTTAAGGGCCCAACATCGAGGGGTGGGAGTCCTGGGGATTCCACATTTCCGACTGAAGCCTTGGCAAGGATCAAGAACCCACTGCCCTCGCTCAGCTGCAGCTGCTGCTTTCATCTCTCACCGCCGGCCTGCATTCCTCATCCCCACCCTGCCTATTTTCCCTGTGGCTCGTCTTCTCCAGCAGCCCAGGCCCTCTCTAGTCCTTTGCACGCAAACACACACACACGCACACAGAGACAGAAACACACACACATGCACGCATGCACGCATACCCCTCGAACCCACCGATTCATAGGAAAACCCACACAATGGCTTTTTCCCTGGCTCCTCAGTTCCCCAGTTTATGAGGATGTCCTTGGCCCTATTCTACCCTCTGCCTTCCAGCCCCCAAGAGTCCCTGAGATGGGAGAGAGAGGGAAAACATTGGGAAAGGTTCAGGAAGACAAGGTAGACTTCTAAGACCTCCCCCCTGCCCCAACTCCTCAGGCCACCATATGTATTTCTATCCAGGCAAATGCACTGGCTATATTTATAACAAGCCCTTGGGGGTGGGCTGGGGAGGTGGCAGGGAGCAGATAGGGCCTCACATAAATCACATTATTTCCTTGGCAGGGGTAAAAATAGCCTCGTGGCATCCTGCACCCGCTTATGTATGGAACAGCTCGACCTCATGCCTCTCCCCCCATCCATTATGGCCCCTTCTCCCTCTCCCCTCCCTTCCCACCAAAGACTCCCAGAGAATTGTTTCCATCTCACTCTCCCCACCCTGGGCAGCTTGACATCTGCAGAGGGAATTGCTCACACTGCCCTGAAGGGAGCACTCCCCCACCTCCACCCTAACACAGCTAGGTTATGTGCTGGACAACCAGTACCAACCTTCTTCCCCCAAGGTGCAGCTGGGGAAACCCAGACCTGGAGAGGCTTAGAAATGGCTGAATCACAATCACCAGGTCTCAGGTCCATGAACACCCAGGGTTGGAGTGGAACACGGGTAGGGTGGGGCATAGTTCAGGGTAGGGAGGTCACATCCTAAGTTCCTAGATCTAAGTCAGGATCCAGGGGTCTGTGATCCTCTGTCTCTGACACCTGGAGAAATAAACAAATAGTTTATGTGTATGTGGGGGGTGGGGTGGGGAGGAGGGGATTAGGAAGGTTGTTTCACGTGAAAAAACAGTTGACGCTGTGAAGACAACCTTGACCAGGTCATTCATTCATCGTGGGACTGAAGCCCAGACAGGGCCTTATCCACAGCTCTGAACAGCATCCTCCCCTGGGACCCCAGGAATCCTCCCTTCACTGACATCCCCTTCAAGAGTGGTAGAGAGGCAAGGGGTACTGGGGTTTAGAAGGCAGGGTGAGGTCAAAGCATCGTCCAGATTCTCTCCTCCCTCTCATTCACTTTCTCTTCAGTTCAGCCAGATTTCCAGCTGTCCCTGGGTCATCAGCAGCAGGAAAAAATGACTTGGTGGAAAAGTGGCCTGTTTGGGGCATGATTACATACTCCTCTCCCAGCTGCAGTCCACCAGCTTCCCTCCCCTACTCCTCTCTCTGGGGCATCTCTGTGCTTTCTGGATGCTGGGTGGGAGGGGTCTCCTCAGTGCCTAGCATTCTCTGCCATGAAGCCAACGCTGGGAGGGATTCCAGGGAGCGTGTCAGGGTACCTCCCTTTGGTTCCCATGGAGAGCAGCTTGGGGACAGAGCCCTGGATTCCAAGGCAGAGGACTTAGTGTTCAAGGCCTGCTCACCTACTTAGCACCTGGGTGACCTTGGGTACATCCTCTCAGCTGTTTCCTTGGTAAAATGAGAGGGTGGGGCTGAAGGGATTCTCTTCACTCTGAAGGTGCCAATGATTCCTTACTGTATCCAGGATAAAATGCAGCCCTCTCTATTTGGTGTTCAAAGTCCCTTTGGGATCTAACTGCAGCCTCCCTTTTTGGGCTGATTTCCTATCACTCTTTGAAAACCTTCAAAACTCAGCTAAAGTTCCCCATCTTCCTGGAAGTCACTCCTGATTCTCCCAGAGGTCAGTGCTATTAGCTAGCCTGCACATTTTGCTTCATAAGGTGGCATCCTTTTGTCACAGATGCAGCTTCTGGGATGTGGGGCATCATCCAACCATGATAGTCAAGGGAACATTGGTTGGTACAAGAGTCCATTTTAGCATTTAGTTGAGTCACCTCAACTGCCTGAAGATGGCCCCCATGGAAGATGGAAGACCTCACAGATGTAATGGTGGTGGGCTCAGCGTGGATCTTGGTAAAGCAAATATCTGAACAAGAGGAAATGATTGTGCTGAGGGACCCATAAGGGAGAGCTTTAATAATGGCTGCCCTGGCAAAGGTTTTGACAGACACACTAATGCCTGAAATAGTATCAACTTCAGGGATCTTGACCTGAGATGGGAAAGGCAATTAATGTTATAAACTTGACAGTAGGGTGTCAAATGATGGAGTTTGATGACATACAGGTGGGGGCTTCAATTGGCATGAAGAGTAGCTGCTTCATCCTCAGTTATGGAAATCATATAATTTCATGCCCAGCACCATGACCTCCATGTCCAGCTTGGTGACACACTCACTACAAAACTTCTTCCATTTCCATATGACCCTATGTTGTCTCTTAGTAGTAACCTGGACCCACTAACAGTTGAGTAGCTGCTTTTCAAAAGTGATCTTGTAAGTGACCACTTTAGTGAGCTTGGGATTCCAGATGTCCCAAGGCAGTTTGGTCTGCCTACCCCCAGGTGCCAGTTAAGGCTCCAACTCAGCCTAATCTTTATGAAGAGAGATCTCGAAAAATGTGGGCATTGAAGAGAGTCCTATCATCTTCTAAGGTAGCCCCTTCCACTTTTTAACAAGCCCTCCCTCACATGATGACACCATCATTATGGCAGTCATTCAACCCCTTGAGTCTTCCACTCAAGTTGTATGATCTCATTTCCTTTAGCTGATCCCCATATGGCATGGCCTTAAGACCCTTCTCTACTCTGGTTCCTCTTCTGTGGACCCTCTCTAATGGATTGATGATCCTTGGATGAGTGCCCAGCACTGAACCCAATACTTTACATATGATCTGATCAAGGCAAAGTATATTGAGATGGTCATCTCTGTATTCCTAGGCACCATCCCTCTCTTAATGCAGTGTCAGATTACATATACCTTCCTGGATGTCACATCTCATGGTGGCCCATTAAACCCCCCCCAATCACTTTCAAGCCTATTGCCATCTACTCCTGCCTCCATTTGGTAGTTAGGAATTTGATTCTTTTAATCCAAAGGTTAGAGTTTAGATTTATCCCTATTAAATTATATACATATATTTAAATCTATTACATATCAAATATTATATTATCACATATTTGTATTTAAATAGTAAAGTTCATCCTATTAGATTAGGCTACTTTGACAGCCTAAGATGTTTGAATTTTGCCATCCAAAGTGCTAGTTATTTCTTCTAGTTTTATGTCACTTACAAAGTGAATATCTAAGTTGCTGATAAAAGTGTTGACCAGCTCATGGACGAATACAAATCTTTAGGAGACTCCTTGTGTGACCTCCTTCTAAGCTGACATCTAGTCATTCATTAATAACTACTTTTTGGTCTGGTTATGAAGCGAGGTTTGAATCCAACTAAATAAGGACATGAGGGATACTGTCAAAAGCTTTGCTCACATCTAGGTTGACTTTCTTGTTGGGATTCAGTCATTTTCTGTCATGTCCAACTCTTTGTGCCCCCACTTGGGATTTTCTTGGCAAAGATACTGGAGCAATTTTCCATTTCCTTCTCTAGCTCATTTGACAGATGAGGAAACTGAAGTAAACAGGGTGAAGCGACTTGCCCAAGGTCACACAGCTAGTAAGTGTCTGAGGTTAGATTAGAACTCAGGAAGAGGAGTCTTCCTGACTGTGGGCCTGGTGCTCTATGTAGGTTGATTGGTTAGTTGTTGTCCTTCCTCTTGCAAGAAGACTAAAATGACATCACCACAACAAAGTGAAATTTCAGTGTGTCCTACTGTGGCTGATCAGATGAATAGGAGCTCAGAATACTCTACCACTGGTTGGGCACAGATAGTCTGTGTGAATATTTGGGGTGGATAATCTAAATTTGTGTATCCTATATTTACTTTGTGCTGTCTCAATTCTGCTTTGCTCAAAGAGCATAGCACCCTTTCTGATATGGGCATGCCATGCTGAACAGTCCTGTGCCAGTGTTTCCCATGTTACAAAGTCAAACCCAAAGTTCTTGAGAGAGACTTTGACAGTGTCCTTGTATCCCTTCTTCTGACCACCATGTGATAGCCTACCCCATGTGAGTTCTCCATGAAACAACCTTTTTGGCAAGCGTACATTTTGCATTTGAACAATGTGGCCAGCCCATCGGAGTTGTGCTCTCTGAAGTATAGTTTGAATGCTTGGCAGTTCAGCTCAAGCAAGGACTTCCGTGTGTGGTATCTTATCCTGCCAGGTGATCCTCAGAATCTTCCTAAGACAGTTCAAATGGAAGTGATTCATTTTCCTGGCATGGTGCTGGTAGACGTCCATGTTTTCACAAGCATATAATAATGAGGTCAGCACAAGACCTCTGTAGACCTTCAGTAGCATTCTATGCACTATGGTGCTGAACTACCAGGGAAATGATAGGTGGCATGCCTCACTCTTCATCACTGCTTCCTTTTCTAGATGTTCACTTACCATTCCTTTAAAAGTATACGTTTGAATCTGTCCAGCAATAGAAGTCAAGTACACTGACTCGTCTTTGTAGACTCAGTGCTCCTCATTCTTTGGAAAGTAGGGCAGCATTCTCCCTTCTCCAATCCTGTGGCCCCTCTCTTGCCTCTCCCCTTCTTTCAGAGCTCAGTGACAGTGGCTCAGCAAACCATATTAGCCAGTCACTTGAGGAGCAGAGATGGTTCACCTTGGTCACAGGGCAGGTGTAGTCATTGATTGTGGGTAACCATTTTGGTTCCCATATCCAATACAAAGGATAAGAATTTTCCTCTTGGACAGAGAAAAGAGACTGCTCACTCTAAGTCAGAGGCTGTCCCTTTTTGCATCCTTCCCCTTTCCCCTCCCTTTGGTTATCTTGGCCTCTTTCATTAGGCGCAGCTCAGTCTGAGCTTTGGCCCCTTGACTCTCATCACAGGACTTCCCCAAGCTTCTGCATTCACCCTCTGTTGCCTGATTTGGGTTCTGTCTTCTGTATAGTTCTTTTGGAAGTCTAAGCTGATCACTGAGTTCTCTGTGCATCCCCATTGATCTCCTTAGAAAATTTCCCTTTTCTCTTCCTCCTAATCAATAGGCATTAAAGTGCACTGTGGGGACAGCTAGGTGGTGCAGTGGATAGAGAGCTGGGACTGGAGTCAGGAAGACTCATCTTCCTACGTTCAAATCTGGCCTCAGAAACTTAGTAGCTTGGTGATCCTGGGCAAGTCATGTCACCCTGCTTGCCTCAGTCTCCTCATCCTCCTCCAGTATCTCTGCCAAGAAAACTTCAAATGAGGTTACAAAGAGTAGGACATGACTAAAAACAATTGAACAACCAAAATATACACTAAGAAAATATTCTCTTATTTTATGACTGCATTCTGTGAGGTTTTGTACCATTTCCTGATCCATGAATTAAGGCCTAGAGAATATTCTTATCAAACCTCATGAAGAGGGCATGGGGTTGGGAGGGAGAGATAATGCATGGGATAACACAGGAACCAAAAGGCTCTTCACAAATTAGAACCATGAGCCAAATATAATTAGGATGGAATGGAATAGGGATAAATGTAAAGTCTTGCACTTGGGCTAAAAAATAAACCTTCCACAAGTACAAGGTAGGGGAGCCAGGTTCAACAACTCCTACCAAGCAACCTAAAAAGTAGCCTCATCTTACTCTATACTGAGAGGCATAATGCAGTCACCACCCACTCCTGGGGGCACCCAGAGAGTGCTACAGTGTTATGTGGTATATGGAAGTGATATTAGTATTAACCATAATGGCTCGCATGCCTGAAATGGCACAATCTAGGCATCATTCAGTTGTATACAATTGGAAGATGAGTCACCCAAGTTATATAGCTCTAAGGGCCAGTTAGATAACAACACAAGTGTTTTGTTCGGTCTTGTTCACTGCATCTTAGGAAACACATTGAGTAGCCTGAACACCATCTAGAGGAGGGATAATAAGATAGGGGGACTACAGACTATGCCGTGTGAGCTCAGCTTAGCTGAGAGGCTCAGAAGGAACATGGGGTGGTCTTCACATATGTGGTAGGCTGTCATTTAGAGGATGGACAGATATGGTCTGTTAAGCCCCAATAGACAGAACTAGTAGCAATGATGAAAACTAGGGAGACAAATGAGCCTTGATTTAAGGAAAACCTGATGAACATGAAGCTGTCTGAAATGGCCCAGGTTGCCTTGAGAGGTGATGGGTTCTCTGTCACTGAAGGTCTTTTAGCTGAGGCTGGGTATCCACATACCTGGAATGTCATAGAGAGGATTCCCATTCAGGTATATGTTTGGGATATAGAAGACAGTGGAAAGAGCAGCGACCGGAGGCAGAGGACAGATGAGGTCATGTTCCTAGAATTTGAGAAATACAGTGGTAGAAATGGCAAGATTGGACAACTGACCGGCAAAAGGAAGGAACCACGAGGAGTCCAAGGCTAAGGGGAAGGACTCGAGTGTCTGACTGAAACAGGGAAGTTTGTATGAGGAGAAGTAAAATGAGTTCAATTTTGGCTATGTAGAGTCTAGGATGTCTCTGAGACAGGAGTCAACTTGAATATCCAATAGATAATTGGTAATACAGGCCTGAAGGTCTGGGGCAAGAGTGGGACTGGATACAGATTTAGGAGTCCCTCATGTAGAGGCAGTAATAATTAAATCCATGTGACTTGTTGAGTTAAACAAGAGAATAAAGGAAGAAAAGGGTAGGGGGCTTAGAATAGGGACTGGAGGGAACCCCCCTCTGGGAGGGAAGGGGCATAATCTGAAGACCAAACCAGCACAGAGACCAAAGAATGCTTACTTAGTCTGAGAGAGAAAGAACCAAAAAAGAGGTCCAAGAAGTAAGGGGGCAGGAGACCTACAGATCAGTCTAGAAGGACGAGGACTGGGAGATCTGCAGATTTGGCATCTCTGAATTCGTTGGTGACTTCAGAGAGGGCAGTTTTGGCTCAGAAGTAAAGTTCAAGTCCTATTGCAAAGGGCAAAAGAGCGAGGAGGGGAAGAGGAGGCAAGGAGCAGGGATGGCTTTTTCTGGGCAAAATATACCACATCAGGTGCTTCTGAGGACAGTGCTTGGTAGAGAATCTGAATGATAGGATTCTAGATTAGAAAGAGACCTCAGAGGTTACCCCTAATCTTCCTGAGGAGGAAACGGACATGGAGAGTTGACAGGACTTGTCAAACATAGCCCAGAAGTAAGTGGAAAAGATGATGCTGAAACCCAGTACCTTCCCAATGCATTTCCAATAAGCCTCCAGTGCTGGCGAGTCTACCCTCAAACCCAGTAGCCCTGCTCTGCTTTGTTCCAATCCCAGCCCTGTGGGACTGTGGGGACTCTATTGACCTTTTCCTGGCCTTAGGGGTTTCACCCTAAGGTCTCTTTCAGTTTTCAGTCTAATGATCTTCAGAAGGAATTCCCATACAGCAATGATAACAGACATCCTGGTATAGGCTCTCCTTATGGGACGAGCATCTGAGCTCTGTGAACAGGTTCACTCCCCTGATTGTTCACTAGCAGAAGCCCCAGAGAGCTATGGGAACTGAAGAGTGAAGTGGGAGCTCTGCCAGCTTCCATTGGGACCACCAATCCCATCCCACCCAATCCGAGGCTGCATTTCACAGGTTTCCAACTGACCTCCCCTTCTGAAAACTGCCCAGTTCAAACCCTGTTCTGCTCAGGCTCAGATTAAAAACAAGAAAACAAGAAAACTCCAGGCCAGCGACAACATGGGGAGACCTTTCCCTGCCTGCAGCCCCCCCAACCTGGTGTCCTAACACAGGGAAAGAAAGGAATTTCTGTCTAAATCACATTCAGCATCGGGTTTCTTACTTGCCTTGTCCAGGACAATTCCAACCTTCATAATGCAGCCGCATGAAGGGCCTTTAAAAATATATATATGTGTGTAATATGTGTATATATTTGGAAGAAGGGTTTGAAAAAAGAGACCAAAGAACCTTTATTCTGTTAAAAATGAAGTGAATATTATATTCAGTATGAAAACAGAGTCAGGGTGACTTTGTGAGACAGACAGAAAGCCTTTCATAACACCCAGGCCACAGAGGCAGCGGCCAATTAAATCCGGCCTGCTCAGCTTGGCTCAGCTCTGCAGGCTGCTGCCAACACAAACGTGTTGGGAGGGTGGGGGTGGGGGGGTGGGGGGGCGGGTCAGAACATGGGAAGCAAAGAGCAGAACTGGAGGTGCCAGGCCTGTGCTTCACGGCAGCCCTGGTGCTGGCGCCTGGAGACTGTTTCCGCTCTGCTGACTCCCCGAAAATGGCAATGGAAATCCAAAGGCTGAGGTTCCTGCCTGCTTCCCCACCAGCAGCCTGGGGGTGGTGAAAGATGGGGGCAGATAGGTGGGACCCAAGATGGGGGCAAGTCAGTAGCAGTCAAGTGAGCTGCCCCCCAAGACTTTAAGGACCCGGCTGCTGTGGCTGCCCCATCTCTCCCTGGGGCTTCCCCTATTCCAATGGGATAGGCTGCTATGGGAAGCCCCCACACCAGGCCACCATTCCATTCCTTTCTGGGAAAGTTTGCCTTGCCTTTTCCATCTGGTTGTATCTGGCATCAGAACGTAGGGTGGCTTCACCCATTCCCTGTGTGACCTTGGGTCAGACATGTTCCATCTCTGGGCCTCAGTTTCCTCATCTGTAAAATGAGGAGGCTGGCCTGGATAGAGCCAGAAGTCTTTATGGCTTTATGGGACTTTATGGTTCAAAGTCTATGGCAGGTGGGAGAGCGGAGCTCGGGGCTTAGCTGTGGGGCAGGTGAAAGGCGAAATGACTGTGGAAAACAGAGGTTTAACCTTCCAAACATATCCATTTATTAAGCAATGCATGCCAATGCCCACTACATGGGGACCAGACCCCCTCAGCACAGGCCTAGACCTCAAATACAGGGGGAGAGAGTGTTTTGTACATTAAAAACAATCAAATAAGGCCAACTGATTAAAAAAAATCAATTAACCAGGATACAATATTAAGTAATTTGATTTCTGATTGGATGAAAGATTAGGGCCTTTCCAAGTTGGGAGGAGCACAGCCCACAGTACAATTCCCTGAAATCAGAATGTGATTCCCACTCCGCCAAAGTGCCTGAGAGCAACTAAGAGAAATAATAACTGATCAGTATGGGGCCATTTTTCAGATGAGACACATGGGCTGCTTAAGACGTTACAGTGGTGAGAAAAGTCCTTTCATCCATCTTTGGGTCTGACCAGAACCTAGGTCCTTGGGTAAGGGTCTCTAAGCAGCAGGTAGAGGTGGTCCAACTTCCCAGTCACACAGGACTAGGTTCAAACAATGCCCACCACTTAATAAAGTTTCTCACAGGACAGAGATTGGACCAGACCCATAACTGAATGTAAGCTGAGCCGGCACCAGGATGGAGTCAGCGTGGTCACTCGATTCCCATAACCGCTGACTGCGCCAATCCCCTCAGTTGTCTCAATTGCCTCAGTTCCCCTTTTGATTCTTCAGTTGGGGGGGTCACTCCCCCCACGAACCAAGAATCCATAAGTCAAATCGTTAAGATTTGTTTTCATATTTTCATAATCCGAATTATATAAGTCGGGTCACAAATCAAACAACACAGAGGGCTCACAATGAACTAATTTTGAGAAGGTAGATTCACATATCGCCGAGGTAACCCAGAAAATCTAAACATAAACACAAACATCATGAAATAAAAGGCCAAAGCAATGATCATCGATACTAACTAATATCCAGGCTCTTTGGGTCCTTGTAACTCACTCCCAACGTCCATTGAACAAACAAGTACATCTTGAGTCCTGGGTGTCTCTTGTGATCATCTGGTTCCTGGACTTCTCTTGCACATGCTGGAAGAGGCCTCTGTTTCCCTAATTCCAAATCACTTGTAGAAGTTCCTAGATAAATCCGATAAAATCTGCTAGTAACAAGATTTAATGCAATTTAGTACAATCTCTTAAATCTGGTTCTCTAATTTTGAAGCCAGAGAATTTCAGTTTTGATACATCACTTGCTATTTTTATTTTTAGCTAATATAAGTGTGCTGTGTGTGTGTGTGTGTTCATCCTTCGTTGCCAAAGAAGACCCTGCCATCAGAGAAATAATGGCATGACTTGCACTTGACTTTGTTTTGAGTGAGGGAGGGCTGTGCAGGTCACCAGCCTCACTTCTCCTCCAGAGTCATCTGAATCCAGTGACCAGATATTCCTCAGGATGACTGGAGATGACCCAGGATGAGGCAATTGGGGTTAAGTGACTTGCCCAAGGTCACACAGCTAGTGGGTGTCAAGTGTCTGAGGTGAGATTTGAACTCAGTTCCTCCTGACTCCTGCACTGGTGCACTATCCACTGCAGCACCTACCTGCCTCACCTAATATAAGTACTTGATATAAGTATCTTAAAAAAAATTTCCAAGGGTCTAACTAAAATGAATTGTCATTTTAAAAAAAATTGTATTTAGTTTTAGTTTTTAACACTCACTTTTATAAGATTTGAATTTTAAATTTTCTCCCTCTTCTTTCCTTCTCTCCTCCCCAAGATGGTGCAAACTGATACAGGTTATAAATGTACAATCATATTAAACATATTAAAATTAACTTTCAAAAATGATCAGATCCTTTAAAATGGGCAATTTCACTTTCTTTATAATTATCAATACAATTTTATATGTAAAATCCTTAATTCAATTTTGAGAACTTATTACTAAAAGCCTGAATTTCCATACATTTGGAAAGCCAACCATATACATATATACATATACACACAGACATGCAGACATACAAAATTCTTAGAGAAACAATGTAATGCTGGTGCTTTCTCAATATTTACTACTCCCTTTAATTGGAAAATATTTACATTATATCTTATTTTTATTATTTTGTCTAATTCTCCCTTCAGGAGGACATCATCCCTATATTAGAATTTGACCACAAATGCAGGTTAAAATTGTAAGATTTTTCACACTTGAAACATATTCTGGTATCAGTATATTAATTAATAAAATTAGAATTGTACTCACAAAACTTCTACTGCTCACCTGCCCTATTTATAGGAATTTGCTACAAAAGGAAAGGAGGGATGTTATTATAACAGCATAAAGCCTTGTCCCCTCGAGGGCACAGACTGACCAGATAGAGAACAAAGCCAGAGAGAAAAGCCCAACTTCCTTCACCGTCTGATTCTAGGCAGTCCTATCTGATGGCCAACCTTGTAGTCCCAGGGTGTCAGAAGCCAGGCTCGATTCCCCCAATTTCCTCAGCTACCTGGCATGAATCCTGAACAAAGGATTTCAACTTTCTTTGCTTCCTTGTCCTCTGTCACGTATAGTTAGTGGAACAAGTCTTACCTGGTCGCACAGAGTTGTTAATAAAAGAGAATATTTGGGAAAAGTGCTTCAAAATGTCCACAAACCCCAGGTCCAGGGCCTGTCCTGTTGGTCAAAGGCCAAGATCTCAAACTTGGTTGTTTCCAGGCAGATGTCAGTTTGGAAGGGCCCTCAGGGGTCTCCTAGGACATCCCACCTGACAAGGGGCTGTCCAGGCTTGGCCCCTGAGAGTTTAGGGGCTCTCGCTCCTGGCCTCCATGGGCCTCTGCAGCTTTCACCCGTGGTTCCTGGCTCTGCCCTCTGGGCCCAAGCAGCAGGACTTTCCGAATACTTGAGCACAGGTGCAGTGAAGAAAGGCTAGAGTGTGCATACACTGTGGAATATGGATAATGTGATGGTTCTGCTGCCATGCTTCCCCCTCCCCTTTTCTTTTTTAATCTTTGTTAAAAGGGATGCTCACTGGGTAGGGAAGCAGGGAGGGATGCATTTAGAAATAAATGACCCTATAAAAACAAAACCTATCAATAAATAAAAATAACATTTTAAGAAGGAAAAAAAGCCTTGGATTTGGAGTTAGAAGGAAAAAACATTCTTTAAGTAGTAAATATGGGCCACTCTGTGCTGAGCCATTTACAAATATTTCATTAACAACCCTGGCAGATCAGTGACATCATTATCCTCATTTCAGACATGAGGAAACTAAGGCCCAGGGTCACACTGGTTTTCTCAAAAATTTATTATTTACTTATGCTAAACATACTTTTTAAAATTTGAATTCTAAATTCTCTCCCTCCTATCTCTTCTTTCCATGAGAAGGCAAGCAATATGATGTCACTTACACAAGAGTCACACAGCTAGTGACTGCCTGCCCTTGGATTTGAACTCAGATCTTCCTGACACTGGGCCCAGTCAAACCTGGCTCTGTTGCCTGCTCCTTGTGTGACCTTGGGCTCTTGTACAGCTCTAAGATGCTATCCAGCTCCAGATCCCAGGACCCAACTTCTCCATAATTATTTTCCATGGCTCCCCCACAAACCCTTCATTCCAAGTCAAAGGTGTTCCTCATGTCCTTCCCTCACACTCTATACCCATTCCACTAGACAGATAGAGCATAAAAGTTTCAGACACCGGGTGAGAAAACACAGACCGAAAAGAGAGTCAACTCTCTCGGAACTCACATTTCAAAGGGAGAAGATACCACCCAATGGGGAGCTGGAAAGCAGGGGGGTGGTTACTTACAGCTGCTTAACTATTAAGAAGGGCAGAGAAGTCCATCTCAGAACGAGGATTGGGGTAGGAGTGAAGGCCTGAGAGACTCAAGAAATGGAAGCTCAGGCCAGGGATTCACAAATGAGGAGGGGGTGAGGGGCAGTGACCTCTGAGCTCACAGCCCACTTCCTAAATTGCTAAATAGCACCTGTCACACCCATTCTTCCATACTTATGCTGCCTCGGACCCCTTCGAATCTGCAGTAGGGTCTCACACCATGTGTATCTTGTCCAGCAAACAAATGACGGTTTTTCCTAATTGCTGTGCCAGCTAAGCCCTGACACTAGGTCTGAACTGGTCTGCAGGAAGAAGGGGCCTTCAGATGGGGATATCTGGGGACTCTCCATGTCCTCACTGGCAGGCAGGATACAGGAATCTTTCACTTTCCCATTCTGTCCATTCCTTCTGGTTCTTTATCTGAGTGAAGCACTTTCATAGCACTCTCCCTCCACCTCCACGGAAAGCAATGGCCAAGGAACAAGGTCTTCTTGGCTTATCTAAGGAGGCACTGGCTCCCTGAAAGGTTTGAGAGGATAGTCCAAAGGGCTGCAGGGGTCAGTTAGCCAGCAGGTAAGGTCCACATAGAGCTTAAAACCCAGCTGTGGGCAATTTTTCTCAGAAAACCCTCTTTCACAAGACCCTTGAAGTATTGCCTGAGCCTGGGCATCTGCTTTGTTGGGCATGTCACCCATTACCACACCAGACCAGGAGCCCCTCATGGGTATGGGGTGAAAATTGCCCAGTTTTAGTTTTCGGAAATGACTTAACAGTAAAATCTTGGTTGGTCCCCACACTGATCCAGTAGTTGACAGTCAGAAAGTTACAGCTCAGACACCCTTCATCACTCTCTTAAGCAAAGCCCCCAGCACTGTAGACTCCTAGGTGCACATGCAAGGAGAGGTGGCAGGCAGTTATGAGAAGCCAAGACCCTAAATCAGCACTCCTAGGGTAAGGTCCCCCACAGCATCCTTCTCCAAATTTTGATGAACCTCTATGCCCAAGGTCTCTCTTCCTATGGTCATTCCCACAGGCATGTCATTACCTACTTGTCCTGATGTGTGCCCTCCCCAAATTGTTAACACTCAGTCGACTTTCTTGCTTCCAGATGACTGGCTGACCCCTGAAGCTCTCTGGGCTCTCCTCCTGAGGCTCATCAGGAGAGCACCAGCTTTCTCTGCCACTCCTCACTCCTGAAAGGAGGTAGATGATGAAAGGGAAGAAAAGGTGAGAGCCAAGCAGTGGGATGGAGAGCTCAGAGAACTGTCAATTCCTCGACCTAGCACATCCCCCTCAGTCCTGGGTATGAGGGGACAGGAAGAAGCTGACCAGAGCAGGCAAGATGAGGCACTTAGTGACTCCCAGATCCTGAGATCTTTATGCAATTTCATCATTTGGCTGGAAGAGTAATGAATTCCCAAATGCCTCCATTCAAGTGCAGGAGGAGCCAAATAGGTAGGACAGCTGATGCTGATGTGGAAATCAGAGGACCCTTCGTGAGGCTAGAGCCCAGGTCCAAATCATAACTGGAGACATCTTGGAAACTAGATGGCACATAGGGCAACAGACCTGGAATCAGGAAGACCTGAGTTCAAATCATACCTACTGGCTGCATGACCCAAGGCAAGTCACTTATCCTGTCTCCATTTCATCATCTGTGAAATGGGCATCACAGCATCTTCCTGCCATGCTACATAAATGCTAGCACTTACTATAAAACAGAATGCTCCCTTGACCTGCAGGGGAGCTGTGGGTACCATGGCAGAGACTGCTGGCACCCCCTGAGCCTGCCATACTCTCCTCTTTTCAATAGTACATCATATAAGCCCTGGTTGCCTTAAGGTTCAGCTACTGCACCATCGCCTCCAGGATGCCTTCCTTGATCCTCAACCCCACCCCTCAAGTTTCCACAGTATATCTGCATTTATTTTTATGTGTGTGTAGGGTTTCTTCCTCCAAATAACATTGTTCCTCTCAGTCATTTTTGCCCCTGCATCCCCTGTGACTAGTCAAGGGCCTAGGACACAGCAGGCCTGTTAAATTTGTTAGCTGGCAGTGGCCAGGTCACGACTTCTTCTCCCCCAAAGACTCCCTCTCCTGTGGCAGCCCTGTTCCAAGAGTCACTAGCCTGGGAGAGAAAGTGTGGCAAGGCCAATCAAGGCAAACACAGGTGACCCATTCCACCTAAGTCTGGGACCAAATGAGAAGTGTAAAGAGGGACCTGTCGCCATCTAGTGCCCGCTCAATTCATGAAGCAAGGGTCAAAGAAGAGTCATTTTTTAACCCCTGGTCAGCTGGACAGTCAACTGAACAGATATTTTTTTATTGTGTGCAGAGAGCACTGTGGTATTGAAGAGGAAACACAAAACTCCACTAAGACATGGCCCATGTCCTCATGAAACAGGAGCAAGGGAAGAGCCCATATTTGGTCTCTGGGGGGAGAAAGCTGTTATTCTTCAGTACTGAGGGAAGCAAGATGTCCAATGGCCAAAGCCTGTGGTCTTGGCTGTGTGATCCAATCATCTCACTTCCTTAAGTTTCTCCATCTGTCAGAGAGGACCAATAATTGCCACTTAGCCTCCCTTATACCCATGAGAGCAAAGGTGGGCTGAGAAACATCATGTAAATCTGAGTGTCTTTGGCCAAACCACTCATAGGCTTTCCTTTTTGAAGGCACAAGTAGTGAGCCAGTTCCCACCAATACCATTGTCCTTCAGAGACATGGGAAGTCAGGAAAAAAAGTCCTATTGGCTAGAAGAGATTGACATAATACACTGTAAATGGAAAGGAACGCATGACCTACAAGAACCCTGGCAACATAGGTAGGTCTGGGCAGCTCATCCTCCAAAGGCCTGCACCTAACTGATCAGTAAGCTGGGGTCTTGAAGGAAGCCAAGTACCCAAACCAATAGGATGGGAGATTTTACTTCCACTCAGGAAAGCTGTAACCTGAGGAGGGAAACAGAGAGAAATCTGAGTTCCAGAAACATCCTTGACAGCCAAAGACACAGAGAAGATGCACCTACTGGTAACCCTAAGAGATGGCCCTCACCCCAGTGAGAGTGTACACCCTTGTGTGGGTCAGGATGCCCTTGAAAAGAAATGCCTAACCGTGAAA
Organism: Potorous gilbertii; assembly: GCA_028658325.1. Lineage (NCBI taxonomy): Eukaryota > Metazoa > Chordata > Mammalia > Diprotodontia > Potoroidae > Potorous > Potorous gilbertii. The sequence goes on along the minus strand of CM053770.1, from coordinate 282,377,387 downwards.
GAAGTCCCAAGTCCCTCCAGCCTCCCTAGGGTTGGGTTTGGATTTCTGATGGCTATCTCCCAACCCTTTCATTCCACACACAGTGTTTGCCTTGCTCATGGGATGAGGGTGACCCAGTGAGAAAAGAGTGATCACTGAAAGGGGATCTGGGGTGGAGGCTGGGATGGGACTCACACAATGGGGCTGACTGTTCAACTGATCATCCCAGCACTGCCCTCTAGTGAAGAGAACACAGCCTCGAGGTCCATCCCTGTCGCTGCTGTCCAGAATCAGGTGGGCAGACAAGATGCTTTGGGCTACTGTTTCGACATATTCTCCTTTCCTAGGTTAACCAACCAAACCTATGGGGCTGCGTATACTCTGCTGGTATCAGGGGAAGGCTGCAAAGACAGCAGCAGCTCCTTGAGGCCAAGGCCCCCTCTTCTGCCATTACCACCTATTTCTGTCATCTTTCCTTTCTCCTGGCTGCCCATGCACCCTCAGCTCTGCTGTCCTGTCCTTGGGGTTCTCTAGGATGTCTAGAGTTTTCTTGCCTTTCTCTGGGCTCTTGTACACACCAACCCCCTGCCCGCCTATGCCTTCTTCCTTATTCAAATCTTCCTCATCCCTCTTTACAGATGAACCTCCTCCCCCAGGGTCTCTTGGTCTGTCATCCTTGTTTTGAGCGTGCCAGGGACATCTACAGCTTGGGGACAGAGGTCTTGGTGACCTTGCAACCCCAGAGCAGAGCAAAGACCTGAGCACCACCCATCAAGTAGGCTGGGCCCAGTGACTGAGCAGAAGGTTGTCTGGACAGTTCTGGGCACAAAGGCCAGTCCATTCTGCCTTGGCTTTAACCCACTGCGTGCCATGATTAAGAAAAAGGAGCTGCTGTGAGGTTTAAAACTTGTGCTGGTGAGCTCATCGCCTTGGCAAACGGCTGCCCCTCCATCCCGCCTACTCACTTTGAAAGCTTAATCGTCCTTGCACAACGAACTGGCACCAGGATTGGCTGGGACGGATTCCCAAGGACAGGAAAATTTTTTTTATTTCTTCACAACAATAACAAGTTCTGAACAGAGTTCTCCCCTTTAAAACAACAAACCCTCTGTAAACATACACAGCAAACCAAATACGTAACTATTTACACGAGCACTTCAGCCGCTGGGGCAGGGTGTTAGGGAAAAACCAACAACCCCCTCCAACACACACCCATACACCACCACCCCCTTTGACTTCACTGGCAGCTGGAGGCCACAAGAAAAGGGAAAGCGCTGCTCAGTCTGGCAGCAGCCTTCCCAGCCCCGCAAGACTACAGGAGGAAAGTCTACGGCATACATAGCACCTGAGAAATCACCATATCGCCCTGCCCACCCTGCTTCCCCAAACCCCACTCCAACAGAAAAGGCTCTGCCTTCCCAAGCATTCAGGCTGCCTGGCTCTGGCCTCCTTTGTACAGAGAGCTGGAAACCAGAGCAGCCGCCAGGAATGTTCCCGGATCGTTAAGTTCCAGGAGGAGTCGGGCGTCAAACTGTAGGTGCTTTGAGCTCAGAGAAACGTGGGTCTGGCCTCCTTCCTTCTCCACCCCTGAAATGCCATCTTGGACGGTCCTGGTCCTCTGCCAACTCTGACCAGGCTGGGCACAACGAAGTCTGGACATGCTGGGGGTGGGGGAAAGAGAGCCAATCAGTGTAAGGTACAGATGCATCCCACTTGATAACTGGGCAGACTCAAACAGAAAGAAAAATGTTGGTTCTTAAATATAATCAGGGCTTTACTCATTTATCTTATTCAGGAATTTTGAACCTAAAATACTTTAAACCAAAAATCCCAGACCTTTCGTGCTAAGCAACGATAGCATCATGTCACTCCCCATTCTCTCGCAGGTCAGACACAAACTCCTGTGTTGGGCGTTCAAAGCTCTCCACAGCCTGGGTCTGCCCTCCCGGTATTCCAGGCAGAGGACACAGGGTGTCCCAAAAGTCTCAGTGCAGTTCCACACCTCTATACTGGACTCTCCCTCAAGCACTCCAAGGTCCAGCCAAACAATTTCTTCTGTCTCCCCTATAAGACATTGTGTCTCCCCTGGTCACAACTGCACTGTTCCTAAGCCTAAAAGTCCTCCCTTCTCACCTTTGTCTCTATGCTAATTTCCTTCAAAACAGAGGTGAAAAAGCCACTTACCAAAGACTTTCCTGATAGTATATGTAAAGTAAGTGTAAATTAAAAGACCTCAAATTTATTTCATACAAACTGAGATGTAGAGTCTATGAGGACATCTCCTTGTGTCTTTACAATACCAATGCTTCTTGGAGTATGATTCTGGAGTATATAATAGGTGCTTAATAAACGCTTGTCAGTGTGCTTGAAGTTTGAGAACCTGAGGCTCCAGCCCAGCTGCAGCTCCCACGTCTTCTTGTCTCCATGTGCTCTGAATCCTACCGCATTCCCCTTGGATGTGTAAAAGTGAACTCATGGTGATGGGCCATTTCCCAGAGAGGTAGCTAATTCACCAACACCACCAGGGAGCATGGTACAGAGGACAGTCCTGGAGACGTGGGTCCGAGTCTCACGTCTCACAATATGCCCCATACACCTCCCATGAATGAAGGCCAGGCCTCATCCAAAGCTGAGAGCCTGGTAGCCTGGCACAGAGGACCCATCATACTCCAGGCCAGTTAGTCCCCATTCCCTGCTCTTGGAAAGAGTCCGACAGAAAACATTCAGTTCAATCCAGAAAATATTTGTTTAGCAGCTACCATGTGAGAGACACAGTGCCAGGTTCTGAGACTAAAAACGGCATTATCAGGTCTGATGGTACTATGACTGATATATTTTATGGAATTTATATTATGTGGGCTATTTCTAAGTGGAAAACATCTCAAACAACTGGCTTATAACTACCTTTTCTTTTCTGAACACTCATTCAATTTTAATCATATCATCACCCATTTGGAGTTGGGGTAGAAGTTGTTCATAGCAGGTCAGGAGGATATGGTACTAGGACAAAAATCAGCTGTACCCTTGGTCCCAGACAGCTATGTGGAATAGTGGATACCTTGAATCAGAAAGACCTGAGTTCAATTCTGGCCTCAGACACTTACTAGCTGTGTGACCCTGTGCAAGTCACCTAACCCAAACTTGCCTCTGCTTCCTCACCTGTCAAATGAGCTGGATGGAGAAGGAAATGGTAAACTACTCCACTATCTTTGCCAGGAAAACTCCAAATGGGGTCAACAAAGAGTTGGACATAACTGAAATGACCAAACAACACCACCCTCCTCCAATAAATCACTTTTTCATATAGGTGAAATCAGTTAAATAATGACTATCAATAGCATTCATTAGGAAAATAGTTAAGGACAAGTAGAATCCATACTGGTTTTTGTTTTAAAGTGAGAAGGATGTGGATGCTTCAAGTCACAGGCTAGGGAGCTAGACTTCAATCCTGGCAGAAGTCTATTATTTTTAAAAGAGTTTATAAAGCATTAAAAAAAAAAAGCAGGGCCACCTGCACTACCAAGAAGAAGTCATGTCAAAACAACCCGCTTTCTTTTTGGATGGATTATGACGGCCACAGCCATCCAAGATTTCAGTAAGGCAAAACTCTTAAGATGTCTTTGTGATAGTAAGGAGTGGGAGGGGGGGATCAAGGAGAATATAGTTAAGTGGACTTAGACATGACTGAGCGTTGTTCAGTACTGACTCAGATGGACGTTGGAATGGAGTTCTATGGGACTCTCTTTGACCCTGCTCAGTATTTTTTCAATGAAATGGGTGATGGTACAGATGTTTATCAAACCTGTGGAAGTCAGAGGCTGGACTAAGATGAGAGGGAACAAGATTGGAATCGAACAGCTCTCAAATGGACTAAGACCTTGAAGCCAGAGCCAAGACAGTGGAGTAAAGGCAGGGATTCACTCACTGTCTCCCAAATAACACCTCAAAACAAATTCTGGAGGGACAAAACTAACAAAAGGATGAAGGAAACAATTTTCCAGCTCAAGAAAACTTCTAAGGCCAAAAGGAAAGGTCTGTCTAACTGGGATAAGAAGGAAATGTAGTCTGGTGCACACTGTGCCCAGGAAATCGGCAGTGAGGTCCTGAACCCAGGCATGAAGCAGCAACAAGACATCACACTCATGAACATGGCACAAACCAGAGCTTTTGGCTATGGGGGAGCAGGGGCCCTGGTCACAGTTTCAGTGTAGAAAACAGTAATTATAGTTCCTCAAAGACCAGAGTACAGGTCAGGACAGCAGTGACTTTACCTCACCTTAGATCATATCACCTTGGAAAAGTGAAAACTTACACAGTCCCCAGAAGTAGCTCTGAAAACAACAGAAAAAAAGGATTCAGACAGTGCCCCCTCCAGCCCAAGAGAAGAATCCAATTTTAACATAAAGTTAAAAGTCAAGAAATAAGCTTGAAAAATGAACGAACAACAAGGAATCTGACCATAGAAAGTTATTATGGTGACTGGGAGATCAAAACACAAACTCAGAAGAGGGCAACAACGTCAAGATGTCTGCATGTAAAACTTAAAAATTTTTTTTGAATTGGTCTCAGGCTCAAAAAGGATTCCTGGAAGAGCTCAAAAAGGATTTAAATCAGTTAAGAGAGGTAGAAGAAAAATGAGAAAAGGAAGTGATGGCGGAGGAAAATAACATCTTAAAAATGGGGAAAAACGGCACAAAGATCCTCTGAAGAGAATTCTTTAAAAAGCAGAATTGGCCAAATGGAAAAAGATACAAGAGCTCACTGAAGAAAATTTCTTAAAAATGAGAACTGGGCAAATGGAAGCTAATGATTCAATGAGTTATCAAGAAACAATAAAACAAAATCAAAAGAATGAAAAAAATAGAAGCAAATCTGGATTATCTCACCGGAAAAACAGATTGAGGAGAGATAATTTAAGAATTACTGCACTATCTGAAAACCATGATCAAAAAATGAATGTTTCAAGAAAGTATCAAAGAAAGTTACCCTGATATCCTAGAAAGTACTAGAGGCTAAAACAGAAATATAAAGAATTCAACAACCATCTCCTGAAAGAGATCCCAAAATGAAAACTCTTAGGTACACTGCAGCCAAATCTTATGGTTCTCAGTCAAGGAGAAAAACAAGATGGAGGAAAATACAAAGTAATAATAACTGTGAATACGAATGGGATGAATCTACCCCTAAAACAGACACAGACAGCAGAGTGGATTAAAAACCAGAATCCTACAATATGTTATTTACCAAAAACACATGTGAAACAGAGAGACACACACACAGAATAAAAGTCAGGGGGACTGGAGCAAAATCTATTCTGCTTCCTCTAAAGTAAAAAAAAAAAGAAAGTAATCACACTCTCTAAGTAAAAACAAAAATAGATCTAATTAAAAGAGATAAGTAAGGAAATTACGCCTTGCTAAAGGTGGCATAGACAACGAAGTAATATAAATATGAAACATATATGTACCAAATGGTATAGCAGCTAAATTTTTAAAGGAAAAGTTAAAAGTTAAAGAAAAAGTTACAGGAGGAAATAGACAATATAACTACACTAGTGAGGGACCTCAACTTTTTCCTCTCAGAATCAGATAAATCTAACTAAAAAATAAGCAAGAAAAAAGTTAAAGAAATAAACAGAATTTAGAAAAGTAAGATATGAGAGACTTCTGGAGAAAACTGAATGGGAATAGAAAGGAACATACCTTTTCCTCAGCAGTACATGATACCTACGTAAAAACTGACCAGGTATTAGATATAAAAACCTTACAACAAAATTAGAAATATTAAATACATCCTTTTCAGATCATAATGCAATAAAAATAACTTAACAAAGAGCTGTGGAAACATAGATTAAAATAAATGGGAATATAATCTAAGCATGAGTGGTTCAAAGAACAAATCATAGAAACAATAGTTTCATTAAAGAGAATGATGACAATGAGAGAATATACCAAAATTTATGGGAGGTAGCCAAAGCAGTACTCAGAGGAAAACTTCTATCTCTAAATGCCTCCGCAAATAAAACACAGAAAGAACAGATCAATAAATTGGGCATACAATTAAGAAAAACTAGAAAGAAAACAAATGAAAAACCTCCCACTAAAAACCAAATTGGACATCTTGAAAATCAAAGGAGAGATTAATAAAATTTAAAGAAAATCATTAAACTAATAAATAAGGGTGTATAGGAAAAACCCCAAAAGATATGTTCCTGATTAATATGATTTAAAACATAAGAAAACCAAATTACCAGTATCAAAAATGAAAGTGATAAGTTTATTAATGAAGAGAAAATGAAAGCTATTAAGAGCTTTTCTGCGCAATCTGACAATTTAAATAAAATGGAGGAATATTTGTAAAACTATAAGTTGCCCAGATTAACAGAAGAGGAAGTAGAAAACCCTATTTTTGAAAAAGATATTGAACAAGTCATTAATGAGCTTCCTAAGGACCAGATGAATTCACAAGTAAATTCCACCTAATATTTAAAGAAAATTTAATTCAAATACCATATAAACTATATGGAAAAATAGGCAAGTGAATCCTGCCAAATTCTTCTTATGACCTCAATATGGTGCTGATTCCTAAACCAGGAAAAGCAAAAACAGAGAAAGAAGAGACCAATATCCCTAATAAATACTAATGAAAAAACTGAAATAATATTGTAGCATGGAGATTGGAACAGGTGGAATTTATACCAGGAATGTAGGGCTGGTTCAATATTAGGAAAAGTATCAGTATAATTGACCATGTCAATAACAAAGCCAACAAAAATAATATGATTATCTCAATACATGCAGAAAAAGTTTTTGACAAAATACAACACTCATTCCTATTAAAAACTCTAGAAGGCATAGGAATAAATGGAGCTTGTCTTAAAATGATAAGTAGTATTTACCTAAAACCAACAGCAAGTATTAACAGGATTGATCTGAGTGTGAAGCAAGGATACCTATTATCACCATTTTTATTTAATATTGTACTAGATATGCCAGCTATAGCAAATAAGAGAAAAAGAAATAGAAGGAATTAGAATGGGTAATGAGGAAACAGCACTTGCTTGCTGTTTTTTGTCTTTCATTCTTGAAGAGGACCATGACATCAGGGAAGTGTGTGGGATTTAAGTGAGGGAAGGCTGTGCAGTCACCAGCCTCACTTTCCCCACAAGAGCCATCTGAGTCCAGTGGTCAGATATGGATCAGGCCAACTGGAGATCACCCAGGAGGCAGCAGGGGGACCTTGGCCTTTTCAAGCTATAGTCTTTAACAAGTTTCAGTTTTTTTAAAATAGGCCCTCTTTGCCTCATTTTATGAAGCCTTAATCACTGAAAACAAAACTATCATTCTTTGCAGATGATACGATGATATACTTGGAGAATCCCAGGCCTTGTCTCCCAAATATGTAGAGAACTGAGTCAAATTTACAAGGCTAAAAGTTATTCCCCAATTGGTAAATATTCAAAAGGCTTTTGAACAGGCAGTTTTCAGATGAAGAAATCAAAGCTATGTGTACTCATATGAAAAACGCTCTAAAAACTACTGGTTAGAAAAATGCACACTAAAACAACTCTGAGGTATGACCTCACTGGTGATATCTCCCCAGATGGGTTAATATGATAGAAAACGGTCCACATCCCAAAGAGATAAAAAACAAAAAGGAAGAAGATCTATGTGTACAAAATACATGGCAGCTCTTTTTCTGGTGGCAAAGAATTGGAAATTGGAGGTATGCCCATCAATTGGGGAAGGGCTGACCAAGGTGTGGCATTAGGTGGTTGTCCTTTGTTCTTGAAGAGGACCAAAATGACATCACTATGCGAGTCAAGTTTCAATGTGTCTAACTGTGGGCGATCAGACCAATAGGAGCTCAGAATGCTCTACCACAGGTCAGGCACAAATAGCTCATATGAACATTTGAGGTGGATACTTTAAATTAGTGCATCCTATGTTTCCTTTGAGCTGTTTCAATTTTGCTCTGCTCATAGAGAACAGAACCTTCTCTGATCCGGGCATGCCATGCTAAACAGTACAGTGTCTCTCATGTCACACAATTCCAAAGTTTTTTTTTCTTTTTAAAAATTATTTTATTTGTTTTCAGTGTTCTACAATCACTTCCATATATCGTACATTATTCCCCTCTCCCCTCTACCTCTCTACTCCCTCCCTCAGACAACATACAATTTTATATAAGTTCTACACATCATACATTTCTATTACATACATTTTCTCCTTAGTCATGTTGCATAGAATTAAAATGAATGGGAGAAATCATAAAACAAAACAAAACACAAAAGAAAATGATCTGCTTCATTCTGCGATCGAATTCCGTAGTTCTTTCTCTGGATATGGAAGGCATTTTGCCTTAAGAATTCCAAAGTTCTTAAGAGAACTTGAGTGTCCTTGTATCATTTCTACTGACCACCATGTGAGCACTTCCCTTGTGTGAGTTCTCCATAAAAGTCTTTTCAGGAAGGGTACATTTCGCATTTGAACAATGTGGCCAGCCCATCGGAGTTTTGCTCTCTGAAGCAGAGTTTGAATGCTTGGCAGCTCAGCTAGAGAAAGGACCTGAGGGTCTAGCACCTTATCATGCCAGGTGAGCTTCAGAATCTTTCTGAGACAACTCAAATGGAAGCGATTCAGTTTCCTGGCATGGTATTGGTAGACTGTCCAAGTTTCACAGGCATATAATGAGGTCAGCACAACGGCTCTGTAGACCTTCAACTTGGTAATACCTCTTCTCTCCCATACCTTCCTTATGGTAAGTGGTATGCTTACCCCTAGAAAGTATAGGAATAAATGGAACTTGTCTTAAAATGATGTTGTATATGATTATCATACAACACTACTATGCTATGAGAAGTGACAAGTAGGATGCTTTCAGAAAAAACCTGGAAAGATCTAAATGAACTAATGCAAAAAGAAGTACAGAGAAACAGGAAAACATTGTACATAATAACAGCAAATATTGTACAACGATCAACTGTCAATGATTTAGATCAAAGACAATTCTGATGAACCTTTGATGAGAAGTGCTATCCAGAATGGAGACTGAAGCATACTGGTTTTTTACTTTATTTTTCTTGTTGGGTTGGTTGGTTCTTTTGGGGGGGTCTCTGTTTTCTTTCTCACCATGATTAATATGGAAATGTTTTGTATGACTTCATATGTATAATCTTTATCAAGCTGCTTGCCTTCTGAAGGATGGGGGAGGGGAAGGAGGTTGGGAGAGAATTTAAAAATCATTTTAAAAACAAATATCAAAAATTGTTTTTACATGTAATTAGGAAAAATGAAATACTTAAAATTTTAAATAGAAATCAAGAAAGAAAAAAAGATCGCAACTGGCTAAAAAAATAGACAGGAATCAATAAAATTAAATAGAGTAGGGATAAGCATAAAATCTGTAATTGGGTTTAAAAAAAATCAGTTAGATGGGATGCCTACCTAGGTGTGGGGTAGGCTACATCAGAGACATGGATAAAGAAGAACTTAGTTGTTGGCACCCTCAAAATGAGATCTTTGTCACTGGCCAGTAAGTGGACATTTCAATCACATAAACACCAACATTCTCACCTTATGTATGGCAGCTGGTGCTAAATAAATGTTTGTTGAATTGACTCGACTGTTTGGTGACAAAACACACTGTCTCATCTAATCTTTTTTTTTT
>CM053770.1:282269893-282367239 GCA_028658325.1 Potorous gilbertii | reverse complement strand
GTGTGTGTGTGTGTGTGTGTGTGTGGAGGGGGAGGAAGTCTGTCTGTTTCAAAGTCAGCAGTGAGTCAGTGTCTACAGCAATGATAATGAAAAGATTACTAGCAGGACGCCAGACGGGGAGTAATTGAAAACTCAGAGAAGGGCCCAGAGAGCAGCCCAGGGCTCCAGGGGCTGGATGGTGAATGGACTGCCCAGCGGGGTCAGTTGTTTTCCTCAACCATTCATTTTTATTCCAAGGAAAGGTTCGGTTCCAGAGGTGGGTGGTGCTGGGGGTCAGAAGATGGAGCAGGTCCATGGAGATGGGTTTTGTAAAAGCAAAAGTCATCGATCAAACTCACTTTTAAAAACAAACCCCCAGTGTCTGTGTGTCCTTTCATGCGTCAGTCAGTCGCTGAGTCTCTCTCAGGGTCAGAGGCTGGCTGGCTGCCTACGGACGCTCTCTTGGCAAAACAGTCAGCACAGATGAGCGCTTCATTGAAGGCTGGGATGAATCCTGGCTTTAGGGCTGCTGCTAGAGGAGGGAGGCATGGGAATGTTGGGGGTGGGGGAAGGTAAAGATGGAGATAGGAGGGGTTGGAAGGTGATGAAGATGGCACACAGGGAGGGCAAGGGTGGTACTGGTAAACATGGGGATTAGAGATCAAGAAGGGCAAAGGCGGGACAGTAAAGATAGAATGGGGGTCATGGGCATGGAGTTGAGGACTGGTAGGGATCAGGATGATGGCAGGTGGAGTTGGGATGGAGGGAAATCCGAGCGTGGATAGTAGTTGGGGTAAGGATTAGGGCTGGGGGCCATCAGGACAGGAATGGAAAAAGTCGAGGATGGAGATGATGGGAGTGGAGAATGCAAACACTAGAATCACAGATTTAGGATCCAGAAGGGCACTTGGAACTCATCTAGTCTAAACTTCATTTTACAGAAGAGGAAACTGAGACCCAGAGATAAAAACAGATAAAGCACTGGTTAAATGTGTCAGGCACTGTGCTAAGTGTTGGTTACATAAATATAAACCCTCAAGGAAAGGGAGTTGAGGTGCGGGAGGAGCAACGCTGCTGGGGATGAAATGGATAAGTACAGGAAGTAAGGAGTAGAGAAATGGGCTGACTTGCTCACAGTCACAGAGAGCAATTGATGAATCCAAGATTTGAACTCAAGTCTTTGGCCTCCAAAGAGATCTTGGTGCTAAGGATCAGGAAGTGCTGAGGGTCAGGAAGGCGATCGGGGGTTCTGAATGCTAAAGGCAGGGGTTGGGGATGGCAGGAACTAGAAATGGTGATGAAATCAGATAGGGTAAGGATGGGGATGGTGGAGATGGGAAATTGATGATGCTTCCTTGACTCTTTCATGGAGCATAAGATTCATGTTTGCCCAGATTCCCAAGGGTCGCTAATGATATGGTGCAAGGGAGGGGTCAACTAGGATTCCAGGCACATGACTATTCGTCATTTTTCCCTTCTGCAAAAGGAAGATAAAGTCAGAGATTTTAAAGATGAAAAAGACTGAAGCGTTTTCCCATCTGGCCACAAGATCTTCAACCTTTTCTGTATCATGGAATCCAAACCATTGACAGTCTGGTGAAGCGTAAGGATCCCCTCTCTGAAAAATAATTTTTAGAATAATAATTTTAAATTCATAATATACAAAGGAAACCAATCAAAGTCGAATTCAATAATTAGCATATTTTTAAAAACAAAGGATTCAAATCCCTGACAATCCAACCAGTTTTACACATGAAGAAACTGAGACCCGGAGAGATGTGCCCCAAATCACAAAGGTAATGACAGAGGAATGATTTGAACCCAACCCTCTGACTTTCAATGGGCTCCTTTGTCCATTGTTTCCTGTTACTTTTCTACATCCCCACCTTTTCCATGTGCAACACTTATGTTACAAGTGGGCTTTTTCCTCCTTGTGCCTGTCAAGGAGGCAGCTTGTGAATTCATGTTTCATACAGCACATGTTGGCGCACACTTGTGTCAGTACTCCAAGAAGCAGTGAGCCTCCTTCCCCAGCCCTCGGTAACGGGCTTGGCACACAGCAAGGGCTTAATAAATGCTCATATCCTTCCTTCTTCCTTCCTGTGCTCCTTAAGAGGTGCTTTCAATTAGTACTAAGTTCACAGAACTATGTCTCCAAAAGGTTAGTACCTGGTGGCTAATGCAGGAGATGAAGAAACCTCCTGGCCTTATCCAAGCCAAGCTGAGGAGGGTGAAGAAAGACCAGTTCAATCTATTAAACATTCATTAAAACCCTGCTGCGTCCATGTCACTCAACTAGCATTTATTAATTGCCTACTGTATGCCAGGCACTGGCCTAAGCAGTGGGCATACAAACTGCCCTCTGGGATGTTAGATGCCACTGAGGAAAGGAAAGGAGATGGGAAGAAGCATTTATATAGCACCTACTGTGTACTAGGCCATCCTATCCAAAGTCATTTTTACAAACATTCTCTCATGTGATCCTCAAGACAATCCTGGGAGGTTAAGTGTTATCATCCTCCCCATTCTATAGATGAGGAAACTGGGGCAAACAGAGGCTAAGCGACTTGTCCAGGCTCACACAGATAGTCAGTGTCTGAGGTCAGATTTGGATTCCTGGTTTCAGGTCCAGGGCTTGCTCCCTCCTCCGCGCCACCAGCTACCCCTTCAGATACTGGGAGGTGGGGACCCAGATCCCAGATGAAATGTATAACAGATTACATGGTCACAGGCTCTAGAACTTAAACGCACCTCAGAAGTCATCTGCTTCACTCACTAGTTTTTGCAGATGAAGAAATTAAATAAATTAAAAATAGACACAAAGTAACTTGAGGCAGAGGGGAACACTATCAACTCAGCTGGCTCGCTGGGGGCAGAGACGGTGGAAAACTGGGTCTTGAAGGAAGCTAGAAATTCCAAAGGGAGGAAAGAGCATTTCAGGGATGGGGTCCGGCCTGTGCAAAGTTGTAGAGATGGGAGATGGCATGTTGTGTATGAAAAAGCTGTCAAAATAGCAATACGTACAGAGACTAACTTTGTTGTTGAGTCTTTGTGACCCTGTGGACCCTTGCAAGTCAATGCTATCCATGGGGTTTTCTTGGCAAAAATACTGCAATAGTTTGCCATTTTCTACTCCAGTGATTGAGGCAAATAGAGGTTAAGTAACTTGGAAGGAAAAGAAAGAAGGGAAGAGGAAAGGGGAGGGGAAGGAAGGAGAGAGGAGGGGAAGGAAAGGTGGGGAGGGGAGGAGAGAGGGGAATACACAAGGGGGAAAGGACTGGGGCTGCTCTCAGGTAGGTTTCTCCCAAAGCCAAATGGAGCCAGTCATATTGAGCATCTTCTACCACTCTGGTACCCTCAACTCCTCCATTCTTTTCCCTTCTCCCTCCTGCCCTCTTGACACTCACTAGCTGTGTGACCTTGGGCAAGTCACTTAACTGCAGTTGCCTCATCCTGGGTCATCTCCAGTCATCCTGAGGAATATCTGCTCACCGGATTTAGATGGCTGTGGAGAAGTGAGGCTGGTGACCTGCACAGCCCTCCCTCACTCAAAACAAAGTCAAGTACAAGTTGTGCCATCATTTCTATGACGGCATGGTCTTCTTTGCAACGAAGGATGAACACACCTGCCCTCGGCAAGGCTGGCACTCCTGGAAGAGAGAGAAGGACAGCACTTTCCACTATGACCTGTGTGACTGATCCTTCCCCCCTCTGAAATGAGAAATGTTCAGCTAAATGACCCACTAGGTCTGTTCCAGCTCTGAATCAGTGAGCCTTAGCAAAGACACTGTGGTATGGTAGAAAAACCCACTGGTTCTGCGTGGAAGGGCAAGAGGGCACCTCAGTTTACTGTTCTATAAAGTTCTATAAAGACTAAATTTCCTCTGAAGTCCCTCCAAGTTCCAGGACCAGAATCTTGCAGTAGAATTCTCTTGTGACCATTTAATATTAGCTAGTTGCAAGGTTTGCAAATCATTTTGGGAATGTTAGTTCCCTGGATTCTCACAACAATTCGGGGAGATTAGGTGCCATTAGTACCCCCATTTTGCAGATAAAGAAACTGAGACATAAGAAATTGAGTGACTTGCCAAGAATCACCTGACTATTAAGCGTCTGAAACAGAAGTTGAAGTCAGGTCTTTCAGACTCCCGGTCCACCACTCCATCCACCAAGAACGGTAGCTGCCTCAGTTTCCTCCCCTGTAAAATGAGAAGATAGCCCCTAAGATGTTTCCAGGTCTAGAATTATGACTGAACCAAACAGGGAAAAGAAGAACGAAATACAGACATGTCCGGACGGACAGGCAGACACAGAGACAGAGGAAGAGGATGACACAGACGCCGGCCCCTTCCCCGTCCTCTCCAGGTACGAGCCTCAGTCCTCCACCAGGCGGTGCCCGAGCCGAGTAGGGACTGGACGCGCGCGGCTCCTTTAAGCCTCCAGCCGGGGGCGTGCCTTGCCTCCCGGCCCCGCCCCGGCCCGGCCCCCCAGCCCCTGGCCCCGCCCCCGAGGTGGTAGCGCCGGCCCGGAGGGGGCTCGGGCCGCTCCAGGCTCCCCGGCTCGGGCGGTGGCGGCTGCTCCGGCTCCGCTCCGGCTCCGCTCCGGCTCCGCTCCTGCTCCGGCTCGGCTCGGGCACCGCTCCGGTTCCAGGCTCCGGCAGCTCCGGGCGCGGCGGCTCCGGCGCGGGCAGACGCAGACCCAGAGCCGGCCCCGGCGCCAGACTCAGACCCCGGACCGGGCCGGATCGGATGGGACCGGGCCGAGCCCGAGCCATGGGTGGCCCCGCGCGCCGCGCCCCGGGGGCGCAGTGAGCCGCGCGCGTCCCGCGCCCCAGCCGCCGCCGCGTCCCCCCCGGGCGCCCCCGGCATGGCCCCCGGGCCGGCGCGGGCCGCGCTGCTGTGGCCGCTGCTGGTGGCCGGCGCTGCGGCGGCCGCGCTGGAGCTGGGGCCGGACGAGGCGGAGCGCGAGCGGGGCCGGGGCTGGGCGCGCTGCCAGGCCGTGGCCATCCCCATGTGCCGCGGCATCGGCTACAACCTGACCCGCATGCCCAACCTGCTGGGCCACGAGACGCAGGCCGAGGCGGCGGCCAAGCTGCACGAGTTCGCGCCGCTCGTGGAGTACGGCTGCCACGCTCACCTGCGCTTCTTTCTGTGCTCGCTCTACGCGCCCATGTGCACCGACCAGGTGTCGACGCCCATCCCCGCCTGCCGGCCCATGTGCGAGCAGGCCCGCCGCCGCTGCGCGCCCGTCATGGAGCAGTTCAGCTTCCCGTGGCCCGATGCTCTGGACTGCGCGCGCCTGCCCACGCCCAACGATCCCCACGCGCTCTGCATGGAGGCCCCCGAGAATGCCACTGCTGGCCCCGCGCCAGCCGCCCCGGGGGGCGCTGCCACGGGCGGCCACGCTGGCCACCAGGGCCTGGGCATGCTGCCCGTGGCTCCACGCCCCCCACGCCCGGTGCCGGGCCCTGGCCCCGGCCCCCCAGCCTGTGAGAACCCCGACAAGTTCCAGTACGTGGAGAAGAGCCGCGCGTGCGCTCCCCGATGCGCGCCCGGGGTCGAGGTCTTCTGGTCCCGGCGTGACAAGGACTTCGCCCTCGTGTGGATGGCCGTGTGGTCGGCGCTCTGCTTCTTCTCCACGGCCTTCACTGTGCTCACCTTCCTGCTGGACCCCCACCGCTTCCAGTACCCAGAGCGACCCATCATCTTCCTCTCCATGTGCTATAACGTCTACTCGCTGGCCTTCCTCATCCGCGCCGTAGCCGGGGCGCAGAGTGTGGCCTGCGACCAGGAGGCCGGGGCCCTCTATGTGATCCAGGAGGGCCTGGAGAACACGGGCTGCACGCTCGTCTTCCTCTTGCTCTACTACTTTGGCATGGCCAGCTCCCTCTGGTGGGTTGTGCTCACTCTCACCTGGTTCCTGGCAGCCGGGAAGAAGTGGGGCCATGAGGCCATAGAGGCCCATGGAGGCTACTTCCACATGGCAGCCTGGGGACTGCCCGCCCTCAAGACCATAGTCATCCTCACCCTGCGCAAAGTGGCCGGGGATGAGCTGACGGGGCTCTGCTACGTGGGCAGCGCCGATGCCAGCGCCTTAACGGGCTTCGTGCTGGTGCCCCTCTCCTGCTACCTGGTGCTGGGGACCAGCTTCCTGCTCACGGGCTTCGTGGCCCTGTTCCACATCCGGAAGATCATGAAGACGGGCGGCACCAACACGGAGAAGCTGGAGAAGCTGATGGTAAAGATCGGCGTCTTCTCCATCCTCTACACGGTGCCTGCCACGTGCGTCATCGTCTGCTATGTCTACGAGAGACTAAACATGAGCTACTGGCGCCTTCGGGCCACCGAGCAGCCTTGTGCCCCTGCCGCCATCCCCGGGGGGCGGCGGGACTGTTCCCTGCCTGGGGGCTCCGTCCCCACCGTGGCTGTCTTCATGCTGAAAATCTTCATGTCTCTTGTGGTGGGCATCACCAGTGGCGTCTGGGTCTGGAGTTCGAAGACCTTCCAGACTTGGCAGAGCCTATGCCATCGGAAACTGGCAGGGGTTGGCCGGGCTAGAGGCAAGGGGTGCGGGGGTCCGGTAGGCTGTGGCCGCGGGGCCCACTGCCACTACAAGGCCCCTGCTGTGGTCTTGCACATGACCAAGGCAGACCCGTATCTGGAAAACCCCACACACCTCTAGGATCAGGGGAGAGGGTCTCTAGGTCTCCCCTCCCCGCACACACCCTTTCAAGCCTTCCTCCAGCCCCACCCCCACCCCATCCAGCAGGGACACAGGCACACACCGCCTGCCTTCTGGGACAGCTGAAGAAGCCACCCAGCTGTCAAGGTCGGCAGAGCCCGGGCCTGGAAGGAGAGGGGGGCTGCTGAGGAGCTGAGGAGACTCCTCACCACTTCCCAGTCCCTAGGGGTCTGCACCCCATGGGAGAAAAACGGAGGGGACCGAACTGTTATATGTCCCTCGGGCCATAAGGCTCCCTGAGAGCATGTGGATTGAGGGAGGGGAGGGGAGGGCAGAAGGCCTTGATCCAGGCAGAAGTTTATTTAATGATGTAATTTATTGTGAAGTTCCTTTGGGAGCATCGACTGGAATAAATCCCCCTCACCCCCACCCCGTGTGGCACTACCTGCCTGCCTGAGTCTGCTATGGGGGAAAGAGGTGAAAGAGGGGTACCATGGTTTGGAGAGCGGGAGGTATCCTAGAGGGGCCAGGGGCCTTGCTTCAGTCCCTGTGTTATTGGGGGTGGGGCTGGGGATATGGCATTTCTGCTGAGACAGCTGTGTTTCTCATGGACCTCGGGGGCTGAGTTTTTCCCCTTTCTTCACTCAGGACTGTCTGTGCAAAGCTAGGTGCCTGATCTGTCCTATAGACTGGGCTGTGGCATTGTCCTGTTTCCTGCCCTGAGCCCCTCCTGTCAGGCCCCAGGGTGGCTAGCACTAGAGCCCCCTTCCTCAGCTCCCCTTTCTCTGTCACCATTTGAATTGGCACCATAAAAAACTAACTCCTTCCCTTCCTTCCGTCTCAGGCCTCGTGTTGGGAGAGGGGATGGAGAAAACAAAGTCTGACAAGGAATACTGGCCTGGGCTGACTCCCTCCAAGGATGTAGGATTCCCAGATATCTAAGGCAGGACAGAGAGGGAGGGGAGATCTGGTTGGGTTACACCGGTGGCCTCTTAACTGCCCCCTCCCCAGGCCATGATACTGTAAACAAGCAGTAGATCTATGAGGTCCTCCTTGGCTCTGTCTTCTCTCATATCCATGCTTACTAGGAGGTGGAAGTGGCTGTGGACATATCCCTCTCCAGAGGAAGACAGCCACTAGAGAGGGTGAGGAGTCACCGGATCTGGCTCCCACCTCCACTCAGTGTAAAGGGATTTGGTCCTGGACCTGGCCTTACCTCTGAGCTCTGACACACTAACTCTATGGCCTTCGTAAGGCCCTCTCTCAGGGAATTGGATGGGATGCTCATGGATGTCCTTCAGGCCTTGGACACTCTGTATTCTTGAGAAGGGAGTGGGTGGGGGAGGGGGGAAATTGACAGTAGTGTGTGTGTGTGTGTGTGTGTGTGTGTGTGTGTGTGTGTACGCGCACGCGCCCCACAGAAGAGGCTGCCCAAGGTTATGACTTAGGGTCATCAAACTGCTCTACAATGAGCAAGGAAAGAAGACCCTCGAAAGCTGGCCGCCAGCAAGGATTGGACAGAGCCTGATTCTGGAGAATGCCCTGAGAAGCAGAAAGGCTACACCTCTATCTCCTTTCTCTGGGCATCTTGTCCCTCTCTGGCTGCTCTGCTCAGTCTCACAAGACAGTAAAACCTGGGCTCAAGTCCACCTGCCCTAAGGCTACAAAGACTGGGTCCACACTAGGTGTCTTCTTGGGTGGCAGAGATCAGGCTGGGGAGCCTGCGTCCAGAGTCCACCAGATTCGGCCCCTCCTCATGGGGAAGGCGCTTCTAACAGCTTTTTCTTCCCCCAACCCTGCTCCATGGGTGGATTTCCTGGCTTCTATCATCCTAATTCAGGAAGAAGACAGTGATGGCAAGAACTGAGACTCAGGATGCCCTCAATTCTTAGGGAGATGGAATGAGTTAGCAGTGTTTCATCTGCCTTCCCCTACTCCTATTTTCCCCTACCCCACCCCGACTCATACACAGTTCGGAGATCACTTGGCCAGGGCTGGAGAGGAAAGGAACGTCTGTCTCCTCCATCTGAATCCCAAGGCCTGCCAGAGATAGATGGGGGAGAGTAAGGATGGCCCCAGGGCGCCTAGGCTCATAGGGACTTTCCCACAGGTGGGGGGGGGATCCCTCCCTCTCTCCCATGTTCCTATGAGTCCAGGGGTTGTGCGTTTGTGTGTGTCCAGATGTGGGTCACCATGCATGCTTAGTATATAAAATGGCTCACCTCAAAACCTAGTCTGAGCTGGGTCTTCTTCCTCTCTACCACCCCTCCCTCTTCCCTTACCCTCTCCTCCCTGTGTGTGTGATGAGGTGCCTTCCCCACCCCCACCCCTGCTTTTTGCCACCTTGACCCCCAGAGTCAATATTTGTTCCAGGAAAACAACTCAAAGTTTACAGGTTAGCAACAGTGCTTTTTTGATAAGGATGAAGGGGGGAGCGTGGTGGTTATGGTCAGTGGAACCCCTGGAATCCAGCTGTGATCATTGTCAGGTAGATAAGTCATGGGTTCTAGTCAGCAGTGCAGGACCCGTCTTTGGAGAAAGAGCCCTGAAGATGGCTCTTAACTTCAAGGTCTGAGATCAAGGTGGGTCACAATCCTGGAACGAGTGCTCCGTGCTGGGAATCTGCTGGAGATTGGGAGTGATGAAGCCTGGGGATGAGACCCTCTTTTGTGAGCTATAGGGTGAGTTGGAAGCCTGCAATCCCTCATTTTGCGCCTGCGGAGCCAAGGTGCCGAAAGGAGCTGGTACAAGGTCCAAACCTCTAGGATAGGAGGTGTTCTTGGGAGGGATCACCAAGCATCCTTACTACCCTCAATCCCCAATCTTGTTTTGAGAAGCAGGAAAAACCACTGGCTTTAGAGTCAAAGTAAAACCCCTGTTGGTCTGTTACCTTGGAGAAATCGCAGTCCCTAGACCTTTTCCCTCATATATAAAATGACTGGAATAATGGTTACAACAGATGGCCTCTTCAGATTATATGGAGCTCTGATCCCTCAATGCTCACTGTAATCTACTGTGGTTAATTAGCTGTGGGGGTGACAAGAGTGAAAGCATGCTCTATCACAGGCCTGCAACGTGAGCACTTTTTCAGTCCAAAGGAGTAATGCCTACCTCCTTCAGAGGCTGAACTCAGCACCTCTGGCGGACACTTTGAGGGAGCCCCATAACCAACATAAGCAGGCAATGCTTAAGGTCAACCAACAACTGGTCAGGTGCCCTAACCAACACTTGTAAGGTGGTAGTGAAAAGGGTGGGACCACATCCCCTAACCAAGTTATGAGCCTGGACCAGACCTTTAGGAAGTCCAGATGACCATATTCTTAGGGCAGGCAGGTGGTGAGGATTCTTAGTTGACTTGAGGTGGAAGGGGGATGTACATAATAGGCCCCAAGGACTCCTACCCAGAGCCTACTCCTCCACTCATCTAAGTCCAAAAGGCTAGAGCCTGTACATGGTCATCTGCTCCTGGGCTCAGCTCAGTCTCTTCAGTGCCAATGTTTCCCAGGCCTAATTCAATCAGAGTACCTTGAACAGGGTCCACACTTTTCCCAAGTGGTAAAGAGAGGCAAGGGACTCATCCCCATCTCTGGAGAAATTGCTCCTTCTCCCAAGGTCACTTTCCTTCTTCCCCAACCTCCAAGTGGTCAGCGTCTAGTTCCAGGGAATGTCGACTTCTATTTGGAAGAGTCCCCTGACAAAACATTCCCAGAGACACCCCCAAATCCAAAGCATTCACCTAGTTCCCACTCTTACTTTAGTAGAGGAATGACAAAGTCTGAAGTTTGTGTTTTGTTAAAAAAAGGAAAATGAAAACTTCAGGACGTTACAGTTTATTGCATAATTTAATGGCTTAAAATCCTTGCCCCGACTAAGCAAGACATCAGAGACGCACGCAGGAAGGAAAGAGATTCAGAGCAACCCACGAGCCTGACCTGTGGCTAAAATAGAAGAAGATATCACCTCACTCGGCAAGCTAAGTGTGACGCTGGAGAACTGATGGCTGGCCAAGGTGGACAGAGTCAGGGCTAGCCACCAGTGAGGACCCTTGAGTCTCCAGAATTAGTTTTTAAACAAACACGAGTACATAATGTTTATTGTTTGAAATTCCAATTTATTATAAGCCTGATCTTTGGCAGGCCCTTTCCCTCCTGAATGACAATTTTTAAAAACAAAAAAAGAAACATACAATTCGGACGTCACTGAAGCAACATCAGATGCTCAATATTTAACAAGAAGAGTTGGGCCTGCGGGGGTGGAGGACAGAGCTTCGAAGGTGGTTGCTGGTTCCAGATCTAGACAAGAGAGAGCTGGAAACAAGCCAATCCCCATCAGCCACCAGAAGCAAATCCCTCCCACATCCTTCTCTGCCACCGAGATAAGATATATAGGGACACACACCTTGCAGTTTAGTAGTAAAGATTTTATTCTCAAATCCTAGGAGTTACATCACTTTTGTGGGTTTATTTAAATAGGTACATTAGAGCTGTTTGGCTCAGTTTCCAAATTCAAACTTGATAGAAAAAAATTAACCCTGTTCTGCATTTTTTATCAAAGTTGGCCATAAAAGGGAATCAGGACTACAAAGTTCTGCCTAAATACAACAACTAGGGGCAAAAGGACTCACTGAGGAAAAGACTCTCTCTCTATCCATTCTCCCTCCCCACCCAGGGTCACTGAAATCCTCCCAGATTCTCCACACTGGAGTCTGGGGCCTCCACACTTGGCAAGAGGAAGGAGCAAGGGCAGCAGCATTGCTGTCAGGGAGCCAAGACTAGAGACCCCCTCCCCAACCCTTCTGACTTTCAATGAGCTGGGGAGGGGGAGACAAGGATTAAGCAAACACAGCTTTCATATAAATTGTCCTGTACATGTGCCAAAGCAAGACGACAGAATTATTTTACAAGATGTCCTTTATACAATATCACTGCTGAAACAAGCAACTTTTAATAACTAGAAAAATCAATTTTTTAAAAAAGTTACATGTTCAAATTCTTCCTGCTTTGTTCTGCTCCCCAAACCTTATCTGGCTGAGAGATGGTCCCTCCTCTGGCCAGATTCACCCAGGGAAGGACTGGCTGCATGATTATAAGCCAACTAAGGGAGCAGGAACCTCCAGTCTTTTTTTAATAGTGAAGTGCCTCAACAGGATTGGGAGGGGGGGGGAAGGGAACATCCCCTCAGGCCCACCAAGATCACCTCAAAGCCAAACTGTCTCATGATGCTGGTGAAAAACGAACTGACCTCCGAATGGGGGGATGGACCCACTTTTACTGGGGGCAGGAGAAAGGGCCGGGGGAGGGGGGGGTTCCAAAAAAATCAAGACCATATATAAATATATATATATGTATGTGTGTGTATATATATATATATTTTTTAAATCAACAGCCCATTGGCCTGGTTACTCTTGGTCCTGTGTAGCAAAGCAATCCCTCCCCTGCACTGAATAGGGGCTCGGCTCTGCAGGCAGCCTAAGATGGCACCAAAGCCCTCTATGGTAGCCCCCCAGGGGCTGGAGAGGACTCAATGCAAGGGGGGGGACAGGATTCCCAGGAACACTTCGGCATTTCACTGACTTCCTAACAATTTCAACATGGTGGCAAGGGTGCCTGCCCCCCCTCCCCGTTCCATCCCTCTTGAGATCACTGGGCACAGAAGCCAACCTAGTACCAACATTGCCTAACATTTATTATATCGGAAGCAGGCGCTCAGTTCTCTGTAGTGGTGGTGGTGGTGGCGGCAGTGGCAGCCACATCAGCGGTGAGATCAGTCCTCACCCACTCAGTCTTCTCCCCTCACTGCCACTGCCACCCTGGACACCGTCCCTGGCCTCCTTTTATTTCTTCCTCTTCCGCCCCCTGGAATGTCCCGGTGGCTCTGGGTCACTGTCCCCCACTTCCCCCTCCAGGGGCTGATCCGGGAGCTTCTTGCGCTTCCTGCGGATGTACGGGTGGCCCGGGAGGTGCTTGTGCACCAAGGCCACGAGGCACTGTTCCGTCTTCGCCAGGCAGGTCAGCACGTGGCTGCCATGGCAGTTATAATGCTCGGCATTGGCAAACACCTGCTTCATGTCAGATAGGAATTCCTGCACTGAACGGTAAGCGCCACACGAGCATTTACTCTTCATTGTCTGGAAGTCCATAGGGTGGCTGATGACCTCAAAGTAATCTTCTGCTTCCTCCGTGGTCACAGGCTCCCTGAGGGGAAAGGAAGGCCCAAGGGAGGAGAGGTCAGTGACAGATGCCCAGGGACAAGCCTCTGCTGACAAAGACAGTGCCTCGCCAACCCCCCTTGTCCTCCTGTCAGCCCAACCACCAAGACCAGGGAAGGTCTGTCCCAGGAAGGACACGTGGAGGCTCAGCCCATGGCCCGCTGCTGTGAGAGCCACCTTCAGCCTGGGTACAGGGGGTGACTCTGACCTGAATGGCCAGCTGAATCGGAACTTAATGAGCTTGGTGAGAATCTCTTCACATTTCTGCAGCTCCAACGTCTGCCTTCGAGAGCCTCTTTTGGTCTGAAGCACCTGTTTTCAAGCAGAGGGAAAAAGGTTTTGCTAGTGAACTACCACAAGAAGGGAATGAGGTAGGAAGGAAAACTGGGCAGAGGCAGGTACATACTGGTGAGTATGTGTGTGTGTGTCACTGGGGAGAGTGAGTAATGACAAGGGTCAGCAGGAGCTTTTGTGGCATCATCATCAGCAATGATAGTAATCATTCCTTTATAAATTCAAGCTAGAAGTGTGGGTAGATCTTCTGGGAGTTTATGGACAGAATGCTCGAGCAGGACAAAGGAGAGAGTGCCTGGCTCAGAAGCATCTGCCTGCTTGGCTCCAGCCCCATTTGCCTTTCCCCAAGTAGCTGTGCTAGGGTAAGAGCCAGCTTTTAGGAAGGCTCAACATGTCATTTAAAGCCATGACCAGCAACAGCTGATGGCCCCGGGACTCTGCTGTCATGGAGAGAAATCCAGGGAACACCAGAGCTGGCTGGCTCTAGATTTGGGGGTGAAGACAGCAAGGTGATAAGGACTGAACAGACCCAGCAGCCCCTCCAACCCCTCTTGGGGCTGTGTTAGGTGACCTGGAGCCAAGACAGGACTATAGCAGGGCCCAGGCTCTGCCACACCCCAAGAACCACTGGATGTTCTGACCAAGAGTAGGGGCTCACACCCCCTCTGATGGCTGTGTTTGTATATCTTCTACCCAAACCACTGACAGTTTGAAGGCTGGGAGGGTCTTCTCAACAACTGTCAGAGGAAGGACCCAATACAGCAAGCAAGCAAGCTTCTGGCATTGCTGGCATTCTCACAGCCAGGAGTCCAGGCCCCTCTGACCACCCCTTACCTCCCTACCCCTCCGGAGACAGAGGGATACTATTTAAAAACAAGCTGCAGACAACGTGTGAAAGCGAATGCAGAGGGATGCCGGGCATAGCTGGGTCCTTGGAGGGCCTGAAGTCCCAGCTGGCTTGGGTCCTGCTCTAAGTCCCCTCTCCCCCAATTAAGTGGAGGTGGGGGAAGGGAAGGGCATCCCCACCTGTTGCCTGAAAGCAATTCCAGCTTACCAGCTCATCAACTTCAGCTTCATCTACCGGCACAGTCCTCTGCCGAGGTCTCCTGGAAGGATGTAACTTCTTGCCTGCACGACGGCCTGGCCTGGAGTTGGAGGAGATGCCACCATGCTTGCCCCGGGCTGGCTTTCGGGGTCGTACTTTGAAAAAAAAAAAAAGTGTGGTTTTAGATCAGCGATGGAGGCAGTGACTGGAACGAGCTGAGAATCCTGACCCTGGAAGAGTCCTCAACCCCACCCCGCTCCACCTTTCAGACAGGGATGTTCAGGCCCTCCTTTTCTTTAGAATGGAGATTTTCAGGTACGAAACAAGCCAAAGAGAAAAGTAGAGGAAAAAGGGCTATTGCCTTTCAGAAACTGCCAAAGACTTCCCACTGTCCCCACCCCCAATCAAACTCGTTACTTAACCAGTTTGAGCAGCCAGTGGGAGACTTCAGGAAATATGATTCACTCGCAATTCCCTTGGAAAGCAAAGAGTTGTCCTGAGGACCCCTGGGCAAGCACCAATAGACTCAGAATTCAACACAATTTCCTTGCAAAGAAATATAAGCCAACAAGGTGCCTGGAGGCAAGGCAGGTGTCTTCTACTGAGAGACTAGAACACAGAGGGCCACAGGGCTGATCTCCTCTGAGTTTTGCCTTCACTTTGGCTAGCCAGGGAGCTACTTATCTCTGTGGTTATCCCCTTGTCGTTGGATTCAACCACACAAAACCACAATCAAGGGCCGCAGACCTCACATGGACAGGGGCTGGCCTGGCCCCCAAGTCATATGCTCAGTTCCACATCAGGGACATTGCTCTTGGCATCCTGATGATGTCCCCCGACTAATGCTGTCTAGGAGGGTCTCAGAAAGAAATGTTCCACAAGACCTAAGCTTGGGCCTTCTTCATTGAAACAAAGGTTTGCCACAAGGATTTTTCCAGGCTCCTATACTGGACGCTCAGCAGCTGAAATTCTGGGCAGGGGCGGGGGGCTGAGGCTGAGACTGAACTGACAACATTTCATATTGTATTTTTAGACCACAGCAGCCCTTCTTTTACTATTGTCAGAGCACTTGGCTAAAGCCCCGACTACTCCAAGAGGTCAAGAATCCCTGCCCCAAGCAGAGCTTGGAAGGTTGAGAAGAGCCAAATGAAGCAAGCACCCTTCAGGATGCCATCAACTGGTCCACCAGGGACTCAGGGTCCATTCAAAACTAAGCCAGCATCTTTGTGAGTTCAAAACCCAAAGGAGGACATCAAACTGACATGGGGATCATCTGAGTTAGCTTCATTAACTGACTGTTCCCAGACACTGGGGATCTCAAAGGCCATGATGGGGTACAGGTTTTAAAGAACTAGGAACTGGAACCTTAATTTCAAAAGCAGAAGCACTTCTTAATGGTGGACCCTGATACGATATTCAACTGACTTTGGGGTGGAGGGCTGTTGTGGGGTCAGATGACAATTCCATAGAATTTTGACACCAATGGCCAAAGCCAAGCAGAATATTGGCCTGACATGTGAGAACCTTCAGAATTCACTCTCTACACCAAGAGCTATGAGGAGTTTTCATTCTCTTGGTAAAGGGAGAACATTTCTGGAGCTGGTGACTGTGTTACGGAAACAAGCCATGAAGCATCAGCCTTTTTAGCTATAGCTCTGAGGGTAAGCTCCCACAGTCCACTATCTTCCAAGAAGGCCCCGGAACCTTGTGGGAGAGGATTGGACAAACCAGAGCATGCATGGGAGACAGGAGAAAGAGAAGTGTTTAAAATCATCTGGACAAACCAATATAGGGGCAATTTTTTTTTTCAAACTGTCTAGAGCAAAAGGATTTGAGCTTGAGCACCCTTACTCCTGGCCATAAAGAAATAAGGCCAAGGTAAACCAGCCAAACTGCCTTCCCTATATCACAGCAGTCAGACTGAAGGCACGCTAAGCACTGTGCAGCCACAAGAGGCCACAGCAACACTTTAACTTCTATCACAAAGCGGTTGAGAACCTCTGTGCTCCCGTTCAGAGCCTCCGGCCAGGCACGCCCCCAAGAGCCCCCAAAATCTGACAGGCTCATCCGGGCGACACGACACGATGTATAAGGGAGCAAGGAGAGACATCACCTACGGGTGACACAAAGAAGCAGGAAGCAGAGAGCACAAGTCTAGTCAAAACGAGGAGCTCCCTGGCTCTGGAGGAGAAGACTCCTGGTGGTCTCGGGCTGTGAGAAAGTACAAGTTTACTTTAGACAAATCAAGCCCAGGTTCAGTCATGCTCCCAAAAACTCACGTCGAACTCCAGCCACTTCATAGTCTTCCTCCTCCTCTTCCTCTTCTTCCTCCTCCTCCTCCTCCGAATCCCCCTCCTCTCCCTCATCCTCATCATCTGAATCTTCAGCGTAATTCCTATTTGGGGGAAAAGGGGACACAGGGACGCTGACTGGGATCTTAAATGAGGCCCAAAAGAGGGCACAGGCCATGGCAGCATCGGTCCACACACTGTCCACATTTGTCCAAACAGTAACTGAAGAGAGAATTTAATTAGACCCAGGAAGGCCAGATAGGACACAAACGAAGGCCAAGAATGCTCTCCCTGGAAAAACAAAATGGCAACACATCTCCTACCCTTGGGCAGCTCAGCATTTTAAGGGTGAACAGGGGAGGACAAAAGCAAACCAACAGGTGTCGGTTTAGCTGATGGCTCCATTCCAGGAGGTGAGACAGCTTGCAGGTGACCAAGACATCAAAGCAAGTACAATTCCACCTACACCAGCTGGCTAAAGGCCTAACCTTTTGTGAACAAGACGGCTCTTTCCTTTTATTCTCTAACTGTAACTGAGATGGAGCAGGATCTCACTTTATGGGGACAGGCAGCTCTACCCTCAACCTTCTCTTCTCACCCCTACAAAGGCCCACACTCAGAGTAACAATGGCATCAAATCTGACTTGACTGAGAAATGCCAAAATGGAAAGTTGTTGGTGCAAGGGTCAACTTGCCAGGCCAAGAAGTAAAATGAGACTCCCCGAGTTCATACTTGGCACTAAGCTCAGGTTCACTCACCTGCCCCTACAGCTTCGTCGGGAAGTAGCAGGCTGGCAGGCTGGGCACTGCCACTCTCCATCTGGAATCTCATATAGTGCCGGCCTCAGACAAAACAGGTGGAAGGCTTTATTGCACTCATCACACAGGATCAGCTTGTCATCTTCACCTGCAAAACCCCGACCCCCAAACAAAAAAACAAACCACCCCAGAGTCATGTTGTCTGGTAGCACAGCAACAGACATTCAGTCTCCTAGAGGGGCTCCAATGGAGCTCCTCGGGGGAGATTCACTGGGGCCAGAACATTTTGCTGGTTGAGTGGGTGGACTGGCCCAGGCAAGTGCTCTGTAACTCAGCTAACTCTATAACATGGCAAATTCCTCCTATTTTTGTAACTCACAAAGTCATGAACGTAAAGCTAAAATAACCTTAAAACCCTGGCATACTGAAGGACTCCAGTGAGACTCATTTTATGCCAATTTATGACTTATTTCAAGTGTCCTTGCTAACTTTTTCACCCATATAGGAATTCCTGCCATAGAACAGAACTTTTAAGACAGAAAAATTAAAGAACCAGGTATTAATCTTCCTATCTTGTAAATAGGGCAATGAAAGGAGATGGGCCCCAAATAAAAGATAATGAACTGGCCTGAAGGGGGCCCTAAACTAACCTCAGGATCCACTCAGGGACTGGATGACAGATAGTTGATCATACCTTAACCTGCCCTTGAGAAGGCTGCCCTGGATCCAGTCAAGTAGGGATGGCTGGCAACTCAGTAGACAGTTGCTCAATGCAACTGAGCTTCTTCTGAAAGCTCCGTGCTGTTACTAGATGCTACTGCCTGCCTGTAGGAACCTCACACACAGTGTAGTTCCCAGGATCACTGATCCCGTGCCTCTGGGGGACATCTCCCACAGCATTCCAAAGAGGT
The DNA here is from genome assembly GCA_028658325.1 of Potorous gilbertii. Lineage (NCBI taxonomy): Eukaryota > Metazoa > Chordata > Mammalia > Diprotodontia > Potoroidae > Potorous > Potorous gilbertii. The sequence goes on along the minus strand of CM053770.1, from coordinate 282,349,071 downwards.
TGGGGTAGGGGGGCTGGAATCAGATCTGATTTGGACAAGACTGGCTCTAGTAGGAATGGTTAAATCACCAGGCAAAGAATCACAAAGATTCCTCTGCAGGAATCTGCTTTCAGGAGGGAGATTCAATAATTCATGTGACTAAATATTTTGTTTTTTCTCCTCCAAACACAAGCAGGTTCTCAATTAAGTGAAACAATGCTGATATCAAACCACAATATAGCCTTGTCATTTTAAGTGGAGAGAGTTCTGGATACCCACAGGACCCAGGGTTTCAACCTCTAGCAATCTGAATATACTGCCTATGTGACCATAGGCAAGTAATGGGCCTCAGAGCAGGCGGAAGAGGCAGAGGAAAGGAGGGAGAATGTCTGTCTCAAGAAAAGCACCTGACTACTACTACTACGGTTACTAGATGGTAACTAGATGGTACTAGATTGGTAGAGATGCTCACTGTGACTACAGAAATCCTGGGATGATACAGAAAGGCTCAGCAATGAAAATGGTCCGGTCCCTACGCTCTCTGTAGCCTCCATGCGGCGCGCTGTCGTACCTTTCTTCCGACACACTTTGCACCTGGCATTCTCGGCAGACATGTCCCACTTAATGCAGGCATCAAGCATCCCAAGAAGCACGTGCATTCGAGAGAAGGTCTGAGCCTCTCGAATGGCTATCTTCCATTTTTCCAAGGCTGAAGCAACCTACCGAAAAAACAAAGTGGCCTAAGGACTGGAAACCTTGCCATGGTGTAATCACTGACAAATCTCTACAGAGATGAAAGCACAGAAGTAGGAGAAGGAAGAAGGCCTCATCAAGGTCACTCACCTTTCCCAGTATTCTTTAAACAAACAACAGCACAACTCCAGGAACAGGAGAAAGGCCCCAGGAGCTGCTAAGAGCAAAGCCTCCTGCCAGTATTGTGTGGCTGCCTCCATTTGCAGGGGGGAAGAGCATGGGGGCTATTCCATATAGAGAACACCCACTTTCATTTTTCCCACTAGCTCAGTCCTAGCTGCAGAGCCATGTAAAATTTTTGTGCTATGTGTATTCATTTAAAACCAAGCCAAACAGTCAGGGCTGTGGCCCATCTCCCATCTCTGGGCCTTTGGAAATGATGGTTAGAATGGACGGCCTCCTCTTCTCCAGATGCCTTTAAGATCTAAGGGAAAAGAGTGTGTCCTGTCCCTCCTCTTCAAAGTACCTACAGGAAGTATCCACCAGGACATAAGAGGACAGAAACAAGCCCTACCCTTTGGGCTTGCCTTACCTTTCAGCATCCCTTGCTCCTGCAGCCCTCTGCAAAATCTGAAGGATTATTTTTGCAGAGTTGAAACTTTCTGCCCCCCTGTCCCTGAGGCCAATAACCTCAGCTAGCTCTCCATCCACACCACACTGCCTTAAGTAGCGTGGGTAGACCTTGTACATAAGCTCCCTAGGGGGAAGGACACTTCACTTGTGTACTCCCAGAGCTAACTCAGCACAATGCTGGGCACAATGGAGACACTTTCAATAAACATACCATACACCCTTACAGAAATGCTTCTTGGAAAAAGGAGAGGGTTCCTTAGATACTAAAATAGTTCTAGCAAAACTCTTGGCAGCAGAAAAAAAAAGTAGATGCCCATTCATAAACTGTAATGTGGGGAAGGGGTGAGTGAGTGGAGGTCCTCAGAACAAGGAGGGGATCTGCATGAACGAATTCCAAGCAAAGTAAGCAGAACTAGGAGCAAACAGAAACACATGGAAAAGCAGAAGACAGATCCACATCACTGACTGAGCCTGAGCAAAGACAGGTCTATTTTAAGTGGCCTGTCCACCCCCTCATGGGAGACACCCTAGAAGTCAATTATCCTGCTGGGCTTAAAATAGAGCTGTCAGTGGCTGGGGGGGTGGGGGGGGGGGTCAGTGAGCTCCAGCCCTGGATGCCAAGAGCCATGGGCGTGTACGCATGCGTGTGCATGCATGGAGGCCTAGATAGATATACCCACTGAAAGAGACCAAGCTATACCTTCAAAAAGGCAGATAGAAACTGAGCCATGCTACAACTCCACCTTTTTTGTGGGGCTCACTCTGAAACGGCCACCACACCTGTATTACACATATACTGTCAATAGCCAGGAGCCCCCTGAAGTTCAGATTAACATCACGCACATGCCCTCTCTGTGACAAGGTCAACATTCCCACCCCACAGAACTCCAGGAGAGGAGGCACCAAGTGCCACTCCTGCAGGGCTCCTCCCCATAGGGCAAACGCAAAGTTGCCTCAGGAAAAGCCTGAGTCTGTTTCCCTGAGACTCAGGACAGGGGGTGACTACAGATGGCCCGCAGTGCCCTCCAGTGGATAAACACTGGTACTGCAGAACTTGCTTTTGGTCTGTCATATTGGGCAGCTTTGAATTTTCCCCACATTTGTGCTCAGAGTCATCCACTGCCACATGTCTCACTGGGAGAAAGGAAGAGGGAGTGCAAAGGCAGAGAAGGCGCTGGACCCAAATCAGGAAGAGCTCGGTGACAATTCTACATGAGCTGAAGTGAAGTGGCAACTCTGATTTGTCTCCTCTGATCTGTGATGCTGAGCCAGGAGGCCAGGACCTTGGCCTCACTAACAATGTGCAGAATGCTCCAGTTGGGAGGGAAAACAAGAAAGCCCCTTTTGTTTGCTTTAGGGAGTACCAACGGGAGATGAAACATTTGCTCAAGATCATATCAAGTGAGGAAGTCAGTGCTGGGATTCCGCAGGGTTTGGACTCTTCCCATGGTCCTCATTTTCCCAAATCAGGTTTGGTCAACCTGCATGTTAGCCTGAACCAGATTAAAATGTAGCTGGCAAGTGCTTAACAAAATAAAAATGCAACACAGACAATTTCACTTTGAGGTTTTCTGAGTCAATATGCAGGGTTTCACATCAAGTGAACCAACAAGACAATGATATAAACCTATGGTCCTGCTCTCCAATTTATAATCAGCAAGGGAAAGAACTAATTCTTGGTTGGCATCCCTTCAGACACAATGTACCAACTACTCCTACCTTTCAAAAGGAAGAGAATTTCCACTGACAACACATTCATATCAACATGTGTAAAACCAGAAAGATACCAAGAAGACTTTGGCATTTGAACTTGGCTGGGTTGGTGAAGCTGGCATGCCATTACTGGAAATCTTAATACAATAAATCCATGTAAAGTTCAAGTTATTCCAGGTTTGAAAATAAATGAGTCAATGAGTCTCCTTCAAATATGGATGAAACAAGAGACACAGAGGAAGGACAGGAAGACAACATATGGAATCATACTTGCAGCTCAGCCCCTTGTTCCTTGACAACTTTTCAGCGCTATGAAAGCCCATAATGAAGTCCAAGTTACTGTTGTGTTCTTCCCCCCAAGAGAATGTGGAGAATGGGAAAAAGTGAGCTGTCAGACCCAGGAGCAGAGGGAGATGGGGTAAGACTGCCCCAGAGAGTCCCCCTGTACCCCAGGAAGAACCACAGGCCCTGGCTGCTGCCCAGGATTTAAAAAGCACATTTTTTGCAAATGGCCATCGGTTGCCAAGCAGAAGCCAACAGGGAGGAGAAAAAGAGGTGTCCAAGTTATTTTTGGTGGGGACCTGTGTAGGGAAGAACAGGGATTTCAATGCGAAACACCATTGGAGGCATCTGGTGACAACACTTCTAGTTTTCCAAGAAAACTGTCCCACTAGTCTTGTTAATGTACTATGTATCTTGGCCCTGATGGCCAAGTCTGGGAGGAAAACACCCTCATCTTCCTCTGTGCCCCAAGCAGACATCAAGTCCTATAAGACAAGAGAATTCTTCAGTGATTGTTCTGTCCTCACATACAGAAAAGAAAAGAGACCTGCTCCAGGAGATCAAAGACTCAGGGCTTCACACAGCCAGGCAGGAGTTGGGCCGAGTCTCTTCTGTAAGATACTGAACTGAGAACAAAAGTCTAGGAACTCAGGATTGGCAGGAACTCCCTCTGAAAGCCCTGACAGTTTCTGAGGTTCTCCTAAAAAAAGATCCAACACATCCACCTGGGGCTGGAGGAAAAAGCTTTCACTAGATGAGGGTTAAAATCATCAGATGCAAAGACTTATTAACACAATCACATTTAGAAACAGCCCTCACAACTGAGGTGGATGGTAAACTGATTACTTCCATCATACAGCACAGAAAACTGAGGACCAAACAATTCCAGGGAGACAAAAATTCTGGTCTTTAAAGGCCAGTCCTTTCCACGACACTGTTGCTTTTCAAAAGCAGAAGTGAGTCAGGGCCAATTGTGAAAGATGCAAAGGAGGCCAAAGTCTGAGCCCATCTGTGAAGAGGAGGGGCAACTGGTCCAGTGCCCAGCACACTGGTTGTTAATGAAGTATTAAACTATGAGAACATTATAGACTACTAAATGTAACTTGGTTCTGCCCATTTCTTCCTCTGCCTTTCTCAAGGGCCCTTCAGCATCTTTGTCAGAGATGCAGCATCCAGACAACTTGGTCAATTATTAGTACTGTGACCAAACTCCACCATGGAGTCAATCACCTCCCCGACACATATAGCTCCCATATCTATATGTCCAGCCCAAATCTCTAAGCTGCTGTTCTTTATTTCAACCTGCCTGCTGGAAAGCTCACACTTGGATGTCCCATGGCTCTCTCAAACTGGAGCTCTCCTCTTCACACCAAGCAGCTAGCTCCCTCTCAGCTGAGGGGACTTTCTCTACCCTGCTCCCTCGTATCACTAAGTAGATATGTCCTGCTGTTTCCATTTAGAGGCTGTGAAAAGGTCAAAAGGCCTGGAGTAGGGGGCTGGTGGCTGTCTGAATAATCAAGATTCTGCAACTTCGCAGCCCTCCTGTGCTTCCTAGAGATATCAAGTGGGAAATGGAAATAATTTAGGGTGCAACGGAGTTTGCCATTCTACATTCCATTTGACACTGCAATAACCCTAAGCCTCCTTTGACCTAAAATGGCTTTAAAATAAATTTGACAGCAATCAAGTTTTCATGCTGTGTGAAAGCAGGTGTGCTTGGCCCCTGCTAGACCTCTTTCATGGAATACCCTCTGTGCCCCATTTGGGCAGCTAGGGCTGGAAGGCAGAGGACTGGGGGAGAAGTAGGAGGAAAGAACCCTGAAAAGGCATGATGGCAGAATGGCCAAGCTGAGGCAGAGGACAAGAAGTAACAAGATGAGGGCGGGCACAAAGTGGGACAGAGGGGCAGCCCTGGACCAGAACATGATGGGAAACAAAATATGAGGGCCTTAAAACCTCAACTCTAAAAACCAAACCCCAAAGCGCTCTTGTCCAGAGTCAAAGTGATAGCTCCTAAAGGGCTGATACCTTCGCTTCTTCCGCCATTTTCTTTTCTTCATCTACTTCTTCAGTCTTTGCTATGGAATCTTCTTGGGGCTTCCTTCTCTTTTGTTTCGGAGCCATGAAACCTTGAAGAAACTTTTTGATGACACTGGCTTGAAGGGAAATCACGCACTCCCCAAAATCCTTGAGACTCTCCAGGGAGAAAACCTGCAAAGAAGCACAGAATACCAAGACCAATGAGCCAGAGAAGGCCAATATTGCGTTCAAGAAGCTCCCATGGAAGGTCAGCTCCTCAGGAAGGCTGTGCCTTCACACTGGAAACCTAAGAGTAATCTGACTGTTCCTGATGCCATATTCAACTGACCCACAATTTAATCACAGAATAGAAATCCCCCAACTCAGATAAAATTCAGAAGGATTTAGATAAAGCAAATACCTAAGCCTGTCTTGTTAATGGTGCCACACTTTCTCTAAAAGAGGAGTTTCCTACTTGGCAGTGGCCCAAGAGGAATGGCCAACTCCTACTTGTAACAACTTTAGTTTCTGCCAGAAGGGAAAGACTACAAGTGCCCAAAACATTGACTAGTCTATTTCTTCCACCTGCTCAAATCTTATTTGCAGGTAGACAAACAACCCAGGTTTTCCTCATGTACACCAGCTCCAGTTCCATGTAGCAACTCCCCATTTCTTCCTTGTCCATCTGGTGGTTGCCAGGGAGTGCTCTATGAGGGCAGCTCAATGAAGCGTTCTCTGGGGAAGTTTGGGAACGGAATAGAAAGCATAGTTCACAAACTCAAATTTACAAATAATGAGTCTCTAGGATTCCACAGAGCTTTGAACTCCAGACCAATCACTTCTGGCCTCTAGGGCAGTTACTTCAACTTCACTTCTGAATCAAATCAAAGTAACAGTTCACCAACAGTTTAAGTATGAAAATAATGCTCATTTTAACACAACTTCCCCAATGGCTGGCTATAGGAAAAGAGCAGACACATGCAGAATACCACAACACAACTATTAAATGGCAAGTTAAAAGCGTGGTGACGCAGGCATAGAAGACATCGAAACAGAAAACTTGAAGCCACATAGAAATCGCTGAGAAAGGAAGCTTAATGAGCAGACACTCACAAAGGCCAGGCCTTTCAGACACCAGCTAGGAGAGGGGGATCCATGAACACATTCAGGGACATTTGTAACAAAAGGCTGGTCCCACATTGGTCTTTTCTTGCACGTCTACACACATGGATCATAAGGACTCTCACTGTCACCTTTGAAAAAGGTGAAAAAAAAGAAAAAGAAAAGAAAAAATTCCAGCCAAATTTTTCAAAGCAGCGGCTGCCTTCGGAGGGGGATTAATTTCCCGCATGCTCTCACCCTAGCTTCAAACTCTGACGTCTCCTCAACATAACCAAGGCCCCCTTTTTGCAATCGAGTCGCCACTTCAATGAGGTCACTTCGGAGGAAGTTGAGGAGCTCCTGATTGCCGTCACAGGATTTCAGGCCCAGGTTCTGTTTCCGGGCCAAATGGATAGAATGAGTAATGTCCTGGTATCTGGAAAAAGGGAAGAAAAAATGGCAAAAGCTGGAAAAATGGAAGAAAACAATGGCAAAAGCTGAGAGGATTAGAATAGCAAGTGTCACCTGCCACAAATCTATGCTAGTATTCAGGTAAGAAATGGTACAAATATAGCTTTTTCAATTATTCACATGTGAAAACCTTTATGATAATGTCACATGCTGACTATCTCCCCCATTCCTGCTATGCCTGGATATATCTGTATTAGAGGAGAAAATTTCTACTATGTATCCAGCTGTAATATAATCTCTGGTCAGCAAAGTGATGTATTTAATCAGCTGGTTGCTAGAGCAGGGTAGTGGTACAGATTAGTCCTGTTGAAGGCCTTGAAATGTGACCTGAGGTAAGATATGGAACAGCAGATCCACTGTACTTTAAATCTGATCTTAGTTGAGCCATGAAAATAAATATGCATCCAGAAACTTGGGGAGAGGGCCTACCACAGTTATATACACATATAATACATACAACATACATACACACATATACAGATATATGGATATTGATGGAAAGCCTTCATTAACAAAGAAGTCTTATGTTTCCATATCCCAAGAAGATGACTGTGCTCTACAGAAAAAAGTTCCTGTGGTTAGATGAGAAGTGGACCTAACAAAAAATGAGGGGCATCAATGCTTATTTTGTTGGCAGATCACAATTTCCTACAACAAGAACAATTTCTGAATAAATGCTCTCTGGCAGGCCAACCTTGGTAAGTATGATGATGCTCTGAGTCTGGCATTCAACGACAAATGAGTGATTCTGAACACAGGTTTAACATACAAATCCAAGACACTCTAAGGACAGCTATATAAGATAAATGCCAAGGAGTATATTAAACGTTGGAAAGATTTCCTGGCATCATGTTGGTGCGTAAGGATAAAGATCCTGGCAGAGAGATGGCCCTCAGATGAGCCACCTGTCCTTACCTCTTCTGCAGTCTCTCCTTCAGCTGGCTTTCCCTTATTCCCTGAGGATGGAGGCAGTTCAGCAATTCGTCCAGTTCCTTTTGGCTATCACATAAAAACCTGCAGGACGGAAAAGACCTGAGTCCTGGAAAAGAAAAGGTACTGGAGAGAGGAGAGAACCACAAAGCCAGGACCAGCCACTGAGCTGTTGCCCATTAAGTCCAAGTCGAGGGTTACAGCTGACTCCATCCAGGTCTGACTCTCTAGGGACAACAGGAAAAGCCCATGCCCACACTCTCCTTCCTGGGCCACTGCTGCTTTAGCAACGTTTAGATGTGATGGCCTGGCTAAGCATTCCTTTCTCCCCAGAGCATGCTGCTTCCTTAGGCTATCCAGAAATGACAGTTCCCAGAATGGCTTGGACGACACTGCCATCAATTACTTCATTTTTCATTAAGAAAGGAACCAAGGAAAGGAGCAGTGTCCACCAGGGGCCATCACATTACCACAAGTTCTGTCCTTGCTTGGGCACTGTGCTCTCAACAGAGCCTTCTGCTACGCAGCCGGGGTGGGTGGTCACGCCTGCATTCTTCCCTAGGCTTGCTTTTTTACCTAAGAAAAATGTATACATGTTAGATCAAATAAAGTCAACCATCCTCACATGGCTCTTTTCTATAATGAAGAGTGCCATGCCAAGCCATGCCTTCTTCCCCAAATAGAAACGTGCTCTAATACTGAAGAATATTTCTACACCCAGGTCCGTGCACCAAGCAATAAAATGGAAAGAACATGGGATTTCTAAGACAGAAAACCGCAGAGGGTCAGTCAGGGCACAACTCAGCCCCTTCCTAATGTTTCCTCATCTGCAGCACAGGAATAATCCTTGTACTGTCTGCCTCTCATGGAAAGTGCTTTGCCCACAGGAAAGTCCTTGATGTGAGTGAGTAGAATCATAGCCAGATACCAAAGAGTTGCCCTGAACCAGGAGAGACTACAGAATACTTCTATTTGGACCAGTGTGGAACTGAAATTGGCTTTTGTTCATGTGGCCAAGGGCAAGAATGTGAAGGGGTCTGAAATAGGGATGTCTGTAGGCAGGTATCCTGGAAACAGAGGAGTTGACCATTCTACAATGAACTTTGAAAAGAAGAAAAAAAAAGGAAAGGTAAACCAGCTGTCCAGCTAATTCAGAACTCTAAGAATAAGAACTTCTCAGCTTCTTATTCAAGGGTTCATGTAAGAGACGGTAAGAGGATATAATCTGAGTTGTGTTATGGTACACAAAAAAGAACTCTAAAACAAACTTCTACTGTCTCACTGTTATAACATTCAGATCATGAAGAAAGAAAAACCTGTCACTCAACACATTTCTGGTGAAGAAAGTTTTAAGCACTCTCCAAAGTCAAGGTTAAATCTTTAGAGAACTCTGGTTCAAAAGCTGCTCACTTTTCTTTTCTAATACGCAAACCATCTGGGATCACTCTTTCACTTTCAAACATCCTATCCTGGGCCACAAAAGTCCCGAAGCCTCATGATTCTGCTTCGACATTCTCACCTCTCAGAAAATATGACATCTCTTCAGGGACTTTCACAATATTTAAAAGAAATTAGTTTTGCCTCCATATAACATGACTTATTTCAACTTGTAAAACACCTTGACAACTCAGCATTTTGTAAACTGATTATTCTAGTGTGCAAACACACAGAGTTAGAACGAATTCCTAACTCAGTTCACTGTTTCTCCCATAACATGACTGAGAATCCTCTTATTCTTATAGAAATGGAAGGGGCCTTTGAGGCTAGCTAATCCAAATGTCCTTATTTTAGAGACAAAGGGCCACGACAGATTCCAAGAGGTTACGTGATTTGCCCAATGTCACACAGATAACAGGAGGCTGTGAGACAGAATAAAAAAAAATCACATGAGGAGTCAGAAGAGCTAAGTTTAAGGATTAGTTCTGGTGAAAAAACTGTATGACCTTGAGTAAACCATCTCATAAATCTGGTTTAATTATATCATCTAAAGACAAAGGAGAAAAAGGGAGGCAGAAACAGAGAGCCCACATCCACTTTGACTCTGATCACACACAAAGATAGTACACTTTGGCTCTAGCCAGCCCATGGAATTGTCAGGAGAATCAAAAGACAAGGCACTGGAGAACTACGTGTCTATTAACAACAACAGCATAATAAAGGCTCAGAGAACACTCACCAGATAGCTACATTAAGACAGAGGAGAAAAAGAAGGCAATTCTACAAATGTAACAAGTTATGTTAAGAGGGGCCCTGGTCACTGCTTACCCTAACAGGAGTAAAGCCAAGAATCCGAGGTGCACACTTACTTCGGGGATTGCAATCCTCATCAGAACAGTCAGTCCGTTCTTTTCGAGGTGGAGTGAATCGGTAGTCTATGCTATCATGTACCCAGCCCTTCTCAATGAATAATCCAGGAACTTCATCTGAAAATAGCCAGTACCTGAAAATCAAGCACACCAATATAAAGTAAAAAACTGAGGAAATGTTTATAGTTGGTGTGAAAAGACTTGACAAAACAACAACAGAACATTCATCCCCTCCTCACTGCTAAAGCACATGCTCCTTACTCAGAGCTCCAGAGAAATGCTCCTCAGGAGGGTGACAAAGAGCACTTGGTTTCATCCTGTCTATTCCCCACCACAGCCCCTTAGAGTTCGCCTACTTTCAAGATTACTGAAAATGAATTGTGAAGATCAAAATTTTTAAAAAAGACTCTCATTTCTAATCAAAGAGTCAAGGCCCCACACTTCTACTCAAATTCTCGTAAAAGCAGGCTCATCTCAAAAAAGAAACAAAATCCATTTCAGCACTCCTACCTACCATGAAGATTGTCACGCCAGCATACCTGTTATGGTTCCGGTCTGTGCCAATGGGAGTCCTTCGCATGACCAACTTGGCCTTGGCAATTCCCTCCTGGAAAGCCTTCTCAGCAGCCGCTTTGTGCTTCCGGATTCTCTCCTCCTCAGCTTCCCGTTCTAATTTTACTATTAAGAGATAAAAAGGGATTATCCAGCTTTTTCCAGATATATTTTGTTTGGAAATTAATCCTAGTATGCAGTGAAAATAATTTTATAACACTTTCAGAAACAAACTGATGATGAATTCCCTCACTCCAAAAATTTAACCAGAGTTAAGTGAGGGCTATTCCTAAAAGAGCACCCCAAATACACCAAAACTAAGACTCTCTAGTCTGTGGGGGCAGCGGGAAGCTCCCACACATCAGACTGAAGAAGCCGCCATGTCAAACCAAACAGTCTCTCTCAATCCCGTGAAAACTTCATGAGCTTTTTTCACACCAGAAGCCAACTCAGTTCACTGGCCCCGAGCATCAGAATTCAGGTCTGGCTGATATTTGTACAGGGGCAACATGTCTTGGGCAAGCTGGTTTAGTTGTTACTATGGGGCAAGGCAAGCAAAAGACAAACAACTGTTCTGAAAGTTAAAGTAATTAACAAATGATTGATTCTAACAAACTGAAAATTAAAACTGTCATTGCATTAATTTATTCAGTTTGTTTTGCCTGAGGAGAAATATGAAGAAATATCTATTAATACCAGTAAATTAAGGACCAGACCACCTACTAATTTCCATAAAAGAAAAACCAATCACCTGTTAATCTTTAATCTATTCTGTAACCTTTAAACTTTAACTTTAAAAATGTGGGAATGCAGAATATTGGTATATATACCAATTAACCCTGGTTCAAAACCACATCTCAGTAAAAGATAGTAGAGATCTGAAAAATTGAGTGGCCTCCAAAGTATGACTTGAAAATAACTGAAGACAAATCTCATCTTCTGTTAAAAAAGAAAACAAAACAAATCCCATCAAGTCCTTCCTGAAGCATGAATTCTAGACTGAACCAAAGTATACACCTGGAATCATTTGAGCAAAGCCAAGATGAATGGGCAGCTAAAAAAAAAAATGACTCAAGGTGAGGAGAGGTAGGTGGCACCAGCATCTCAGAGATGACCATGCCAATGGGTCAGGAAAAATGGACTAGATAAAGCATTCTGTTTTGCACCAGACAACTTGGATGTTAACTCTGGTCTTGGATTAACTTTCATGCACACCAGGTCCATGTCAGTTCTATGTCTTAGATTTTCCCCATTTCATTATTTGCAAATTTTCAGATTAGTATTTAGGAAAAATGCTCACAGTTCATTCACTTGTCCCTGCAAGGAAGTTAAGATGCTAAATTAGGGACACCTCTACTCTTTTAACACTAAGATTTCTCAAAGCAGAGAATTCTGACTTCACAGCAAAAACAAAAAGGGAAAGCTGGAGGGTGAAACTATTTCAATAGTTTAAGTAGAAAATGAAATACATAAAGCAATTGAAAAGTAAAAACTTAACCATATCCTTGCTGTTGTATGTTTCTCAATATCTGTTGCAACAGGACCATTCATTTTTCAAAGAAAAAAAGCATTTTCAGAAACGACTGTTTTTCTCACCTTGGGTGCATCTCTATAGGAGTTACATATCAGCTCCCCTCAACTCCTTACTTAGTACAATAAACAGAAGTTACTATTTAATTTCAAACACACAGCACTTGAATGACAGCCTCAAACAAGTAAATCACTAAATGTTTGTGACTTACTCTCCCTACACAACATGGGAGGAGCTGCCTATTCTTCTCTGACTCAGGCTATTTTATTTAAGAGCTTTGAAAATATGTGTAATATGTAGACTATTCCTTTTCTTTGGAGTACGACCTAGCTGTTTTGAAACCATTCCTTATCCAACGCTATTCAAGTCGTGATAGGATGCCAATTCAACATTTTAATAAATGAGAAAAGGAGACCAAGGGTGCGGCACTCAGCACAGCCACAGACCGAAGGCGCAAACGTTACCTCTCAGCTGGCGCTCCTGGATCTCCCTCTCTTTCTTGGCCTGGATGGCCAGCAGTCGCCTGCTCTTCACAGCACTGATCATATCCTCTGCCTCCACTTCTACTGGGGGCTCCATCTTGGCCATCTCTTTTTTTTTGTCCTGTTTGGATAACCCATTCTCTTCCTTCCCATTCTCCTTGTTCTTGGCTTCCATCTCTTTCCGCTTCTGTTTCTCAGCACGTCTCTTGTCATTCTCCTCTTTCAGAACAGCAAGTCGCTCCTTCCACAGCTCTGCTGACATCTGCTGCTTGGCCTCCATGTGGTCTTGTACAGAGTAGGTCATGAGGATACGGTGGCAGAGAGCAGCGAGGATCTGCAGCTTTTCTTCAGATGTCAGCTCAAAGAACTCGGAAGTCTCGAGCTTCTCCAGAAACTCATCTTGGACCTCATTGTCCTCAAAGGAGGCTGTCTCTTTGTTTTCATCGACTGTGTCCGAGCCCTCACTCTCCTCGGGCACATCCGTTTTGCGCAAACAGAGACGAACAAGCTCAGAAACAGAGTGCAGTGTCAGAGGGATCTCAGAGAGCTTCATGCCCAGCTCCCCATAGTCCTCAGCAATCTCATCTTGTAGCAAGGTTTGGAGGAGGATGACCAGCACTCTGTTCAGGTACAAGAAGCCTCCCTTGTCAGCACTCAAGGCCTCCATGAGGGACACTGCAGTAATGGGGTACTGGGCATCAGGCAGAAGCAGCCCAGAGTAACAGCTCAAGAATTCGACAACCATAGCGACGTCCCCAAAGAGGGTGTTGGGAAGTCCTTCAGGGGTATCCACTAGCCTGAAAGAGGGCAGACTCTTGCCTGTCAGCTCTTGGTCCTCATAACGCCTCTGCTTCTCCAGTCTCTCCAACATTTCTTTCTCTTTCCGTTCCTTAGCTTTCTCTTTCAGCTTCTCCTTCAATTCCTCTCGTTTCTTTTTCAAATACTCCTTGCGCTGCTCTTCAGACATTGAGGCCCATTTCTTCTTGTGCTCTAGAAGCTCATAGCGCTTTTGAACTAAGATACGGAGCTCTTCGGGAAGACGGGCACGATCTTCATTAGAAAGCAGACGCGCTGTTTTGGAGATGACACAAGACAGGGCACTCTTCTTGTCCTCCCGGTCTTTGTTCTCCTTGTAGTAGGCAATGAGGTGGAGGGCAGCAGGAGGGAGGTGTTTGTGGGGCTTGTTGGAAGACCTGGGTGTGCCCCCAGAGCTCCGAGGAGTTCGAGTCATTTTCTGGGTACCCTTGGCCATGTCCAGCAGAGTCATCTGTTTCATTTTGGTTTTTGGTGTCTTCAAACCCTTTTTGGGGGATTTTGATTTTCCAGGAGATTTCTGTCCATTTAAAATGCCTTTGCTCCTACCTTTTGTTTTCAAGGGTTTGTCCCCGCTCTTCCCTAACTTTTTGGAGATGGGGCCTTTTTTAGGAATGTGAAATGTGGTATTTAATTTGCCTGGAGACATCATCTTCATCATCTCCTCCAGCTGTTCCTCAGGGGACTTGGAATTCTTTGAGTTCTTTACTTTTAGGGGAGAGCCATTCAAGGATTTCTTTAGGTGAACATGGCACCATAATGTGGGATTCAGCACCTGGTTCATTGAAGAGCTCTCAGTCTTTAGCTTCTTAGAGGGCTTCCTATCAGGAGACGTAATATTTTTCCTCTTTGTAGAAGGATTAAGAGTCATGTACTGGAATTAAAGAAGAGAAATGAAATTAATTCAAAGAAAAGCAATGATGACTATCTAATGTTTCCTTTTCATTAACTATACAAGCGTGATCAAATTATTTCACTTCAGAGACAGCAAACCCCTGAAAAAGTAAAAGCACAAATGCCAACGTTCCAACAGTTTCTGCCAGTGATGGTTTTCACCATGTTCAGTTAGCTAACAATAAGGACACCCCTTATCCTCTGCATGGGCTTTCCATATCTTACGCTGTAGGAAAGCAAGAGACTACTCTGACTATAGATAAGCAAGAGAGACTACTCTGATGGTTACTAAGCTTTCAGTGCAACTGAATTGTCTACAAATATGTAGGAAATATTGCCTGGCACTGACAAAAGCAAGAGGGTCCGTCCTCACGGCTCTTAAGGCCTGTACAATTCACACATCATTCTCATGCATGTGAGGGTCTTGCCCTTCCTCTTCACACATGCTAGGCCTAGAGCTGGATTCTCAGCAGTTAATATAGACATTGATTCAAGTAGCAATCATCAATAATTACTAATAATTGAAACAAGTGTCTGGCAGGCCATGAGATGCTAGAGAAAGCAAACACACATTTGTCAGACAGTTATCAGTGACATTTTTAACAGAAGTGACAAAGATGGAAGGGAGATATAAGTGGCACAACTATTGCTATCTACACCTCAAAGAAAGACATAGTACACATAACTGGGGAGGTATCTGGGTTAGATCGTTTTACCTTCCTTTTTTATTTATTTTCATTTTTCATGCTAAATTCTGAATTTGCATTCCAAATGTGTCTAAGCTGCTGTCTTGGTGGCGAGAAGGGGGGAAAATCAGAAAATCCAGAAAATGCCATTTTACCTCAACTAAGCCCATTTTGTTATTTTCAAGCCCCTATTACTTTAAATTCCTTACTGAATCCAAAGCAAGATAAAAATACCAAGCAGACCCATACCATTCTCTTAATTACTGCTGAGCTATCCCACATAGATTGCTGGAACACCTGCACTATGTCTAATGAGTGCCAATTATGTTCCCACCACATGAAGCTATTAAATAATAAACAAGCATATAAATGCCACATAGGTCAGATCAGTGGCATAACCAAGCCAGTAGTCAGTTTGAGGCAAAGAAGTGTGACACTAGGAAAGCACTGGTCCTGGAGTCAGAGCAGGCCTCAGACACTTTCTAGGTGTGACCTTGGGCAATGCACTTAAGCCACCTGCCTTAGTAGGAATTCCCACCCCCACCCCTGGCCAGTTGTTGTGAGGCTCAAATGAGAAAATGTTCATTAAGTGCTTTGAAAACTTTAAGAGCACTATATAAATGCATCATCAATACTAAAGGATGAAATGGAGTATCACTTGCTTGAGAGAGTGTGGTGTAAAAGCAAGCCAAGGAAGTATGAGGGCGGCTCTTGGCTCACTGTGGGACTATGGGAAAGGCTTAGAACAAGGGGTGCGGAGTTAATAATTTACCTTTCATACTTTAAAATTCTGTGGTTTAATTTCTTTTATGTTGCCAGAGAATATTTAAAAATTATCTCAGTGGTATTATCAAACATTAAAGGTAATCTAAATTCCCTATACATATGCCAAAACGGAGGAGGATCATAGTACCACCAGAGTAGCCCAGTGACTCATCACCATGAAGCAAGGGACCTGGATTCTTATCTTTGCTCCTCCTGGGGTGGGGGGGATGGGGAGGGGTGTGTTCATTTTTCACCTTAGTTTATATAATCTTTATGTTCTTGAAATATTTCTGTTCTAGTGTAAGAGATACAATCAGACTTTTAAAGTACTATGTCACACTCTAGAGATTTCCAGTAACATTAATATAGCTGACATACCTGAACACTGAAGAAATTTAAGAATGACTACATTTTTAAAATTACACTTTAAGTCTTGTCTGATAAAGAGAAGATTTTATACAACCAAAAAAAAAAAGAAGAAACATCTGATGGATCAGGATCAACATGATGCCAAAATTTAACTGGACATCACTAAATCTGCTTGAATAATCCTATGGGGAACAGAAGTTAAATTGATAGCTTCAATTATGTGAAATTAAAAAGGTTTTTCACAAGCAGGTTCATTTCCAAGAAAGAAGAAACCAGTTCAAATTTTTTTTTTAATTTTTAAATGACATTCCCCAATTGGTAAATGGTCACAGGATATAAAAATGGATGTGGGAAGATATTCACTGGAAGAAATCCAAGCTCTTTATACTCCTGTTTGAACCAACACTTTTATGGTAGGAAAGAACTGAAAACTAAAGAACATCCATCACTTGGAGACTTGAACAAATTATGAGACATGAATGTAATGAAATACTACTGGGCTATAAGAAATGAAGAAGAGGGTGATTTCATGAAAACTTGCATGAAGTGATGCAGTGTGAAGTAAGCAAAAGCAGAGCAGTTCATACAATAACAATGGGAAAGTGTTAAGAGCTCTGACCAACACCACAACCAAGCATGATTCCAGAGGATTCATATAAAACATGCTTCTCACTGGGGGAGTGGGGGGAGGGGGGGAACTACTTTTAACTTTGGAATTACAACCACCAATTATCCTCACAACTATTTTTACCTGTCATCCAAACAGTCTCTAAGAGAAAAAGGAGTTCTCTTCGTCGTCCTAGACTTTTTTCTTTGGTTTCAAAGGGATTTCCTAGAGGCTGCTAAGCAACTCAATGGATGGAGGACTGAGCCAGAGGAGGAACACACAACCTGGCCTCAGACACACACCAGCTATGTGACCCTCAAGGCAAACTGTCTTCTCAACCACAAAATGCAGGGTAGGGTTGTTTTGTGGTTCAAACAAGGTATTTGTAAAGCACTTAGCACAGTGCCTGGCACATGGTAGCCACTTTAAAAATACTTGTTTTCTTCCTTCTTATATTTGAATCTACCTTAAATACTACTTTGAAACATTCTTTCATCCATTTGTTAATCATCTATTTGCTTTTTTGGAGAAGTGTTTACATAATCACATCCCCTGACTACACTTATAGTGGGAAATAATGGACTTCTAATCAAATATTATTTGTTGATTGTTTATATTTTAGAAACAAAGGTTTTTTTCTCCAGTTGCTACTTCCTTTCTTCTCCTAGATACATTAATTTTGTTTGTATTTCATACAATCAAAATTAACTACTTCATCTTTTATAAATGTCTTTTACTTTTACCTCTTATTTGGTGAAGAATTCACCTTGGACTTTTTAGTTATGAAAAATATGGCCTGGATCAATTTTACTTCTTTACTATGACCTTTAATAATCACATCACACACTCATTTTACATTTATTATAAAACATGGCATAAGGATCCATGCATAGATTTGAGGGGTCTGTTGACTTGCATAGGAAAATTACATCCTCATCCCTAAAGTAATTCTATGTATTTTATTTCATACACTGAAAAACATTCTGAGAAAGGGTCTGAGACACAAAAAATGTTAAGAAGCCCTGGTATAAGGAGTTTAGCTAAGCCTAATTTTTGCCACTATCTCAGATTTTCAGCAGTTCTTACCAAACAAAGTAATCTTCCAGGTTACTGAGTTACATAATTGCTGGTTCTCCCTTGCTATGTTCCATTCATCTATTTTCAAATTTTTAAATCTAGTACACCAAATAGTTTTGATAATTCCTGCTTTATAATACAGTTTGAGGCCTGGCAACACTATTCCGTACTTTTTCATTATTTCTACCAAAATTCTAAATCTTTTCCTGAAATTAATTTTCTAATTTAACTTAGCTCTTAGCATCCATTCTGGCACATAGTAGGCACTTAATAAATGCTTATTGCCTTCCTCTAAACTCTTCCAAAGAAAGGTTACAAGAAGACACTTCTGTCCACTCCTATGCAGGCGTGGGACATCCACAGGTAGAGAACTTTTGTTTTTCAGACTTTTCTGTTATGTTCATTGGGGTTTTGCTCAAAAATTTTTCAAAAACATTCTGTCATATGAGAAGGTTTCTGGGGAAGAGGAAAGACTTTCAGAGAGAAATTTGGATGTTATGAAACCAAAGATATCAATGGCAATAAAAAAAAAATTCAAGAGGATTTTTTTTTTTTTTTGCAAAACAAAGCTTGTAATAAAGATCTTTTTCTAGCAAAGTTTCAGCATATTTGGAGATGTAATTCACAATCTGACACTACACCTTCAAGGTTTTCTACTAATCTGCCCTCCCTTTCATTACTGACATGACCAGAGCACATGGGCTGAGTTATAAAGTGCTTCCCACAAAATCAGCCCTGGTAGTTAAAATCAACTTGATAATTCAAGATGGCAGATAATTCAGTAATTAGGAACAAATGAGCCAAATAACACTGGTCCTCTGGTGGGTGGTTTTCCTTCTATTTAATGGAGGATAGGCCTGACCCTACAGAAATTCATTGTGCTTCGCACAAAATAGGTGAGAGCTGCACAGCATAGTTTCCTTCACTCTACCCACAGCGTAACTCCTCCTTGAACCACATGTCATGTAGCTGCACTTCCCAAAAAGTGTCCTACTTTTAAAAAAGTCGCAAGTTTGCTACTTGCTTTACCTCTAAATAACATGAATAATATTTCCTTTACATTTGCACAGTATTAACTTTGTAAGAGGCTTGTGAACCAAATAAGTAAATAATATCCTGACTTTAATTGGGGACCTGAGGCTCAAGTTCAATCAAGTGTCTTGTCCCCTGCACTACTAATATCAGAATACAAAGAAGACTGAATTTATGATCAACCTAGGACAAAACATTATTTATCATTATTAGAAAGCTAAGTGTACTCAGCTTTATTTAACTCAGACTAATCTTAAGTTTTCTATATCCCTTCTAATATTAGGGCAGAGTACATTTCTAACACTTAAGTTAGCCAACAAGGAAGAAACTAGATGTCTTGTGAGGTTCAAACTAGATGGAATAATCATTTGCCAGAGATACTGTAGGATTTCTGAACTATGTGAAGACTAGAATCAGGGACGGGGAACCTTTGTTCTTGAAGTTTGGATTCAGTGAAAGGGACTGACTTGAGGACCTTGAAGTCCACATGAGGCCTTTTTGCAGGTTCCCCATCCCTGGCTAGATGATCATATGTCTCTTCTAGTGTTAAGATTCTATGAATACACTAAATATACAGAAAATATTCAATAATCTCCACCTCCCTCATATTTGGAGAAATCATTAAAAATGTTTAAAGACAGGATTATTAGTCAAAAACCATGACTGCTGAGTAGTACAGTATAGCGGTTTTCTACTGTTTATAAATGAAGCTCCCATACCTTTACAACTACAATTAGAAATATAATCAACCAGTAAATATTTGTGAACCAAGTTTTCAAGGGAACTTCATTCTAAAAAACTCCAACAACTCCAAACTAGACAGCTGAAAAAGACACTGTTGCACAAATCAAGAAATCTTTAATATAAAAAAGAAAAGTCTCATAAACGTAGCTGAGAAATATCTGCCTGGACTGATACATTTCAAGTCCAATAGCTATAAAGGTGGGAGCAACATACCCCCAAGAATAAAATATAGACAAAGTGACTGGATGTTTTCTTGAAAATGCTTGAAGAAGAGGGGAGGAGGTCTGGGCACTGTTATCACCTTGGCCCTCAAATGTGGTTTTTTTCCTGGTGAGCTTGGTTTTTTCTATGATCAGTTAAATACACAGCACTTAAAACTCAATGAGCATATCATGTGTCTGCTCCATCTCTAGAAGATCATAATAGTGTTGCTCCTATTAGCATCAAGAAATTAACTGATTATCAGCTAGGTTATGTTTGTGATAGAAAAGTATTGCACTGTAAAAAATGACAAGGGGAGGACAACTTCAGAGAAGCCTGGAAAGACTTATATGAACTTATGCTGAGTGAAAAAAGCAGAACCCGGAGAACTTTGTGCACAGCAACGACCACAGTGTGCGAGGAATTTTTCTGGTAGACTGAGTACTTTATTGAAATGCATGGACTTAAATTTCCAATTGACTCTGGAGGCCAAACATCTTCTACATCCAGAGAAAGAATTATGGAATTGGATCACAGACAGAAACAGACCATTTTCTTTTGTATTTTGTCATGTTTTTTTATGGTTTCCCCCATTCATTTCAATTCTTCTATGCAACATGCATTTAATAGGAATATATGTTCAGAACCTATGTAAGATTGTATTATGTCTCAGGGAGGGAGTGGTGAGGGAGGGGGAAATAAGAGAGAGGGAGTGGAAAAAAATCTAAGATGCATAGAAGTGATTGTCGGACACCAAAAACAAAGTAATTCAATTTTTAAAAAAATTTCCATTGTTTTGGAAAACATAGCAAAATCTATATAGACCAATGCAAAGTGAACACTAGAAGAATATTGTAGAAAATAACATCAATACTGTAATGATGACCAACTAACTGTGAAAGACTTAGTAAATGATCAGTACAGTGATCCACTACCGACTCCAAGACTCATGATGTAACATGCTATAAACTCCCAGTCAGAAAACTGATGGAGCCAAAGGGCGGAATGAAGTATATATATTATTTTTCTTTAAAAAAAAATTGAGGGGGACCCCATAGGGAAAACACACATCTAATTCAGAAATGTTTTCCATGACTGTGTTTGTATAATAAGTATCCTATTCATACTTCTTAATGGGTAAAGGACCATGTGAGAGTGAGGGACAGGAGAGAGAGAGAATAGAGCAGAAAATAAAATTTAAGATAAAAAAACAAAATGCTGAAACAAAGGATATGAGCAAGTAGTTCAAGAGAAGCAAAGAAAGCTACTAACAAACAATACGGGGGAAAAAATGTCCTGAACCATTAATATTAAGAGAAAAGCAAACAATCACACAAAAAGCTAAGGAATTAGAGAGACTACTCCTCCCAATTTAGTTAAAAACACAATCCTTACTTACTAAGAACTAAATTCTGAATCAATAGATCTGAGCACTAAAGGAATTTTTAAAAATCAGAGTAAAGTACAGAATTAGTGGGTAAAACAAAGCTCATCATCTATTAGGAAGCAACGTGGAAAATACATGAATCCTCTGGAAGGACTGAAACGTGAACCGTAGGGACCCCGCATTTAAGGCACATTATCCACTTTTCAATCTCTGAACTTCTCTGCTACAAGTGGCATCAGGATTCCCTGAATCATCCAAACTCAAAATCTAGTTCCTTCTTTTCCTTCCCACTGTCACTAATCTAAGTTCTACAGATTCAACAAGTCTTAGATCAGTTGCCTGTCCTCTCTACTCTCAGTGACCTAAACCATTCACCACTTCAAGCTTGAATGATCATGCAACCAGCTTCTCAGAGCTCTTGCCTCTAGTCTTTTTAGATTCCTTCCAATACATCCTGTAAACTATTGCCAAATCAAAGAGCAAGAACCTTCATTGGGCTCAAACAGCCCAAAGGATAAAAAAAACTAGTCCTGTCATTGACTCCCTACCCTCCCCACCAAATACTTAGCCTAAGAAACTCCAATCTCCAATGGAGTCAGGCAAATATTTCACTGTGCTGAACCACATTGTTACGTATTCCCTCCATGCTTTTATACATGCTAACCCCCTTCCCTGGAATAACTCTTTTAATATTTTTTTCCTTCAAGGTTCATATCAGTTCATAGTGCAGTATCTAGCACTAAAATAGGGGCTTTAAAGTTAGCAAAGAGCTTCTCTCCTAATTTTTAAAAGATTGTATTATCTTTGATACTCAGATCATGTAACAATTTTTTCAAGACAGTAGTCTAAGTTTAATTTCTGCCAGCTTGCTTTCCAGTTTTTCCAGCAGTAGTGGAAGGAGACAAATTAGAAACATGAAAATATGAATGGAATGAGGATGCCAAATGAAGATGAGGGGAAGGCACAATGACAACTCTGCTTTCATTTTCTCCAAGAAAACTGATCTTTTAACTAGGAAAGAATAAAATGGTTAACAGGAAATTGAAATTCAAAACATATTACCTCAATATTAAAAATCACACTATTAAAAACAAAAACAGAAAAGAATCAACTTATATATGTCTGAAAGCTACAGATAGGAGAATTCTTAACCAAACAAAAGATAAAGGAAATTACAAAAGACAAAATAATTCATTTTGACTGCAGGAGACTGAAAAGTTTTGACACAACTAACATTAGTTGGAGAAACAACTAGGACAAAAAGGAAGATAGTTTTCTGGGAGGTAAAAAATTCCTTATTGTAAATTTATTGGATAAGATTTTGGCATATACAATATATAGACATCTGACAGAAATAAGACAAAAACCCATTTCCAGATAGATAAGTGGTAAAGGATATATGAATCATTCTCAAGAGAACTCCAAAACTATTAACAACCATGAAAGAATGTTTCAGATCTCTAATAAGAAAACTAAAAATCAAAACCTGTTAGAAGGATGGCTGGCTTACTGAAAGAGAAAAGGATAAACAGGGAAAACATAGGTGGAGAAAGTACAAAGATACCAAAACAAATTTAAGGAAAAAATAAGTTAGAAAAGTGCTTTACCTAGATCTCATCTGAGCTGCACAACAAATCCACTGGGATGAAATAATGTCAATGTTATTGTTTTAGAGATAAAAGAAACTAAGTTACCAACAGTGAAATGCCATGTCCATGGTTAGAGTGATAAAGTATAATCAAAGGTAGGACCTGGTGAGAACTCAAACACTCAATCCACTAGGCAAGGCAGTACACCAAAGAATGAGCCAGTAGAGGCAACAATCAATCACCTCTATCCTGGGAAGCTTAAGGAAAAAACAAGAGCTCATTCTCTTCTGAACAAATTTTAGGAAAATGAGCCACTAACCTTCAACAATAATTTACCATAAAAGGCAGCTAACATGGTGCAGTAGATAGTATACCAGGTCTGGAGTCAGGAAGATTCTTCTTCTTGAGTTTAAATCGGACCTTGGATAGTTATCAATTGTGTGAACCTGGGGCAAATTACTTAACCCTGTTTGCCTCAGTTTCCTCAGCTGTAAAACGAGCTGGATAAAGAAATGGCAAACCACTCTAGTATCTTTGCCAAGAAAACCCCAACAGAGTCACAAAGAGTCAGACACAACTGAAACGACTGAAAAACAATGACAAAATTTAAGGATCAGAGGACTTGGATCCAGCAAAACTGAATACAATCTTTCAGGGCGGGAAATGGACATTTAATGAAATAGCGGAATTCCAAACATTCCTCATGAAAAGATCTGAGCTGAACAGAAAAGCTGCCATTCAAACAAGACTCAAGAGAGGCATAAAGGTAAACATGGAAGAATAATCCTAAGGGACTCAAAGTGAAATTGTTTACGTTCTGTGACTCCTAAGAATGTTACCATTACCTGAGAAGTTAGGAGGAGTCTCCATAGACAGGGGGCAGGCATGTGAGGGAATTGTTGGGATGATTTCCAAAACAAAAAAAGAGGGGTGAAGAAGGGGGATTCACTGGGAGAAGGGGAAAGGAAGAGGTAGACTGGAGAAAATGTTTTCACATAGAAGAGGGGCACAAGGAAGAACTTTTCTAATGGAAAAGAAAATGGGGGTGCAACTGGGGGCAGGCAATGCTTAAACCAATCTACCTTACCCAACAGGAAAATAAGAGGAGAAGAGAATAAAAAAGGGGTGGGAGTACATTGGTTTAGGGCAGGTAGTGGTCTGGAAGCAAAACAGACTTTTGAGGAGGGACAAGATAAAGAGAGAGAGAAGGATAAACAGAAGAAAATAGGATGGAGGCAAAAGCACAGTAAGTGACGATTATCTGTGAATGTGCTGAGCTAAGTCATAAAACGGGAGCAGAATGGATTAGAAATCAGAATCCAACAGTGTGTACCAGTGTGTACAAGGGACAAACTTCAGAGAGAAAGACATACACAGACTTAGAATAAAGGACTGGAGCAGAATCTATTAATTTATAAAAGGAGCCAGTACTAATGATAAGTGATAAAAGGTGAGGAATAGCCAGTTTTCAGAAGAAATAAGAGCTATCTACCTATAGTAATGTATGTGGCGGAGGAGGGAAATGCTCTAAATTATCACTGATTAAAGAAAGGAAAATTCAAACAACTCTGAAATACCACTTCATACTTATCAGAAATCACAAACGCTTAGAGGAGATGAGGGAAACAGGGACACTAATGAACTATTAATGAGGTGGAGAAGTGGTCCAACAACTCAGGAAACCAATCTAGAACTATGCCCAAAAGGTTATAAAATTGATCCTATCTTTTGACCCAGAAACATCACCACTAGGTCTGTACCTCAAAGAAATCAAAGTAAAAGGAACAGGATCTTATCTGTACAAAAATATTTATAGTAGCTCTTTCTGTGGTGGCAAAGAACTGGGATGCTCATCAATCAGAGAATGGCTGAACAAGCTATTGATACAGATTGTGATAGAGTACTCAGTGCGAAGATAAATGAGGAACAGGATGTTTTCAGAAAGACTGGGAAGGCTTACATGAACTGATGGTGCCAAGTGAAGTGAGGCACTGTGCAAAGTAACAGCAATGTTGTAATGATGAGCAGCTGTGAAAAACCTGGCTACTCTGATCAATACAATGATACAGAATAATTCCAGAGGACTCATGCTGAGAAAATGCTATCTACCTCCAGAGACAGAACTGATGAACTCTGAATACACAAACATAATTTTCTAGATTTATTTTTTGTGTATAATGTCTAACATAAAAATGTTTTCCATGATTTCACATATAAAATTGATATTATATGTGTGACTTCTCAGGGGGTGGGGGAAGGAGAAACTCGAACTCAAAATTTTTTTTAAATATTAAAAACAAATTCAAGAAAAAAATAAGCCTCCTCTGCCATGACAAATTAATACAGCTGATAAATCTCTCAAAGTTAGTTTTGGGTTCTCCAAAGTCCAGGTTTCCATTCCAGTCAGCCTAAAATGCTTCAGGGTTTGCTCCAAGATATCCTGGAACAGTTTGGCTTTGAGGGTGAGCAAGATTGTCCAGTAACCCCTTTTATTTAAAAGGTGTGATTTTTTTTTAAGCCACACCATATATTTTTAAAAAGCAAAGAAAAGGACTCACCCAACCCCCTCCCAAATGGCCGGCTCCCTGGGTGAGCAGAGTCCTTCAGCAGCTGGATCATCTCAGCATGGGGCATGCTGGGCAGTCACAGCCGAGTGGGAGCCGGCATGGCTGGACTCAGGGGTATCTGAAAAAGTATAAAACCACCCCCCACTTAGCATAATCAACTCATTGGGAGAGGGGGGGAAAGGGATTGCTTAATTGATTGCCTATCTCACTCCCCACAGAAGCTGGTCTTAGCCAAACCAATCTTCAAGCGTCCTTTACTTCCACCATTCTACCCTCTTCTCAGTCAAGGACTTCTCTTCAATAAGAAAATTAAGGTCAATAGACTGAACTCTCTTGTCTCTTTTTTGCTTCACTTTAAAAAACTGGAGGGCATCTCCCACTCTCTCCCCTCCTTTCCCTCACACTGTCTCTTCAAAAGAAGGTCCTTCCTCAGACACGTGTCCTTGGATCCTAAGCCCTCTAGAGTTCACCAACAGACTAAAATCTCAATCATCCTCTCTAGCCTTCAACTTCTCCTAATGGACCCTTCGCTACTGCCTTCTCTAATTCTCTGCCTTAAAAAAAAAAAAGTTCCTGGAAAGAATCACATGAACTGATGCATAGTAAAGTGAACAGAACCAGAAGAACATTGTACACAGTAACAGCAATATGTACAATGAAGAACTATGAATGATTTAGCTCTTCCCAGCAATATGATGCTCCAAGACAATCCCAAAGGACTAATAATGAAGCATATTATCTACCTCCAGAGAAAGAACTGATACTGTTTAAATACAGACTGCATCATATTTTTCACTTTCATTTTTTTCTTTTATTAAAATCTTCTTGTACAAAATGACTAATGTTAAAATGCTATACACACATGTATAACCTATGTCTGATTGCTTACCGTATCTCAAAGGAGGAGGGAGGAAGGAAGGGATGGAATTTGGAACTCAAAACTTTAAATAAAAATGTAATATGCAAAAACACACCTTTATTAGATCCTACTATCCTCTCAAGTCATCATCCTAAATCTTTCTTTCCTTTCTCTGTCAATCCTTAGCTCAACCTTCCTCTCAAGTCACTCCTCAGCCCTCTGCAATTCAGATTTCAACCTCACTCAACTGAGATTGTTCTCCAAAGTAACCAGTCTCTCTTGGATAATACCCCTTCTCTCTACTCACTGTCACCACCCTATTTCAGGCCCTGATCACCTCTCACCTGGTCTTCTCATGGTTGCCCTGCCTACCTCAAGCTTCTCCCCTCTCCCAAGTCATCCTTTGCTCAACTGCTAAGGTGATTTTCCTGAAGGACAGGAATGACTATGACACACCCCCTATTTATTCTAACTTGCATTGCTCCCTAAGAACTCCAGGATCAAATATAAACTCTTCTGTCTGGCATAAAGCTGTTTTCAATCTCATTACCTCCTTCACTTTAGGTTCCTTCTTGAACTCTATGACCCAGCAAAAATGGCTTACTTGAGGTTCCTTGTACACCAATCTCATCTTCCACTCTGGGCCTTTGAATTGAATGTCTCCCAAGCCCAGAATGATCTCTCCCCTCTGGCTTACTTAAAGACTCAATTCAAATTCCACCTTCTTCTACAAGAGGCCTTTCCTGATGCCTCCAGCTAGCAGTGCTCCTTCCATCTAATTTGCAGCTAGGTCTTGTATGAAATCAGTTATTTACACGCACACCCCAATTAGAATACAGGCTCTTTTAGAAAAGACTTTTGTTTCTTGAGGGGTTCTTACTTTTGTGTCCCGAGGTCTTACTACAATACATGAACATAGTCTTAAATCTTAAGCAGTTGCTGGCAGATCTTTTCTCAGTCTGCATCCTTCCTGGACACTCTCTCTGATGCTGGGTTTACACAACATTCCTCTTGCCTTTCTGATGCCTCTCTCTCTGTTCCTTTAGTGGCTCATCATTTCAGGAGCCTTGGTGTTGTTCACCATGTGTCTGTTCTGGGCTCTCTGGGTTCTCTCTTCAGTTCCCATGGATTTAGCTCTCACTCTGCATAGATGACTTGCATCATCAATTGCCTAATGGACATTTTCAGCTGGATGTCCTGGAGACATTTTCACACTCAACATGTTGAAACTCTTTCCCTCTTTTATCCTCCTCTATCTATGAAAGGTGCCACCATTACTCTAGTCTCCCAGGTCTGGGACTCAAGTCCATTTCTGTCACTTCACTCATTCATGGCATGGAAATGACTGCTTACTGAATCTTGCCATATCTAAACCCCATAATACCTTCCACATCCAACTCTTCTCTACGCACAGGGCCCAGGATCTTAGTTCAGGCCTTTGCCCAGATTACTGCAACCAACCATTCACTAACTGATCTACCATAAATCTCTCAGATGACACCACATCATTCCGCTCCTGAAAGTCCAGCAGATTCTCTATTGCATCTAAAAAACACTACCCTTCCCCTTCCCAAACTTGCCCCAATTACCTTCCCAAACTCAATGCAAAGTCACCCAGCTTGCCTGGTCTTCTCTCTATTCCTCACATACAACACTCCTCCTCTCCCTGCCTTTGCTCTGTTTACCCCACTCTGTGGAATACCCTTTCTCTCTCCTCCCCTCTACCACACAGAGCCCCTCTCTTCTTTTCTGAAGCCTCATATAAACTACCTTGTAGTCAGCTCTTTTGTATTGTCTCTGTTCTTCAGAGATATTTATGTTGTGCTTAAGTCATCAGATGGAAAGCTCCCTGAAAAAAGGGGCTGGTTCACTCTTTTTCTTTGTAGCCCCAGCACTTGATACAACTGATATACTCATACGGGATCCTCAGAAGGTATTTAATAAATACGTGACGATTCATTAGAAATAGCCATCATTTAAACAAAAGCCTTTCCTGATGGGTAATTATCTAGAGACATATTTTAGCAACCTGGGTAACAACGGTATAAGAACAGACTACTACTACCACTACTCACCATCACCGCCATTTGCTTCAGACGAATATGTGTCCTTAATAAATGAATTCTATCAATAAAACTACTGGCAATACTAAATTCCTATATAAAATTTAACTTATTGGTTAGTGACAATATGTTCAAATCAAACTCAAGAGCATGAACTGGCCACATTTGGTATTTTGGGCTCAAACCTGCCTCAGCCATTGGCACTGGGACCTCACTTTTTTTTCTCATCTGTAAAATGGGCATGACAATACCTTTTCCTCACAGGGTTGCTGTGAAGGCAAAAGATCTTGCTAATAATTCCCAGCTCCCCTTTGTGAAGCTCTTGCTCCTATGGCAGGCATGTTACATGATACTTAATTTGACCAATTAAGTTACTGAGTCCTTTTTACTTTATTGGAATGTTTCAAGAATGAATTAAGTAATTGAAAAGAAAATATTTTGAAATAAATAAGTTCACTAGAGGGGAAATTGGAATTATTTTAACTAAATAAACAAATGCCTCTTGCCCTGGTCTCTAATACAAAAGTTCAAGAGACAAAATATTATTTTACTGCAAGAAAAACTCCAGGCCAAGGTGTATATATATTGTTTTCTTGTCTCTAGATATCCTTAATCTAGCAATGTTATTAGTATCTTTTATTTGTTAAATGATGATATTAAGTCAGTATCAATTTTGTGAGAGGAGTTAATAGTTCACATCTAAATAACTTAACAGCAGTGTTATATCTCCACCAACTATACCATCCAAAAACACACCTCTAAGAAAGAACAGCCACTAGAATAAATTCAGGATGGTGCCATAAAGATCAAGATATTCAGGTTTCATATTTCCCCAGCACTTAACCCAAAGGAACAAACTAGAGGGAGACTCGCTTCCAATTCTAATTAAGTGGATACCCAATGTCCACAAAGCACTCAATGATGGCAAACAAGGTACTAATCAAATTAAGGCATGGTTCCAGCCAAGTGCAGTTGATGATCTAGACACAAAGACTCAGTCACTAACTGCTCTGTTATTGTGCAATCTTGCTCAAACATAAGACAAGTTACATTTCTTGCCAATGCCATCTCTCCTACAGCTTCTCCTAAGTTATGAAAAAAAAATCAGATACAACTAAGAAAACCATGATACTTTTAACTTTTAGAGATTCACATACGCTCACAAAATTCACCCCAAAACTGACAAGAAAGCAGTGCAGTGTTGCCCAGTGTAAGATAAAAAGTGGTAGGGCCAAAGGGAGTTCTGACCCTCCAGGCAATGTGAAGATCCCTGAGGTGGATGACCTGAACAGCAAGCTCAAAGTTAGGTCTCAAAGGCAGGTATAAGGAAAGAATATAATCTGGGCAGGATGGCTTAGGAGACCAATGGGATGCAACAAAAAACCAGCTAGAGCAGAGTTCATAGAAAGAAGGCCAGAGAGGGCAGAAGGGAGATAAGATGCAGAGGGTTCATCCTAAAGGCAAATGAGAAGCGCTGACTCCTGGGTAGGAAGAGTAATAGATTCCCCTGAATACTTAATTAAGAAGATTATTTTGGTAAAGAAATAAATGGCGTTTGAGATGACAGTTGAAGTGAGAAAGTTCTGAATCATTAGTGACTTAGAGCTTTATTCAATGAGAAAAGACAACACATCACTCAACTTTGAGCTAACTGTGCAGGTCAAACAGTAACAACTGTCTTCTATACTAATTGCCAACTCAAAATGCTTTTAAGTAACACTGCCATCAGTGGAAGAGGTAATTCTAAAGGCCCACCAATGAAGTCTAAGTCAAAGAGAAAGAGTCAGAAGTTCCATGATGACTTTGGCCAGTTCAGGATTCAAGAAGAGCTGTGAACTGAGGCTTTAAGGATCCAGCATTTATGAAGCAGAAGGGAAATATATGGGTCTGGACTTTGAAATTCAATCCTTCTACAACCAAAGTTTCAAAGGAAAACATAACTTGGGCTTAGAAAGGATATAGAGTTTTAAAATGTTGTTTGTAATGAAAGAGCTAAGGGGAAAAAATGGAAAAGAAACAAGAGCTATGGAAGAAAGAACTGGAATGAGAATTAACAGCTAAGTATATGAGGTACAAAATACTGCCCAAGCACCAAACTCTGAAAATCAGAATGGATCATATAGAAGCTAAGTCAAAAGACTGAAAAAAGTAGAAGAAAATATAAGCAAAATGTAGCAAAAGCAAGCGACCTATAAAACAGTTCAAGGAGAAAACATTTTTTAAATCATTGCAATACCTAAAAAAAGAGCCTAGTCAAGCAATCTAAAAAGCTGTCCAAATCTCTTAAACCCAGACAACAAAAGTAGAAATAGAACAAATCTATCAGTCATCTTCTGAAAGAAAACTAAAACAGAAATTCTCAGGAGCATTGTTGCCAAAATCCAGAATTTACAGGTTCAGGAAAAAGTACTGTTGATAGACAAAAACGACAAATTCAAGTATTGAGGAGCTACATACAGTAAGGAGGATCACACATGATAGCAACAAGTATAAAGTAACAGAGAACTTAAAATTCAATACTCTGGAAGGCAAAAATTACCCAAAAAACCTGAAAATGGACAGATAATGATACAGAGGATTTTCAAACATTCCTGATGAAAGACCAGAAATGCTTGCAAATTCTGAAGTGCAAACGTAAGTATCAGGAGAAACGTAAAAAGGTAAATTCAAACAATCATAAGAAACTTAAGTATATAAGTCACTTCAATTCTAACATGAGAAGATGACGTGTGCCCTCTGAACCCATCTTCATCAGATATCAGACAAAGGCCTGGGGATGATTCAGTTATATCTTGATAGTCTAAAAAGCTTTGAAATGATTAGAGAGGAAGAGGAATAAACCACTAGGTGAATGTATCTCCCATAATCAGGGTGTGTAGGTAGAATTCTGTTCAACCAAGTAGGAGGGAGTGTATCTGAAGGAGGAGGAGCCTCCTGATTTGCCTGATCCAAGGAGGAAAGATCATATACATATGCACACCCATGTACATGAATATTTCACTCAACAGGGAAAATAGAGGAGCAAGACAAAGGAGGAGTAAGAGGGAAGGCAAAGTAAGGTAGAAATCAGTTCTAAGGGTGTACAATTGTTTGTGTAGCAGCTCTTTTTGCTGTGGAAAGGAACTGCTCATCTACTGGGAAATGGCTTAACAAAGTGATAGGAAGAGATACTACCCTGTACTGAAAAAAATCATGAAGATAATGAAGGAGATAGCTCTGGAGAAAGCTGGGAAGGC
This sequence comes from Potorous gilbertii, assembly GCA_028658325.1. Lineage (NCBI taxonomy): Eukaryota > Metazoa > Chordata > Mammalia > Diprotodontia > Potoroidae > Potorous > Potorous gilbertii. The sequence continues at coordinate 282,317,490 of CM053770.1, read as the reverse complement.
TTGGACAAACTGATGTAAAGTGAAGTAAGAAGGAGAAATATTTATACAATAACAATATTATAAGACAAAAGACTAATCAAAGTGATGACTACCTATCATTTTTGGAGGACTAGGAATGAAAACCATGCCACTAGACTTCTGACCAAAAAAAAAATGGACTTAGGGTGGGCATATTTATTTCGGACATGTTCAATGGGGTAATCTGCTCTCTTTGCCTATAAATGCTTGTATGAAGGATTTTGTTTCTCTTTCACAACTGGGAAGACAAAGTGAATTTTCTAACAAAAAAAAAAAGAAAGAAAGAAAGAAAGAAAGACAGAAAAATACTACTATGAAAAAGAGAAGAGTCCAGGTTTTTGTTTTTGCTTTCTAAAGTTAAGCTCATCTTGATGGAGTTAAGAGGCACAAATGATAAAATAAATCACACACCACACACATCAATCACAGTGGAAAGACTCTGGACCAGCAGTAAGAAGATTCACTACTCATTGTGACCGTAAGCTGTTAATATAATATCTTTTTCATACCTATTTTTCCACTTGTCACATGACTACAACTTACTCCATAGAATGTGTTAAGAATTAAATGAAGTGCCTTGTGAAAGAACCTCAAATTCTAGAAAACATAAGCATTTTCTACTAGGTCTGCCACAAATACATGGCCCCTCCTGGGGAAGGACTGCCAGTAAATCATTTTATTTGATTCACAGAGTCAGTGTTTTAAAATCATGAAACACAACTTGAAGACAGAGGCCACACAGTAATGTTGGCTAAAGGTGCTGAACGAGTTTTACCCGTTCATTTACAAGTCACAACATACAAATTCAGTTTTTACATCTAAGAAAGCTTTAAAAAACTACAGTGATGACTCCAGAGAAGACTGAACTTGTTACAAAAATGTTAAAATATAGTTATTGAGTCAATTTCCATATAAATACAATATATGCTTTAAACTTCCTTTTGTTTCAGCAAATATTCCCACATGCTGGTACCTGTACAAATACAAACCATATTGCACAAGTATTTTTCCTAATTAATGATATTTCATTGGGGAGAACAAAAACAACCTTCTACCCTTAGCCCTAGAGTACCAAATCCAAGTTCTCAAGGAGAATGTCACCCTTCCTGCAGTCCTGCTCCTGTTGGCTCCTCCATTCCCCACCCCTAGAACTTGACCTAATGCTCTGGGTTCCACAATCAAGAGTCCTTACCTTGTACGGATCAAGTAAAAAGTCATTGAACTTGCTCGGCAGGGCGTGCTTCCTCACCAACTCATCCTCTACCACCCAGGGCGCATTTTCACCCGTGCCGGCCCGGAGAGCATTATGGCGGATAAAGTATCGAAGAATTTCTTTGTTAGGCGGCCGCTCAGTTCGAATCAAACTGTCTACAGGGACGTTGCTGATGATCTAGGAAGTCAAACAAAATTCATTACTGGGGCACAAATGAGATTATTAAGTAGAGGAAGAGCAACATGGAATTTTAAGAAAGAGAAAAGGACTCCTATTTCAGGATTCAGAGATACAGGTTGTTCTCAAGTACTTCTCAAAAGATCTGGACCATAGAAAGGGTCTTACTAGCTAGTCTCACCTTTACTCTAAACCTGGACAACCTTTCACAATTCTGACAAGTGGTTGTCGAATGTCTGTGTGAACGGACAACTCACTAGCTTAAAAAAGCCTATTCCAGTTTCAAGCAGTATATTCATTCAAGTGAGTTCTAGTTCCACTTCCCTACAACTCACATATAAAACTATTTTATCTGCTGTCTGGAACTATGCAAAAATAAATAATCCTTCCATGAAAATCCTTCAATTATGTGAAAACAGCAACCATATCCCTATTACCCCCACAATTTGTTACTCTCCAAATCCACCCAAGGGCAATCTAGAGGCCAATGCTATTAAGTGACAGGAACAAATCAAGCTTAAAGATAAAATGTCAACTTAAAAAGAATCCTTTCAAATAAAAAAAAAATGGCCTCTCTACTCTAAGGCCTGTATATGTAACAACAGCAGAAAATTTCTAGAGCTCAATTATCAGCCCCATTTTGGTTTCTGCAGTTCTGAGAAAATAAAATTTGAAGCAGAGTGATAGAATATCTGTAACAAAAGCAATTTGTATTATGCTATGTAAAGTACCCTTCTTCCTCTTCTCAAGTATTTTAGGACCATGACTTCCCTGAATCAACATGGCCCAAATGGAAGCATCCAGTGGTGGCACTAGAAGAAAATCTTACCACCCTCTAAGCAAGACTGGACCAAATGACTTGTTGGAAATGGCTCCTTCAGCTCCCCTGTGCTCAACAAATCCCTCAGGAACATCAGAGTGGATGCCTCTGATCCTACACAAGTGATCCTTTATTCTGACTTGCTCTGCTGTAATTAAGGATTATTTTACAGGAATTCCAAAGAACTCTTTAGTATTGAAGTTCAGAGGTAATTTCTTTTCCACCATAGAGAGCCATGATGGAAAAATATCTACCGAGGCAGTGAAGTGGCACAATGGATAGAGCAGTGTCCCTGGAGGCAGGAGATGAGTTCAAATAGGACCTCAGACAATCACTAGCTATGTGACCCTAGGACCATCACTAAATCCCGATTGCTTCCAAAAGAAAGGAAAATATCTGTATTATTAATACATTTGAAGTGATGTATGTGCATGTGTGTGTATGTGAGAATGTACACCTGCAACTGGATTTTTTTTTCCTGATTCTGTTTACTTTACAACAGTTACTCCATGTAGTGTCAATGGAATTTGAAGCTCTTCCCTGCCCTTTAATAGGCCCACGTGACCTGTTTTTGAGGTTTGGCCCAGCCCACAGCCTAAGTCACATGGAGCCGATGGTAGGAGGAGATTACCAAACAGGTGAAACAGGAAGAATGAGGAGAGCTGGGAGAGAACAAGGCAGAGCTGAAGCTACTGTGAGTGAGAGATGGAGAAATTTTGCCCAGGGGAGTTTGTTTGTTGGGAGGTCTAACAGAGAGAAGGCTTGGGGATGTCACTGCTCCCTGGATTGGTGGTATATATGAACCTATTTGTTACTATGGTGGATTTGGCTTTCTGGTATCTGAATAAATATCTTGGCTTTGTCACTGAGGAAGAGAGTTATTTATATTTTGCAAATTTACGCTGGTGCTGCACTCCATCACCAACTGATGGGCTCATATCATTATCCAGCACTGATACCACTACTACTCAAGTAGAGTTTTACTCTTTATAGATATATAGCTTCAGATGTAGGGACATGAAGATTTTTCTTTCCATAGTTAATCCATTCCCTTCTTATATGAGTTGCATTACTTTTGTTTCAAAATTTCTTGCAAGTGAAATTGTCCAGTTTATCTTTCATAATCTTTATCGTTTTATTACAAATTCATTTCACTAGTTATATAAAGGGCCTAATTTGATTCTCTTCTCTTTTTTTTAGTGGTGTAACCTTTGGTCTCCTGGTTGCACATCCCTTGAGTCTATTAATAGATTGGTGAAGAAACTGTTAATCTAGCCCTCATTTCCTACCAGACCGCTTTTCTTAGGCAGTTCTGTCAAATACAGAATTCTTTCCTAGATTATTATATAATCTGATTCTTACTCTTCCTATTCTAATCTGTTGTAATGATCTACTTTTTAATTTTCTGAACCAGTGCTGCCAAACAGTTTGGATGATGCTTTATAAATTTATGGTCCAGAAGAACTCTCATCTTCCCTTTGGGGATTGTTTTTCTTAATATTCTACATTTTGGGCAGTTTCTCTAAGTAAGCTTTATTTCATCCTAGCTCTGTAAAGCACCTTCTTGTTGTCTGGTTGATACAGCAATAAGTTTGTATATTAATTTTGGTGGTATTGTCATGAGCTGACATGACCCCTGTGTGCCAGGACTATGCCTCCCTCCTCCATTTCTCTTCACTCATTCTAAGGACTAGGTCTGGGCTTAGAAGGACCCAAGTTCAAATCCCGTCTCTGAAACCACTATCTGTGAATCTGGCCAAGTCACTTCACCTCAGCTTTCCTAAGTTTCCTCCCTCATCTGTAAACATCAGAATTTTAATAGTATCTAGCTCCTCAGTGTTGTTGATCAAATAAGGTAATCTAGGGATGTAAAGCCCTTAACACAGTGCCTGGCACACAGTACTAAGAACGTTAATTACTGTTATCCTTATGTGCCCACCTCTTATTTACTCCATTAGACAGAGGGCCCTGGGTGGCAGAGACCCTGTCTTACCTATCTATCTCTTTAGTCATATCCATTATGTGGAAAGGGCTATTTTATGGCTCCAGGGATAGTCAGAAGAAAAAATAAATTCCATTTCATCATGCCTTCCCTAAAAAGGAGACAAACCCCGATGAGAAGTAATGGAGAAAACAATGTAAAAAGAAGCAAAGAGAACTTCAATACTAAAGAGTTCTTTGGAATTCCTGTAAAATAATCCTTAATTACAGCAGGGCAAGTCAGAATAAAAGATCACTTGTGCAGGATCAGAGGCATCCACTCTGATGTTCCTGAGGGATTTGTTGAGCACAGGGGAGCTGAAGGAGCCATTTCCAACAAGTCATTTGGTCCAGTCTTGCTTAGAGGGTGGTAAGATTTTCTTCTAGTGCCACCACTGGATGCTTCCATTTGGGCCATGTTGCTTCAGGAAAGTCATGGTCCTAAAATACTTGTGAAGAGGAAGAAGGGTACTTTACATAGCATAGCCTTCAACAGATTACAAATTACTATTGTTACAGCTATTCTATCACTTTGCTTCAAATTTTATTTTCTCAGAACTGCAGAGATCAAAATGGGGCCCTTAGAATAAAAGGTGATGGAAATCAAACTTGTAATCAGCATCCATAAGAGGGTGACACAAGCCAGAGAAAACCCCAACACAAACAGACACAGCAGCACCGCTCCTCACGGACCCCATAAAGCTCCAAATCCAGCTGCTAACATTCCTAGTACTGCCTCAAGCTATGCGTGCCACCACGAGTGGCTTGGAACTAGAGAAATCTTCCTTTCTGACAGGTCTAGGGGAGCTGGAAAGGCAGGGAGTCTCTGAAACATGCAGTTGGAAAACTGTATTTATTGAAAACTATGTTTAACATGTCACCTCACTCAGCCTTTCTCAAACCTATGGAGTCAAATTAAAAGACTGAGTTAATCACTCATACACTAAATAACTGGACTTTTACCTTTTTATTTTCCCTGATACTTCTGTGAAGGAAGATTTAGTCGCAACATACCTTTTCTTCATTTTGTAGTTTCACATCATATTTGTGAGGCAGAAATTTTGGAGGAGCCCATTTCTTTTCCCCTTTCTTTAGGGAAGTAGGGAGTTTTCTGGGAGACCTGCGTGCCCTGTCACCTGCATATATAAAGAAAAATGAGTTAGGGAAGATGTAACAGAATAACAAAACTCAGCTCTATCTATGATACTATTTTCCACCTAAAGAATTCAAGAGATTTTAAAGTATTCTTCCAAAGAGCTCAAGGGATTTTGAAGCATACTTCCAAAGAGCTCTTAAATTTAAGGTACAAAACATTCTTTTTAATTTGTCAAAGCTTAGAGAGAACCAAAACTACATAAAACCTACATCATGTAATAATTACCATTACGATAATATGCATCTTGTGTAAATCAGCACGTAACTGTCACATGATCATTTTAACCATCCACTTTTAAGACATAACTAAGTTATTTAATTTCCTAAGAAGAAATATTAGAATCTGAGAACTCATAAATAGTTGTCAATGCTTAAATGAAAGTGGCAAAAAAAAAATAAATTTAATTAGGAACTGAAAGCAAAGCCTATTATTAGAAAAAATCAGAGAAAAAAATCCCCAAAACTATGAGGAGTCTTAACTCCCTAAAGGTTAGGACATTATTAGCATTTTTAATATTCTGAAAGACCTCACATAAAAAAAGACCAAACAAGTCAAAACAGAACAGCTGATGATGACTTGAGAGCTATTCAAGTTACCATGCCAAAGAGTTAAGGGTCTTAGGTTATTACCTCATTCTACTTCCTAAGCCTGGTGGTGTTTTATTTTTATTTTCTCTGTCAATTAAAAAAATAAAGCCTAAATGAAAAATATTTTTAAAAATAAAGGAGACAAAAAAAAATCTTGAGTTGAGGTGTCATTCTTGAAGCAAGGGCTACTTCTAGATTCCAAACCTATTTTAAAAAACACTTTCCTAGGAGTAGAAAAATTAAAAGTAGAGTTAAATATTACACTTGAACAAAAACTTTCATATCAGTAGTAAATGACTGTTCTTATAGCGGGATGAGGGGAAGTGGAAAGAGTATGGTTTGCCTGAAGGGTCAGTTTTACACATAACTGAAAATATTTAACTAAATTTAAAAAAAAACCACCTTCTGTCATTGAGTCATAATATTCTTTAGTGACATTTAGAGAGTCTCACTCTTTTCTTCAGGGCTCTCTTAGAAATTGAGGGTCTTCCCACAGCCATCCAAAGAACCCAGAGAAATGGTCATCAAAAATTGATGCATCTAATTCAGAGCTGCCTCCTTGTCTAACTGACCAGGGAAAGTTTTAGTGTTTCTTCCTTATTGTTTTTACAACCCATCACATTCTGAGTAGCACAAAAAGAACTGGCTTTTGATTACAAACCCTTGATTAAAACTAACACTATACATACTAATACTATCTCTCCTGCCTTCATCCTCTTTTATGACTGGATCCTTCTTCGGATGATCCTGGGCCACCTGACTAGAGTTCTCTTTGTCACTTGATGGAGAATCACAGGCACCATCAGACTTCTTCTCAGAGGTCTCCTCATCCACCTTCTCCAAAGGATGAATTTTCACAATCTTTACCTTCAGCATTTTTTCCTTTCCAACCTATGAAAAGAAAAAGGAAAAAAAAACAAGAAACCAAGCTGGGTTTAGTAAAATAAGATGAACACAGTTTATTACTTCAGTAAGTCACAGTATCTGAAGCTAGATGATACGTTAGATCTCAATAACAGAGATGGGGTTAAAACTGTATCTCTTCTATTCTCCTAGGCAACAGTACCTTTTGTTTAAACCCCACCCAGATGCACTCTAGGCCCACTGCCAGACACCTCCTACCTGCACACTACGGGAGCTAAATGAAGCAACTCCAGATCCAGACAGGCACTCACCTCAAAGTCGCACTCCTCCCCCACAGCATACTTGGTCATGATTTCAAGCCATGCAGTATCAACCAACTTCTCTAAGGAGATAGTGTTGTGATGGACCATCTCCAGCACAAGCTTCTCATACCAGGCAGGGAACTCCTCCTTCAAGCTAACACAGATGTCATAATTAGTAAGAAGAAAAATTCAAAACTGGCAAGTTCAGCCATTTGGTCAAGGTAAAGCTCTTGGCTAACACTCAACAGGTGGGCCCTATGGTCTAAAACTAGTCCCTAGTCAGAAGTTCGCAAAACAAAGTCATAACTCTACAGTGTCACATGAAAGGACACAGATTATTCTACATAGCCATGTGAAAGAAATCTTTTCTCCAACACTTACTAGCTATGAAATTCTTAGCAAGTAACTGTGCAAAATTATTAGGAAGGAAAGGAACAACATAGCAACAGAAAATGACAATAAGGGAAGAGACAAAAATTATATAAAGCTACAACTACTCAAAAAGCACAACAATCTGAAGACACTGAGTGAATGGTCTAACAACAATAAGCCAAGACAAAAAAGTCTTTTTTGGGGAGGTTTAATTTTGTTACCTCTCTGGGTGTGGGGAAACTTAAGATCCATGCCCTCCCTGCTATCCCTACCCTGTGAGTGAGTGGTTTACCTTCTTCCCTAGAATTTGTAGAAATTAGTTTTCAGCCTAGGATGAGGAGAGAGGAGAGAAGGCTAATGCTGAACAGCCTGATCCCCATCTAAGCCTACAAGTTCAGGCCAGAAAGAAGCCTTTAGATAACAGACACTAAAAATTGGGAACTTGAACCACCAAAAAGAGTAAAAAAAAATATATACATATACATACATATATATATGTATATGTTCTACAGAGTAAAAATAAGTATCTAAATTTATGGTTTCTTTAGTTTATGGAATACTTCATATGCAATAAAACCTATTCACAAAGGAAAAAACAAGATACACGCTATGCAGAAAAATAGAAATCTTTCTAGGACAAGAAATGAATTAGTGGATAAAATTTAGAAATCCTAGCATATAAGGGTTATTTATACCCAAGCTATCCATAACAATTTAAGGGATTCTTACACCTAATAGTTTTATTCAAGCTCTTCCAGTTTGTAGGGGAGAAAGCTGTGCAGAAGATGAAGAGAAGGACTTGAACTGAAGGAGAAGAAATCTGAATGCCAGTAAGAGATATTGGAGGGAGAAGCTCACAACCAAGAAGGGCAACTACCAAAAGAGAAGATTTTTGGTAAGACAAAGATGGAGGCTAGAGATATTGGAGGGAGAAGCTCACAACCAAGAAGGGCAACTACCAAAAGAGAAGATTTTTGGTAAGACAAAGATGGAGGCTAAGGAGAGACAATAAAGAAGGCAAGGGTGACTTTCAAGGCAGTACTTAACATAGCTAAAGCCAGTGACAGCTGTGGAAGCTAAAGATTCCCTCAAAGCAGTTTGCAATAGCAGTTACCAGGGATGGCCCAGAAAAAAAACAAGGGAGAGAACAAGGACTGCTGCCAGAGACAAACTCAGCCTAAACAGTAGTATCCTTTTAGGGTTGAACAGTATCTGACACACAGGTGTTTCTTAAGAAATACTTAATCACAGCTCTTTCTACTCCACATTATCAAGGAAAATGAAGTTTTTCTTAAGAAAAAAAAACAAAACAAACCTTCATATTTCTGATGTGCTGATTAGTTCTGGTGGGCTATTTTCTCTTTGCCTTTTTAAATTCAAAGAGTAGTTTGTGCAGATGGTTTAAAAACAAGAGGTATCAACAACAACAAAAGTTGAAATGTAAGGGGGCTTCAATGTAAAAGCAAAGGTCAAAAGAGGCAGAGGAGAATCCTGATCATGATGAGACAGAACAGAAAGGACCACTGTATCTTAGAGCTAAGGAACAAATGAGGTCCTTCTTTAAGAAGAAAAATTATGTAAACTCTTAGGGTCTATCATATCAGAGATGACCCAGAGAGGGTCAGAAAAATTGTGGAGAAGTAGCAACTGATGACTCATGGCTATTTATTGTTCTTGCAACAATGGAGAGGTCCCCAAATAATCAAAAGCAGATGATCATCACCTACTCTTTAGGGATATCTAAACACAAAAGTTATTGCCAGGCAAAACTTAGTCAATACTTTATCAACATAAAGGTTCTGAAATTTGGGACAAGAAAATTACCTTAATTGTACAACTGGTGTTTTCATCACTACAATAAATCAAAGACAAGGGTGTCAAAAGATAAAACATTTTGGAAGTGAACTATTAAGTTTTTTTAAAAAAAGTATCTAAGAACAGGATTTGAATTTGGGGGTTGTAGAATAAAATACAAGAGTGACAGTTTCCTGCCCAGGGAAGCAGTAAATATGACATGAGATGGGAAGATTTTGTCTGCTCAAGGTCTGGCAAATCTAATCAAGGGGACTTTAAAACTAAAAAAGATTGTGAAAGAAGAAAAGTGTGTATGTATTTCACCAAAGCAGGAAGCAAAATAAAAAAAAACACATCAGTTAAAAAAAGCTCCAGTTTCAATTGTCTACACAGGCTTTTAGAGTATGATTAGCTAACAAGTAACAAAGCATAAAGTAGTAAATTTGATCTCATAGGTACAACTTAAGACATGGCAAGATGATGATAATTAAGAGAATTCCTTCCTTATTCAAAAGAAACAATAAATAACAGAGGAGAATACCACAATTAAGATATATTCAAATGATAGAGAAGTTCTTATTTGCCAAGAACTTCTGGGAAAACTGGAGAGCAGAACAGCCGAAATAGGTTTAATCAGACCACCATCTTACATGACATGCAGCAAAAAGCTTAAAACGCACACATGACCTGAAGAGAAAAGATCTCACCATAAATCGAATCAGGTACTTTTCAGGGGAAGGGAGGGATGGGGGATGAGGAAAGGAAGGAGCTCTTTCACTGAAACACAATCACAAAAAAATTAAAACAAATGATCTTGATCACATGAAATCAAAAAGCTTTTGCATTAAAAAAAATACAACTAGGATAAAAATGGAAGCAGTTGAGAATATCTTTGCAAATATTTCCACTAAGAGATATTGAACTAATAAAGGTAAGAGAGCAAGAAAAGGCATTTCCCAATGAAAAAGCGATCAAGGGACACATTTCTCAGAAGAAAAACTTCTATCAATAACTGCTTCAAACAACTAATGCCAATAAAAACAATGCCATGTTTGGAAAATGATCAATGAAGCCAAATGACAGGAGTCAGTGCAGGAAGGACTCTAGAAAGAAGGATATACCAGCACTCTGGATGGGACCTTGAATTGCTCCAATCATTCTGGAAAGTGATTTGGAATCATATTAAGTAAATGATTAAAATGTTCATACTAAGACTGCTAGTCTCAAAGCAAAAGAACTATCAAAGAAAAGTCCAACCTATATCAAAAATTTTAAAGCAGCGATTTTCGCAATGGCAAAGAATTAGAAACAAAGTAGATGCCCACCAAGTTGAGAAATGGAACAACAAACTGTGGCATGTGAACGTAATGGAAAATTACTGTTATAAGAAATGATTCATGTGATAAAGACAGAAGCATGGAAAGTTCTATATGACTACAATACCGTAAACGGGAAGAATCACAGCAAAAAATCAAAGGTAAATAGAACAAAATTATAAAGATCAAACAGGACTCAAATGAAGAGATGAGAGGGTCCACAGGTGTCACACATGCCACCATGTTTTTGGATTCTCTAAATGAACAGCTGTGCCAACTTTTCTCCCTCTTAAAAAATACTATTTCTTATATGAGATGGCTATCAGGAAGGGAGAAGAAAACTAGGGATAACTAAGATGAATAGAATACAGCAATAAAAACTTAGTTTAAAAAAGGTCTTAAAAGTTTTAATGAACTTTAAGCTCAATATATTAAGTTTGACAAGGTAGCAAATAAAGTTAATACCTTATCTTTTGGACCACATTAAAAGAGGCACAACACCAGGTAACAGTTCCATTGTCCTGGTCACTTACCGTTCTTCTGATTGTTTTATTTTTAGGAAGGCTATTGATAACTGGACAATGTCCATGAAGACAGAAGAGGGGAAAATAGTGATTCCATTATGATGAGCAGCAGTTAAAATAACTAGTGTTGTTTCTCTATAATGAAGTCTAGACTAGGCTCATGGGAAACCAGGATAACTAACCTTGAAATCTGTAAGGCTATCATGTGGAAGACTCATTCTCTATAGCCCCAGGGAGCAGAAGCAGCAATGAGCAAGAGGAACCTAAGAGCAAACTGTGCTCTTGATCCTGGCTCCAGCACTTAAAGCCTCACTATCTACTGGACAACTGGCCAAGCACTTTCTTCCTGTCTTTTGGACCATAGTTTCCTCCCCTGTAAAATGAGGGGCTGGACTACACACAATCCCTCCAAGAGCCTCCAGCTCCAAATAAAAGATCCTATCCAAGAGTGGAAAATTCCCAGGTTCCCACCTATCCCCCCCCTAGCTCTCCTTCCAACCTTCAAGGTTGGGGATGTGGGAGAAGGGATTCATATTCCAGCTGCCTGGGCTAGTGGGCCTCTGAGATGCATTTGATTGATATTCTGCAATACAGGTATAAACTTCAAGAAATTGAGGCCACTGAATAAAATCTCTAAGACGAAGAAAGCAGAGAAAAAATTATAAAATATATACAAGGTTAGAATGAAATCATTTTACTCCTAAAACTATAGTATTTGGCACATTTAGAAATAGTAAAGCTCAGAAAAATACAGAAAAGCTGTTTGGGAGAAAAACCCAAATCACTCAAAGCTGTTTTTTGTTCCTTAATTACATTTTTTAGACATTATATATTTTAAATATATTCCACAGAAATACCTTTCTTGTGACATCTTTCAATGTGGCTCAGTTTTTACCCCTCAAATTAGACATCTATGTTTACAAAAACATTAACTAATCTCATTCCAGCCATTAAGATAGTAATAATCACACATTTCACTGTCAATACCTCTTGCAACAATCAATAAGGCAGCCCAATAATTTGGAAACTGTCTTCATCTGTGGTTTGGCACAGAAACCAGAGGAAATCCAAAGCATCGAGCTGTGCTGGTGGCTCTGTTTCTCCAGGTGACAGGAAGAAGATGACCACATTTGGAGGCAGAAGCACTGGGTCTGAATCCTCTTATCTGCCACTTAGTACCACAGACCTATATAACCTTAGCCAAGTCATAAGCTCCTCTGATGAAAGGAAGTGAAATGTTATCTATAAATAAGTAATCTATTAAGTTCCTTCCAACTCTCTACTCGGATCATCTATAATCCAAAAGAAATATTTAGTTGCTGAAAGGTCCCCTTCTAACCCACTCTAATATTAAGACATATTTTGAGATTTTAACCAGACATTTTGAGAGCACACTTCTATCCTAAAGAAGTAATCATGTTCATTGTCAAATTATAAGCTGAACCCAGACAAACTAAATACAAAAACCAAAAAACATATATCGAAAAGTTAAACAAAACATCACCTCATGGTAAAGCTGGAACTATTGATCAAAAAAATGTACAACCTTATCACTCATTACAAATGCCAGTCAACTGAGTAGTAGGTCAGTGCAACTCCCCTTAGGTTCAAGGAAAGCCTGAAAACAAATGGTGCTCTTTACCTCCACACTGGACAAGAATATGGTCACTATGTATAAGCAAATATTTTGAAGAAAGTAATATAATTTCTATAAAGAAAAAAAATCACACCTTACTGCCCTAACTCAATAGTTTTTCCATTTGAACATGGGAAGAAAAAAATTTCTATATTAGATGTTCCTCCTTCCACCCCTCAAAAAAAAGTTTCTGTCCAGCAAAGACCATAAAGACTAAGTCAAAAGATTGAGAGAAATATTTTTTCTGGAATAGTACCACCATATACAAATATTAATATAATCAGAGCTGTAATTTCATTTGATCCAACAATCTCTTTTATCTCCCACTTCAAAGAGGAAGGGACTCCACTCAGATCAGGGACTAATTAGTTGCAATGAAGGCAACTCTAGAACCCAGTTAAGGTATGCTCAACCTTCACTGTCAGGAAACATTCTGGAAACAATAGACCACTGACCTAAGCCAGGAAAAAGGGACTTCATTTCAGCTTGCAGACTATCTACCCACTGACCAAAAAAAAGGAGTAAATAGAAGACTGCAATGAGAACAATTTCCCTTCCAACGCCCTGCCCCTAGAGGGTACTGTTTGAGATGCCTTCCCTCTGAGAATGTAATTTCCCTTTAATTATTTTCCTTCTGCTTCTATCTTCAGGTTTCAAATACCTTCTTTGAAAAGGCAATTGTAGAATTTTCAAGTTGGAAAGTGCCTGACAGACCATTTCACCTAATTCATTTTAAGAGGAAAATCAAAAATCTGCACATTCTTCTCTAGGCACGCTGTGATTTTCTTGCAGTCCGTGTGGTACAGTGAGTTCAGAGGCTGAGTGCCTGGGATGTACCCAGGCTGTGTGACCACAGGCAAAGCACAGTGGCACTCAGGACCTGCTCCAGGCAGCCAAGATGAAACTGTAAGACTGTCCTCCAAGACAAAGGAAAATACTGCATGCTATTTTATATGATAAATGTTAAGAAGCACAGGGAAATTTATATGAACTAGTATAAAGTGAAACAAGCAGGGCAGGAAAACATGGTAAGCCATGTCTAGAAGAGAAATGGACACAGCGCTACAATAATCCAAAACTGAATACTGTTTAAGTGTAATGACCAAGGTCTGTCCCAAAGACTACTGAACAAGGCCCTATCCCTCCCTTCTTTGCAGAGTTGGGGGAAATATGAGTGTGGAAACATTGGCAGCCAGGATGCTGCTGTGGGACATTATCAATTTGTTGATCAAGTCTACTGAACTTTCTCCCTCTTCTTGTAAAGTAAGGGGATAGCTCTGAGAAGAAAGTGAGGAGGAATGTCAGGAAATGTAGGTGATGTAAGAATAACAGATAAAAAATGACAGAACAGCTAAATGATGACTGCAGTCTTTCTTCAGTTTCTATCCTAATGATTATGTTCCCTATCACCTTACTTTATGGTAAATATCAACAAAATGACCTCTTTGAAGAAGTTATTTGTTCTGAAGCAGGTTCCTGGACAATGGAGCAAAGGCCAACTGTCCATCAAGAGACCCTGGTTCAAACCCTCCTAGCTAGATGCGTCAAGGCCTCCCTAAGTTGTTCCATCACTTTTACTAACTACACCTCAGAAAAAGGTGTGGAGGTAAAAAGTATTTTGTAAACTATCATAAAGTCCTATATAATGCTAAATTACCATCCCTACCCTACAAATAAGGAAACAGAAGGCCATAGAAGACACTGTACTGCCTTACATGGAGCTCACACTCCTAAAAGTGAAATTTTTAAAGAAAATTAAGTTCAGGCACTCTCCCAAGTTCTAACTTTCTGACTGATGAACACCTCTGCACCAGTAAATGACTGATCTGTGCTATATCAAGACAGAACAGGGCTACTTACACACGTAGCCTGCAAAGCAAGGAGTGAATATTCCTACTTTCCCATTTTGTCATGTATTTCCTATAGAAACAAATATTACAAATAATGGTTAAGTTCCTAAGCTAATCCCTAAAATATTAACACACACACAACATAGCCAAAATGTAAACAATGTAACACTGTTTCCATGACGCAACATTCTGAAGAACAAAACAGCTAATCTACAGTGACACTGTCCTAAAGACCCATTTGAGGTGGCATATTTCTCTGAAAAAACAACACCAAGGAGGCCCCAAGTTTGGAGAAAAAGCATGGCCTATATGCAGACCAAAAGTCAACCTGCCCAAGGTTACGCACATGGCTCAAATTCAGGTCTCTGGTCAATTCTTGTGGCTTTCCTACAACACCAAGATATTAAGTACTATTAAAACTTAAGGATACCAAGACACAAGACTCTTCCTTAACTCTCAACCAAGAGTTCTTAACCTAGGGTGAATGGACACCCCACCCTCACCAGACTCCATAGATGGATTACAGTGAAATCTGTGAACTTCAAGAAAAAAATGGACATCTTTATTTTCACTCTTCTCTAAAAGAAATGTATGGCATGCATTTCCTTTGATTGTGAAGGAAGACAACAGACCTTCAGGACTTATTCTAAGTCCATAGGCTTCACCAGACAGTTAAAGACTCAGAAAAGGTGAAGAAACCCTGCTCTCTAATGTACTTAGATATATATTAAGTACCACCCCTCCCCCAAGCAAGGCCCCCTTGGCCTTATCACCCAGTAGCTGCAGATTTAGCTCACCTTTAGCTCACCTCATACCTGGAAGAGTCAGCAGGTAGCAGAAGCCCAAGCTCCACCAGGGTCAACAATCACCCCAACTTTCACATGTCAAAACCATTTGGGAGATTAGTGCTAAATCACCCCCTACACCCTCCAAGTGCTACTTACAGCTCGGCCACTTCCTGCTCCTCCTCCCAGGCCTCCTTGTGTGTCAGCTGGCTGCTCCCGGTGCTCTTACATGTCCAGATCCGTTCGCTATATCTTTCCAGGCGGGCCTCATATTCTCTGTGGTGGCCGGGGTTCAGGAAAATGACATTCAAATGATAGAAAGGAAAAAATACCCCAACCCAATGATACTTGCCATAACTGTAAGGCTCATATAGTCTAGAGCATCCATTCAAACACATCAAAATAAAGGGGCATGAGGGCCTCAAATGAGTAAAGGCACAAAGTCCCTATTAGATGACACAAGCCTTAATCCACAAGCAAAGAAAAGTATAAGCTTCTGAGGATGGGCATTTTTTTCATCTTACTAAACCAATCATGGAAGAACAGACAGAATCAGGTTGCTATATCTCAGGAAGACCTTTTTTCAAATCCTAACCTTGGCACATACTTACTGGGTGCTCCCAGCAAAGAGCTTCATTTTAATGCCCTAAGCAGCTCCAAGTTGCAGAGCAAATCTCTATCTGAATTAGTAGGAGTTGCCTCATGCAGAGAGTTCTGGTCTAGAAAACTCTATCTATCTCTTGCAAGGTAGAAGTCACTCAAGACCCAAAATGAAATATACAGGCTGTCTCCAGCACTTACCTACCAGGAGATGCCTTCCCTGGATCGGATCTAGAGCCACCCATTAGAGCTCTAGGGCCAGCAGCATGTGGAAGGTGCTTGCCAACCTGGCCACTGACTCTGGTTGCAGGCCAAACCTGAGCCTCAAGGGAGAAGAGGAGGGGGAAGGAATCCAATGGAAACAAGAGGATGGCCTGAGCAACTCTCATTTAAGGAGAGGAGTCAGCCAGGAGGCAAGCAGAAGGGTCTTAGGAGAAATCAGGCTGTGGTTCTAATGCTAATAGACTAATAAGGTTTCAATCCTATGTCAAGGAGCAGTACAGTGGAGAGGAGGCTGGATCTGAAGGGGGAGGGGGAAAAGGAGGGAGAGTCTGAATCCCAGCACCATTTATTACCTCATGTCCTTGGGTGCTTCTGTGTAAGATGAGAGAGGCCTCTGAGAACCCTCCTGTTCTATATCTGTAATCAATCCTAACTCGGTTGACTTCAGGGCAATCATTTCATCTCCTTGGGCCTCAATTCTTCAACAGTAAACTGAGGGAATTAGGACCTCTCTGACGTCTTATCTCTACTCTGAACTGACTAAAAGAGGAAAAAGGGATTATTTGAAATGAGAGATAAATTTAAATGGGAAACCTGCAGTCAGATGCGAGTTAATGTGATCCAATGACTTCACTGGCAGCCTTCTGCCTGTGGGAAAGATGCACACAATCTTTCTTGGAACTAAGTTTTAAAAGCAAGTGGCTGTCTTCATAGAGTAGCTCCGTAATCCTCAGAAAGCCAATTCATAATAATGCCCACTCCTTGTCCTTTTTTGCTGTCTTCGGTGAAACAGCCTTCACAAGACCACGTTGGCAGCCACTATTCACAAGCACCAGGAGAACACACAGATCAGTTTGACGGCTCCATTCCACCTTTAATTCTTTAGCTCTGAAAACCTCTCCGTGCTACTACCGGGATGTAAATATCCCCTTAGTCATCAGCTCATTTGATTACCCAGGGTATAATCAGGAGAAATCAGGAACAATGTGGACAAAACAAACCTATCAACAGAATCCTAAACTATGATGACTCAACAGTTTCCACTACTCCCTGATCTTTCTGAATAATTAGCAACATTTTTATTTTCCTACCACCCTGTAATGCTGAGACAGAAAAATAGTAAATCACCTAAAAGGTGGTTAGAAAAAAAAAAACCAGAAAGAGACAGAAGCACTATGAGCCACAGGTCTCACTTCCATACTGGGAGGAGACCTAGGCTGGACCGAGGCTCCATCAACTACTTAGCTACGAAATTACAGACAAGTCAATTCAGCCTCAGCTCCTTCAAAATAATAACGCTCCTACTACCTACTTCATGGGGCCATGAGGAGAAAAGACTTCAAGTGCTTCTGTGCAAATATAATGTTATTAATTATTATTAATCAATAAACAGCTAGCTATACAAGGTGTGGGGGGATAAGGGAGAATGTATGTATGGAGTTCTAAAAAGAATTTCTAAAACTGTCATGGGAAATTACAGGGCACAGGGCTGTATTTACCTGTGAAACACTACCATATTTAGGTTTGTTTTTAGACTATTTTTCTTGGTTACAAGGAAGGGTTTATTTTTTGTGAGTATAGGAAGTATTTCTAGAAATAACCAACATGAAAACAAAAAGGCATCAAACTAAGACTTAGGAGAAAAAAAAAACCTTTGTAGAGTTTACCATCTACTGCTATTCAAAAAAGCCCCACTGAATTGCCCTAAGATATCAAAGGAAATACTACCTTAGTAATAGAAAATAAAAGGTTATTCAAATAACAAATCAAAACCCTTATAGCATCTTCTAGAGGCAGACTTAAATGCCATTCTTGATGCTTAAAGAAGCTGGAAGAGATTGTATGTCGGAGGGTGAAGGGCTAGACTTAGAAGTGGCAGTCAAAAAAGAAAGGAGCAAGAAAATATCTTTTAACAAATACTACATACAATGAAATCTCCAAATGACATCATTTCTCCAGGTAGTGAAAGTGCTAAGAAAACAAGGAAGATCCTGCCTTCTGGCAGAACAATGGTGGTTGAGTTTTATCTAGGGAAGCTATATAGTAATCCATTACCAAAGAATAACATGGCATGATGGATGTCTAAAGAGCAGGTCTCAGAGTAAGAAAGAGCAGGGTTCTAGTTCTATCTCTGACTCATAAGTGACCTAATGACTCAATGCCCCAAGCACTCCAAAGCTATAGGGGCCATAATTTAGGAAACATTTACTAATCTGTGCTGGTAGAAGTTTCTCCACTGAGAATTCCTTATACCAATGAAATTACAGATCAGAACCAAAATGTAAAAATCCAACTTTTCTTTCTTTAGGATCATTAAAGGAATCTAAAAATCCTTTCAATCCATCCCCTGGAAAAGGCTGAGGGGAAAATAATGAACATTAGAAACAGAATAAGAACAAGAGGGGGGTAAGGGTGGGCAATCCTGATCATAAACTCAATTTCAACAACAAAACTGGTAAACACAAAAAAATAGCTTTCTCAAGTCCAGAACATTAAAAGTCTCTGAGGGAATAGGACTGAAATCTAGAAAATCACAAGGACTACCATGGGCTGACTGCGTAAAGATTGGTTCAGATACTGAAGCAATGGAATGAGGAGATCCTTTCTGAAGGACATTTTGTCAAAGTTTTCCTCTTAACACAAGACAACCATTATTTCAAAAGGCTAAAAATGTAACAATTTTTAAAATTTACATATTCACAAGTGACTCCCTTAGTAAAGAATTTTTTTGGTTTAAAAAAGGATCTTCCGATCTTTTGAAGATTGTCAGAAAACAATCATGTCTTCCCATGAAACAGCCCTAAATAACCAGAACGGAACTAACCCCAGCCCAGTAATTGCTATACAGAACTGCACATTATGAGACAGAAGGACCTGGCCTGCAATGGCCCATGGGGTCACAAAGAGTTAGACAAAATAATGAGCATCTTCATCGAGTGCCTGGTAAAGAAAAAAAAGAAAGAAAAAGAAACAATTGGTGCTCTTAGGGAGCTTGCTCTTTCTGCTGGAAGTGGTGCTCCTGAGTCTAGAAGAAAGCCAGGAATCAAGAATGAGATGAGTGAGGAATAGCCAGAGCAAAGACCTAAAGAAAGGAGATGGAATTGAGCACAAAGGCACACAGTAATTAGGCCAGTGTGGGTGAAAGGTAGTAACTAGCAACAAACCTGGAAAGGGAGGCCAAGAGGACTATGGAAGCCAGCTGATCCAAGCACTATTTGATACTTTGGTCTCTGTCAAATCAGTGTCAAATAAAAAAAAAATTATCATTATTCCAAAAGTTTGGAACTGAGCAACTCACCCTCTGCCACATCCTCTCTCAACAGAGAGGTTACTTCTGACTTGTGAGTTTAGGTATCACTTTCAACAATGTTATTGGAATTGGAAAGAAAATGAAAATGAAAGAAAAAATGTCCATTTGGGGAAAACTGAAGTAGCTACTTCCAAGACCTATTTCAGATTTTAGGTTTCCCAAAATAAATGAAGCTTTCCAAAAAGCACTTCACAGCAACCAAAATTTGCAGTGATTCCTCCAATGGTAGTATCAGACAAAATTTCACAGCAATGCCCCAGGCCTTTGATAAATACAAATGAGAAACACATTTCAATAAAGGAAGATTTTTAAGTGCTTGTATGCAGAGAATGGCCAAGATTGGTCTTCCTGCCATCCAGCCCTAGGGGCCTTTGTTCTCCTTAGCCTTGTAATGTGACTCTGCGCTTCTTTCAGAATAGTTGATGGGAAGGAGGGGAGTGGGTGAAGGAAAGAGGAAAAGTACAGCCCCTTATCCTCAGTCAGAAAAGCTGAAACTGACATTTCCTAAAGCACCAGAAAAGGCAGGAAAAACAAAGAGTGCTACATTACTAACGGCGAGAAAAACAAAAGAATTTCCAATTTGGTCTTTTATTCTTCTGGGTTCTCACTAACCCAGGGCATTTAGGGTTAGAATCGGAGCACATTTAGGGTTACATAAAAACTAACTCTGCTCTCACATAATCTTATACTTAAAATAAATTAAAATATTAAAGTCAGGAAGCATAACAGCTCAGCATTCCATCTGTCCAGTGCAATTCTGTCTTGTAACTGCAACTTAACTCCATCTACAGCTGCCCAGCTTTCATCAAGACAAACCCTGGGTCACATTCTTGCCTAGTACAACAACTACATAATAACATTCAAACAGTACTTGCTACTTGTGCTTCTTATAAGTGCTTTATACTCGAATGCTTACTTAGCACAGAAAAAAACCAGCTGAAACTATGCAAAAAAAATTAAACAACAAAAATTCAAAAAATTCATCTGACAGGTTTTTTTTTTTAACTACAGCCTTTCCTGAAAAACTAAACTTACAGATAATGTTCAATGTATCATCAAATCTCAATCCATCATAATCAACTTCAGGGCTGATTCTGCCAGGTTTTTAAACACTTCTGAATCCCAAACTTAGACAACTAATTTGAGTTAGGTTTCATATACATCACCATTATTGGCATATAAAATCAGTTATATAACAAAAGAGCATTACTCACAACTATCTTTTGAGTTTTAATGGGGATGAAAGCTCTTTCAGCAATATACCACCAAGAGCTTTAAATAAAATATTTTGTAACATTTCTTATGTGGTATATATCAAAAGGCAAAGAAATTAAAAAATAAAACTGAAGTAGCAAATCATATCAAAATCAGAATTTTAAATACTAAGCTGAATGTGGAACTGGAAATAGATGTGCAATAACTGTTAGCCAACCAAGGGACTTATTCACTTCCGGGACACAACTAAGGACCTTACAGATACAGCTATGCCAACCAGTCATACTGTACAACTGTTTAAAACCCTTGAAGAGCTTCCATTTGCAGCAATTCACAAGAGAGCACTTTTTCATCTATAAAATAAAAGCCAATGAAAAACCATGTCAGGTCAAAAGGCTTCTTAAAAATAACAGTATGAGAAATAATGTTAAGCAAGAAGATAATTTAACCTCTAGCACATTTTCTATTAAATACTTCTTTTGGAGGTTATATAGTTTGCTTTTTTCTCAACTGTTTCACCATCAATATCAAAACAAGAGGAGTCCTTAGGGCCAAGGCCATTTCATGTGTCTGTATCCCCTTCGAACGCAGCAGGCGGCTAAGACTTGAAGCTTCACAACCATTTCCCTAAGTAACGAATGGTAAAGGGTCCTGGCTGGGTGAGGTGAGGATGGCAAGGGTTGACGTGGCCCAGCGCCCAAAGCTAAAAAGAACCAGGTTACCTTCGGCTGCCCAGGCCTCCCGATGCATCGGAAGTCGTTCCCACCTAAAAGCCTGCTTGCTAGATGGGAGGGTGGGGCGGTCTCGGTCTCCAGGGGAAAGCAACCATCTCGGACCCTTCCAAAGCCCCCGTCCGTCCACTTCCCACAGCGCTCGGAGGCCCGGGGCATTTAAAAGGCTAACAGGTGGGGGGGGGGGGTCCGTTGGGTTCCACTGCACAGACACAGGGAAGATAAAAGACGCACGACTTCGGATGACAGCCCGGGACCGACAAAGTTAGGCAGCGTCTCACCCCTGAGACTCCCTCCGCATTTGGGCCCGTTCAGTCCCCAGAGCCCCCCCAGTCACTTGGCCCCAACCTTGCCCTCCGGCTCCCTTTGTTCGGAGGCCGCCCTCGCCCCGGGCACCAGGGGCCGCTTCCTGCGGGGCGCTCGCCCGGAGACCCGCGCCTTTTGTTCGGGGACTGCCGAGGCGGAAATGTCAGCCACCAAGGCGCCCCGGCCCGAGGCCTCCACGGGGGCCGGACAACAATGGCCAGAGGCGGGCAGGAGCAGCGCGAGGAAGCGGCCGCGGGGCCGCCGCGTGGTCCGCCCGCCCCCTCCCCGGGCCCTCGGCGCGGCTGCACCCCCGCCGGACCTGCCCCGGGCTCCCGCCGGCCTGACAGCCGCCCTCGGCCCGGCCCCAAAGGATACTCCCGGGTCCGGAAGGCCTCCTGCGTGTGTGGGATGACGAAGAGCGGCTCCTCTCCGGGCAGCGGCTTCACCAGCGGGAACGGCTTGCGGCCCAGCAGCGGCGCCATCGCGGCGGCGGGAGCCGGGCCGGGCCCGAGCCGGAGCGGGACCGAGGCCGGCCCGGAGGGGCGGGGGGCCGAGCGAGGAGCGCGGGGCGGGGGAGGGGGCGGCTGCTCCGCGGGCCCCGGCCGGCGCGCGCCGCTGGGCCTAACTCTGGGCCCGGCGCAGGCTGCTCTCGCGCGCTCTACTGCGCGCGCTCGCTCCTTCTCCCTCCCTCCCTCCCGGGTGGGGGGAGGCGTGAGCCCCGACTCTCCTCGCTCCGGCCCCCGCGGCGCAGAGGCCGCGACGGGAAGGACCCTCGGGAGCGGGGCGAGTTGCTCTCCCCCACGCCGCCGCCGCCAGCGCCGCCGCCGCGCTGCCTTTGGGACTGCCGGCCTCCCGCGGAGCACGGCCCAAATCCCCGGAATCCAGCGTTCGCCGCGACTCTTCGGCAGCCCCGGAGGAAATTATTGAAAAATGGCGGGAGATTGCCCTCCTCCCCCCGCCCGTCCGGCGCTCACACTAACTTGCTCCCCCGTGGCGCCTCTGGCGGCGGCCGCAATAGGTGGAGAGCCAGCCGGTGCTGGCTGGTGATTGGCTCGTGCCGGCCGTCGTTCAGCCCCCGATGGCCCCGCCCACCCTCGGTTCCTGCCGGGTAGTTGGGCTGCGGCGCAATAGAGGGCAGTGTGAAGAGGTGAAAGGTCAAGTTATGTAAGCGCCAGCCGCCGGCTCTCGATTTTCGGGGGGACCGAAGGGACCGGTTTGGGTGAGAGGCAGTGGGTGACCAGCAGGGCCGGGGGCTAAGTGAGGAGGAGAGACGCAGCGGAGAGGTCAACTCGAAGAATCCCCTCCTTACGGACACTGCGCCATCTGTCACCGACGGCGACACCGACATCCGGGCACTGCGGTCCGTGCGCCGGAGGGGAGGGGGCGGGGCGCGCGCGTCCGGGGGCTTTGTCTTTTCTCCAGGGCCCCGCCCCCACCTTAAAGGGGCCGCGGGCGGCTCGGTGGCCACACCCCGGGAGGGTGCCCAAGGCCCCCGAAGGGCCCTGCAGCCTCGGGCTCAAAGGGTCACCCGCACTCAGTCGCTCACTGAGGGACACTTGGGAGGGCAGGCGTTAAAAGGAACTAAACCTGTTCTCGGCGTCCTCCGAACTGGGGGGAGCCCCCCTTTGTTACTGGAGAGCCCCCCTCTTAGCCGCGCTCTGGGCCCCCTTAAAACGACCTGCAGACACAGACTGGAGACCGGAGATTCCCTAGAAGGGTCAGTGCGTCAGAGAAAGGCCGGAGGGCGCTGTGGGCGACTAGGAGATGCACCCCCAAAAAGAAGGAAGTGGTCCCGGGCTCATATCGCCCCGAGCTTGGAGGGACCCGGAGCAGCTCCGGGGTGTTGGGGGATGGGCAGGGTCAGGCCCTCCCTCTCCCTTCTCCCCAGGTCTAGACTCCCGAGCTCAGTAACTGCTGCTAACAGCTTCTCCCCCGGACCTGCCAAGTTTGGTTTTGTAACTCTTGCAGTTAGCCGAGTAATGTTTTGTTCCGTTCCTATAATGTTTCCAAGGACTTGAGTTCGAGTCTCGCCCCCGGGCTGCTCCAGCTCTTCTCTACTTTCAGCTCTGAGTTCAGGATGTGTAACCGAGGGTCGCCCCAGTCTTGGACAAATTCCTCCAACCCCTATATCTATAAGGGCTTCCTCCTGAGTTCAAATCTCAGACACTTGACACTCAGTAGCTGTGTGACCTTGGGCAACTCACTTAACCCCAACTGCCTCATCCTGGTCATCTCCAGTCATCCCGATGAATATCTGGTCACTGGATTCAGATGGCTCTGGAGGAGAAGTGAGGCTGGTGACCTGCACAGCTCTCCCTCACTCAAAACAAAGTCAAGTGCAAGTCATGTCATCATTTCTCTGATGGAGTAGTCTTCTTCGACAAGGAAGGACAAGCACACACCTCCTGGGAAGGGAATAACTATCCATAGCTACTGTGGGTTAAGCACTTGCCAAAGAGCCTTTTTTAAAAACAGTATTTGATTCTCCCAATCCTGTGACCTGGAGGCTCTTATTCTGCCTATTTTGCAAATGAGGAAACCGAGGTAAAGTGGGGAAGTAACTTGCCTAGGGGTCACCTATCTCAGTAAGTGACTTAACGCAGATTTGAACTGCAGGCCCAGTTCTCCATTCCTTGGAGAGCTGACACACTAAATAAAACGTCGATTGTTTTTTAAAGTCCCTCATTCATCTATCTGCAAGGCTTAAGTACACTATGTTTGAGGGAGGGGAAAAATGGTAAGGAAGAAGAAATGACCACACTTCTAGAACAGCCTGTCCTGTACCATTCGGGACATTTGCTTGGTGAGCCTTCTTAAATACTCCCTGCATTGAGGGTGGGTCATTCCTTCCTGACTCCTCCTGAAAAAATGAGGCTTGTATGGACCTTGATAAAATGTGATCTCCTGGGGCAGGGGTGGGGCCACCTCGCAGGCCTTTTTCGGTTTTGTCTGTATCTTCAGTGCATGGCACAGTCCCTGGTATAGAGGAGAGATTCTTACTAAGTGCTTGATTTTAGGTAAGGAACTGGGTCAAGAAGAGCTAATGTTTGTAGGCAGCCAGAACCACTAGCAATAAGAATCTGCAGGGGAACGATGTCCAAATACTGTCTCCACCCTCACACTTCCAGCCAGTGGCCCCTGGGCCTTTGTTGACCTCAGCCACCCATCCCACCCCCGAACTGGAATCTTAGTTTAGGTCTCATTTCCTTACTCCAAATCTAAATCTGCCTCTTGGACTGGACTGCCCCCCATCCAACTTTTAGAGCCAGGCTTAAGAAACCCAATTCCCTTCCCTAGGACAGCCTTTTAAATTCTAAGGTCGCTAGAAAGTAATCTCTGTAAGGACCCAGAGAGTTTGAATTCTAAGTCTTTTTTCCTCCCTAAACTTCCTCGAGCCTTCCTTCAGTTGGCAAATCTTTTCCTGTCCTTATTTGTGGCGCTTCAAAAGCAAAACAAAACCCAAACTATCAGCCCAAGGGACAAAAGAAAAGAGAATGTGAGCTGGAGTGATCACTTATTTGAGTTTTTTAGAAGAGCTTTATAGCGCTAAATACTCCAGACAATAGCTGACATTTATACTGGTTTTGAAGGGCCACCTGTCAGTCATCAAGTCATTTCTTAAGAGTTAACTCTGTATCTGGCACTGATCTAAACTGAGGGTATCCAAAAGGCCAAAACTGGAATTCCTGCACCCTGGGCAGATATTTTCTAACGGGTCAGAGAGAAAACCTGCAAATAACTTTGAACCTACAAGACATATATGGAAGGTAATTTCCATTTCCATATCTTCCAAAGGGAAGATATCTGGGGGTACAAGGAAAAGCTACCTGAAGAAGGTGGGAGTTGAAAGTCTTGAAGGAAGCCAGGAGGCAAGGGTGAAGCAGGAAGCCAGGGAGATAGCCAGTGCAAAGGGTCAAAACCTGGTAACAGAGTTACATGAAGGAACAGCCATTGGGTTGTGGATTGTGTGGAGAGAAGTTGAGTGTAACCAGACTGGAAAGGACTCTTGTTCTGGTGGGCTTGAAAACCCCAACAGAGCGTATTTGATCCTGGTGGTAGTAGAGAGCCATAGAAGACTGAGCTGGAACAACGTCAGGTATTGGACCTGAGTTTAGGAAAGTCACCAGTCTGAACTGAAGTGGGAAGAGACTTGAGGCAAGGTTTCGGGTTTGGGGTTTTCCAAATTACTTTTGTATATTTTGTTTATTTGATGAAAGATGATCTAAAAGCGAACTTTGTTGATCATTAATGGGCTGTATCTACAAGGTCATAGATTTAGTGTTGGAAGGGATCTCAGAGACCACCTAATCTAATGTCCTTGTTTTTAATAGATGAGAAAAGGGTAGCCTTGTCCCAGGTCATGAAAGCAGTCAGTTGCAGAGACTTTGACAGTGTGAGTCTGGGGCTCCCACCAAGGTGGCAACAAGAGCTAACCGCCAGGCCCTTCTGGTGTCTGGTCCCACTTGGCTGTTTCTGTTTTATGTTTTCTTCAGAATGGGCAGGAAACTGCCTTAAAGCTGATTCCTGGACCAAGATGAGTCTGTACTTTTGGGGGAACATTGAAGTCAAGCCACTTTATTTTGTCTCCATCATTTGTTGACTTCTCACACTTAGTGAGGGTGTTAATGACAGAGCAGGGCACCATTTTGCAGGCTGTCATATTGTTCATTGGGTTCTTGAGACGCAATAAAGTTTCTTGATTTTTCAAAAAGAATTTTGTCCTTAATTTGATGGGTGTTCCTTTCCTCTCCGTGGGGCCTCTCCTGAATAACAAAGCCGATTAATATGACCAGTCTGTCAACTAGTGTTTATTTACCTGCAGAGGCAGCTAAGTGCCTTGGTCAGGAAGACCTGAGTTCAAATTCCACCTCTGACACTAACCTTTCCACCCAGGGCAAATGACCTTGGTTTTCCCTTCTCTTAAAGGGAAATAATATCCCTCCCAGGAGTGGAGAGGATAATTACTATATAAATGTTTATTCCATTCCTTTATCCCTAGGGTGTTGCCCAGCCCTATGCTTAGCTTTGGGAATACAAACAGGAAAAAGAGAGTCCTAGCCCTAAAGGCACCTGCCTCTGTTAAAAGGAAGCTGAAAAGGGGGTAGGAGTGAGGACTAGATGACTAAATCCGGAGGGGTGCCGTCCCAGGTGCCTTCCACAAATGGAGGTTCTGGAAGGAACTTTCATCCCCCTGGAAGGGCCTCACGGGCAGGGGGATAGATGAGGAGTGATTTCCTGTATTGATCTTCCCTCGGCATTCAAGGGACCAAGGAAAGAGATTTTTATTTGCTCTCTACCTTTGTGTTCCCTGCAGCTAGTACTTTTCCTGATATGTAGTAAGTGTTTAAAATCTCTGAGTGTAGAACTGACCTCTTAAATGGAAGTAGCATCCTGTCCCGAGGCTACTCGGAAACTTTCAGGTGACTCACCTTAATCTAGAGGGGTGGTTTTAGGGGCTAATGACCTAGCCTTCCAAGCTGTCCTTCATCTGACCCTACTTACTGGAACACTTTCAGTTGGGCGAGGTAGCCAGACACTAGGCTCCTTCCTATTGGGAACACTTGAATGGATGGTACCCACCCCTAGCAGTCAGTAAGCATGTATTTAGGCCAGGCTTCAAGAAAAGTCAGTCAATAACAACATGAAAACAACTCAATCCCTGTATGGGACACATGGGAGAGAATCAATAGGGGAAGGCACCAGCATTTTAAGAGGAATCAGGAAAGAGCAAACGGGCCCTTCCTCTCGTTTTCAAGTCTGTCTAGTCCTTTATGAGCTCCCTTCTGTCCACCCCTTTGGAGGCCATGGTCTGTGACACTCACTTTCGGAGAGTCAGTCCAAATGGAGAGCCACTCTCTTGTGAAGCACAGCAAAGTATATATAGACCAGTGAAGCCGAACACTTAATCATGCATATGACCCCTGCCATGATTTGGCCTTCTCCAGTTACTTCATAGGTTCCTGGGTGCTAGTTGTGTCTTCTCAGAGCTTGGAGTTACTACAGGGCAGGCACTATGTCTCTGGCTTCTTTGCATGGGGATATGACCTAGCCTAGGGCTGAACAGCATAGACCCCTAATAAATGCTGACTCATGCAAGAGTGAATGAATCATTCTGCAGAATAGGGATGAAAAGAGATCAGGTTTTTCCTGGCACTTAATTGGACCGAGGCAGAGGGCTCTTTGGCCAAGTTACCTGGTGCCAGCTTATCTGCTGGGATAAGCAGATCCTTGATTGTGTTGGACTCCATGTGTCACTTTTGGTAAGAACTGGGGAGGAGAGTGGGCATTTTCTGCCTCTAGGGCATAATGCTTTGAGAAGCCACTTGTCATACTCTGGATTACTGGGTTTACAGTCAGGTAGATCTGAGTTTAAATCCCGCCTTGAACCATAGGCATGCCAGTCATTTAACCATTCCAATTTCAGCAAAGAGGAGGAAAAAAGGCATTGTAGGCATGAAGGACAGAGGCACAGGATGGAAGAGTACAGAATGAGAAATGGGAACAGACAGACCTTTTAAGAACCAAATAGAACGCCTACTATGTGCCAGGCACTGTGCTGACCACTAGAGGCAAAGCATATACAAAGCAGGCCCTGCCTCAAGGAGCTTTTGCTGTAAAAGAAAAAACACCAAAGATAACAAAGGGGAAAGAAAAGGAAAGCAAGGGGGCCTCATGGACGAGTCAAAAATAAAAGTGTCTCCAGTGTCCCCTTCCCTCAATGGAGGTTTAATTGTGGTCCTCCAGTCATAGGTCCAAAGGGTTCTGATGAGGCATGAGAACCAAGGCTGATTGCATCTTGCAGGATGATGAGATCTCCCAATGGTGAGAACATGGTGAGCAGGAGTGAGCACATCCACATGGGAAAGAGGCCTGTGGGTGACCCCAAAGCCCATGTCACTGTCCTACTGAGAACATCAAAGATGCACAACTTCATAGGTGAGCATACCCAGCCCCTCAGTGATTGACTGGTCTGCCACTGGCCTCTGTAATGCTCTGAACTTGGGGAGGATGGGCCTCTCCCAGCAGACGTTCAGTTATCAAGGAGTCAGTCTGGAAGCTATTCAAGATGAGTAAGAGCTGCTGGCACCTGAGCTCCACTGGCAGAACACTCAAGATCTCACAGACACCATCACACCACGGTCATCAGCATGCTTATTAATGATGGATGTTCCATTGTACAGGTGTTTAGGAAGCCTTCACTTCGTTACAGAGTACAGGAGAGATACGCAGCTTAAATAAGAAAAGTATATCCCGACTCTAGAATATTATTTACGTTTTTATAGGGTAATGAGTAGTATAGCATAGAGGAAAAGAGCCCTGAACATGAAGGCAGAAAAGAACTAGGTTTAGCCCCTGCTTTCCAAGTCCTTCAACCACTCCAAGCCTGCAGTTATATCCTACGGGTTTGTCAGTTGATATCATTATTAATCTTATCACGCAACTATATCATACATATTATATATGTATAAGCAAATCTATAACATAGTGGCACCGAGGTCCAAAGCAGGAAGTCATGACTGCCTGGAGGTACAAAGGAAGTCACCTGAATTCAGCTTTAAAGAATGAGTGGGAATTCCGGGGATGGAAGGCATTCCAGACACAGGGAAGACTGTGAACAAACTCACATCTGAGAAAACAAGTAAGGTATACAGAAATCAGACAATGAGCACAGGCTACACAGAATGCTATCAATGCAACGTAATTACATAAGCATGTATTAAATGCCTGCTGTGTGCAAAGAGCTATGTACAAGGTACTATGCCAAGTGCTAGGGACACAAAAGAAAAAAGTTCTTATCCCTCAAAGAGAGCCTCTATTCTATAAGCTAAGGCTGCAAATATGGGATTAAAATTTTAAGTAATATATATATATATGTGTGTGTGTGTGTGTGTGTGTGTGTATAATTGTATATAAAAATTGTTTTTGATGGATAGCTAGATGGTAGAGTGGATAGAGTACCAGGTCTGAAGTCAAAATCTTCCTGAGTTCAAATCTGACACTTATTAGCTGGGTAATCCTTGGCAAGTCACTTCACCCGGTTTGCCTCAGTTTCCTCATCTGTAAAAGGAACTGGAGAAGGAAATGGCAAACCCCTCCAGTAGTTTTGCCAAGAAAACCCCAAATGGGAACACAAAGAGTCAGACACAACTGAAAAGATTGAACAACAAAATATATGTTTAAATGTGTTATTAAATATATTTTAACATTTGTGTATGCTCCTCCTTCACTTGGAATGCACTGTCTTTCATGGTCAATTTTCCAAGGCCCAGATTTGGGTTGTCTCTTCCAAGATGCTCCTGGTGCTACTTCCTCCTTAGATCCCTTCCAGAAATCTTTTTCAATTGCCCTCTCTCCAATGCACGTTTCACCATTCAAACAGCATTTCTATCCTACCACAAATTATAATGGCAGCTAGCTGACACAGTGGATATAGCACTGCGCCTGGAGTCAGGAAGACCTGAGTTTAAATCCTGCCTTAAGACACTTACTAGCTGTGTGAGCCTGGGCAAGTGACTTAACCCCAACTGCTTCATCCTGGGTCATCTCCAGTCATCCTAATGAATGTCTGGTCACTGGATTCAGATGGCTCTGGAGGAGAAGTGAGGCTGGTGACCTGCACAGCCCTCCCTGACTCAAAACAAAGTCAAATGCAAGTTATGTCATCATTACTCTGATGGCATGGTCTTCGGCAACAGGATGAACACACACACTTAATCTTGTTTGTCTCAGTGTTATCTGTCAAATGAGCTGGAGAAGGAACTGGCAAACCACTCCAGGATTTTGTCAAGAAAATCCCAAATAGGGTCACAAAGAGTTAGACACAACTGAACAAAAACAATATATAAAAATTTATGTTCCCCTGATCATACCCATTAGACTATACCCACCACAAAGTCAGGGTACTTTCTTCGTACAATGCTGACAGTAATTAGCAATAGCTAATGTTTCTATATGCTTACCATGTGCCAAGCAGTTTTATTTGATGCCCGCAATAACCCTGGGAGGTAAATGCTATTATTTTCTCCATTTCACAGATGAAGAAACTGAGGCAGGCAGGTGAAATGACTTGCCCAAAGGTCACACATCTACTGTCTGAGGCTGATTTTTTTAATTCGGGTCTAACTCCAGGCCAAGAGTTCTATCCACTATGCCCCTACAATGTTTTAAATGCTTTTGGAATGAATCCAACCAGTATAACTTGTTATCCAGAAGTGTCTTGCACATATAAGTACTCAATAAGTATGTGATGAATTAGTATCACTTTCCAAAGTAGCAATTTGGCCAGGGAAAGTAATTTTATTATTATTTATTATTTACTAGCTATATATAATTTGATTTTACTTTCTTGGACCCCCAGGTCTACTCTTCAGTGTTCCCTAGCATTTTCCCCAGGGGCATATTTTATGTTATTTGCCAGGTATTCAGCCATGCACAGATAGCCACCTACATAGAATAAGACTACTTCAAAGGTATTTCTCTCCTACCTAGTGGTTCCTTTTTATCTTCCAGATCTGCTCCTTCACTTTGCCCATGGAAAAGATGATGAAAGCCAACTTTTGATGGTGCAGTGGAAAGAGGGTTGGGACTGGTGTAAAAGGATAACTTGGGAATCCAGGTTTTGCCACTGATATTGCCTTTGTGACTTCGGGCAAATCACTTGATCCCCTTGGGCGTCAGTTTCCTCATCTGTCGACTAAGATAGGTGGACTGAAGGTTAAGATCCCTTCCAGTTCTAAGTAGGGCTGCTAGGTGGTGCTGTAGTAGACAAAGCGCTGGGCCTGGAGTAAACTCTTCGTACATTTAAAGCCAACTTTAGGCACTAGCTACGCGACTGTAGGCAAGTCATTTGACCCTGTTTGCCTCAGTTCTGCATCTCCAAAATGACCTGGAGAAATAAATGGCAAACTACTCCAGGATCTTTGCCAAGAAAACCTAAAATGGGATCATGGAGAGTCGGACTTGACTGACAAACATAAGGACACCTCAGCTACCCAGAGTATTCAAGTACTTCTGTTTGCTAGCTCATAGCTCAATACTGATCCCACCAAAGCTGCTTTTTACTTCCTTTGGCACTTGCATGACTTCTTGGAATGTCCTAAGGCAAGGATTCATCCAGAGACTTTTGGAGGTGGAGGTTAGTCCTTCACCTGCTTTGATTGCACTATGAGGCTTTGACATTTTCTTCTCCACTCTGTGGTCAAACAAGTCACTATCTTAGAATCTGAAAGATGCCCTGAGTCAGGAGACAGTTTGTGCCAGGCAAGTTCAACCACCACCACCTCTATCTCTCCTCCCATCCCAAGAACAGAGCCTAGAGCCTTGAACCCAAAGGCCCTGGCAATACCAGTAGCTGCCAGAAACACTGGCTGGCTTCTCACCCAGCCCCACATTTTGCAGGGGAGGAACCACTCTGGAGAAGGGGTCCATCTTCTTTACGAACCAACTGCATACCAACTGCCATGAATAAGCAGGTCGGCCAAAGAAGCCTTGGCAGGAGTATCACCTCCCTAACAGTCCAAATCCTGCTTCCTGCCCAACCCCCCAGGGCCATGTCTGAGTAAACAACTTCCTTCCACCCAGATGCCATCTGGCAGAGACTCCAGCAAGCACTTTGTCCCAGCTATTGAAGATGCAGGACACAAAGTTTCCCACCACCAAAGTACTTGGCATTATCAATAGTTTCATAGCAGAAACGAATATTCTATCCAAACATCAAAAGGGTACCCTAAGGACCATGGGACCTCTCCATCTGACTTGCAACTGAAGTATTTTTTCCCCCATTAGAATGAGAGCTCCAGAGAGCTGGACCAGCCTCCTCCTCCCCAGCACTCAGCACAATGGTTTGCACACAGCACTTAATAAAAGCTTTGTCATTGTCCAATACTCCAGTGGCCTTTTTTTTGGTGGTTTGAGAAGTGGTCCACGCTTGGCTTTCTAAAATGTCATCCATGGAGAAATGTGCCTCCCAAGAGACCAGCTGCCTCTTCTGAAGCAGAAATTCTCATTCTCTTCCCCAAAAAGATGGAAAGTAGAAAAATGTTTATCAGAAGTAACTTTATTTTAAAATAACACAAATTTGTAATTATAAAGAAATGGATGGACTGGTGAGAATCGAGTTGGGCAGTGGGGAAGAGGATTCATGTAGCACAGTAGAAGAATGTTTGAATTTAGAGTCAAAAGACCCAGGTTCAAAGTCCGGTCTGTGTCAGAGAAGCTCATATGACCTTGGATAAGTCCCTTAGCCTCCACTCTGAACCAGTTTCTTCATCTACAAAGTGATAGGGGATGAACTAAGCTATCTCCAAGGTCCCCTCTAGCTCTAAATTCTGCTATTTTACTTAGTCCCAGTTATGCTAAGCTAGCCTCCTTGTCTCCATGTGGGAAACATTAAAGGGGTGACAGAAAGGATTAAGCAACTGCAGTAAGATGCATGGACCACTGCAGCAGCTCTTCAATCCCGTGGCACAGGAGACTGGAAAGTTAGCCCCGCTTGTGTTCAGTGTAGGTGGATCAAAAGCCCCCTCACTATTTAATCCCTCACAATCTCAACCCCTCCAGAACCCACTACTTGGCCCTTAGCAAGTACCCTACCTCTCTCTCACCATGGTATAGTTGAAAGGGCCTAGGTTCAAATCTCCCAGATGCCTCCATACTTGTGTGACCTCAGACAAGTCACTTAACCTCTGGGGAGCTGCTTCCTCATTTCCCAAGGGGGAAGTTGCACTGGTGGCTTGACATCCCTTCCATTCAAATCTGATTCTGTGAAGAATCTTCTAGCCACCTTTTCTAGGAGTGTCAGGGCTCCGGGCCTTGGAACTAAGCCCTTCATCAGAGAAGCAAAGCACTCACACAACAACAAAGTGTATTTCAAATAGTTTAATTTTAAAAATATTCTATTCAGTGCTAAAATATGTCTTCACTCATAGTCACCCATTTTAATTTTCTTAAACTTTTTTTTGAAACAAAAAATAGTATCACAAAGTTTGATTCAACATGCAGATTTCAAAGAAAAGGAAATTTTCCAGAAAGTGTGAGCTGAAAAGGACTGGACTTGGTGCTCCCAGAACCTCAAGCTCTTGCTGGGACGTAAGCTGTAGCAGCAGTGCTGACCCAGGACTGGGGGCAGAGGCCGCACCAGAAGGGAGGGGGGCAGGGAAAAGAAGCAGCGGGGGGAGCTTAACAGGAGACGGACAACTGAGGACAAGGCCAGGACTCACGCAAATGGGAATCCATGTGATCTGCCTCCAAGCTCAATCAGGTGGTGAAGAAGCCCCTCCAGAAGTCTAGATTAGGCCATGGCACCCAATCCTGCCCCCTTCTCTCCAGTGCCAGCCCCAGCCATACTCCTGCCTGAGGCTGAAGGGCTTCCTCTTGCCCTTGCCGGGAGAGCCTGAGAGCCTATGGGCTTTGTCCATGGCTTCCAATAAGGGTCACTAAGATCCCTACCTAAGTGCTTTCTCTCTACAGGGCACTCATTGGCCTAGCAGCAGCTCAATCCAAGGAGCAGAGGCCACACAATGAGAGCTGACAGCTGATGCTCCAGGCTTGGCTCTCAAAAAAGCAGGGGTAGGGCCTGATGCCCAAGGGGTATGAGCTCCCCCTGGAAGCCTGTGTGCCTGGGAGGACTTCTGAGAGCCCAGAGCTTGGGGAACCCTAAGGCCACCCACTTACAGCTTGAGTCCCCTAAGAAAAGCACAGGGGGAGAAGCAACCCTCTTCCTAGGAGCAAGCAAACAAGTACCAGGGACGGAAAGATGATGCCATGACCCCAAGTCCTCTGGCCACCTTTCTCACTGTAGCCTTGCAGCTCAGCGGGGCTGAGACCTGCAGTCTCTTTACCCCAATGCTTGCCTTCACCCCAGCAACACAGCATAGCCAGGACCAGAATTCAATAAATAGAGGCTAGGGGCCAAGCGGGCAGGGACACCAGGTGTCGCTAGCTTTCTGACGCTGTCTGCAGCACAGCAGACTGCTCCACACAGAAACGCTTTAGTGGTGGGGCCCCCGAGTCCTCCTCGTCTTCTGCAGCCTAGGGAGAAGCCAGAGTGTCAGCCTAGGGCTCCTGCCACCTGAGCTGGGCTCAACCTCCATCAAGGCCTCACCCTGCTTCCAGTCCTCACTGGCCTCAAGGCATATCCTCCACAAGCTTTCTTCCCCCCACCTTCAGCACTGCCATTCCCCATACCAAAATGCAACTGTCTTTTAGACAGCTTTTTCCCATGATTTTCCTTACCTGTGTCTCTAGTGGGACTGGTTCTTCCTTGGTGAGGGTGGGAGGTTCATCAGCCACTTCAGAAGCAGGCAGGGATGGTTCTGAAAAGGGAACAAGGTGACCCTAATCACAGAATATTGCTGAGGAAGCTGACCTCTCCAAATCATGGCCTTTCCAACCTCACCTTCCAATATTCTCCTCCAGGGACTTTCCAAGCAAATTGAATTACCTGGTGTTTTCCAATACATTTGGCTGTTTCTGACTCCCAAGCCAGGCCCTCCAGGACCTTCACTGCCTGGCACAGCCTACCCTTGAGACAGCAGGGGGTTAGGAGTCAGGAAGAGTGATTAAAATCTTGTCTTAGACACTAGCTGTGTGACCCTGGACAAGTCATATAACTTTGCTGGACCTCAGGGCTCTAACTATGTGGTCCCTTCCAGGCTCGGTCATCTTCCCTAACCCTCTCTCCTCACCTCGGAGGGCCGCCTTTGTCTTCCAGACATAGCGCTTTCTACTTCTCATCTCATGTTCATACTGACATTCAAATTTAAATCTGTATTGTTAATTGTGACATAAGTGCAAACTAATTACATGCTAGCATGTTTACTGTCTCCCTCTGTCCAACAGTGTTTACTGTCTCCCTCTGTCCAACAGCTGGCCTGGTGAGTCAAGCTGCTAGCCAGACAGTCCACTCACACCGTCTTGTCTCCCCACCCCTCCACAGGTGTTCTTCCCAGTGCATGCTGGGTGATCCAAGCCTTTGCTTTTTGGGCACTTACCCTCCAGGATCTCCTGGCCTAATGTGGGTGGTTGGGAATCATCTGTTCGGAAATCTGAGGTGTGCGCTGGGCTCAGTGACTCACTCTGCTGAGGGCTAGGGCTTGAGTTGGTGCTACTATCCACTTTGAGCTGATAGACATCAGACACAGAGCTCTGGTTGCTGTTCTCATCTGAAAGCCAAGTTCAATCAAAGAAGGAGCATAAGGGGCAAACAGGGAGGGGGGAGGAGGCCAGACATGTGGAAGCAGCTCTGAGTCAGGCCCAAGGCCTCAGCTTCACCCTGGGGAGTGGAGGAGGCCACAGGGACTTGACCTATCCTGGGTACTTCGAAGTCCTAAAGGGCGTGATCAGGTTTGCCATTTTATACAAACATGTCTTCTTTTGGTGCCAGTGTAGACACTACATGGATTTGTAATCTTTGTATCTGTGAGCTCTTTATGCTTTAGTAAGAAGGCCACTGTCAGAATGAGAATGTCCATCTCATCCCTCCTGGCTGTGGACCTGCTATTTTTATCAAACGTTCCCCAAGTACAGGCTCTTAAGGGACTTTGCAGACAACAGGACTGACCTCTAAGGCATCTGACAGTTGGATGGTTCTTCATCTCTGTCTCATAAAGCAGCCTGTTCCACTACTGAAAAGCCCAGGTTTTTGGAAAGTTCTTCCTTGGGGGGCTAGAACAATCTACATTCAGCATTTTGGTGAATATGTACAACCACTGGACTGGAGAAAGGTTTGTGACTAAAAGATTTCCTCCAATCAAATGAAAAAGGTCTCATTCTCAAGCAATTTTCAACTTAAATTTTATAGTAATCACAAAATAAAAGATGAACTTTCCCAAGCCCCAAAGAACAAAAAGTTATACAATTACTAAATGAAGAAAGATTGAAGCTCCGGTCTGGCACACATCCTAGGAAAAGAACAGTCTTCCCCTCCAGGTCTACTTAACAGTAAACCAAAGGGACACCTCCCCTGGAGTGTGGTGAACAGAAACCTCTGATCTAATTACCAGACTGCCTGTTTTGGGGAATCAGGCACACTCTCTAACTTGATTAGGTCCTCAATTCCAGGGAGATTAAGACTATCCAAGCAAGATCCGGTTATTGTATCAATTCAGAATGTAAGAGACGCCTTGGTATAGTGGGCTTCTAATGGTCAGTCGGTCAGTAACCATTTAGGAGGACTCATCATGGGTGAGCATTGTGATAAGGACTGGCACACAAAGAAAGGAAAAACCAGCTCCATGTCATTAGGTCATCTAGATACTAGCAGAGCAGACTGAAGTTAATCTGAGAAGGGAAGGGTCTCCAGCTAAAGGTAAGATTTGAACCATCTTGAAAATGAGCAGAGAAGATTCCACATTCACATGAAGCTAAAATCTATCTATTTCTGCTCTCCTCAGGCCAAACATGCTCAAGTCCTTTGGCTATTACTGAAATCACACTGACCAATGAACAGTGACCAGGCCCAGTGGCTGCGCATCCTCCCAGCATTAAGTTTGAGCATACAAAGATGATTGCTAAACAGACCTGCATTAGTATTTCTTGTCCATCTTCCATTCTCCCCACTAAATAGTTCCTGTATGGTCAGGACTGGAATCCTGCCCCCTGGGCACAAGAGCATGAATACCAATGATGACGTCCTGGCTTTGGCCACTCTGTACTAAAGGTCAAGAGCAGAATGTGGGCCCTTGGCTAGAGGCAACTAAAACTTACCTTGGAATTCAAGGAGGAGAGAAGAGTTTGCAGAGGCATCAGAGGGAAAACCATTAGGTTCTCGGGCCGCTGAATTGTTCGATTTTGATTTCTCCTTCTGGGAAAAAAAACCCCAAGGTCAGAGTTGGGCAGGAGGAAGTGTTTCTGTGAGGTTCACAAAGTCTGTTGCTGTCACTTGGAATAATGCTTGGGGTTTCTGGGAGGGGTTAAAGACCAGCAATAGCAGAACAGAACATTCATGTCCTTCTATTCCACCTGCTCTTACTTTCCAATTCTGCCCGAGATCTCTCCTCTGTCAAGAATCAGTCAAACATTTATTAAGCACCTACTATGTGCCAGGAACTCTATGCTAAGTGTCCGGGATACAAGGAAAGACAAAACACAGTTTCTGCTCTCCAGGAGGACACAATCTAATGATGCAAACAACTGCGTACAAACAAGACAGAGACAGAGAAATTGGAGATAATCAACAAGTTTTTCTGCCTGGCCCAGATGTAGATAAGCAAGAAACAAAGAAGTGTCCCCAGCTTCAGGAAAAAAGGAAGTGACCTTCCATCAGGGGATAACAACTCAGCCCCAGCCAAAGAGCAAGAAGGACTCAAGTGAGGGGCCAAGCAGGGAGAGCCAGCCCCAGGAGCCCCACCTCTAGAAAGTTCATTCCCCAGGGTTGTGCCTGTGCCCATGCCTATCCCCTCTCTAAGTAGGATAGAGGCTACTTGTGTGGGAGACCAACACGGAGAAACATCTTCATTGACTATAGTATTAGCCCATCCCAACCTGTTCCACCTAAGTGATTAGGGTAAGGACTAATCTCCACACAGACACCAGAAGGCAGAAAAACTGAACTGTGCTTGTAGCCCTCCCACTCACTCACCTCTTTGCTGTCAGCTACTGGCACCCATTTAAATATCCTAAGGGATGTGTCCCCCACAGTTACCCATTTCTTCTCCCTAAAAGGAAGACACTGGTTAGAGAGTTAGAGAATTCCCTCTTACTCTTCTCTGAGCTCTTACCAGGCAACTCCCTCTGCTAGGAATGCAATTCTTCTAAATAAATATTGCTCAAAAGGCGCCTCAGCTTGGAAGAGTTTTTTGTCTAACTACATCTGGCCACATTCCCAACATGAGGCTGTTTCTACTGAAATGCAACTTGTACAGAGTCTTTTCTTCTGCTCCTAGAATGCAGCAAGTAGAAACACCTTTCCAAACTCAAGGAGTACTGGGATACTTTTCTCCCTCCTCCTCCCCCTCCCCCCCAAAGCAAAATACTAATTTTCATTTTCTTATGCAGTTGCTGGGAAAGAATAAACCAAAATGCTCCAGGACAGTCCTTCTTTCCCACAGGTGTACATTTATACTATATTTAAGACACCAAGAACCAGGTCCCTTCCTCCCACTTTGGAGGGGGCACATGCAAGTCTGTGGGCAGGAGGAGTGCTCAGTACCCAGAGATGAGTAACTGACTGGTTTTACCAGGAGAAAACACTTCTGGTCTCCAACCAGTGAGGGTGGCAGGAGGGAAGGAAGGGCTGATGATTCCAAATCTTCCCCAGCCTTCCTGGCTCCCCAAAGTGCTTTATGAAATGACTGGCTATGTAACCAGTTAGGTCATCTTGACTTACTGTCTACTCTGTAAAGGGAAAAAAACACTCACGCTCTCTGGGTGATTAACAGATGCTTTTCACCTCTCTGAAGAGTTGTGAGAAAAGTATTTTGTAAACCATAAAGTGTCCTATGCATGTGAGTAAGGATGATGACTAATTTAAATGAAGGAAACAGATTGAAGATTGGGGCAGGCAGCCATTCTGAAAAGGACCTGGAGGAGTAGGAGGGACACTGACTGTTTCCACTGCCCTCTGCCCTCCCCAGACTTCACCTGGAGTGACAGGCTAAGAATGCTGGTTAGTATCTAAACCATGGGGAACCTGGGGATGCTGAGCACAGAGAAGACTTGAAGGACATGGCATCTGTCTCCAGGTTTCTGAAGGACTGTCCTGAGAAGGAGAGGCTAAGAACAAGGGGGTGCAACTTGCAAATTTAAGCAGGCTATCAGTTAGGGCCATGCAGCATGGGGATGGGCCAGGGTGCCTGAGGCAGCAGGCAGGGGCCACCACAATGTACAGGGCGCTGGGCTTGAAGTTAGAAAGAACTGAACTCTAATCTAGCCTCAGACACTTACATTTAAGCTCCGTTTTCTCAACTGTAAAACAGAAATAGTAACAGCACCTACTTTCCAGGGTTATTGGCAGGATAAAATAAAATAAATAAAACAATTCTTGTAAAGCACTTGTAAAGTGCCTGGCACTATTTATTCTCTTCTCTTAGAAGTCTTCAAGCAGAGGCTAGGCAATCACTTCTTGGATAATGGAGAGAGTCTTCTCTAGCACAAGTTGGACTAAATGTTTATTCTACAGTTAAGTGTTGTGTTGCAGTCAGGCAAACTTGCATTCAAATCCTGCCTTTAATACTTACTATCTTGGCCTGGGCCAGCTTCCTTCTCCAGACCCTGGGCCCCAGTTATATTATCTGTAAAACTAGAGGCGTGGACTAGGGCCTCTAAGGTCCCTTCCAATTCTAGAGCTATGATCCCCTAAGTTCATTAAATTTTGAAAGAGTTTTTCAATTAGTTGGAGAATTTCTGTTCTAAAAGGTAAGATCTGTATAGTTCTTCCCTTATTTTGCCCACTTATATAACCAGAAGCAGCAAAACTCACTGCCCAGGACAGAAGAAACAAAATGTCAACATTTTATTTACATGTCTCATGTATAAGAGAAATGTCTACATAGTTCAAAAAAGAGAGAGCCACTAGTTGGATGGGGTGGGAGATGGCCTTTTTAGGACGAAGTTAAGATTGTTAAGTTAGTTTGAAAATTATGACTTTATAACTTCTTGACCTCAAAGAGTTCAAAGAATCACAGACGTCTCATTTGTTAACTCATTCTTAAAAGGGAAAAAGAGAGCTGGCAGGGAAGGGAACCTACAATCAGAAAAGAGAGAAACAATGAGATAAAACTACCTGCCCATGGTCACTCATTAAATCTTAGTAAAGTCAGGAAAATAATTAAGTGTCAGGACTCCAGGTTCTCTAACTAGATCAAGAGAAGCCAAAAGAAGGCTCTTTGTAAGTCCAAACACCAGCACCTTTAACATATTTTTAGAATACAAGTTAGCAGATTGATGGCATGAGGGTAACAGAAAGTTTCCTTTTGCTGACCTGTTACCTCCCTCAACTTCACAATGAGAGATACTTCAGAAAAGAATAGAAAAAAATAAAATCTTATTGATTCTAAACAGTTAATGATTTAAGTCTCTGTCCAAGATCGCTGAGCAGGAGTAAGATATAAAAAGAAATAGAATGATTGATTATTCTCAGAAATTTCCCAAGTAAAGATATCCACAAAGATTGGTGCAAGGAAGAGTTTAGGAGAGATACACAGTAATACCATGAATCAACATGGCACAGTAGAATGTGCACATGGCTTAGAATCACAGGACAATAGGTTTGGAGCTCAGACAGGACCCTACTTAGAGGTGCCAACATGAGTTGCTCCTTCACAAGTCTAGGGCTACAAACGACAGGTCTATTAGTCCAGTCCTCTTATTTTACTGATGAGGAAACCAAAGCCCAGACCTTTCCTCTACTTGCCCAAAGTCACACAGCTAGACTGTGGTAATGCCAGGAGTTGAGCTAGAGTCCTCTGATTCTTCTTTCCATCGTTTCATACTGTTTTCCTGAGCCCCAGCTTCCACATTTTCAAATGAAAAGACTACAAATCTCTACGCAAGTGACACCTCCTACAAAAAGATTTTCTTTGGACCCTAGATCTAAAGCAGAAAGAGGCCATGTGAAGAGGTCATGTGAAGAGAAAGTTCCTTTGTATATTACTTGTATCAGTTATTAACACCCTCCATGAGAAAGTCACTTTGTAGATATTTTGTATTTAATTTTGTACTTACATGTTCTCTCCAAAAGAATATAAACTTGAAGGGACCTTTGGGGGGGGTGGGGGAGAGGGGTTCTTTTCACTGCTTAACATAATATCTAGCAGGCTGTAAGCATTTGAAGTCTTGCTAGAAACAAAAATTAAGCCGCAATACAGAGCCCTAAGGATACAAAGATTTTATGAAACTCATGTTCTCGAGGAAGTTACAATGTAATGGGCCACAAAGTAACAGTAGGCAGACATTGGCTGCTAGGTAGAAGTGGGGAGATCAGGAAAGGACGTCA
Organism: Potorous gilbertii; assembly: GCA_028658325.1. NCBI lineage: Eukaryota > Metazoa > Chordata > Mammalia > Diprotodontia > Potoroidae > Potorous > Potorous gilbertii. The sequence continues at coordinate 282,275,779 of CM053770.1, read as the reverse complement.
GAAAAGGGCCTCGTGATTGAGTTTGGAAGGATTGATTCCGGTTATGGAGAACATTCTGCGAGGATGAGGTGAAGCCTAAAAGAAGCCCTAACATGGTCTAACTTCACAGGGGCTGAAAACCTTAGATAACCGGAGTTAAGAGCAGGGCACCCTGGAGGCCAGAGCGGGCCACGAGGTGGGTCAGGCCACAGCCCTTGAACCCAGGTCTGCCGAAAGTTTTGGACGCGGCCGCCTCTAAGGCTCGCGGCCCTGGGAGACAGCAGGGCCGGAGCCTCCGCAGAACACACCTGCTTCCCCAGCAGCTCCGGTCAGAATAATCACCGGCTCCGGGAGGGCGGGCCCAGAGTCACGTGCGAGGGCGGCTCCGGACGCCGGCAGCGCGTTGATTGGCTGAGGCCGGCGCGTCCTTCTCCTCAGCGCAGGCGCAGCAGCACATGGCTCCGCCTTCCTCCTCTTTCCTCCCGCCCCCCGCCCCCGGCGCCGGCCGGCTCCCACTCCTTAACCCGCCGTGCTCCGGCTCGCACCCGGCCCCCTCACCCGACACACATCACCCCTTTCTCCCCCTTGACAGCTTCTCACCATTTCCGCACTTTCTCGATGGCGGCCATCACCTTTTTGATGTCGTCTTTGGCCCGACTGCGGGTCTCGGCCCGGACGGACCGGCCCGACATGGCGGCGGCGGGGGCCGGGGCTCTGCTCCCAGGACTCGGAGAAGCGCGCGCCACACGCGCCGCCACCGCCCGCCCGCCGCTGCCACAGTCGCGTCACCGGCACCGCCCCCGCCTTCCCCGCCCCCCCTCTGCCTCCGCCTCCGCGCCCTCCTCCTGCGCGCGCCCCGCGGGGCTCGCGCCCGGCCCAGCGCGCCTGCGCGACCCTCCCGGGAAACTCCGCCCCCCACCTGCTCTCTCCCCCCGGGTCCTCGGAGCAAAGCCCAGAGCCCCCAGGAGAGAGGAAGGCGGGAGGGGGAGGGGCATGTACACATGCCAGGCGTCTGGCACGTGCCTCTGAGGGGGGCGGGGACAGAAGCACGAGGACCCACCTGCTGAGAGGCTGCCTCAGGCTAGCCCTGGAGCTTCTGCTGCGCCCCGCTGCTCCCCGCCCCTCCCCGGGTTCCGAGTCCCGAGGTGGGGGGCGGTCCTGACCCTGTTCCGAGGACCTTGAAGGAGCACCTTTCACCTGGGAGCGCCCACGCCTAAAAACCTACCTGAGCTGCTGGAACTCCCGGGTTCTTGGACCCTCCTCACAATCATGCTGTTTGTAAAAATACATCGAGTGCGTACGAATGCGAGAGAAACCTAGAGATAACCTAAATACGGTTACCAAAATAAGTAGCAAAATACTTTTAAAAGTTCACCGACGCCCCTCCCCAAATCTATGCACAGACCCCTGGGTGCCCGTGGGCTCCACGGAGTAGCCTCTCAGCCCATCCCCCAGAGCCCTTCCCCAAAATCCTCGAGGTTCTTCCTCCCAGAAAATCCTACCTACAGCCCTAAACCGGGGCGGGGTTCAATTAGGCACTCCTGCTCCAGGAATCCAGGATCATCTCCATGCCTCGAGGCATTAGAGTAGTGGAAGGATGGATGTATATGGATGTTTTTGGATTTATAAACATATAAAATATATTTAATTATATAGTAAAATGTATTTAATTATATATTTTAAAAATTATATGTTCATTTATGCATTTGTTTAATGGCCTCCTGGTTTGCCTGCTTCCAACCATTTTGCATACCGCATGCAAATTCTTGTTCAGTTCAAGAAACTACAAACCCATAATCTACAGAATATCGTGTATAGCATATTGTATATAGTATATGTCATAATGTAGCCAAACAGCAGTAGGTTGAGAGCCATTCTCCTGCCTCGAACACTGTCTGACCCAGCATTCAGCCTCTCTGTGCCCCCAGGCAACTCTCCACACACTGAATTATAAAGAAATTACCCCTCTACCTTGGTAGGACGTTTTCTCCCCTGGAGAACTTTTAACACTAAATTACAGATGGGTTGACAAATTGCTTTGGTGGAAAGTGTACCAACACAGGAAGTACCCTGCCTAAAGAAAATATTACAATGTAATATAGCTACAAGATAAGACTAACAAAAACTATATTCCTAACAACGGTCCTTTGCAAGTATTAACTTCTTTTTACAGATGACCAAACTAAGCTAGAAAGTTGGGATTTACTGAAGGTCAGATAGCTAATAAATAACAGAACTGAGATTCCAACCAAGCAAGCATTCTTTCTCCCGTTGGTTGGTTGGTTGGTTGTCATCTTTCCTTCTCCAACAGGACATCACCGTGATAAAGTGAAATTTCAGTGTGTCGAACTGTGGCTGATCAGACCAATACCAGCTTGGAATGTTCTACCACATGTTGGGCACAGATAGTACTGGTGAATATTTGGGGTGGGGAGACAAAGGAAGTCCTATCCCACAAGGATCTTCCAGTCTAATGGAGCATGCATAAAAGTAGCTGTGTAGGAATAAGACAGATACAGTATCAACTGGGTATAGTCTCAGAGAAAAAGGACTGAGATTAAGGAAGACCAGGAAATGCGGCTTGCAAAGGGATAAACTTTTTATGGGTCAGTCGTTTTTTCAGTCATGTCCAAATCTTTGTGACCCCATTTGCATTTTTTTGGCAGAGATACTAGAGTGGTTTGCCATTTCCTTTACCAAATGAGGAAACAGGCAAACAGGGTGAAGTGACTTGCCCAGGGTCACACAGCGAGAATATCTGAGACAACATTTGAACTCAGGTTCTCCTGACTCAAGGACTGGTATTCTTATCCATCATACCACCTAGCTGCCCCTATCTTTTATATTTCTTTAATAAATGCCAGTTGACTGACGTTTCTCATTCAACAGCAGTCATTCATTCATTGAACAAACATTTTAAAGCCCTTGGTGTGCTAGCTGAGGAAATAAAAAGTTTAAATAAGACATCCCTGCCCTCAGGCAGCTTCTTGTTTGTTTTTCATTTTCCAGTTACAGGGTGATGTCTTGACTCCCACATGAATTGAACTTTAAGTGAGGCAGAGCTTCACCAAGTCACCAGCCTCATTTTCTCCTCATGAAAGCCCAGTGACAAGATAAAAGCCAAGGTGACTGGAGATGGCCCCAGAGGCAGTGGATGAGCTGGGCATCTTTGATGTTGGAGCACACTGTTCTCATTCACCCATTCTGCTGAGAGGTCCTCTCATGCTTGGGGTAGACATTCTTCTAACTGACTTACAGGTTTGGGGCCTGTTATCTACCTTAATCTAGTTTAGCAGGTCTGCTGAGGTTTACATCTCTACTCTAAGGATTCTCAGATCTACCTTTCCTGCCCCAGTCTCTCTGCTGACCTCCAATCTTGAATCTCCACCGGCTTTTCAGGCATCTTAAGCTAGATGCCCAATAGACACCTTAAACTCAACATATCCAAAACTTTCCCCCAAACTCTATGTCACTCCCCCCACCTCTCTTTAAGAGCTTCACCCTCCTCCCATGCCCTCAGGCTACCACCCTAGAAGTCATCCTGGATCCCTCACCATCTCTGATTCCCAGGTCCAAATGATTGCCAAGACCTCTTCATGTCCCTGCCTTATAGTCTAATAGGGGGATTAAATGTGTTTTTCCCATAGAATGTTAAGGACCCTGAGAAAAGAGATCTTCACATTTATTTTAGTATTGCTAGTGTAGTGCTTAATAAATTTGTTTTTGATTGATTAAGACACCAACACACAACCAACATATGTATATATATGGAAAGTGTATGATACAATTCAAATTAAAGTACAATGTGACGTCCAATGAGAAAGCTTGGGGGTGGGGATAGGGGTTAGAAGGGAGAATCAGGGAAGGGTTTTTTATAGGAGGGAGCATTTGAATCAGTACGTAAGGAATAAGTAATGCAGTGTACAAACCAAGATCTAGTCTTTCTTGAAGAAGGCTGCCTGATAGAAACACACACTCTCTTGCTGACTGGCACCTCTGGCCTGCCCTGTTTCCAGAACACTCCATATCTGGAATTGAATCTGCTCTTTAAGCTCCCAGCCCCAAGCTGTAGGCTCAGGAGTCATCCCTTGGCCAGTACCCAGCCCCTCCCTGCCTGTGACATCAGAGACAGGAAACAAATCAAATCTTTGAATGAAACGCACAGACTGTTTCAGTTTCATTGCCACTAGGGTAGCACAAGGGTGTAGGCTGTCCTAGTATAGGTGTGATATAGGCCTGCTGCCTCAGTGTTGGAAATGTCAGCCAGGTTGGGCTGAGGAAGAAGAGACGCCTGCAGAGAAATCCCAGCTGTGTCTGCGGTACAGTGGAATAAGCACGGGTGGTATTTAGAGGCAGGATTTATAATCAAATCCAGGCTTTATCATTAACTGATTAAATTAACTGATTGATAAATTTGGTCATTAGTTAATATTATCGTTAACCTTGATCAATCAATCAACAAGCATTGATTAAGGCCTCACTGTGCTAGGAATACAAAAATAATAAAATACTAAAGGCTATTTTTATTTCTATATATTTATTTATATAGAGCTAACTATGTGCCAGGAACTGTGCTAAGTACTTTACAATTATCTCATTTGATCCTCACAACAGCTTTGGGAGGGAGGTGCCATTATGATCCATATGCAAAATTTTTATAGATGAGGAAAGGGAGGCAAGTGAAGACTGAATGACTTGCCCAGGGTCATACAATTAGTAAGTATCTGAGACCAAATTTGAACTCAGGTCTTCCTGGAAACAGGAATGGTGGCACTCTATCCACAGATGAGTGGATATAATAGTTCCAGTTCTCAAGGATTATAGATAAGGTTACAGATTTCGAAGTTTATATTCAGTTCACAACTCTTTCTGGTTTCCAGTCCCTTATAGAGTATTGAATTGATGGCCTTTAAGGTCCCTTCCATCTTCAGAGCTCTAATCTCTAATCACTTCCTGTCTCTGTAAAAATGAGAGAATTAGGCTCTCTGGCCTCTAAGTTCCATTCCAGATCTAACCCTAAATGCAATCTGATCTCCCAGTGATTAGGAGAGTTGTGGCTATGTAAGCCAAGGCCAGGGTGTGGCCTCTTCATGGGACCACCTTTCAAATTCTTTCCTACTCCATGTGTTTAGTATGTGTATGTATGTAAATATATGTGTATGTACACATGTGTGTATAAACATGTGTATGTGTATATACATGTACATGTATATGTATCCTATTCCTTTAGCCTTACTGAGTGGTTTGCTTCCTCTGTGGAAGCGTTGAGGTTTCAAAAGCTGTTGCAATAGACTGGGTAGTAAAAGGCAAAGGGAAAAAGGAAAGGGGTTCTAGACAAAGGAAGCAGCTTGAACAAATGCATGGAGGCAGGAGATCTCAGGGAGCAAAGGATAGACCAAGACAACTGATGAGAGGCCATAGAGGGAAATAATGTAAGAGGGGACAGGAAAGGTCATATGGCTTCCCTGTGAAAGGCCTTGGATGGTGGGCATGAAAGCGTCCCTGCTTGGTGTTTGAGTAGGGCAACAATTTGACCTCTAACTCTCTAACATTGGTTCAAAAGTTGGATTAGAGCAGGGGAGTGGGGAAACCTATTAGGAGGTGTGGTAGTTTGGTAAAACCTCGGATTTTTTTGGTCCTGGTCTTCCTTTCTGCCCTGCCCACTCCCTGGAACCTTCTATATTTAGGACCTTCCACAGAAGGATTTCCAGTCTCTCTGCCAATGACCTCGGGAGTGGGAAAAGAATCAGAACCATAGGAGAAAGATCCCTCCTCTCACTCCAAAACACCTCAACTTCTTAGAGTTGAGTCAGTTGGCACAAAGGATTGATGCATGAATCCTAGACTATCATGAACTGTCTGACTTTGAAGTCAGGAAGACCTGAGCTCAAACTCATACTCTTCTAG
>CM053770.1:282237987-282269393 GCA_028658325.1 Potorous gilbertii | reverse complement strand
ACTTGTATCCTTATTCTCCCAATCCATCTTCCTTTCTTTCTCTTTGGTTTCCTACATACCCAACCTTGTTTTCATGGTTTGCCACTTTAGCACCTCACTAACCTAATCTAATGGCCATTCCCTTCTGCCGTTGTATATATGTATATCATCTGTTTCACTATAGTATCACAGATACTAAGATACTGTTAACTATTTCTTTAAGAGCCAAGTGGAATACTGTGGAAAAGACCTTTGAAATTGAGAGAATTTAAGAGCCTGTTTTCCTGTCATAATTGGTGAAAAGCTAAAGAAAATGAAGCAGGCTTTTCTTTATGACTGAACTTTTAAAACATTTATCTTGCGAAGAAGATAAAAAAATTCCCAAGGAGAGACTTTATTTCATATTTCTGAGTAAACTGAATGGTGGAGCTGTGTTTCCAGAAGTAAGAAATTATCTACAATTACAGTGGTGGTTAAAAGTGGCTCTGGGTGTGATTACTCACAGCTAAAATGTCATAAGTAATTATTCATGTCTTTGTGTTATAATTGATTATACAATAAATTGTATAGCCAGTAAATCTGGTATTAAGTTAATCTGCACATATGCACATATATAAATATGTGTATACTGAGAGAGAGAAATGAGGAACCACTATTGGGAAAGGAGGTGTCTCCATTTTATTAAATAAATTCTAATTAATTAACTAGAGTGGGAGCTACGAGCTTAGTTAATTGAGAGATATGTTGAAATTTTATTAATTAGTGAAGAAATATGCAAAAGTATCCCTGGATTACCCTAGAGCTCAAAGTGATAACATTAAATATGGAAATGAGTCAAGTACGAGGTTGAGTATGAAACAATCTGATAACCTTGTTATACTTGTAAAACATCCCTGGGTAACTCCCATTCTTTCATTTCTTTAATCTTGTTCCAGGGCTCCTAAATGTCAAGCTGTTCTAAGGTCTTTTAATGGCCAAATCCAATACCCTTTTCTAAACTCTCATCCTTCTTAGATCTCCTTGCAGCTTTTGACATTGCTGAAGATCCCTTTCTCCTGGAGAATCTCTTCTTCTTGGATTTTCAGACGACTGCTCTTTCCTGGTGCTCTCCTACCAGTTGGGTCTCTTTCTCTCATTTTTGCTGGACCTCATTGATGGCCCAGTTCCTATTGGTGATGATTAAAAAGGTTGGAGAGACATAATCATTTCATTAATAAGATCAACATCTTATTAATAAAAGGATGGTCATGTGGCCGACTCTCTTAGACCAAAGACAATCATGGCAGTGTACTCACAGTTTACATAGCCTGAGAAGAATAGGTGTTCAATGAGGAACTGAGAGTTTCATCATGTCACTCTTGGACAGAGAGACTTATCTCTATACCCAGACCACCCCCAGCCTTGGGCAAACTATTCAAACTATGCTTCAGATGGGCTGGCCACGTTGTTAGGATGCAAAATATATTCTTGCCAAAAAGACTATTTTATGGAGAACTCACATGGGGCAGGTGATCACATGGTGGTCAGAAGAAATGATACAAGGACATTCTCAAGGTCACTGTGAAGAACTTTTGATTTGACTGTGCAACATGGGAGACACTGGCACAGGACCGCTCAGCCAGGCATGCCCACATCAGAAAAGGGTGCTGTGCTCTTTGAGCAAAGCAGAATTGAGACAGCATGAAGTAAATGTAGAATGCACAAATTTGGGGTATCCACCCCCAAATATTTAAATGGACTATCTGCATCCAACCTGTGGTAGAACAGTCTGAACTCGTATTAGTCTAATCAGCCACAGTAGGACGCACTGAAATTTCACTTTATCTTGGTGATTTTGGTCTTAGAAGACCAAGGACAACCACCATTCAAAGAATTTATCCCCATTCAAACTTGAGCAGAACACAATGGCTGCTCCACCAGGGTGGGTTCTTAACAAGAAAGTTAGTGTAGTTAAGTCTCATTATTTCAACGTCCTTCAGGACACTGAACTTTTTAAAATCAGGACTTTAGAAGAAAGGAAGAACTCTGGAGATCCCCAGATCATTGGTTATTAATAATCATGTTTACCCCAAAGTTCTGCCCTAAACATTCTCTCCTCTCCTCTCTATTCTGTCTCTGTTCCATGGATCCAACTTTTCTCTCTACAGAGATCATTTCCCAATCTTAATATCCAGCTTCAGTCTCACTGCTTAAATTCAGACTAATATCACTAACTCTTTGTGAGGTATTTTTACCTGGATATCTTGTTTTTACAATGGTTCTCAACATTTTTAATAGTTCCATTTTGTAGCTCCATGCTACACTTTTCAAAAACATGTATGCCCAGGGTAATTTAATGTTTTACTCGTAACAGTCTTCACAACTATTTACTGTTTAAGTATCATCAAAGGACACCTTGGATCATTGGTTCCAGCCCCGCTCCCCACAAAGAAGAACCATTCCCATAAACAACAAGTTCAAATTAAAGCTTATTTCCTTTTCTCTACTCCTGAAAACCAGCTGAAGCCTTGGTGTTATCCTTGACTCCATACTCTTGCTCACTCTGCTCAACCAATGGGCTGTCCCTTCATTCCCCATTCACACTATCTGTCCCCTTCTTTACTCACACACCCACCACCTCAGCTAGTAGGACCTCAACACTGATGGCAAACCCTTCTATCTGTGTCCAGATGTCAAGTTGGGCTTTTTGAAGCCCATATCTGACCCTGTTACTGCCCTGCTCACAAAGATCCAGTGACTCCTTGTTGTCTCTAGGACAAAATACAGACTTGGAAAGTCCTTTGCAGCGTGACTCCAGCCTGTCTTTTCAGATATATTGCACGGTACTATTGTCCATGGACTATGTGTTCTAGCAAACAGTGTTGTACATGATATTCTAAAATTCCCCATGCCTAGACTACATTCTATCCTCATGTTTTCCTCTTAGAATTCCTCAGACTTCCTTCAAGGATTAATTTAGGCCCCACCTCTTTCATGAGGCCTAGCCTTATTCCCCCCTTTCTCAAGTTCTTAGTGTTTTCTCTCTTGGAAATGATATAATAAATATTTAATATTTATTGTGTACCATTTTGCCTTCCTCCAATAAAATGTAAGCTCTCTGAGGGTAGGAACTGTTTCATTTTTATCTTTATATTCCTAGCACCTAGTATATATACAGTCCTGGAAGGCAGTAGGCATTTAATAAAAGCTCCTTAAATGAGTGAACTGAATGACAGAAATGAAATCTATTTCACCCATTACAAATTATGATGGGTAACATCAGCTAGGTCTTTGCCACAGCTTAGACATCCTCCCACTCTATTGTCATCAACACAATCATGGTTCTGGTCTTTTTTTCCTGTCTCCAACTGCAATACCACCACCACCTGCACTTAGAGAAACCCGGCATTGTGTTTCACAAATAAAATTGAGGTCATCCAACATGAACTCCCTTCTTGGAAACTTCCCACTATCATTGCTCACTCCCCTCTCCTTCTCTCAGATTTCTAGAGGAGAAACTCCCTGTTGGTCCTATTTGAGGGAATATCAATGTGTGTTTTGATGACCTTGAGTACAGGGATGGAAGGAGTTTAGAAAAGGGAGGAAGGGCTTAATCCTATGAGCCTATGAAAGTGAACAGTTGGAAGAACACAAAAGAGCTTTCCCATGGGAAAGCAGGGGCATAGGTGGCCATGAGTCTGCAGGAGCAGCAGGGAGTCCCAAGGCATCAGCCTTCCCCCCATTATGGATGACCAACTGCTCTCATGTGCCTTTGATGAGTCTGGCATGCTACCAGACACGAGAATAGATTCCTGGGCACTCACTCATCTTTTGAAGTATTCATCTTTTAGTATCCCTCAGTTAAATCCTGAGAACAGAAAACTCAAGGTATCATGGAACTAACTATCCAGGTAGCTGAGGTTGGAAAGTCTTGGATTTCTCTGGGGGAATGGGATAGAGATTAATTCAGAAATCTGCTAAATACCTATCTTTTTAAACTATCTAGAACCTTGTAAGCTTCCCCAGACCCCCAAAACAGACTGCCTGAACTCTGTCTCTGACCTTCCCTTAAATATAATCCACTAGGAAGTGCCCTAACCTTCTCACATTTTTAAAGCCAAGATATCATCATACTAGTCTCAGCTGACACCCTCAACGATCTTACAAAACATTCTGTCACATTCAGGTTTTCTGAATTTATATCCTGAGAGAGACACCAACAAAGGTGAAAATGCATGAATCACATCCTGTCTACTCCTCCACCCTACTCAATTATGAACCTGAAAGGGAGGCAGTGCTAGTGGACACTGAGTAAGTTCTGGATTCAGAAAAACGGGAGTTCAGATTCCATGTATGACATTTAGGATCTATGTGGCTTTGAGCAAGTCATCTAATCTCCTTGTGCTTCATTTTCCTCAACTGTAAAATAAGGGACTTAGACGAGATGGCCTCTGAGCTCCCTTCCATTTATGGTTTTCATTGCTAACAGAACTCCCACCATTTTCCACCATTATTCTGTCTGACCAACAGCTGATAGCATCAGCTTCTCTGGTGCTTTGAAATGTGAAAAGAGAAGAAACCTGGTCGACCTTGACCAACTAACCTGGGGCTCTTCTGTAATACAAGGGGTGTGCACCAGATGACCTCTGAGGGTCTCTCTGGCTTTAACCTTTAGAGTCCAATTTTTTCATTTCCTACTCTGATGGCTACAGAATCTCAAGTCACAGGTTTGGGTGCTAAACATGGAGATCCTCCATGCGCTCTTGCTGCCTGATCTGGAAGAGTTTCTCCTTTTTCTGGGAGAAATAAAGTAGCCTGCTCTTACCCTCTGGAGGCAAAAACAATTCTTTAAGTGCTGAGGACTGAAGAAAAACATCCTGTGAAAAAATGTACGAGAACTCTGTGTGCCTTCTTTCCATGGTGACTAAACCCCTGGAGCTCAGCTGACTCCCACAGAAGCTGTGTGGGCTGGAGACATCCATTGGTTCAAAGCTCCTTTAGATAAATACATGAAAGACAGATGGAGTGTGGACTGCTAAGGAAAAGGGGAGTTTTACATACTCTGTGGTACTGGAAAAATATAGATAGCTGCGTGTGGAGACCTAGGGCCTGGAAACCAAGTCTTGCACCTTGGGTAGCCTTCGTTACACACATCCACCCACACACAGAGAATCGATTTCTATATCTATATGCACACACATATATGTACACGCATCTGATGGGGTGTCTATGTATACATATACATAAATAAAATTCATGCATATGCACACGCAGGCAGCTAGGTGGTGCAGTGGATAGAGCACAGGGCTTGGAATACTTAGGAAGACTCATTTTTCTGAGTTCAAATCTGACTTCAGACAAAATTACTAGCTGTGTGATGATCCTGGGCAAGTCACTTCAACCAGTTTGCCTCAGTTTCTCATTTATCAGATGAACTGGCAAACCACTCCAGGATCTCTACTGAGAAAACCTCAAAACGCAGAGTCACACACAACCGAAATGACTGAATAACATATGCACGCACAATGTATGTATGTATTTCTACATGCATGCACATTGCATACATTTAAGAACACACATGTGTGAGGATTCATGCAACATGCACACATGCATGTGATGCACACAGTAGAAGAACGGCAATATGTTATGGACCTAGTACTCTACCAGAAACCTAATCTCTTCAATAATTTCCCAGGAACTGAGGTGCTGGGATGGAGTGGGGGATGAGGGGAAAGTGAGTCTATATAGTTGAACCTTTTAAAGGTACACATTCATTAATGCCATTTGAAGTAAATATTTCTTTATATCAGTACCAACATGAAATGTGTATGCATATGTGTAAAACAGAGGCACGGGGTGTGTGAAGGGTGAATAAGCACTAATTCAGTGCCCACCACACATACAGTAGGGCTACAAATATTGGGTGCCTTACGTTTATCTCCTTTGAGGTAACTTGTAGTGGGTAGAATCCTGGAATTGGTGTAAGGGAGACCTGGGTTCCAATTCTAACTCTGATACTTTGCAACCACAAACAAGTCCTTCACTTCTATTGGCCTCAATTTCCTCATCTGTAAAATGGAGACAATTCAACAACCTCACAAGACTTGGACAAGGTATAGATGAGATAGTGTATATAAGAGGTTTTGCCAACTTTAAAGCCTTTCTGATTATTATGTAGGGAATTCCATTTCTTCATCTATAAAAGAAGAGGTCTGACGACACTTTCTGAGGGCTCTAAATCCGCAAAAGTGGCACAGGATCACTAACAAAAATTTATAATAATAGTTAGCACTTCTATAGAGCCTACTATGTGCTAGATACTGTGTTAAGCACTTTATAGTTATTCTCATTTGATTCTCACAACCACCCTTTGAGGGGGGTACTGTTATTATCTGCATTTTTACAGATAAGGAAACTGAGGCAGAAATGAAGTGACTTGCCCAGAGTCACACAAATTAGTTAGCATCTGAGGGTGGATTTGAACTGAGGTCTCTCTGACTCTAGGCCCAGCGCTATCCAGATCTGAAAGAGGCCTGGGGATATCTGGTCCAACCTTTTCGTTTTACACATGTGGACTCTGAGCCCCAGATGGGCATGACTTGCCTGAAACACTGGATGTAAGTATTGATGTGGACTCTGAATTGTCATGCAATTAGCCTGAAGAGTTGTGATAACTTGTAATAGAAGTATCTTGGAGAGCCTTTGGAATATGTGTAGGTTCTTCAGGGACTGGGTCTGGCAGTCTGATTCAGTGAAGGAGAAGGAAAAGGTTTAGCTGGCTACAGAAGGGACCCCCTTTGGGCTGTGCTCTCTGGGACACCGTGCCTCTTTTCTCTCTCTTTCTAAAAAAATCATTTTATTTTTAAATTTATGGACTGAAACAAGCATTTCCACAACATAGGATAACAAAAAAGATGGTTGCCCATGAACAGTGACTCCTGCTGTGGGCAGAGACAGTGTGTCCAGGGGCCAGGCCTGAGGGTCTTCTTCCTTCTAAGGCCACGGGGCCCTTGTTCTTTGCCTCTAACTTTGCTCTGTTTCTCTTTAGGGTGAAGGCAGTGGAGTGTCTGACTGTGACTTTGAAAGGTGAGGAGGATATCTTAGGACCCTGAGCAGGGAGGATGTATGCTGCCTGGTTCTAGAATGAGGCAGAGTATTCTCAGCTATAATAGACCCCTTATAATAATACGCTAACTAGCGTCAACTCTGTTCTAGGCTCCGTGCTGGGAATTGGGTATAGGAAGACAAAAGGGAGGCAACGTCTGTGCTCTAGGGGCTTTCCTGCTTTGCGGAAAAAGATACATAATGTGACTTTTGTGGGCAGGACACCTGTAGCTGAGGGCTCAGAGACAGGAAAGGTGGTTCCTAAAGCAAGCCTTGAGGCTCTTCAAACCTCTTTCACTTTCAGGTCAGGCTGGCTCTGTTATTCCTAGGTGGTAATAACGTCCAGGGAGTTCCCTTTCCAGTAGATAGATGTGTGCCTCTTTTTGTGTCGAGGCAAGGGCTGAGAGGATAGGGCTTAATCCAATTGTTTTTTAGAGTGCTCCTTGGAGGTGTGAGGGTAACAAGTCCAAGATTCACCTACATTTATGGAATAGATTTGTTTCTGGAAAATACAAACTTATAAAGTGGATTTGGCACAGTAAGACATTTTGTCATTGACTTCCACTGTAGAATGGAAATGTGTTCCTCTGGAAAGTCATTTTAGTCCTAGGATATAATACACTCACACAAAAGAAGGCAGCAGATATTGTGATATCTCATACTTTTTAACAAAATGAGAATTTTCTTTACAATTTATATTTATATCTTTTTGTCTTTATATCACTTTAGTTTCCAAATGTTACTAGATAGATCAGGAGATATCTTGGGGTCCCAGCACAAGACTTACTTGGTCCTTATTTGGGCTATGATGGCTCAGAGTGACTGAAAATAGCAATTGTGTTTCTGTTTTGGCCAGAAACCTTGGGGGTCTTCCCCTCCCAGATTGATTTGGGATGGGGTGTTATTAGGTAAAAGAGGCTATTCTTCACCTCATTTCTCACCTAGCCTTAATCACTGAATGGGTATTGCCTCAGTCAAACTGAGACCTGGGAAAGACCTTAACTGCAAAAAGTCTCCCGCTGTATCTGGGGCCCTCTCTAGTTGTCCTGATCTATACCTTGCCATTACACCTAGACGGATTTGGAGGAGAGAGTGACGCTGGTGACTTTGCTCAGCCCTCCCTCACTTAAATCCAATTCACTTACAAGGCATGAGATCACCTTCCTGATGTCAGACAAGCAACAATGACCAGAGAGAAAGCAGTTAAGCAGACTCAACTTAGTGCCTATGTTTGATAGTCTATGCAGTACTCCATAACCATAGGCCCTCACCTCTGCAAAGAAAGTCAAAAAGAAAATTTTCTGATGAAAAAATCAACAGAAAATTATATAAAACTTATTTTGGGAGAGGGTGGGTGTTTGGCCAATGTGTTCTACATTTTCATGTGATTGATTTTTAGGGGCAAACTTAAGAACAGTGAGTATTTTCAGATACAGAAAGTGTTTTGACCTTGAGGCTAAAACAGGAGGAATCCATGCATCCACAAGTCCAGGCATTCTTCTTCCCTTGACCTTGTTTCCATGCCTTTCTCCTCCCTCCCTCTAGCTGTGAGTTCCATTGAGTGCTGGGAGAAGAAGATGTTGGGCACATGCTTGTGTGGGAACCTTTAAATACTGTTTTGGTTTCCAGCTTGGTGTCACGTGGAGTTGTGACTCATCATTCTTCAACTTTTCTATACTTCCACAGTTCCATGATATAGGTGATGGAGTCAGGCAGATCTCAGGGTTACTGTGCCTTCTGGTCCCATGGGATGCTGGTTTCTAGATTCCCATAAACCCTCTGCTGAGAATTCCCCTGGGGTCCTGAAGGGATGGATCCTCTGGGTTTGTTAACATGCCTGGCTATTGATGAGCCAATTAGCCTGCCATCTTGCTTCATCACTGAGTTCCTTTCTGTCAGTGGATGAAAACTATTAGACTTTAATAGTTTACAATCACACTAGTAAGAATTTTGGAACACCCTATATTTTGTGCCACTTTACTCATACAAGTGGCAGCTAGGTGGTGCAGTGGATAGAGCACCAGTGCAGGAGCCAGGAGGACCTGAGTTTAAATTTCACCTCAGACATTTGACACTCATTAGCTGTGTGACCTTGGGCAAGTCACTTAACCCCAATTACCTCATTGTGGGTCATCTCCAGTCATCCTGATGAATATCTGGTTACTGGATTCAGATAGCTCTGGAGAAGAAGTGAGGATGATGACCTGCTCAGCCCTCCCTCACTCAAAACAAAGTCAAGTACAAGTCATGTCATCATTTCTTTGATGGCATGGTCTTCTTCAGCAAGGAAGGATGAACACACACCTGTCACACTCATATGAGTCATCTTGGATAAGATACTACAGCATCTGTACACCCAGTGTACATTCAAATTGTAAAAATAGATACCCATCAATCAACAAGCATGTATTAAGTGTCTAATGTGTACAAGGCACTGTGCTCAGTGCCAGGGAGACAAAGACAAAACATCTTTTGTTTTTGTATAACTTTCATTATCCGGTTTATCACCCCTTCCTTCTCCTCCTCCCAGGGAACTCTTCCTTATAACAAGGACTTTTTTTTTCTAGGCAAGGGAACAAACAGTTCAGCAAAATTAACCAATACATCAGCCAAATTTGGAGACAGAGGACTTGGGTTCAAGTTCCACTTCCATGGTTTCTTACCTGTGTAACTTTGGACAAGTCACTTCACTTGCCTCAGGTCTTTCATCTGTAAAATGGACTAACTAATAGACCCTGGAGGGCTATTCTAGGTCTATGTCTGTGACCCTATGAATGGAAGCAGAACCGGTTAGTTGAGTCTGACAGTTTTTCCCTAGGCATCTCTGCCAGGGAGGGAGGGAGGCCTGTTCTCATATCTCTTCTTCTGGGACAAGCTAATTACACGGTGTCCTGCACAATTTTTCCTGTTCTCTCCATTCAGATTGTTGGTGTGATCTATACTGTTTCTTGTGGTTCTGCTAACTTCCCTTTCCATCTTTTTACGGGATAGAGAAACCCTGAGGAGAGCTGCTGGCCTGGGTGCCTTTCCTAAGTGGAGGTTCTGGGAGAAGTCATCTATCAGAGGAGGGGGCACTAAGGGTGGAGGGTACCTTCTCCCCCACTCCCCTAGTTGGGGGCAGGAACTGCCTTTTTGCCTTGTTAAGACATTACTTTCACCACTTGTGACATAGTTTTCATTATTTTTTTCCTATGGTTTTAAACATGTAAATACAAATAATGAAAAGAATGCAGTCTAGCATCAAGGTCAGAAAGGCTTGAGGTCAAGTTACTCATCTAGGGTTACACAGTTAGTATGCTTCAGAGATGAGCCATGCTGAGCTCAATTCCCTGGGTGAGGAAATTTCCATTCTCCAAAGTTATAAATTACAGAATAGATACTTATTTGCATTGGCAGAGGGACTGTCCTCTCTGGGAGTTCCTTACATCAATGTAGTCACAGATTTGTTTTAAAAATAATAATAGCAACTAAATTTGAAAAAAATATATCCAGTCATTTCAGATTCTTTGTGACTCCATTTGGGGTTTTCTTGGCAAAGATGATGGAGTGGTTGGGCATTTCCTTGTCCAGTTTATTTTACAGATGAGAAGACTAAAGCAAAGAGGAGGAAATGACTTCCCCAGGGTCCCACAGCTAGTAACATATCTGAGGCTAGATTTGAACCCAGAAAGAGGAGTCTTCCTGACTCCAGGCCTGGCTCTCTATACACATCACCACTCAGTTGACTTTTGAAAAATATAATAAACTAGCATTTATTAGTACCTACTATGTGCTAAGCCCTGAGGATACAAAGGAAAGCAAACAGTCTGCTTTTGAAGAGCTCACATTCTAATAGAGGGGGATACATGCAAATAACTGGGTATATAACAAGTTTAAAAAAATCAAACAAACTCAGTATTTAAGGAAGGAGTCTATTCTTTTATTTACTCAAATAGTTCCTCCCCACTTAAAGTAAGTGATAAAATCCTCAATTATAGGCCTGAAACCAGCTTTTCTCAAACTTTTGGTCTCAGGACCCCTTTACATGCTTAAAAGAGATGTAGGACTCCTCCTCATCCCCCTGCTCCAAGTTTTTTAAAAATATAAATTGCTTATATGTATCAATAACTACCTACCAAAAATTTAAATGTCCTAGTGTTATTATGAAAATAGTTTTGACCTCTTGACCTCCTGAAAGGGTCTGAGAACTCCAAAGGGTCCCCAGACCATAGGTTGAGAAACCTAAATGTCAAAAATCTTGGAAAGCCACCGGAGAAATAAAATTATTTTAGACAAGAAGTCTATTCCAATTGACTAAGGGATTTCATCACACCCTCTGGATACTGTATAAAAGTATAGAGTTAGCCAGGAAACTGGTAATTCCATTAAGTGGTGATCCAGGAGAGACAAGGCTCCAACACATTCCTGAGGAGAAACTGCCTAAGGAAGGAATGAAAGAGCTTAGCCACTGGCTTGGCTCCTGTTTCCTTCTCTTTCCTCTGCACCCTTTGGCCAAATTAGGACCTGGTGTGCTTCAAGGGAGCATTTTGGATCTCCCTTCTTTTCAGTCAATTATACTAGTGTGTTTTGGGAGCCAAGGACAGAATGAATGTGGATTGATGGGTCCTTGAGTTCAGCAAAGAAACTATGTCATCATGCTTAAGCTTAATCAGGCATGAGCTTAACCATGCTTAACTATGCATGAACTCCCTGTGAAAGACAGAAAAGAACTTCCAGCAACCAAGAGCTAGTACATAGGCTTCCTAAGTTTGAGCCCACTTTGCCAAGCCCTTTGGATGTACTTATGGGAGGGTGTGTCACAGACTTTTGTGGGAATTTTTTATAACAACTATTCATTCTTCTCATGGTCCCACTTTAGTGAATACCCCTTTAAAAAGCAGCTTCAAGTGGGTTCTAAACACAATGCTTAACTGATAATTTTAAGAGGGGGGAAGCAGACTGGTGGCATTCAAGACAATAGCATTAGAGAGTCACCCTCAGAACCCCTAGCAATGCCTCTAGAAATTTGAAGGGAGTGGTGGTGGAATGTAACTTTTCTCTGTGATCTCAAATTTGTCTGTGAGATTGGGAACTGGGATAAGAATCTTAAGAGTTTATAGGTACCATAAGTGTAAATGGAAGGAAAATCTCAGAAGACAGGGTGGGTTCCCTTCCTCTGCCCCAGCGTCATACTGAATCAACTGTTCCTAATTTAATTTCACCAGCATATCTGAATGCTGGCTTCCACCAGATCATAATGAAAACAGGACAACACACAGGGTATTCAAAGCTTTAGCATCTTTTATTCAAAATGGAGGAAAATGACACACTCTCATCTGCCCTCACAACACCCCTGTGAGGTAGGTTAACAGGTAGGTATCATTCCTCTCCTTTTACAAACTATGAAATGGAGGAAAACAGAAGAGATTTAGTGTCCTGCCCAGGTCACCCCCTAGCCAAGAATCAGGGGTAAATAATGACCCAACTTTCACATCTCTTGGTCCTAGCTTCATTATTTGGAAATAATACACTTGCTCATTATGCCCTCCAATGAACGTTGGTCCTTACGTAAAACCAGCTTCAGCTTACCTCTAATGATGCTTATAAATGTGCTGCCATAAGATAAAAGTTCACTCTGACTCCACTTCTACCAGGTTCATCCCTTTTCTTTTTTCCTCCTATAACACTATCCAGGTCTGGCTGGAATCTGTCCCTTGGACCCATAGCAAGGCCAAGCACCACAATTAATTACTACCTCTGCTCAAAGACAGCTGCCATGACAATGGGTTTATGGATCTGAGGTCTTTCCTTGGAGAAAAGTAGGGTCTGGAGTCACAAATCAGGGGACTTAGGAGTTTCTCTTTTCCAGGTGTCAGAATACCAATATGGAATGTTTCCGGGAACCCAGGGACAAGGCCTTAGCTGGCGGAAGTGCAGCTAGCTTTAGTCTGAAGTCCAAAGTATGTCTAGTGAAACAGAAGGGGGTGGGGGGCAAGGAAAGGGGAAAAATGAGGGAGAGATCCTATTGTGATGCTCCTGTCTCAAGGTCCCTCTGGGCCAAGGGAGGAGTAGGAGCAAATGCAAGGGTCCCTCTTCTCTCATTACTTCCTTCTAAGTCCAACTTTTCCTTCCTCAGACCTTCACAGCCCCCAGCCTTTTAAGAGTAGCCTGGGCTTGGATCAGCTGCTGATTTAGTCTCTGTCGGGTAGTTTCAGTGGGTGCCCGTTTGAGGAGCCCCCGAATCTCCTCCACTATGGCCCTCTGGCCGGTGGTGTTATGGAAGATCCTGACCATCCTGTCTCCACAGGAAGCCAGGAACTGACCTGTGGTGTCAAAGGCCATTTCGGCCACCTGCCCCCCATGAATCTTGGTAAAGTTCTCTTCTTCTTCACCACGCTTTGTGTTAAAGAGACGGATGTTGTTGCTGCTGGCCAGAGCCAAGACCTGGGCATCTGGGGACAGTGCTAGGATGCAAGGCATGGAGGCCGCCTCATGGTAGGTCCCTGTCAGCAGGAGGTAGGGGTCTTGCTGCTGCTTGTACTCTACATCTATGGCCCAGAACTTCCATGTCCCATCCTTGGAGATGGTTGCCATCCTAAAACATGGAAAAAGAGGTCCCAACTCTGGTCCTGACCACACTGCTAAGGAGGCAACAGGTACAGATGGGGGTCAAACATGGTGCAGCCCACTGGATTCCAGGCCCAGGGCACCTAGATCAGCAGACGGCCACTAGGTAAGGGACTACAAGGAAGCCTACTCACCGGCAGGAGTCATTGGAGAAAGCCAAGAAGTGGATACCCGCGGTATGGCCCTTCAGTTCAAAGGCACGGGTCACCTCCCGGAACTGTCCACTTTTGCTAAAGCAAACTTCCCAAACTTTAGCATCTGGAGTGAAGCCGCATGAGCCCACAAATCTGCCACAGAGAATGAAGGATGGTTTAAGACTCAATCCTGGCTCTAGGGTTCTGGCTCCACCATCCAAAAGCTCTGCAGCCCTCCTCCGCTCCTCCCCAAACCCTCACCTGCTACAATGGGAGATGACCGCATAGGTGTTGTTCATCTGGTTCGTGTTGATGATGGACAGCACTTCCCCCTT
This sequence comes from Potorous gilbertii, assembly GCA_028658325.1. Classification (NCBI taxonomy): domain Eukaryota; kingdom Metazoa; phylum Chordata; class Mammalia; order Diprotodontia; family Potoroidae; genus Potorous; species Potorous gilbertii. Next base: position 282,255,256 of record CM053770.1, on the reverse strand, counting down.
TAGGGTCCAGATAATGATAGTAGTGTCACTGGAGACAGACATGATGAACTTTCCTGAGAGACAGGCAGGTAGATGCTGGTGACAGAAGGCAGGGTGATTCCTCATTGTCTCCCTATGCTGGGCACTGTCTCATTTCCATAAAAGGGGCTGATTATATCTCAGTGTTCCCTCCATTCTACCACTGTGACTGTGACTAACTGTCAATGCCTTGTTCAAGAGAGTCTTGGAAAGTGGGACCTGAACACTGTGGTGAACAGAGAGGTCCCTTTCTCTCTAGTGAATCCCAATAGACCTAGAAACCTTCAAAATTTTTTCTTTACCTTGGGATTATATAACTTTCTTAATTTTGCAATAAACTCCTTAAAACAAAACCGCACATAAGTTTATTGTTTTATGCATGTACATATGTGTGTGTGTGAAAAGGGGGCTACCTCTACAGTAAAAGAGAACTGGATTGCCATCTTGCTTCTGACAACAATGACCTGTGTGATCTTGGGGGAAGTCACCTAACTTCTCTGGGCTTCAGTTTCTTCATCTGTAAAAGGAGCAGTCTGGACTAGGTGGCCTGAGGCCCCTTCCATCTCTAGCTCTCAGATGCAGTGACCTATGTTCAGGGAACTCTTTCATTCAATGCTGTGTCTTCCTAGACCTCTGCCTGCGTGGTACATTACAGAGGCTCTGTCCTGGCCACCTCTCACCTGTCTCAGCAATGCCAATGTTGATGACTGGTGCTTTGTGCCTCTTAGGAAAGTCGTCTGCCATAGGCTGGAAAGTACTGTTACCATCTTCTTTCTTTTTCATCTTGAAAACACGGATGGTGTCTCCATTAGCCAGCCAGGTGATCAAGGCTCTGCGGACAGGCAAGAAACAGTCAGGTTACAAAGATTTTCCTCAATCTTTGCCTATCAGGTCATTCTCAGAGGTTGGTACTAGCTTGGGCTTTTCCACACCCCTCGACCCCCCTGGTCAGTTTCTAGTCAGAAAGTTCTTCTTGTTCTCAAAAGGAGACCCTTGGAATGACCCTGGAAGCCCAAAGGAAGCCCTATGCACACCCCTCGTTACAGAGATTTACAGTGTTCAGAACACCCTGCCAGCTGTCTGGTCCTCTCTGCCAAGTACCAAAGGGTAACGAGGGGCACTCTCTGAGCAAACCCTAGAAAGATGTAGCCCCAAGGGCTGTGCTGGTGTAGGCTTGAGGCCCCACCCCATCCCACCTGCAGTCAGGGCTGAAGCGCACCAAGGTGGCATGGTCCAATTTCACGTTAACACGAAGACTTCGATGTTCCCGCTGCAAGAAATCCTTGGTGCTCCAGATGTGGATGGTGCGGTCATCAGCACAGGTTGCCAGATATTTACCATTGTTGCTGAAGTCCATGCTAGTGATATTTCCGCTGTGGCTCTGAGGGAGAAAGAAGGATAGTTTTATCATGTACTGGGCAGGAGATTCCCCAGGCAGCTCTGGGAGCCCTGTGACCACTCATCCCCAAGATCTGATGGCTTGGCCTGTGCCCCCTGAGACCCAGGGGTACAATAGCACCAATTACTGCCATTAAGACTGGAATGGCATATGGTTTTACTTAATGACCCAAGCCAGAAAGGCTTGGACTGAGAAAGGAGATGGAGGGAAGTTTACTCATGACACCTGTGAGATACTAAGTCCTAGGGTGCAGAGATGTCTGTTTGTATATGCTCACACCCAGCGAAGAAGAGGCTGGATTACCTTCAATGTGCCGGCTAGGAGAGCATGAACAAAAATGTGTTGATGAGGCTTGTCTTTTTGGTGTCGTTGCTTTTGCTTCTTGTGCACTTGGCATTTATGGAAGAAAACGCCATTGGTTTTTCGATCTGTAAGAGAGAAGACTCTCAGGTTCCTAGCAGAGAACTGGGCACACCCTGGGAGCACACAGCAACTTTCTAAGACACAGGGTGGCAGTGCCCGCCTCTGTGGATCTCTCCGGTCCTGTTTGTCAAATCCAAGATTCAAGTTCCAACCACAGTGTCACTCTTAGCCCACAACATGTGGCCATTTCTCTCTCCACATCTTTCACATCCATCCCTTTCTCTCTAACAGTCAACAGTACTCGTGACTAATTACCAGACTGCTGCATAGGTTTCTTTCTAACTGACCTCTCTTTCCAGGCTATCTTGAGCAAAGCTGGCAAAGTGAGTTTCCAAAAGAACAGGCAGTCAGGCATAGCTATGCTCCTCCCAGCCCCTCCCCCCCCATATTAAACTCAGTGGCTCCATGTTACCTCTATGATCAAATATAAAACTGTCTTTGGGGCATTTGGAGCCTTTTGCAACTAGGCCCCAACTTATGTTTTCAGTCTTATTACAAAGTACTCTCCTTCCTGGACCTTATGGTATAGTTAAACATGGCTTAGGCCAGCTAGGTGGCACAGTGGCTAGAGCGCTAGGCTTGGAGTCAGGAAGCCTTGAGTTCAAATCCAGCCTGACGCCTACTAGCTGTATCACCCTGGGCAAGTCACTTCACTCAGTTTCCTCATCTGCAAAATGAGCCCGAAAAAGAAATGGCAAACTACTCCAGCATCTTTGCCAAAAAACCCCAAATGGGGTCCCTAAGAGTTGAACACAACTGATAAAGCCACTGAAAACAACCAACAGGGCTTAGTCCCCCCCACACCACACTCTCCTCTTCTGCCTCCCTCCACCTCTCAGAATGAATCTCTAGTGTCTTTCAAAACCATACTCAAGCAGCTCCTTCAGCAAGATGCTTTCTGTCCTCAGTTGCCCCAGCCCTCCCCCCCACCCCCCACCCCTGTCCCAATTCCCCCGTGCTCAGTGGAGAAGAGTACGAAAAGACATTAACTGAGGCAATGGGAAATAAGCAGAAACAGGAAAACAACATATACAGTGACTATAACAATGGCAAAACCAGCAGAGAAGCCGAGGCAATGCCCCAGAAGAAACCTCGCCCGCTCCTGGAGAGCAGGGCAGCAGGGGTGGGACCTCCCACCCAAGGTCGGGCGTTTCCGTTCCGTGCCATAATTTTGGGAATCTTTTTATCTTCCGCTTTAAAAATTCCTTATGAAAAGACGGAGCACAGTGGGAAACGTAAGTGACGTAAACACGGAAGCACAACATTTTATTTTAAAACCAAACCAAAGGCGGCGGCGCCCGGAGGGGCAAGGGCCGGCCCTGCGGGCCACTTCGCACGAGCTCCCCGGCTTGGCCTCGGGACCTCTCTTTTCTCCCCAGGGCCCCCATCCCAGGCAGGCCCTGCCCGCACCTACGGGGCCCCCCACCGAAGCGGGCTCAGCTTCGGCCCCGAGAGCTGGCCAGGGGCTTTCTGGGCGATGGGGGCAAGGGCCGGCGGACAGCCTTGTCTTACAGCTAGGGAAACTGAGGCAGGGTGGGGACTACTCGGGAATGCGTCTCCCAGAGGGGGAGGGGAAAGCCCAATCGGCCCCGCCCCCCCCAGAGTTCAGCCTGCGCCGGCGGCCACGTGTCTTTCCAAGCTCCTTCCCCTCTGAGCAGCCCTTGGCACCGCCCCGCCCTCACGGACAACTCCTGTCCCCTCTCGGCACCCGTAGCCCGTAGGCTTCTCCCGGCTTTCCCCTCCCGGCACCCGTAGCTCCTTCCGGTCTCCGCTTTCTCTACCCCCCTTCCCGGAAGCCGTAGCCTCCGTGGACAGCTCGAGAGATCCTCGACAGCACCCCCGAGGCCGCGCCGTCGGTTAAACCGCCTCGCACTTCCGGCGCTCACCGTCCCGCTGGTTGGACTTCTTGTTCCAGCGTTTCTGGCCCTTCGCTGCGAGCGCCACGACCAGCAGGGCGAACAAAGCGAACACCAGCAGCACCACCAGCAGCTCCGTTACCTCCATCTTTCCGTTGCTGCTGCCGCCTCGATGGGGAGGGGGGGGAGGGGGAAGGGGGAGGGTCTCGGCGTCGAGGCCGGGGCGGGGCCGAGCGCGGGCACGAGCACGCCCTCCGCGGGGCCGCGCTCGTCGATTGCAGCAGCGCGCAGGCGCGGAGGCGCGGAGGCGCGGAGGCGGGACCTTGGCGTCAGCCTGCGGGGGAGGGGCGCCGGGTGAGCTCCTCCTGAGTGGAGGAGGGAAACTGAGCCCTGGAAGCTGGTCGGACCGCGATCTAACCCCAAGTCCCCCGAGCCTGCTTGGGATTTACCCTTTACAGGCTGTGTCACCCACTTTCCATCGGGCATTACACATTTATTAATCTCCCTCTGTGTGCCAGGTGCTGTGCTAAGCACTGGGGACACATAAGACGCCCCCCTCTCCCGGAGCTCCTATGCTGGGGGGACCAAGGCTGAACACCCCAGGGTGACACTGTGACCTTGGATAAAAGCCTCCCTCTTCTTTTGAGGCAGTTGGATCATGGGACCCCCGAGGCCCCTCCCAGCCCTAGGTCCAGAGGATCAGCTGGCTTTCCCCGCCTCCCCCCAGCTTAGTTGTCAGTCCAGTCCCAGGGTCATGAATAGGGAACTGCAAGTCAGTGACCCGGTCCAACTCCCCGTGACACCATACGGGGTTTTTGTGGTGGGGATACTGGAGCGGTTTGCCACGCCCTTCTCCAGCTCCTTTTACAGATGAGGGAAACTGAGGCAAACAGTTAAGTGACCTGTCCACGGTTACCCCGGCTAGGAAGTGTCTGAGACTGGATTTGAACTGGGAAAAAGCAAGTCTTTCTGGCTCCAGGTCTGGCACTCTGTGCGCTATGGCGCCCCCTAGCCACCCCTGCCCAACCCTATCAGTCAGGCTACAACACAACGGAGTCAGAATTGCCTGTACCACGTGGTGAGTGGGACCAAGAGCCTGTGCAGCTCCAGCCCTCCTCATTGGCGAAGAAGCTTGCGTAAGGGGCGGGATATTGTCGCCCACCAATGAGGAGGCAGTCCTATCCAATGGGGTTACACACACCTCCATAGGTTGCAAGTAGAGGTGGGGCGGTAACTAACAACTGATTGGGGCTGTCAAGTGAACTGGAGCGGCTTGTCTGGGAAACTGACCAGTTTTTTTTTTTTTTTATTACAGATTTCTCTTTGTAACAAAGAACTCTTTTTATTATTTGTATTTTCAAAATCTCCTGGACCTTCTTGTCTTCACGTGGCCTTCATTTTAGCTATATCCCCTCCCTCGTCTTTCAAGCCGTATTTGTGCTAAAGATAAATAAATGAAAGAGAAGGAAAAGCGGCCAAACAACCGGTGGTTAACTGAGTCTCTCAGTAAATTTAATATTCCACGTCCTTAGGCTCCCACCTCTTCAGAGAAGGGAAGGCAGTTTATTTTCCTAAGTCTTCCGGGCTGAGTTTGATGATTACAATTAGTATTCAGTTTCATTCTTTTGGAGGGGGAAGGACAGTGCCAGTTTTCATTGCTGTAGTGTTTGTGTATGTGTTCCTTGTTATGCTTATTTCCTTCAGTTCACAGATGTCTTCTCAGAATTCTGATTTTTCTAATAATACTATATTACATTTGTGTGTCACAGTTTGACCATTCTTCCATCTGTGAGGCCTATCTTTCCAAATATTCTGGTGATGTATGATTGCTAATCATGGAACCAGATAATTGCTCAAGTACTGTAAGTTGGAAATCATTCCAAGGACAATGGAGTGGCATGAGTAGGCTACCACACATTGCAAGTCAGTAATTACATGGGAGGAATGGTATAAAGGATGTCATCCAATGCATGTATAATACAAGGAAGATGCACTGGTTGTGTGGCAAGACAATCAGGTGCTCCACTGGCATCTTGGCAAGTTGAGTGTGGCACACCTTCCGGGAAAGCATCCATGGGCTAGGGGTATGGATGTTTTCAGATCTGCTTTGTTGCAAAGAATGCCCAAGTGGAGGTGGCCAAAGATCCACTGTAGCGGGTACCATGGGTCCAAAGGGAGAAATGATACAGGAAAAAATGCATCCCAGGAAAGATAAATTAAGAAAACACGGGAGAGTCTGCATGGAGTCTAGAAGAAGAATCTGCCATTTTTTGTCTTATCACTGCCCGGGGGAGGGGAGGCTCTGCTTGTAGTGAGTAATAACATTTTTCCCTGTAAGTGGAGAATGGTAATTGACCAGAATGCCCTAACTGGCAAGGAAATATCTTTTAAGAACAGGTAGGTGGTTGTTTAGTCATTTCAGTTGTGTCTGACTCTGTGACCTCATTTGAGATGTTCTTGGCAGAGATAGTGGACTGGTTTGTCATTTTGTTTTCTGGTTCATTTTACAGATGAGGAAATTGAGCCAAACAGGGTTAGGTGAGTTGCTCAGGATCACACAGCTAATAAGTGTCTGAGGTTATATTTGAATTATCAGGTCTTCCTGACTCCAGACCCTGTGTTCCATCCACTGTGCCAACTAACTGCTCCATACAACTCTCTTAAATGGTAATGTGGGAAAAGCTTTGGGCTTGGGGTCAGGATGATCTGGGTTCAAATCTTATGACACTTTTGCTTATAACACTATGGATTAAACATTTCACCTCCTGAGCTTCAGTTTCCTCTTTTGTAAGATGTAGAAATTAGGTCTGCAGTAATCAGTTCCCTATGCAGTTAGGTGGTACAGTGGATAGAGCACCAGACCAAGTCAGAAAGAGTTCAGATGTGGCCTCAGACCCTAATTGTGTGATCCTGGGCAAGTCACTTCACCCTGTTGGCCTCAGTTCTTCATCAGCATCTTAGCCAAGAAAACCCTAAATGGAGTCATGAAGAATTGGACACAACTGAACAATAAGTTATCTCATGATTGTGCTAGGACAGTGAGATAACATGGGAAGCTTGTTAAAAACACACACCCGCAGCTTTCAAATGTTATATCAATGTTAGCTTTTCTATGTTTGCAAAAAAATCTTGGGGTCTATAACTCCAGAAATGGTGATTACAACTCCTCTATATGAGACTTTGTTGTTTACAAAGTGCTTTCTTCATAAACAGACCTGTGAAATAGGTAATGTATTGTCCCCATTTTGGAGATGTGGAGAATTTACATGGCTTGCACATTATTGTACAAGTTGTACTGATGTCCTTAGAGACACCAATGCTATAGGATTATAGGAAGAACTTTTAAAAGTCATGCAGTCCAGTCTCTTCGTTTTTTAGCTAAAGAAAAACCCAAGTACCTTGGCCAAGATTATATAGTGGCTGAGCCATAATTGAAGTCAGAGGACCCACATTCAAATCCTGATTCTCTTGATGATTGTGACCTTGGACAAATTACCATCTTCCTGGGCCTCGGTTTCCCTTCCTGTAAAGTGAGGTTGAATTAGATGGCTGCTAAGGTCACCTCCATAAGAAACTTATCAATAGTGTAGTCGGGGAAGCCATTCTTCCATTGGCTGCTCCAGCGGGAGAAGCGCACCCCCACCACCTTCCCTGATCCCCTGGAGCTCCACGAACCCTACTTAAACCTCACAGCACGAAGGAAGCAAAAGTGGCGAGTTTCTGCATTAAGACCTTTTATCCTCCCATTTCTGGCTCAGAAACCAATCTAAAGGACTTTTATTCTCCACGTGGTAAGTGATGTGGAAACATTGAAATTAAGAGTGGAGCCTATCTGTTCCAAGATAGCATGACCTTTCAGAAGCAGGTTCAACAAATGCTGACATGAGTCACCTACACATGCTCTCTTTGTCTACTTCCTCATTGTGTTCACTTTAACGTGGTACTGCCAAAATTCCCTTGCTTGTCTGTGTCTCTTTCTGAACTTCCTTCTGTGTATTTTTAAATTGTTCATTTTTTTTTTGCATCACTATTACTACCCCGCTTATTTTCTCCTTAACTCTCCTCTGCCTCCATCCACCCCACTCCCCCCCAGTCAAAAGGTCTCCCTTGTAGCAGAAGTACAGTCAAGCAAAACAAATTTGTGTTGTAATGGTTGTGTTTAGAAATGCCTGCTTCACTGTGGGAAGCATGCTTCATCATCAGTCTTAGGAAGGGAAAGGGAATGAGGCTGATGATTTCTGTGGGTTTATTTTGTACCTTGCTATTTTGGTGAAATTGTCAATTGTAGTCTTTATTAGCCTAGTAGTTTGTGTCCTTGGGTTCATTGAACATATGCTTCTGTATTCAGTTACTTCTGGATCTTGTGTACCTAATCTGTTCCACTGACCAACTTTTCTATTTTTGACCAGGACCATTTTGATCATTTGATAGTTTGTAGTGTACGTTAAGATTTGGTTCTGCTATGCCCCCTTCCCACTTTTTTCATTATTTCTTTTGAGATTCTTTATCTTTTGTTCCTCCAAATGAATTTTGTTATTGTTTCTTCTAGTTCTATAAAGGAATCCTCTTGTAGTTTGGTATAGCAATGAATCTATAATTAATTTGAGTAGTATTATCATTTTCATTATATTAGCATGGCCGGACCTTGAGCAATTCTCCAATTATTTTTTCCTTTATTTCTGCAGTGTTTTTTAATCCTGTAATTCTTGTTTCTGTCTGCTATTTGAAAATTTTAAATTTAATTCTTTAATTAGCATACTTTTTTTTCTTCCTATTACCTGCTTTGAAAAGTAACAACTATGCATAGTCAAGCAGTCCTTTGGACTCATGGTTGGTCATTCATGGATCAGAATTCTTAAGTCTTTCAAAATTGTCTTTACAATGTTGTTGCTAGTAGTAGCTAGCCTTTATATGGTGCTTTAAGGTTTACAAAGCATTTTGTAAATATTATTTCATTAAATTCTCACAGCCCTGTAAAGTTTTTGTGATCCCTATTTTACAGATGAGGAAATTGAGACTCAGAGGTTAAGTGACTTGCTCAAGGTCACACAGCTAGGAGGTTCTAAGATTAAGACTTTTCTTTGTGATTGCAAGCCCAGTGCTCTCTCCACTGCATCACTAACCTGTCTCTAAAAATCATATAAGTGGTTCTCCCTCTTAACTTTGCATCAGTTTGTACAAGTCTTCCCAGGTTTCTCTGAAACTGTCCCTTTTGTCATTTCTTAACATATATTAGTATTCTATCACATTCACATACCACAATGTGCTCAGCCATTACCAGTTGGTGGGCACTTCTTTAGGTTCTATTTTTTTTTCCTGCTGGGTTTCTTTGTAGTGTACAGAAAGGCTAATGACTTTTTGTGAGTTTATTTTTATACCATGCTACTTTACTGAGGTTGTCAAATGTTTCTATTTTCTAAAAGGTAAATCATTAGTTTTCTGATAAAATCGTTATAGCCTTTGCAAAAGCTATTTATTTTTTGCCATTCTTTTCTCTTTAATTTCTTTTTTCTTCTCTTATTACTATAGTTATAGCTTCTAGAAAACTATATAGAATAATAATGTGATAATGTACAGTCTTATTTTACCCAGATCTTACTAGAGTGTTTCTCTAGTGTTTCTTCATTATAGATGATGGTAGCTCTTGGTTTGAGATAGATATTATTCACCATATTAATAAAAGGTCAAGTTATTGCTATGCTTTTTAGTGTTGGTTACATAAAAGAGGAAAGGGTCAGCTAGGTGGTGCAGTGAGTAGAGCACCGACTCAGGAGGACCTGAGTTCAAATCCGACCTCAGACACTTGACATGCTTATTAGCTGTGTGACCTTGGGCAAGTCAACCCCAATTGCCTTGCCTTCCCCACCTCAAAACAAAGCAAAACAAAACTTTTTTCTGCAGCTATTGATATAATCAAAGATTAAAATCAAATATTTAAAAAAATTTAAAGTTATTTTTGTGGTCTGTTATGTTTATGGTTTTCCTAACATTGAAGCAATTTTGCTTTTCTGGCATAAACCCAATCTGGTCACAGTGTAACCTTTCTAATACATTATTGTAACCTCTTTGCTAAAATTTTATTCAATATTTTTGCATTGATATTCATTTGAGATACTGACTTATTGTTTCTTTTCCTAACTTATTTTTTCCTGGTTTACGTATCAGCACCATGTTTATCTCAAAGAAAGAGTTCAGTAAGATTCTATATTTGCCTAGTTTTGCAAACAATTTATGTAAAATTGAAGAAGTTAATGATTCTTTCAGTGATAGAATTCACTCATAAGTTCATCTTGTCTTTTTTTTTCCTTTGGGAATTCATTTATGGGAGTTTAATTTCTTTTTCTAAGACTGTATTATTTGAATTCTCTATTCTGATAATCTGAGTATTTTTTTTTTGTAGCTCTTAGTTGCACTTATTTCAGTAGGTTTTTTTTTTACTATTTTATTTCTTTTTTGATTTTCAGATTTTTTTGCATGTTTAGATAGATTATTTGATTTGTTACTTTTCTAGTCTTTTATTTGCATACCTAATTCACTGATCCATTCGTTCTTTCATTGTTGAAAGTATGGAGAAAGACAAAAACTTTTCCTAAGACTGCTTTGGTCGTATCCTATAAATTTTGGTGTGAAGTCTCATTGTTATCATTTTATGAAGTTATGTACTGTATCTATGATTTTCTCCTTTGATTCATCAATTTCTTAGAATTAAATTATTTAGTCTCTACCTAAATTTTGATACTTCTTAATGAGGCCTTTTGTAGATTATAATTTTCACTTGATCGTAGTCAGTAAAGGATGGATTGAATAGGATTGCTTTTGGCATTTGTTTTATGCCTAACAGATGGTCAGGTTTGTTTGTTTTCATAAAGGTTTCACACACAGTTGATACATATGTGTATACACAGATATACTCACACGTATTATATTTTATGTGTATGCATGTATATATACACGTATGTTTTATGTGTATTATGTACATGCACACATATGTATGCTTTATGTGTATTTATATGTATGATATTTTGTATATGTATGTATATATGTATCTTATATGTATGATACATATGTGTACACATAGATACACTCATACATATATTTTATTTTTCTTTATTAATCACTCGAAATTTATCATATCCAACTTCTATAATGCTATTCTAACCCTTAATTTATTTCTTATTTATATTTTTGTTAGACTTGTCTAGAACCGAAAGGGGTACATTGAGTTCCCCAACTTTTATAATAGGTCAACAAACTGACTCAATGGATGGAGGGCCAGATAGAATCATTTTCCTGGGTTCAAATCTGCTTCAGACACTTACTAACTGTATGACCCTGGGCAAGTCATTTAACCCTGTTTGCCTCAGTTTCCTAATCTATAAAATGAGCTGGAGAAGGAAATGGCAACCCCTCCGGTATTTCTGCCAAGAAAACCCAAATGGAGTCCTGTAGAGTCACACCTGTCTGAACAACAAAAACTTTTATAATATTACTGTCTTTGTCCTTGTTGTAATAACTTTTTCTTCAAGTAGTAGTAACAGCAACAACCATGATAGCTAACATTTACATAGTACTTGCTGTGTGCTAGGAGCTTTACATTTATTATCCCCTGTGATCTTTGTAAACAACCTGGGAAGTAGGTGCTATGATTATCCCACTTGGCAGATGAGGAAACTGAGCCAGACAGGGCCACACAGCTAGTGTCTGAGGCCAGATTTGAACCAGAGTCTTCCTGACTTCAGATCCTGTGCTCCGTGGCACCTCCTGGTTGCCTCACATACTTAGATGCTGTGCCATTTGGTACATATATATTATATATTGATATTTCATTATATAATGACAGTGAACATAATATGATGTCCTTGCTTATCTCTTTTAAGAATATCTCTTTTTTACTGTTGCTTTGTCTGAGATCATGATGGCCACTCCTGCTTTTTTGAGTTTTCCTGAAACTCAGTAAAATCTACTCTAGTCAGTCTTTCATTTTAACTCTGTCTCTGTGTTTCTTTCTGATCCATTCCGTCACCTTCTTCTATTTCATCAGGGAGTTTGGCTGGGTGCTCCTGTCTCTGCCTATTTATGTGGTGTGAGAAATGACTTAGACCTTGGCCTCTCCCTCTCTGCTGGCTTCCCTGGTGGGGCTCCTCCTCTCAATGCCTCTGCCAGCTTCTGGCCTGGTGAAGGGGGTTCATTCTGGTCTGCTCAGAGTGACCCCTTTCCCTCCCTTTGCTTCTCTGATTTCCTGTGCTCATCCCTGGTGAAACCTCTGTACCTGTCTCTGCCAGTTTCTGACTGTCCTTTTGTGCTGTTATGGATTAGATGAAAGAGCTCACTTCTAGTTTTTAAAAACATTTATTATTAATCTTTCTGGGGTCCTTTTCATATATTTGCAGGAGCTTCTGTGGGAATACTGGGCTTCTGTGGGAATACTGGGCTTCTCTTTGGCTATAACTGGAAGTGAAATCAACACACATTTATTATCTGCTATGTGCCTAGTACTGTGTGAGGGGGCTGAGTATACTAAGAATGAAACAGTCCCTGTCCTCAGTTTACATTTTAGGGGCAGAAATAACCTGTATACAAATAAGTTTAGCTGTCAGTGTTGTGAATGTGGTGCTGTACTGGGCCGGTAAGGGATTGGTTACTCCCTCACAGTTCCTTGCTTCGCTGTACAGGTCAGGCCTGGTTCTTCTTTGTAGACTTGGTCCATTCCTCTGGGGGATTTGTTTTCCTTTAAAACCATTTGTAGGAAAACAGAAGAAAGAATAGTCCAAGCTTGTCCTCATACCAGTCCGGGCTCATCACCATCTCCTCCTCACCAAAGCTGCTGATCCATTTGTCCAGAGAAATCTGTATGTGGGTTGTTTTTTTTTCACTTTGGCAAGTTGTAAAACAGAATCAACAATTCTCTTTTGAAAGCTTTGAGCCCCTAACAGGGAAAACTGCCATGCTTACTATATATTGCAATTATAAAATCTATTTCTTTCTCTCTTTCTCCCAGGCATTTTCCCCATTGTATTTCTCTGTTGCATTTGAGTAATGGAACACATAAATCAGCAATAAAATGGCTAACCACATTTATATTAAAAAACAAATTGTCAGGTTACTGACAGTATGTGTGTGTGTGTGTGTGTGTGTGTGTGTGTGTGTGTGTGTGTGTGTGTGTGTGTCTGCTGTCTCTCTCATTAAGAATTCAACTGTCAAAAACAAATATACAAGGCAATGTGGTGCACTTGAGAGCACTGGCTCAGGGACCAGTGCTCAGGGGAGCTGGGGTCAGATCCTACCTCTTAGCACCAACTTCCTATGTATATTTGGACGTCACTTGACTTTTCTCACCTCGGTTTCCTCATTCATAAAATGAGGAATTGGACCAGATGGCACCTAAGTTTCCTTCCAACTCTGGAGCTCCAATTCTGTGAATACAGGGAAGAACATCCTTCATAAAAGCCTTAGCATTTAACAAGATAGAACTCCTCAAAGTAATAAACACGTTTAAAAAACACTTTTATTCTGTCTGTCTGAATTCTGCCACCTCTGAATTCAACTCTATCACCAATATTGAATTTTGTTGTTTTTGCCATCTTGGTAGATCTTAAATGGAATCTTAAGGTTCTCTGGATTTGCATTTATGTAATTATTAAGGATTTTCTTTATTGTTTCATGTGGTTGTTCCCACTTTCCATTTACTCTCATAAATCATCATCTATTCATGGCCTTTGCCCTTTGCTCCATTTAGGAATGTGTATCATAATCATCACAGATAGGCATCACTTCCTTATAGCTTCTGAATGTCAGATCTTTAACTGATGCATATAATGCAAGAATTTCTCCTTGAATCATTCTTTTATTTTAGAAATGTTACTTCTTGTTGTGTAAGAAACTTTGTATCTCTTACTTTTTCAATTAAAAATGCCTCAGGTTCTGAGTTTGCCAGGATCCAGGTAGCTGAGTGATATAGTTGATAGAGTTCCATTCCTAGAATAAGGAAGGCTTGAGTTCAAATGTAGCCTCAGACACTAGCTTTTTGACCTTGGGAGAGTCACTTAACCTCAGCCTGAGTTTCCTCAGCTGTAAAATAGAGATAATATTAACATATGCCTTCCAGGGTTGTTGTGAGGATCAAATGAGAATATTTGTAAAGCATTTAGCCGAGTACCTGGCACATAGTATATGCGATATAAATGCTAGCTATAACGAAGATGTTGATGATGATGATGATGATATTGATGTCTGATCTCAGAGGTCTCTCCCTAGAAGTTGACATCTTTGGTTTGACTTGCTGTTTCCTCACAGACTTTTCTCCAGGAAGTCTTCTCATTGTATAGCTTATGTCTAGATTTCCACAAATGTGGGTAACAGGGACCCCACTGCCTGTACAAACATTCAAGGTAAGAAGTGCATACCTGAGAAGGGGCAGCCCTTATTTATTCAATAGAGAATGCAGACAGTTCAAAGGACTCACAGGAATGAACAAATACAGAAGATACATGAAGTTGTCATAGTAGCTCTTCTTGGAGAAGAACTGAGTTTGGGGTTGCCAATGGGACAATAACCTGATATTTTAATAAGATCCTTTTTCACTGGAACCTGTATACCTTTGGATTTCTTATAATGCGCCTCTGTGGTTTGGACTGTCTTGGAAAGTAAACATACTTTGAAGATGCTTGACATGAGCCATTAAACCTGCACTGTCCAAATCATCCATGGGAAGCAAACTGAAGGTCTTCTGATCCTCCATGTAGTGGCTTTAAGTGCCTTACTGCTTCTCTGTCTTTGGGGCAACATGGGTGATCTCTAGGAGGAACATTTCCTAGAAATTCTCTCCCTTTTCTCTTGATGATTGTTTTTCTGAACTCTTGAACTTGCAGCAACCTTCAGGGCAATCCCAAGACTGATACTGCTAAAGAAATATTCTGAAGGCTAGATTCCAGGATCTTGCTGCCTAAGAAATTTAAAGTATACACAGGTTCAGGGTTCAGGAACATTTTCTATGATCATGTGGATGAGGACAGGCAGCTCTCATGTGCTTTTTTCCAAGCTATTTCACCACAGTCCTGGCTCCTGTCATCTCTTAAGCTGGGATATCCACTCTCAGGGACAAACATCCAAGTCTGTGAACATGCAGTATTCTATAGTTGTTGTCCCCTACCTCAAATGACATAATATTTGTAAAACAAAACAAAACATTTTGCATAGTGCCTGGCACACGTAAGTGATTATTCCCTTCTTGCCCGTTTTCCTCTTTCCCCTTCCTCTCCCTTCTCCCCTTTTTCTCTCACTTTTATAAAGAAGAGCAGAGGTGAATTCTCTTTGCTCTACTTTGGGGCCAAGCTTGGCCATTTAGTTTCAGTTTTGATGATTTTGTTATTTTAGCTTTACCTTGCTGTAGTTATTGTGTATAGTGTTTTCCTGTTCTGTCAAGGAGATAAAAGTTACTTTAGAAAGGTCTTATGTCATCCCCTCATTTTACAAATGAGAAACTTGAAGACTAGAGAGGTTAGATGAATTGCCCAAGGTCATGCTGGTATCAAATGGCAGAACTGGGATTTGAACCCAGGTCCTTAGATATGAAATCCAGCCCCCATCCCATTGTACTACACTGCTTAGTATGATTTATCCTTTTCTTTTCCCACCACTCAGTAGTTGTGGGTCGAATAAAGCTCCACTCATAGAATGTAAACTTTTTGAGAATAGGGGTTGTTTCAGTCTTTGTATCCCTAGAGCACACAGTAGGAACTTCATGAATATATACTTGTTGGTTGACTTGATAATGTATATAATGGGAATAATAACCTTGAGAGGAATGCTAGTATAGTGTAAGTCTTTAAAGACTATGGAAATGTGAGTTTTTAGTAGCCTTATCAGTATATAACTGGTTTGGCTGAGAGGAAGCAGAGCACTTCAGACCTTTTGGCTATGATAGTTACACAGACTTTCATTCTCTATTGCTGGTCCCCTCCCAGAGCCAGGGTTGATCCTGATGTAGAGATGGGGGTGCTGAAGCTGAACTGTGAACTTTCAAGGTCCAGACCAGGCACTGAGAATAGGGTCAGGGTTCCCAGGTAGAATCATATCCACTCCTATCTTCCTCCTGTACTCTCAGGCTTTACTAACTGGAGCCACCCCTTTCCTTTGGAAGGGTTCTCTCCAAGGACAGCCAGTCAGCCAGCCAGTTTTGGGGGAGGAACCCTAAAAGCAAGCCGGGCAACTTTCACTTCCTTCTACTGTTCCCTTCTAGGGAAGCTGGCATTTCCCTCACTCAGAGGCAACTTGACTGGGGCAGTAGATAGTGATTGATTGATTTTTGGCAGAGTAGCAGTGATTATAAAATCCATGCTTCACCAAAATTATTCTGGGAGGAGTACACAGGTGGAATGGAAAGGGAGGCACTAAAGATGGGAAGGTTGCTTAGGAAACTGTTGCAGTGGCCCAGTTGTGATGTGATAGGATTCTGTACCAAGATGGTGGCAATGGAAATGAGGGCACCCCCAAAAAGACATTTTGAGGGTAGAACAATGTGTGATTGGATGTTGGGAAGGTAACTGAAAGCCAAGTTAAGGGAGAGGGCAAAAAAGGAACCCAGTAAATTCAAATAACCTGACCCAAAGCAATATTTCAGGGTGCTGAAAAAACCCCCCAAAACCTTGGATATATGACTGCTGAACTGATATCTGATTATTGGACATTATGGCATAGTGGGTGGGAAACTGGATTTAGAATTGGGAAGGCTTCAGTTTAAATCCCACCCTAATCACTGACTAGTCTCTGAGAAGCCTCTCAGCCTCAGTTTTCTTATCTAGAAAATTGGGAAAAAATAAGATCTACCTGCAGGGTTATTTTGAATATCAATGAGATATTATATGCAAAGAGCCTCTCAAACTTTAAAACCTGCATTTTTTTTTTGTTCAGTTGTGTCCAACTCTTCATCATTCCACTTGGGGTTTTCTTGGCAAAGATGCCACATTAGTTTGTCATTTCCTTCTCCAACTCCTTTTACAGATGAAGAGCTGAGGTCAACTGGGTGAAGTGAATTGCCCAGGGTTACACAGCTAGTAAGTGTCTGAAGCCAGATTTGAACCATGAAGATCAGTCTTCCTCACTCTAGGCATGGCACTCTATCCACTGTGCCACCCAGATGCCCTGCACACAGATCAGCTACTACATATGCGTCAGCTATTATGAACTATGAAAAATTGTGGGAGACAGGATAGGTGCTACACAATTGGAGATAGGTGAATGTCCACAGTTTTAAAAAGGAGAAGGTAGATTCTTCAAACTCTAGACCTGTAAGACTGACTTTGTTCCCTGGTGTGTGTATGTGTGTTTGTCCTTTGTTGCCGAAGACCATGCCATCAGAGAAATAATGACATGACTTGCACTTGACTTTGTTTTGAGTGAGTGAGGGAGGGCTGTGCAGGCCACCAGCCTCACTTCTCCTCCAGAGCCATCTGAATCCAGTGACCAGAAATCCATCAGGATGACTGGAGGTGACCCAGGATGAGGCAATTGGGGTTAAGTGACTTTCCCAAGGTCACACAGCTAGTGAGTGTCAAGTGTCTGGGGTGGAGATTTG
>CM053770.1:282177816-282237487 GCA_028658325.1 Potorous gilbertii | reverse complement strand
TCTCCTCCAGAGCCATCTGAATCCAGTGACCAGAAATCCATCAGGATGACTGGAGGTGACCCAGGATGAGGCAATTGGGGTTAAGTGACTTTCCCAAGGTCACACAGCTAGTGAGTGTCAAGTGTCTGGGGTGGAGATTTGAACTCAGATTCTCCTGATTCCTGCACTGGTGCTCTATCCACTGCACCACCTAGCTACCAAATGTATAGTTATGCACAAGGAAGGAAAGGAAGGAAAGAGAAGAAAATATGCTTCAACTTGTACCCTGATTAAAAATAAAATTTAAAAACAAGTTGTACTCTGAGTTTATTAAGGGGGGGGGTAACATGTTTCATCACAAATCCTTTGGAATTGTGGTGGATCATTGTGTTGCTGAGAATTGCTAAGTCTTTCACAGTTGATCAGCATTACCATATTCCTCTTTCAATATTAGTGGTCTCCTGCCTCTGCTCCCTTTGCTTTCCATCAGTTTCCAGGTTTTCCCCAGGACACCCTTGTCATTTCTCACAGTACAATAGTCTTTCATAAAAGTCGCAGAACACAACTTGTTCAGCCATTCTCAATTGATGGGCACCTTCTCAGTACCCAATTTTTTGCCTCCACAAAAAGAGCTATTATAAATATTTATTTTTTTTATACATAGAGGCCCTTTTCCTCTTTCTTTGATCTCTTTGGGATACAGATCCAGGAGTGGTCTTGGTCACAGGGTAAACATTTGTGTGTTTTAGAAATAAGAACTTTACCAGAGAAACTTGTTACAAAAATTTCCTCTCATTTTCTGGTTTGCTTATAAAGTTAGATGTATTGGTTTTGTTTGTGCAAAAACTTTTTAAAATTTTAGAATTACTCCTAAAGTGAGAGTTGGCAAGCACATAGGAAGAGAAAGAGGTAATTATAAGTCAGTTTGTTTATTAAGAACAAGTAACGGTGGTAACACTTCTGCTTTTGGGGGGACAGAAGGACCACACAAATTGAGAGGTACCATGTACGCGATTTCAGTAAGGCATTTGGCAGTTTCCAAGAAGTTCATGTGGACAAGAGATTGGAACTTACTGACTCAAAGTAGTAACTAATGGATCTCTAGCAAACTAATGGGACCTGATTATGGTCCTATTCTGTTCAACATTTTTACTGATAACTTGGATGGATAAATGATGGGGCTATCAAATTTGCAGATGACAAAATCTGTAAATCCGATGCTGGGGGTGGGATGGGGTGGTGAATGATGAATACAGAGGATAGTAGAATAAATAGACTTGGTAAAGGAAGCTCCTGTAGGTATGGGATACCAGGAAGGGTTTGATGAAAACCACCAAGGGGCAAGCACAACTTTGGAGCTAGCGGAATACACTCTCCTCCGCTTCCCACCCCCCCCTCAACCTAGCATTCCTGGACTCACTTGACATTTCAGAAATCATTCTCTTAGTCTTTCCACCTTGATAGAACCTTTCCTATTATTATAACTTTTGACTTTCCCAGAAATCCACCCTCTCTTCCTGCCCTGCTGCAATGTCACCATGGGAAACTTCTGCCTTGGGGTTCTCCTGTCCTTACTGATGACTTTCACCCTGGGATCACCCTTTTAGGAAGGACCCTCTCCTCCCCCCCCCACCCCCCTTACAAGCACTGCTATGTGTCTTTTCCCATTAGAATGTAAGGTCTTTGAGGGCAGGGATGATCTTGTTTACATATATTTGTATCCCCAGTCCTTAGTACAGTGCCTGGTACATAGTATGTCTTTAAAAATGCTCTATCCATTTTTACATGTATTCATTCATCCATCTATGACACATCTTGTTTCAGATTAGCACCATTATTAGCTGTGATGGTACACAAACGGGAAAAAAAAGAATCTGTAAAGTTAAACTGAATAATTAGAAAACTGGTAAAAATCCTGGAGAACAGATAATGAAACATGCCTACTCCTTCAGAGTGGAGGTGGGATATTCCTGGGGCAGACAACATACATTATCAGATGTGGTTACTGTATTAATGTTTATGCTTGTTTTTTTTTTTAAGTGTCAAGGGATAAGATCATCGACCTAGAGCTGTGAGAGACCCATAGGGGTCATTTAGTCTCTGACTTTCCAGATGAGGAAACCGAGGCCCAGAGAGATTAGGTGACTTGGTCAAGGTACTTATTGACTATCCTAGTGCCTAGAGCAGGATTTGCACTCATTTCTTTCTGACTCCAGGTCCAGTGCTCACTTGGTCTGCCAACTAGGTCATAGTGACTTCCCTAAAAGGAACAGCCAGCAGCCACTAGAGTCCCCAGGCAGTCTTACAAGGCCAGGTCTGACTTTGCTTTGCTTCAGAGAGCAGACAAGGGCGGGGTTCAGTCTGGGGAAAGACTGAAACTAGAATGTAATGACAAACTGCATCAAGGGGGCGTATTATATCTAAAACAATGAATTTGTGGGAAGCCAAAGGGTTCCTGGAAGCTAGGGTATAGCCAGCCTTAAATCTCAGAGCCCTCACTTGACCCAGTACTGAACAGGAGACCAAACGAGGTCTTGGCAGATTCTCTTTTTTTTTATTCGGTAAGAACTCTTCAGAAAATCCACACACACCAGAAAGATGCCTGCTACGCCTGCTGCTCTTCTGATGATCAGGAGCCTTGTTTGGGCAAGCTCTACTGGTTTTGTCTCCTTAGCCCAATCCTCCTGGCATTAGGCTCTTGACCCCTGGCCCCAGAGAACAGTCCATAGATGATGAGTGCCAGGGTAGAGAATGGGTGTGGGGAGCAGGAGAGGCCCCTGTGACTTTAGCTGGGATCTCTCTCCTGGACAGGCAGAGATGGTCTCAATTTAGATTTAAAGAACCAGAGGAACAACAGGGGAGGGAACAAGGAAAGAAGGAAATCTTTGTCCTTCCTGGGATTGGAGGCCTGATTGGAGCAGGAGAGGGAAAAGGACTCTCCATACCTAGTCCTGGGGACCCTACCCAAGTCTATGCCTTTCTTTCTGCTCTCTGCCTCTCCCAAACTCCAGCACGTGGGATATCCTCTAATGCAGCACCCTCATTTTACAGCAGAGGAAACTGAGGCTCAGAGACAGCAAGAGACTTGTCCCCACAGCAAGTTCAGAGCAGAACTAGAATGGAACACAGGATGTCCAACTTGAAGTCTTGTGTTTTACCCCTGGCATAGAACTGTGCTTCAGAGGTAAATTGAGGGAGTAGGCTTCGTCTTCCCATCATTCACCCTTCCATTGGCCCTACTTGGAGTAGACACAGGGAGAGAGAGATGGCAGTTTGAGGTGGTCAGGGCTCCCTCCAACTTTCTAGCCTGGGGAGATAGGGACCACTCAGCTGCTTGGGGGCAGCTAAGGCTCATGATACCAACATTCCCCACATCCTCCCTCCGCAATACAAATTAACCTTCACCTCTTTCCCTGAGATGATTCCCAATTGGGGACTGAAATGAGGCATGGGTGTAGTGAGGGGTGCGAAAAAGGGGTGATCAAGGGGAAAACAGTGGGATATATTAATGACATCTTGGTGAGATGCCCACTTGTAATTTCTCCATGCCTGGTGGCCACCGAATCATGGATACAATATAATACAATACAATACCTACCATGGTGGGTAGGGCATGAGGCCAGACAAGGTGGTTGGTTATCTCCATACTTCCTGTCCCCTAAATCCCTCTTTCTCCTTGGGATCTGCTTCCCCTCTGTTAAGGCTGGTGCAGCTACTATGTTACAATCCTGGATATACCTGCCCCCACCCTATGACAGAAGGATTCTGGATCCTACACCCAGATGAGAAGCAGTGGCGTGGGGTGGGGGGAAATCCCAAGTTGCTGAGGATGGAGGCCTACAGCTTAGGTCATGCCAGGCTAGTCTCTAGGCCCCTAGGAGGGGTTACTGAGGTTGCCCTCTGTGACGGCTCGAGCAGCCTGCTCAGGGACTCGTGCAGGGTCAGTCAGGATGCAGGTAGATGTGCTCAGCTGACGAAGGGAGGTCAGGACCGCTGGTGAGAGAGGAGACTGATGCCCATCAGATCATTTGTACCCATCCTGCCTATGGGTGTGAGGGGAGGATGGAAAAGGGGCATTCTGGGCTGCTGGTCTGTGTCAGAAACAGGTGGGCATGGGATTTCTTAAGACCAAAGACCTTGAGTCCTGAAGACTGGAATTTTGCCCTCCACCACACTCCCACTGATGGGGTAAAGGACTAAGATGGATGGAGGGCTATGAGCTATCCAGGGAAGCATGGTAGGTAGGATAAAGAGAGTGGAAGAAGGCAAGGAGGGGAAAATGGCTGGCTGGCTGGCAGTTGTAGAAGGGGATGACATACTAGGGCGCAGGGCAGGCAGAGAACAGTACTGGTCCAGCCAGGCCAGTGAAGTCTGGCGTAAGCTGTGTAGACTTGCTGTGGATACCATCCCGTTGAAGGACTCAAACAAAGGCCGGATAAGGATGCTGAACTGGCAGCCCAGTGGGTCAAGGAAGATGCGTCCCAGACAGGATTCCCCCTCTGTCTGTTCCCTGACTAGCCTACTCTAACAGACCCAGAACCTTGGACCTTCCTGTCTCTCTCAGTCCACCAGCTTTTTCCCGCTCATGCTGAGAGTTGCCCTGTGATCCTTTCCCATTATTACAGCCCACAGTCAAAGGCCCGCCAAGGACTGTCCTTGAAGAGAAATAGACAGGAAAGGAGGCTTCTCTCCTTTTGCATTCAGTAAGCTACTTGATGGCAGGGATTTCTCATTTTGCCCACAGTGCCTGGCACACAGTACATGCTTAATAAATGCTTGCATAACTGGATTGAATTAAAGCTAAGTTTAGAAATGTTCATTATAGCTCATATTTTATAGTGCTTTAAGGTTTATAATAATAATATTAACAATAAATAAATTGTATGTGATATTTTAAGGTTTACAAAACACTTGGCATTTTTGTGAAAATGCCATATGAAATATTAAATAATGATGATGGGGAGAGGGAGGGGACAGACTAACAGGTCTCAAATTAGAATGCAAAAAGTAGGAGGAGAGACACTCACCAACCAGGGCATCTGTTTCTATCATATCCTTGGGGACCCAGGGTTGGGAGGAAAGGAGTAGATGAGGATGCGGGTGTCCCTGATCCATATTTCTTTTCGTATCAAAGGAGAAGAGTGTACTGCACTTGGGAATCAGGAAGACCTGAGTTGGAATCCTGCCTCGGATACTTACTAGATGTGTGACCCTGGACAAGTCACTTAACCTTAGTTTTAATTTTCTCATCTTTAACATGGGACTGATAATAGCATCTGCCTCCCAGGGTTTTTGTGAGGACAAATGAGCTAACATAGAGAGTGACCCCGAAGTGTCACTGCAGTTTTAGACTAAACTGCAGTAAGACTTTTGGCTTGCCTGTACATAAAATCTTGATAAACCTTAAAGCACTATATAAGAGTTATTGTCACTATTTCCTTTGAATCAACGTACATCTATCGAGCCCCTAACATGTGCCGGGTACCGTCCTAAGCAAAGGGTTAATTAATAAATAACGTAATAGATTAGGCACAGAGTCATATTTCAGGTGAGGCCGATGGATCCCTGCTGCCTATTATCCCTGAGTTCCATATCCCTCCACATCCTTCTCCAGAGGCCCTTGGATGAAGCCATTGGCTTGGACCAGGCATTCCTCCCCTCCAAGTCCCGGAAGCTGGTTCTGGGCCATTTCCCTAGAGCCCTCTGGACAACATATTCTTTTTGCTTGGAGAAGGATACGACCCAGAATTTCCAGTTGTGCAGGGTTCGAGACCGGACATAGTCATCAAACATGTCTCTCATCTGGTCGAAGCGCTGATGGGTAATGGGCACGCCCGTGGCAGGCAGCTGCTGTTGGCAGAGGCTGCAGGCCCCCCAAAGGGAGAAGGGGTGAGGACAGCACCCCAGGGCATCTGGCCAGGCACCTTTATGATCTCCCCCATCCTTCCCAGCTTCCCTCTCCCACCCTGCCAATAAGCTGCCAGTTTCCCTACTTGATGGCCGTGTTGAGCTCTTCGATCTGGTCCCGAAGGTGCTGGGCTTCTTCCTGCATGGCCGCCCGCTCCTGCTGCAGCATCATAATGTATTCTGCTGTCTTCTGCAGAGTTGTGGCCTTGCTCACCTGGAGGTTGGGGGAGGGGAGCAAAGGAATAGGCAAGGAGTCTCGAAGCAACTCCTAGGAGCATGGGGAATCTCTGAGGAGGAGCTCACCTCTCCTCAGCTCAAGAAAACAAACATTTATTAAGCACAGCTTTGTGCAAGGTACCATGCTGGCGCTGGACATACAAAAATTCAAGAGGACCATCTCTGCCTTAATGGCATTTTTCAGTTGTTTGCCTGGGGGGAGTGACATGTATACAACTATGATTCCAATTAGAAATTCAATAGATCCATGGCAGAGATTAAAGATGCCTGTAGCCTGAAGGAAGGAAAGATGGATAGAGGAAGTGATGGAAGGAAGGGAGGAAGAATAGATGAGTGGATGTATGTATCTATGTATGTATGGATGAATGGATGGATGGATGGATGGGAGATGGGAGGCACCAAAAACAGGGAGAACAGCTAAGAGGCTATTATAGCAGGTCAGGTTAGAAATAAGAAGATTTCCACTAGGGTCATGGCAATGCCCATGCCAAAGATGGGGCAGGTTTGAGAGGTATTTTGGAGGGAGAAACATCACGTGTGGCAGCAGATTGGAAGCAGAATAAGATGGTGAAAAAAAACTGGCTCTGGCGTTAGAGGATCTGAGTTCTAAACCTGCCACCTCTGACACTTATTCCTTGTGTGACCTTGAACAGATTACTTCCCGAGGTTGTCATTTCCTCTTTGGGGTGTCCAGGTTGGGCACTACTCACCGCAGGGGCCCCACTCACCTTGAGGCTGGGCTGGGCATTTAGTGTGCTCACCAGCCCATGTAGAGTATCAAATCCCAGCTTGATATTGAAACGTCGCTTCTGCTCTGCTGAGATATGAGTGATGCGCCGGTTCTCAGTCTGTAGGAGAAGGGCCAGAGTTAATAAGAGGGTGTCCGGAGGGAGGAGGCTTGAGGAGAGGAAAGAGTGAACAGGAGGGGGAGGTAGCCCCACCTTGTTGTTGTCTGGCCGTCCTCTGCCCAAAGTGGGCTGTGGGGGAGAGATCTGTGTGCCCAGCCCCACCGGGCCAGGCATGGGGGCCAGCTCTGCAGATAGACGCCGCTCATTCCCTACCATGGAGCCAGAACACAGACATGCTCAGAGTATTCCTCACAAGTCTCAGCATCTGGATACAGAGCCTCCTCTTCCCACCCTTACATCCCTCACTATCTGCTGCTCTTCTCCCTGCCACTCTCCTCCATTCTTTCCTTACTATAGCTCTGATTTCCCTGACCTTCCTGGGTCACTACTTCCCTCTTTGTGCTATTTTCCTCTTAGAATTTAAGTTTCCTAAGGGTAGACCTACCTTACTTTTTCTATCTGGATCCCTAGCACTTACTATAGTGCCTAAGTAAGTGCTTACTAAATGCTTTTTCATTCATTTATTTATTCAATAAGTATACTCTTTTCCCCTCCGCTGGCACCAACTTCCATCTACCCTCTCCCCATGCTCACCGAGTGCTGGAGGTGAAAGCCTCTCTGCTTTGGGTACCAGTAAGGGTCCAGGAGGAGCCAGTGTTACGGGGGTCAGGGTGGGTTGAGCTTGAGGCTGAGCCATGGGTGGGGAGTAGAAGGCACAGGGAAAGTCAGGAGGTCCTGGCTTCTGGAGGACAGAGGAGGAGAAGGGTCTGGAGGTCGGAATCAGCGGGGTGGCCTGTCCTCCATACACTTGCATGTACCCTCCCCCTCTCTAGGACTGGGCAGCCTGGCCCTGCCAGTGGCAACTCTTACCGAGGATCCTGAAGGCCTGAGAGCAGTGCCAGAGGGGAGTGCTGTTTCCAGTATTTGCTCTGGTTTGGCTGAAGAAGAGGATGAGCAGTGAAGCGTGAGAGAGATCCTGGCCAGCCCCTGGGCCAGTGCCAGTCTTTACTGCCCCCTGCCTCTGCTTTGTCCACAGGATTTCCCAGGTTGGGCTTAGGGAAACTTTCTCTGCCCCAAGCAGCCAAAACTAACTCTTGGGGCGGCTACATGTTCTTTCTGCCCTGACTGTCCCCTCCCTCCTCGCAACTTCTATCCTGGCCTCCTCCCTCTGCAGTCCTTTAACAGCTCACTCAGAGCTCCCAAGTGCTGGCCCCTGCCCCTTCTCACTCCTCTTTTCCAAATTCCTTTTAAGCACCTCTACTTCCTGTCTTCCCTCTCCCTAGAGCCCCTCTTACCAGCAGTGAGCAGCTGTGTGAGACAGGGGTTGGACCCCCCAGCCAAGGCTGGGGGGCTGGGCCTTCTCATCTGGGAAGTCGGTGTGGGAGGCTTGTTCTTGAGTCGTGGACGGGGCACAGCAAATTGGGGCCCACACCTGGGCTCTGAGTATCCTGAAGGAAGGAGCTCCAAGGGGAAAGGGGACGGGGAGGGGCCAGTGCCAGGGTGGGTAGGGGGGAAGTTGGCAGGGGTGGGGAGTGGGGAGACCGCTGAAGGGGAGGCTGTGTTAGGGAAGGGAAACCTGGGTGGGTACAGGGAGTCCTCTTGCATCATGAGAGGGGAAGGGGCCAGAGGGGAGAAGGGTGTAGAGGGACAGGGCTCCAGGCCTGGCACCTTGGTAGGAGTAGGGAAATGGAGGAAAGACTGGGGGGATTTGGCCTTGGGGTCTTCTGGCAGAAGGAAGTCAGGGCTCAGGAAAGCAGGTGAGTCCAAGGATCCAGAGCAGCTGCTCCGGGCCTGAAAGATTGACAGAAAGCTGAGTAGTTGAGTGAACTCCCTCCCACACAATCCCCTTCCACTCAGGAGCAACTTTCACGGACAGCTCCATGCTGGGCACAAGAAGGGGAAAGAGGAAGGAGACACACCCCCCAGGCTGTGGGGTTATCACTAACGGGGAGGACAGGCTCCTGGCCCTGAGGACAGGGGCAGTCTCTGGGTAGGGAAGGACATTATCGATGGGTTTATAAAGCAGATAATAAGAGCCCAGTAAGACAAAGGGATAGTCAAAGTGCAAAGTGTGGAAAAGACACACCGGTCCTGAGCAGAGAATTGGAAAATCCTGATTGTCAAAGACTTCCTGGAGGTGGTGATTTTTAAAAGTGGATTTCACAGGCCAGAGAGGAAGGGATAGTAAAGCACTTGGATCAGGAAGGAACAAGCATTTCCCAAAGAAGGAGATGTCTGCCAGGTGGGAGAGGTGCAGCCGTGGTCTTAGCTTTAGAGCTACACAGTTTAGTAAACTGAGGCTCAGAGTGACATAGGATCATGGATTTAGAGATGGAACAGCTCTCCGAGGCCATCCAGCCCAACCCCCTCATTTTACACAGGAGGCAAACAAGGCTCAGAGAGATGAAATGATCTGTCCAGGATGGCCCAGTTAAGTATCTGAGATGGAACTGGAACCAGGTCTTACTGACTCTAAGACCAGCACACTCTCCATTACGCTCTGTTGCCCCAAGTTGACAGAATGTCAGCTTTCTTAGAAAGTTTCATTTTTTTGTCTTCATACCCCTAGGACTGGTTACACAGTAGGTGATTAATAAATTCTTGATCGACTTCTTGATCAAATTCTTGAGTCCCCTCCTTCCCATTCCCACTGCCACTATCCTTGTTCAGGGCCTCATAACCTTTTGCCTATAAAGTAACAACTCCCTGAGTGGTTTCTTATCCAGTTTTTGATGTCCAAGGGAAGCGGCGAGAGGAACATGCATTTATTAAGTGCTAAGTGCCGGAGATAAAAAGAAAAAAGCACAGTGTCTTCCCTTAAGACACTTTCATTCTGGAAATGACGTGTACCTCTAAGTCTATGCCAGATACATATAGAAGGACCTCCAGCAGAAGGTGGTGCTTGAGCTGAGTTTTGAAGGAAGCTAAGGATTCGGAGAGGAAGGGATTTACAGGCATAGGGGATAGCCATTGCAAAGGCATGGAGAAGGGAGATGGAGCATGATATGTGAAGAATAACAGATAATGACTGCCCCTATTCCTGCAGTGCTCCAAGTTTCGGTGGTCCGACCTTCTAAGCCCTCTGCAACCCACCTTTTCCTCACTGTCAGAAGAACTTTGGCTCTATGATTTCCTAGCTCTATGACCTTGGACAAAACATAGATCCCCTCAAACTTCAGTATCCTCATCTGTAACATGGGAATGATGATCCCAGAACCACTGACCTAAGAGAGTTGTGGTGAGAAAACAGTCAAGCACTCCACAAATAAGTGTGACTTTTCATTATTACCAGCTCTCTCAACTCCAGACAAAACATTCCCCAGACATGTCTTGTTTATTCCAACCTCCATAACTTTGCTCGCACTTTTCCCACCTCCTGGAAGGCCCTCCCTTTTTCAAATCTCTCCCTATCCATTTCGTGCCACCTTTCAGCTCAAGTTCCACCACCTTCAGAAAGCCTTCTGGGATCACCCCAGTTTGTGAGGATGGGGTTTGGCTTCGTCCAAAACTGTCTGAACCAGATGGGTAACGTAGGGCTTACTCTTGTTATAGCACATCTTATTTAATTGTTTCATGTAACTGATAACTTAGGGAGTCTTCTAAGTCAGGCTGTGAGCTCCTCAAAGCTGTGTCTTCTCCTGTCTCCTGCATGATCAAGCCAAGGATGGGGCTTGTAGGTTACATGAATAATAATACTAAACAATAGTAAAAGCAAACATATATGCACTGTGCTAAGGGCTCATTTGATCCTTACAACCACTCTGGGAGGGAGGTGCTGTTGTTATTTCCCACTTTACAGATGGGGAAACTGAGACAGGATCACATAGCTAGGAAGTGTGTCTGAGGTCAGATTTGAACTCAGGTCTGACCCCACTGGGCCACTTAACTGAAGGAATGAGGGAGTAACTAGACATTAAAGACATTAAAAATGTAGGGGAGGAGGCAGGAACAAACACTCACCTGTAGGCGGCTGCCCAGGAGAAGGGGCACCCCTGGGGTGGTGGCCGGGGGTTCTGGTGGCAGGAACCCGCCACTAAACAGAGGGTCAGCCATGGGGTTAAAGCTGGGGGACTCTGGGAAGCTCACAGGTGTTGAAGGGGGCCGGTGGTTGGTGAAGAAATCTGTAAATCAAAGGCGGGCCAGACTGGGTCAGGGGGCATGTGGCATCCCTGCATGTGCCAAAGTTCCTTCAAAAGTGGGGCCTACTCCAGCCTTTCTCTTCACTCCCCCCCCCCTGCCCCGGCAACTTTCTTTGACACACTCTAAGCTAGCAGGCATGGGAGAGGGAAGGGGTCTTGTTGCCCCCAATAGGACAGTCAGAGTGAAGGTTTCTGGTGGGAGGGTGGGTGGCTATGTTTTTACAGGCGATTGTGAAACTAGGAGAGTTTCTGTCTCACTCATGGGGGAAGCAGCCCTGGGGTGGCCTGAGACCCCAGGAAATGGCCCTCCCATGGGGTGCCCTGTTGCCCAGTCCATGACCCCCATTCCTGGGCAGGGTTCAACCATTCTGGTTGGGAGAGGGAAGGGAAGTGAGAGGTCAGGGAGAAGGGAGACTGTGAACTGGGCAGTGAAGATAAAAGACAACAGGGAGGGGCAGGTCCTTGCTGGGTGGAGGGAGAGAAGGGGAGGAATGAGCCCAGGAAGGGGGTGGGGACAGCCCCAGCTTTCGACGTGGGGGTTGGTTGTGTAAGCTGAAGGCTATTCTGGTTTTGGGAAGCAGCTGCCTGGGGTTTAACCACATCCCGAAGGCTTTCCAAAGAGCCTGCCCTGACCCCACTACTGGTACCCTGGCCCAATCCTGCAGTATTCTGTGGGTTGGGAGGATGGGATCCTGGAGAAGGATTGAGGGAGAGAGAGATAGGGAAGGAACCTCACTCTCCCTGTCCTCCCTGGAGGACAAGGTGGGGGTAGGCTAGGCCCCTTCTCTTTGTATGAGGAGCCCCCCACCCCCAGGGAGGCAGAAACAAGAAGGAAGGAGTGACAGGATTTAGGGGCCATCGGGTCTACTGGTGCGTATCTGGGTACATCTCCATTACAAGAAGGGGGTCGTATTTCTACAGTTTACGTGTTTATGTCTATTGATGCCATGTAGACAATGAGGCGAAATTGGCCTAGACCCATTCACCCCTGTCCTCCTCATCCAAAGCTAACTAAGCCCATGAGGTGGGGAAGAAAAGACAAACGATACATCAATCCCACCCTTCCAAGCTTCCAGGAACCATGAACTTTGCTCCTGAGTCAGTGACCTGAACTTCTGGCCAGCCTTGTACCTTCTCCTCTATCCTTCCCTGTAAGGTGCTGTGGTATCTCATTCCAGGGCATGATTAGGTACAAGGGTCTCAAAGCTTGAACAGGCCTGGTTACGTGAGCCCTCAAGGACTTCCCAAATCCATCCTGCCCTGAGAGCCCAGTACTGCTGCTGATCCTGAATCAAGAGCATTGAGCTTCCATCCCCCAACACTGAGTCACCAATCCTTGGGGTGAGCCTCTCTCTCCATCCCAGTACTAGGCCCCACTCTGAAACGGAATTCTCACCCCAACAATGGAATGCCTCTTTGGGGCATTGAGCCTTTCCCTGACCCAATGAACCCCTAAGCCCCTGGCCCTTGATCCTAAGCCCCCATCCCTGACAGTCAAGTCTCCATCTCCAGCAATGAAGCCTCATGGATGACACTGAGCTGTCATCCCTGGCCCTCTCTCCCCAACATACATAGCCCCAAGGCCCCATCTAATCGTGCAGCCTCAACTGCTTCAAGCTCTTATTTGTCCGCCTGCCTCAAGGCAACAGCCTTGGGAAGAACCTCTAACCCAGCCTCCACAGGGCTACCTGAGACTTTCCTAAAGCACAGATCAGACCACATTCCTCCCCTGCTCAAGAAGCTCCCAGTAAAATACAGATGCCCTCTGCTAGGCATGCTGTCCCCAGCCTCCATTTCTGGGTTGGTTTCACACGTTCCTGCTTCTCACACTCTACATTCTGATCAGATTGGGGGCATTGGCTGCTCCCTATGCAGAGGTGCTGGCTCTTTCTGTCTGAGGGACTCCTCTCTTCCCTACAGCCCTTTAGGACACCTGGTTCCATTGGAGCCTCAGCTCAGGGGCTTCTCTCTCCTTGTATGAGGCTTTTCCTGAACTCCCCAGCTGTTGGTGCTGCCTCCCACCACCTCCCCATCCTCCTCAACAAAATGATCTGGGGTTTACTTAGCTGTGTACGAGTCATATCGACCCAGGAGGATATAAGCTCCTTGCCGACAGGAAATCTTTCCTTTTTGTCTTTGGATCTCCAGGGCCTAGTACAGTGTTTGGTATACAGCAGGGGTTTAATAAATGCTTGTAGCATTTAATGAGATCCTTGACATCAAAGCCTCTTTTTCTGGCACTGAGCCCCGACCCTGACACTAAGCCTCAGTCCTCAAGCCTGGGCTCCCTATTTCCAGCATCGAGCCTCTGATATCTCCAGACACTGACTTGTCCTCCCTGTCCATGAGCCCTCACCCTCCACCCTCAGCCCTATCCCTGGACACTGACTTGTCCTCCCTGTCCATGAGCCCTCACCCTCCACCCTCAGCCCTATCCCTGGACACTGACTTGTCCTCCCTGTCCGTGAGCCCTCACCCTCCACCCTCAGCCCTATCCCTGGACACTGACTTGTCCTCCCTGTCCATGAGCCCTCACCCTCTGCCCTGAGTCCCATCCCTGGACACTGACTTGTCCTCCCTGTCTGTGAACCCTCACCCTCCACCTTCAGCCCTATCCCTGGACACTGACTTGTCCTCCCTGTCCATGAGCCCTCACCCTCTGCCCTGAGTCCCATCCCTGGACACTGACCTGTCCTTCCTGTCTGTGAGCCTTCATCTCTTTCATTAAGTCCCCTCTCCAACAATGACTCCACCTGCCCAGCACTAAGCCCCAAATGACCATCATTTCGTCTACCACTTCAAAGGCAGGAACTGAAAACTGCTTGGAATTTAGGTAACATGCAGGTCACCAAAGTCACCAACACCATCCCTAGCCCAGTACCACCAGTGCCCTCGGTTTTGGGTACTTAACCAAGGCCAAGCCCATAGGAGGCTGCCCCAGCATGACTTCACATGCCTCCGTTCAGGTTCTTCTAGCCTGGCCACCTCTTTCTCATGGTTCCCCTTACCGGGCATAAGTCTGGGCTGCCACTGTTTATAGGTTGCCTTTTCCTACCTGATGTGCGGTTGTCCATCCCTAGCCAGGGTTGTCCCCAAGCAGCGCCAGCCTGCTCCCCAAGCCCAGCCATTTCTACTTCTGCCTGAGGCAGCCACCTCCCCTCTCCCCATGGCTGGGCCAGGCAGGCATGGAGGCATGGGGTGGTTCCTCATTTCCAGGTCCCTATTGGCTTCTGTCTCTGATTGGCAGACCTAAGAAACCTGTAGTGGTGGGGGGAGCAGTGGGGGCACCAACTCCTATCTCATCTCTCATCTCATCCCTTCCCTGTGCTGGGGACTCTAGGGGACTTGGGCTCTGACTTGAGACAGAGTTTTTCCACCCCAGATTTAGACTAATTCCTCTTGTGCCCAAACTGTGCTTTCCTTCTATCTGAGCTATGCTCCCTTGTACTGGGCCCCAGTCTGGAGCACCAAGTCCCCACCCAGGGCATTGAGGTCCTATCCCCACACTGGGCCCCCATTCCCAAACCTAAGCCTTTATTTCTAACACTGAGTTCCCAGCCCTGTTACTGAACCCCTCTCCTTAATATTGAGTCTCCATCCTTGGTACTGAACCCTTATCTCCAGCTCTGAACACCCATTTACAACTTCGAGCTCTCACCCTCAGCACTACACTGCCCTGTCTGAAACTAGGCCCCTATCACTTGCAATCAGCCTGTATCTCTAGCTCTGGGCCCTCAGCCCTGACATAGAGCCCCTATCTTCAGTCCTGAGAAGTCCTTAGCACTAAGCCCCCATCCTTAGCCCTGGCACTGGGCCCCTGTCCCCAGCACTCAGACCCCATGCCTGACAATGAAGTCCTAGCCCAGCCCTGAAGCCTACCATCTGACACAGAGCCCCAGCCTTGCCTCTAAACCCTGTCCTTGATGCTGAACTGTCCCTAGTATAGAACTTTCATCCCCAGCATTAATTCCTTGCAGTGAACAACACTGACTCATTATTCTTTTGCAGGACCCTGCAGGTTTGAGGTTTCCCTTCCACAAAGCCATTGGAGGCTCAGGAGAGATGAAGACATCTCTAGGGCCCCAACGAGGACTCTTTGGGGCAGCCACAAGACATTCTTCAGGACATCCCCTCCCCCACAGTGGCTCTGGCCTTTTGTCTGGCTCAAGCTCTCCTGGCCCCCCTCACCTGAAATATCCATGAAGTCGTCCAGGCTGGGCTGCAGGGGGGTCAGGTCTGGTTGGATCATGTCAGCATTGCCAATGTAGGCTGGGGGGGAGGGCGGAGGCAGTGTCAGGAGAGGCTGGAGGAGGAATGGACTGCTAGGCCATCCATGACCACCTTCATACTCTCATAGCCTCATGGTAGAGGACTCCCCTTGTCCCCTCCCAGGGTTCTTACAGAATCACAGAAGCCCAGAGCAAGAAGAGGCCTCACAGACCACCTAGTGCAAGCTACTGTTGACCAAGAATTCTCTCTCTAATGACCCCCATCAGGGGTCATCCGGGAGGCCATAGCTTCCTCCTCATTATCATCCTTCAAAGAGGAGCTGGAGTCTTGGTCAGGTATGAATCAGACTAGGCAGCCCTTGAGGCCCCTCCCATCACTGAGAATGTGTGATCCATGAGGACCACCACCCATGGAGGGGCCCACTCATTCCCTTTTGGGCAGCTGGAACATTGGACTTCTTCTGGACAGCAAGCTTACATTGGCCTCTTGGATCCTGGTTTGGCCTTCTGGGGCCCAGTTCTACCGCCATATATTTGAAGACAACTAGTGTGTCATCCCCTCCCCCAAACCTCACCAGGTCTTCTCTAAGTCAAACATCTTTCAGTCCTCTTTGGGTCATATCTCAGGCCCTTCTGCAGTAGAGAGATTTTCTACCTCACTGCTGGTCACTCCTAAATTCTGTGACCTCCTCCAACCCTTCTCTGCCAAGGTCTCTTCCAGGGACGGGTCCCAGATTTTCTCCAATAAGGCTTTCCCCCTTTTTCCCAATGTCATTTTGGAGGTCATCTAATTCAATTCCCTCATTACAGATAAGGAAATTGAGGCCTAGATACCCTAGTGTGGCATGGTATCCAGCTGAGAGGTAGCAGAAAGGGCACTGGATTTAGAGTCTGGGGACTTGGGTTCAAAATTACCTGTGTGATTTTGGGCAAGTCACTACAATGCCCTAGGCCTCAGTTTCCTCCTTTGTAAAATGGGGATGGGAATTGGACTCTGTGGCCCTTTCCAGTTGTAGAGCTATGATCCTATAAACCAGGAGTAAAGTCACTTCCTTGTCTTCATCTATAAAATGAGGGGATTGAACTGGGTGGTTTCTGAGTTCTCTTCTAGCCCTACATCTGTGACCTTGTGGTCCTGAAGTCACAACCTCTTTGTGCCTCAGTTTCCCCATCTGTAAAATGAAGGGGCTGCATTATATGACCTCCAAAGTCCCTTTTAGCTCTACATCTGAGATCCTATGATCTGAAAGTCACATCCTCTTTGTGCCTCAGTTTCCTCCTTTAAAACGAGTTATTCCAGTGACCCTTTCAGATCTCCATGAGCCGTCCCTCCCACTGGAGTCTTCCTCTTACTACTAGAAGCCAGGCTTCTCACCATCATCAGGAGGCAGCTGGAGTGGGGCAGGACCAGGCTGGGTCATGGTGAAGAGTGTGTCGGAGATGTCGGACAGGAAACAGTCGAGGTCGAGGAGTTGCCGGCCCCCCGGCTCTTCTTCGGCCCCCCCCAGCAGCACCGGTACCACACTGGAGAAGAGCTGCTCGCACCATCGTTCTGGTGGCCTCCACCCCCCCTCCGCCTGGGGAGACGGCACCAACCAGCAAGCCAGCGGGACAGGGGTCACCCTACTGTCTATCCTCCCTCATGACCCAACCCCTGCTTACAGGAATGACTCCTATCTGTGATCCTGCAGAGGTGGGGGCAGGGGAGCTCCAAGGCACATCCTTCTCCCTGCTCCAGCTGGGGAATGGCACTACCCACCCAACTGGTGGGTCAGGGTCCCCCCCTTCCTACCCCCATGAGCCTTCTCTCTGTCCCTGCTTCTATCCCCCTGTGATCTGATTTTTTTTTTCTTAAATCACATTCCCTTCTCCAACATATAGTTCTTCATCTCCCTCCCTCTTTCCCAGCAGTTCCTTTGCTCCCCAGGGGCACCTACCTGCTTGGGGGCCAAGAGGTCCCCTTCCCTGCTGGATTTTCGGAGCTGCAGGGACACACAGAGGGTTGGTTCCCAGCATGTAGCACCAAAACATCCCCTCCACCTTTCCACCAATAGGAGCCCCTCTCCCCAGGTCCCTGGCTCCAGTACCACATAGCCACTAGGTGGTGCTGCAAGGCTGGCTATAGGGAAAAGGAGTTCCATCCAGAGAACGGAAAGGTGGGGGCCCAAGAAGGGCTGTCAGGTCATTGGAAGAGCTACAGGCCAGTTTGGGGCTTGCAGCCCCATCCCTGACTCCTGAGGAAGCCTCATCCTGGAAAGTCTATGCTTTGGATGCAGCTCTGGGGCCTCAGCTGGCTTCTGTGGAGAGGCTGGCTGGGGGGTATGAAGCCCCTCCTCCATACTTACCCGCTTCTTGTAGTAAATCCGCCACTTGTGGTACTCTCGCATGACAACCTCAATCCTCCGCTTCCAATAATTTCCCTCCAGCACTACGGCCTGGGAAAGGGGAGGCAGTACTCATGGGAAGGTCAGGGAGGCCCAGGGCAGGGAGACCCCAGGAGAACTTTCCAAATCTTTCCCTTTTCCCCAACTTCAACCCTCCCAACTTATTCCCTGACAGCCCTGGTCCTTCTACCCCAAGTAAATCAGAGAGGCTGGCCCCACCAGTGAAAATCCTAGCCTGGGCGACATCAATCACCCTTCAGAGGAGTACAGTCTGATAGGTGGGGGCAGATCTCGAATACCTCTGGTTTCCGGTGCTCATCAGCTTCAGACCCCTGCAGAGGGGTCACGAAGCCACAGACGGGGCTCTTCCTCCGTTGGACATCTAGGAAAAGGGTGGGCCGAGTCAGGTTACAGGGGACTCCCTCCCTCCCTTTGACACTAGGGAGACCGATTACCCCCCAGCAGCCTGCTCATGATGACAGATGACAGATGAACCATTAATAACTACAAGTTATACTCTTACCAATCAGTTCCAGGCCTAGCCTCAAGCTCACCCCCTCCAGGAAGGCATCCAGTCTATACCCTTCATCTTTTCTGTCACAGCAATGACAGCCTGTCTTCATCATTTTGCAGAAAGCCCTGGGTTTAGGTTCTGCCTCTAACACATATTAGCCATGTCATGCTGGGCAATGTTTCACTATCCCCCAGAAAACTCCTTAAGACTATAAATTGCAAAGCAGATGTCTCCTCTCAGGTAATTCCCTGTAATACAATTGAATCACCAATTCAATCAAAAACAAATTGTTGCATCTCTAATATGAGTTATTTTTGTGTGTACGTGAATGCATGTGTGTGTGTGTGTGTGTGTGTGTGTGCATGCGTGCATGCATGCTTGTGTGTGTCTCTAGCTGGAGGGGAAGTCCCTTGAGGGCAAGGTCTACACCTCCTACTTGCTAGAGCTCCCTTTTCAGACCCAGGGCCTTGCCCACAAGGAAACTCAGCAGAGGCTTGGTGAAGGAGCCAACTGGGAGCTTTGGCACAGTTCTAAAAGCAGAAAGGGCCTCCCTCTAAGGCCATCTAGTCTGAGCTCTTCATTTTCTAGATCAGGGGACCAGAGACCCAGGAAATGAAGTCACCCAGGTAGCAGGAGTCTGAGGAGTGATCTGAATCCAGGCTCTCTGAGGTCACAGTCAGCCCTCCTCCATGAGACATATCCGAGGATGGCTTGTGGCACCAAAGCTACTCCTATCCCCTTCACAAGCGTTCCAGGGCCTAGCCTTGGAACCACACTCTCACTGCTGTACTAGACTTCCTTCATAGTACTATTATTATTAACAAATGGGGGTGGGAGTAGTTAGGTGGCAGAATGGATAGACCTCTGGACCTGGAGGCAGAAAGACCTGAGTTCAAATCTGGGCTCAGACACTTACTAACTTTGTGATCCTTGGCAAGTCACTTATTCCTGATTGTCTCCCCACAAAAAACCAAAACAACAGATCAGGGAGGTGGCACATTGTAGTGGATAGAGAGTTGGTCTTGGGGTTAGGAAGACCTGGGCTCAAGTCTCATCTGTTACCTTGGCTATGTGGCCCTGGTTATACCTTTACCCTCTGAGTGTCCCCCAGCAGACAGGATCTGCTGACTTGGGGCACACTTAACCCCAGGAGGCCCAAGGACCTTGTCAATAGAGTAAAGGGATTAGGTGTGAACTAGCTATAGAGTGGTACAGTGGGACATGCCCTGACTGTTCTTAGAAGGCCTGGGTTCAAATGCTTCCTCTCATGCCTTGTGATTCGGGGCAGGTGGCTTAAACAGCCTGGGGCTCAGTTTCCTTGGATGTGAAATGAGGGCCTTGAACTAGCTGGCCTCTGAGGTCCCCTCCAACTTTCCATGTACAACTCTAGGCATTGAGCTTGCAAGACAGGACCTGAGAGGCCAGGCCTGACTCCAAGCCCAGCAACTAAGCTTTGGCTGGAGGTGGGAGGTGAGCCTTTGAAGCTGCTGAGAAGCAGCCACATTGGGAGAGTCCTCACCCAATAAGCTCCCAGCTATCAAGCTTGGAGGGACACCCAGAAGGCAAACCATCCATCAGTCATCTGGGCACTAGGGAAGGGATTAGCAAGAGAGTGGCACCCTCCTTCCTTCTTCTTCCCAAGGAAGAACTTGGGGAGTTACTTCATCCTCACATCCTGGGAAAGACTCTCAGGGAACTGGAGAGGGTCCAGAGAGAGGGAGCTCAAAGGATGTCCACGGGAAAACAAGTCTAGAAGGAGTGGGAAAGGACAGTCTAGAAGGAGAGAAGCCTTGCCTCTTGGGGGCCAGTCTTATCTCCTTGGTTAAGTCAAAGGACTATATTTCCTGCTTCTCTTTCTGCCTCTCCTTTCTGTCTGCCTCATTTTCCTCATCTGTAAAATGGAGGTAAGAATACCATCTACCTTTCATGGTGACAATGAGGAGAGAATAAATGAAGGAACATCTTAAAAGCCCTTTGCAAACCTTAAAGTGTGATGCAATCACAGGGCACAGGGAAGGGTCTTCACCAAAAGCACTTGCTGAATAAGTAATGGAAAAAACATCAACTTCAGAGAAGTCAGATCTGCCACTTACAGGTGTACCTCAGTTTACTCAGCTGTAAAATGGGCATCAAATAGTATTTGCATTACCTACCTCACTTTGGAAATTCTAACTCTTTAAAGATCTATGATTTTGTGGCCAGGGTTAGGCTCTCCACTAGTGTAGATTGCAACCTTTCTATAACTTAGTTGACAGTCTTTAAGAGCTGCCACGGCAGAAATATTCCTTGCTGTTCAGCTGTTCTGCTGATGAGTCTCTGAACTGAAATGGCTGGTCCTGAGATGAGAGACAGTCTATCCTGGGGCCTTCCACCCAGTTAGGGTCACAGATCTCTAGCACTCTAAGGGACTTCAGAATGCATCTAATCCAGTCTCTTCATTTTACAGATGATGCACGTGGGGACTGCAAGAGAAAGTTATTTGCCTAAGGTCACATAGCTAGGAACCATGAGAGGCAGGATGTGGGCCTGGGGCCTTTGGCCCCAGAAGCAAGGCTTCTCCTTTCGAATCACACTTCTCTTCCAGCAAAGCCTGTGCTTGCATCCCTTCTAGAAACCCAGGTTCCTTCTGTACCACCAATGAGGCATCAGGGCTGTAACCCAGCTAGCAGGGTTATGAATAAGAAGCAGAGCAGGGATGGGATGAAAGGCCTCTGGTGTTTCCCCACCTGTAGGATGAATGGATGGGACTAAATCAGGGGAACCTAAGGTCATGCCTTACATCATCAAGGTGGATGTATGGTGACAGTCTGGGGAAACCTGGGGACCCCTTCTCAGAATCTGGCTTTTAAATGGACAAGATAAAAGGCAAAAGATGATTAACAATTATATGGAACCACAGGGACCCGAATATTTTTTAAGAACACATTCACAGAGCCCTGGGTCAAAAACCCTTGCATTAGCTGACCTTTATACTCCCAGCTCCATTCCATGACTCTGTGTCTACTGTGTCACAAAGGGGTAGGAGCTCGCAGGAGCACAGATCTGAAGCCCTTAGAGATCATAGGGTCCAGTGCCTCCATTTTACAGATGAGGGGCCTAAAGCCCAGGCATGTGAAGTCACTTGCCCAGGGCCACACAACTAGTAAGTATTTGATGTGGGATTTGAATTCAGGTCTTCCTGACTTCAAGTCCAGTGTCCTAGCCTCTGGTTTTGCTTCAAGTTTCCTTTGGGACTGTCTCACTTTAATCTTTGTACCCCCTGTAAAAAAGTAACAAGTGCTAAGCACAGTGTTTGGCACATGGTAGGTGCTGTATATTTATTCCCTTCCCAAAGCCTGGCACGCAGGAGGGGCTAAAGAAATGCTTGGTGATTGAAATCTTGCAGCTATAGCCCAGGCTGAAGGGAAGAAGCCTTTCAGTTGGCCCTGGGGATAGGGACCAGATTTGGGATTTTATCAATGCAGGGAACTCCAGGATGAGGAAATTCCATTCACTAAAGCAGACCAGCATTTTCTCTGTAACCTGTTGCCTGGGACTCCAGGTCACTGAGGCAATATATTCAAGGTGGAACTTGAACTCAGGTCTTCTTGACTCTGAGGCCTTGGAGTGAGGTGGGACAAAAATCAGGAGCTCATTCCTCCCTGAGAGGGGATAGGTTGAGTATATCAACAGATTGCAGTCACATAAAGACAAGCATTGAATGACACATCCACTTTTAGTTAGCTAAGGGGAGCTGGAAGTGGGTGAGGCCTATCTTTAACCTGAGATGATGTAAGGGGATGGCCTCAGGTTCCCTCAAACTGACCGACAAAATTGAGTTCAAAGGACTGTGGATCTGACCCCAGGGAGGTAGCTGGTGTTCTGACTTAAGCTCCCATTACCATGTCGTGGGCATGGCACGGTATCTGGAGACACAGGGTTCAAATTCCAGCTGCTACTTTCCACCTGTGAGACCTTGGACAAATTACTTCATCTCTTAGGTCCTTAGTTTCTCTTGTAAAGAGGGGGCTGGACTGTCTCATAGGATCAGAGCTGCCAAAGGACTAGACTTCATTTTACAGATGGGGAAACTGAGGCTCAGGGAGCTCTAGCATCACACAGTTCCTCAGGTGTGGGATTTGGCCTCTACAGTCGCTCCTTCCTCTGGATCTCTGATCCTATGATTGATCCCACTCCATGTCTACACTACTAGGAGCCCACATTGGGGGAATCTGGGAGTCTTCCTGGAGAGGGTGAGGGCCATGACTGAGGGAGAAGCACAAAGCTTAGTATGGGGCAAGGGAGCAAGGGAAAGTAGAGGCCCTAGCCCAGCTGCCCACAGCCGGCTGGCTGCCCAACCCCACTCACACTGGATGTACCAGGCCCTCCATATAGCATTGTTGAGACGAATCTTGTCCCTGCAGAGAAGTTTCAGGCCTTTGAAGTTCTTCCACTTGGGAGACACCAGTTTCCCACTGTGAGGGACAGAGCAGGTATGGGTCAGGGAGGACAGAGGGACAGAAGGGGGAAAAGCCAGCCCCCTCCCCCAGCTCTGGTCACCCTTCCAATCCTCAACAAAGGCATCAGGAGGAACCTGGTATCTGGTGTTGGCATGGCCCCCAAAGTCCCCTATGGCCTCTCCCTCCCCCCTCTTCCCCATGTTCCTGTCACCTTCTCTGAAATTCCCACCTTTCACTCCTTTGAGTTAAAGCATTAAAAAAAGTCCTCATGAAGATACAAATTTCAGTTGTGTTATGGCTTGATGGAAAGAGCCCTGTACTAGGAGTCAGACATTGGGATCCTGTCCTGGATTTGCCAGTGATTCCCTGTGTGATCTAGGGGAAGAGCCTGCTAACAGGACACTTGCCTTAAGCCTCCTCTCACTCTGGTCTATCCTCCACCAGAGCGGCTAAAGGGATGGTTCCTCAGGTATAATCTGGATCCATTCGATAGCTCCAGGATCCCTATTGCTGTATACAAATGCCCTTCTCTGTTGCATAAGACTCCAATCTGTCTCCAATCTACCTTCCCAGTCTCCTTATACCTGACTCTCTCCCCTCCCTTTTATAGTCCAGCCATGCTGGTCTATTTGCTATTTCTCATACAGAATGCCCCATCTTCCACCTCCCTGTCTTTGTACTGGTTTGGTGCTGCCTCACACCTGCTTCACAGAATCCTTGCTTTCCTTCTAGTCTCTGTTCAAGTACATTAAGCCTTTCCTTCCTCCCACCAGCTACTTTTGTATCCCGTTTCCCAACTACATTGTATCCATTTTGAATATTTTCTGTATCCCCAAAGATGTAGATGGGATGTTTCCTCCACAAGAATGGAAACTCCTTGTGAAGGCAGGGCCTGTTTCACTTTGGTTGTAATATCTCTAATGCTTAGCATACCACCTTGTAAACAGTAAGGGCTTAATAAATGTTAATTGATTGATTCCCCTTTCTGGACCTCAGTTTCTCTCTCCCACTGCTAACACTCACAGCTCTATAATTATATTATCTGGGAAACAAGGTAATACATTAACTCAGCCATTAACACCTTAGGTGAAATTACTTTGTCACAATAGGCCCGACAGAGTCATGAAATGAGACAAGTTCAGCTTGGCTATGATGGGGATATAGGAAATAGAGGAGATGCACAGGGTGGGGCGAGGAGCCTTCTCCCTCCCAGCATGCCTCAGTCTTGCTTCCCTCCTGATTTCCCCAGTCCCCAACACATTCCCTGTCCTGTGTCCTGCTCTCTAGAGGCCTCCCAACCTCTGCTAAGGAGACAGTGTCTATACTCTGCCTTATCTGCATGGTTTCAGGGAGACTGTGGGAAGGAAAAAAAGCTACCATATGTGGGGACAGGCCAAAGTCACTGCCCATGAGGAGCCCTTGGCCTGGCAGAGCCCCTTTTGCCCTGCTGGCTGGGTCTGGATAGGCATGTTCCCTAGAATCCAAAACCCAACTTTTTCCTTTGGAGTATGATGAAATGAAGACTCACTACTGGGGGGGGGGGAAGTGGGCCCCCCTCATCTTCCAGGGTAAGACCTGAGGTCAAACTTCATTTGCCCTAGGATAAGTTCCCGTCAGCATGGCATCTTGGAGAGGGGACACTATCAATGATTCTCTCTTCTGCACAGGCCCCAAAGACCTCAGACTCATAGAATCTCAGAGGTCCTTTTACAGAAGGTGAAACTGAGGCACAGGGAAATGAAATTACTTGGCTAGCTTGCAGAAGGAGCTTGCAGAGTTCATGTCCTCTGGCTCTTGAGCTAGTGCTCTTTCAGCAAAGCTCTTCCACCTCCCTCAGCCCCTGTTTCTTTCCTAGTGCAGCCCTAGGGCTTGGGAAGAAACTTGAAGGTTTTGGCTGACTTATCAGAAGACTCCAGCACCAAAGTGTACTCCTACCCCCCTTGCCGCTGCCCCCTCGTTTGTATGAGGATATGTGCTTATCTGTGGCCCTCCACCCCCATCTGTGCCCTCCCTGGTCTCCAGGCTGTGTATTTGTTCAGTAGCAGCTGGAGGGGGCTGGTCTGAGGCCCCAGGAGTGAGAGGCCTCATTGCGTTAACACAGTGTACATAATACCAGGCACAAGCAGTCCTTTCTCGCCTGCCCCAGCAAAAACACCATCTGGGAAGGAAGAAGAAATGGAGGGGAGGGAGGGTGGGGCTTATAGCCCACACAAACTGAGCTTTACTCTCCCCATCTGGAACCTCAGGCCTGGGAGGGACCAAGCCCCTCAGTTTACAAATAAGGAAACTAGACCCAGAGCGGCTAAGTGATTTGCCCAGGTTCACAGAGCTAGTAAGTGTCAGAGGCAGAATTTGAACCCAGGTCTTCTGGGATCCAAGCTGAGCACTCTAGGCACTCACTGTTCCAGCTGTCACTGCAGGCCAACCAAGGGTAAAAGGAGGAATGGACCGAATCTGGAGGGGTCAGGCTAAAAGCTTGGAAAGGAATGTGAGAGGATTGCTAAGTCTTCAATGGCAAAGACTTTAAAGCCTAAGCAGGTGAAGGGCAGAGAAAAGGAGACCCTGCAAGGGCTGGGGCTTCATCCAGATGAGCCCAGACTGAGGGAGCAATCCTGCCCCCAGGCATGGAATCAGTGGAGAAAAAAACCAGAGTGGTAGGAACTAAGGGGGAATTGATAAATGCCAGTGGGGTCTGCTAGTGTTTGAAACAGATCTGAAAGACTGGAGATGTCACCTACTTGTGTTCTGTGTGTGTTCGTTCTTCATTGGTGAAGAAGACCACGCCATCAGAGAAATGATGACATTCCTTGCACTTGACTTTGTTTTGAGTGAAGGAGGGCTGACTTGTGTTCTGTACCAGTTTAATGGTGCCCCTGTCTGGGAGAATTGATCACAGGGGATCTTTGTCTGGAATGATGAGTTTTTTCTCTCTCTCTCTCCCATCTTATTTTGTATTAATAATTGCAAATCCCCCAAATCTTTTCTGGGCAGCTAGGTGGTACAGTGGATAGAGCACTGACCCCCAAAGTCAGGAGGATTTGAGTTCAAATTTGACCTCAGATACTTACTCCCGTGTGACCCTGGGCAAGTCCCTTTACCTTGTTTGCCTCACTTTCCTCATCTGTAAAATGAGCTGGAGAAGGAAATGACAAACCACTCCAGTATCTCTGCCAAGAAAACCCCAAATGGGGTCACAGAGAGTTGGACACACCTCAGAAACAACATATCCTTTACACATAGCTTGTTCCATAATTAGTTTCTTTGTTTGGATATTTTGTACTCAGATATTCTGAGAATAGTTTGCTTTGATCATTTCATTTTGACTTTTTATCTATCCTGTCATCCAATCTGAGTACAACCCAGGGATTGATGGATGTGCTCACCTGACTGTCTAGAACAAAATATAGGGGTGGCTAGGAAGAAACATACCCCTGGCATGGCCTGGGGATCACTAAGCATGCTGGACATGGTCTTGATATGAAGCTAATACAGGGGCACACAGGATATCCATCCTTGGAGATTGGCCAACATTTACTGCAACAAGTGATTTGGATTATTGATGGACAGTTCATCTCTATTGAGAATGGAACTGAGGTGGATGATGTGTTTGTCCCTCCTTGCTGAAGAAGACCATGACATTAGAGAAATGATGACATGACTTGCACTTGACTTTGTTTTGAGTGAGAGAGGGCTGTGCAGGTCACCAGCCTCACTTCTCCTCCAGAGCCATCTGAATTCAGAGACCTGATATTCCTCAGGATGACTGGAGATGACCCAGGATGAGGCAATTGGGGTTAAGTGACTCGCCCAAGGTCACACAGCTAGTGGGTGTCAAGTGTCTGAAGTAAAATTTGAACTCAGGTCCTTTCTGACTCCTGCACTGCACCACCTCCCTGCCCGTAGGCATGCTGAGGTGGATGACAAAGTGGGGAGGGAGGAGTCACTCAGTTTCAGCTTCTGGCTAGAAAAGTACAGATTGACTGAGCCTGCCTCCAGCCCACGGTCAAGCACTCTGGGGCCCAGCCCTGCAGGTTCCGTGGGTCCTTTCTTCACTAGTGAATTCAATATTCTTTTGGGGAATGTGCCAAACAGTTACTTTTCCTAAATATGTGAAGAATTTGAACAGCTAGACTAATACAGGGCATGGAGGAAGAGGGGGTAAGGGGCTAGAGCCTGAGACTGGGAGATAGGATGCCTGGGTTTGCCTGGCTCTGTCAGCTACTGGGATCAGGAGAAAACCATGGAATTCTCGAGTCTTCGGGGTGGGAGCTTCTGTGCTCCTGAATGCAGCAGGCCCTCATCACCTCTAACCTGGATCATTGCAGGAGCCTCCTAACTGACCTCCCTCTCTCCAGCCTCTTCCTTGTCCAATCCATTTTCCACGTGGCTTACCTAAAGGATAGATCTATATAACATTCTTGCTCAATAAACCTCACTGGCTCTCTACGGTCTCTAGGAACAAACGCACATATTCCTCTGTGGATCATTTAAAACCCTTCATGACTTCCCGCCTACCTTTCCAGCCTCATTCTACACTACTCCTTTCCACTCACTGTGCTGTGCAAAGCGGCTTCCTTGGCATTTCTTATACTCAACATTGCATCAGCTATCTTCATGCATCTGCTGAGTGAATCCTCCTTGTCTAGATTGCCCCACCTCCAACTTCAAAGATGAGGATCACCTCCAACACGAAGCCTTTTCTGATCCCTTCAGGGGATTACAACACTAGACTCTGTACTTGGAGTCACTTTGAGCTGACTTCAGACCCTTATTAGTTGTGTGATCCTGGGAAAGTCACTTAAATCTCTGAGTCTCAGTTTCCTCAGCTATAATGTGAGGGGGATGAGCTGATGGCATCTAAATGATGTTTTTATATTTATTGCTATTTATGTTTATTTTGTATACACTTATACTGACACATTCTAT
This sequence comes from Potorous gilbertii, assembly GCA_028658325.1. Classification (NCBI taxonomy): domain Eukaryota; kingdom Metazoa; phylum Chordata; class Mammalia; order Diprotodontia; family Potoroidae; genus Potorous; species Potorous gilbertii. The sequence continues at coordinate 282,209,885 of CM053770.1, read as the reverse complement.
CTTTCCCCATAGAATACAATCTCCTCAAGGGCAGGGATTATTTCATTTGGCTTTGTCTTACTAGCTCCTGGCATGGTGCCGGGCACATAACAGATATTTAGTAAATACTTGTTGACTGATTGGTGGATTCCAGGGCAGGAGACTTCTTGAAGGCATCCCTGACAGAAAGACATCCAATTTCTGCCAGAACACTTATAGTGACCAGAGATGCCCCATCCACTCAGTTGTGGGTAACTCTGGTTGTTACAAAGTTTTTCCTTACAATGATGTAAAACCTTCCTGTAGCTTCTATTGTTGGCCCTAATTCTGCCCCCTGGAACAGAATAGATGAACCTAGACCCTCGTCAGGTGCCCAGTCTTCATGCCCATGCCATGTTCCATGCCCTAACTCCATGATATACATCTGCTGAGCCAACCTCTTCCATCTCCAACATGCCCTGAACTTCCAGTATATCCTTCCCTTCTGCCATTTTCTATTCCTTCAATTCCCTTCTCATCTTGTTCAATTCCACCCCAGCCTTTCAAGCCTAACTCCCAAACTGTCTTCTTCATGTTGCCTCCCCGATATCTTTGTCCATAATGACCTTTCCTTTGGACCTCACATAGTACTTGTTTTTGCACAACTCCAATGGGCATTAGTAACAGTGCAGATTAGAATTCTTTTTGACTGTGTCTTTCCCAACTACTACATGTTAAGCTCCATGAGGGCAGAGACCAAATCTTCTTCGTAGGTCCCTACAGAAGATACTTTCAACATAGTAAGCACTTCTAACCCTTCCCAGAAAATCCTCTGGTCATGGCACACATTCATCACTGTTTCCTGAATGAATGACTCCCTTTTCCACCTCACAGCTCTTCTCATCCATCCCCCAGTCTACTCTTCTCCTCATCATCCTGGACATCTTCCTCTGGATAGAGCAATGTCCTTGCTATTTTCTTCCTCAGAAGTAAGTCCTTCCAGGGGCAGTTAGGGTATTGCCAAGCATAGCTTAATATTAGGTCAGTACTATATTAAGTCCTGGACTCAGAGTATGGAAGAGGTACTCCTTTCCCTTTACAAGTTGTGTGATTGTGGGCAATTCACAATTTTAGTTTCTGAGCCTGTTTCCTCATCTATAAAATGGGGATAATACTTGATACTGTAATAACTATGTGACCATAGGCAGTTCATAAATCCCTCCCCCCGACTGTTTCATAGGCAGTTCATAAATCCCTCCCCCCGACTGTTTATTATCCATAAAATGGAGATAAAATACCTGTAGAGAGGCAAAGGTGGGGTTGGAGCCAGGAAGATCTGGGTATATTTAAGTCTTACCTCGGACACATAATGACTGTGGGACCCTGGGTAAGTCACTTCATCAGCAGGCAACTTTTTCAGACTACAGGTTGCAGAGGAGGCGCTGGCTGGCATGGGTAGAAGGAACTTCCTCACCTGGGAGTTCCCTATAGCAATGAAATCCCAGGTCCAGTCCCTCTCCTGTAGTCTCTCCTTCCCAGGGATGTTTTAAGGCTCAGGTGAGACCATATGGAAGGCCCCTCTGAAAACTCTGGGGCACCATTCAAATGCCACTACTGCTTCTTTGGATTTCAAATTCTTCCTCCAGAAAATTGTCATTGTCTGCCCTGTGCTGACTCCTGAGTCTCTCCGGTATAACCCTCTCTGGTTCTCCTCCACAGTCTCAGTCCTTGGTACTATGCCAGTATTCTTAGCATTTATTACTTCAAGATTCCTAGCAATCCGCACCCCCCACTAGAGAGAAGGAATACTTAGGGGTAACCAATAATAATATCTAACATTATTTATCTAAAACTTAGAAGTTTGCAAAACACTTAAAAATATGACCTCAGTTGATCCTCACAACTTTATGAAAGCTGCAATTATCATACCCATTTTATAGATATAGAAACTGAGGTTGAGATCAGTCAAAGGACTTACCCTAGGTTACACAGCTAGTAAGGGTCTGAGATGAAATTCAGTCCTGACTCCAAACCTAGCCCTGGACTTCTTATGCCAGGCCTTCCTTCAAATAAGTACTTGAGCACTATTTTCACTTTGTCACACCTAGAACTAACCAACTCTTTCTTCTACCCCTCACACACCCCAATACACAAACATATATGTTTGGTTATGGATTCCACCCCCAACACTGCTAATAGAGGGTGAGTGCCCAGGAGGTCCATTCTATGCCTTGCCCCTAGGCTTGCCAGCCTACCAGGTAGGGGAGCCCTTCAGAGCTTACATCCCTCCTGGGAAGGGGTCTGGGGTTTGCCCACTTCCAGGTTTGCAGGAGGCCAGCTCAGCATTAGAAGACAGGACTCCTGGGTTCTTGGGACACTGCCTCTCTGGGCAGCTTGGACTATTTTTAGAGCACATGTGTTACCACGAGGGGAGGGAAAGGAGAGGGGCTGAAGCCATTTGCGGGGAGCTGGCTCGTAAAGAGGAAATCTTTTCCCTGGGGGTGGAACAGGGCTTTTAGTGGCCAATCCCAGAGTGAGACCCATCCCCCAGACTTGGCCCACAGTCCACCTGTCTCCAAATCTGAAGGCAGGACAGGACATCGGGAGGGCAAGGAAGTAGGAACAGCTTTAAGGCCACCTGAAAGACTCAAAAAAACTCATCCCCCACAGCCCCTGGACAACAATTTTGGTCCTGTATTGTAGGGGCAATGGGGAACCTAGGATGTTTATGGGATGTACCCTGCCTCGGGATTTTCTCCTCCTGGGAGGACACAGAAGCAGCTGCCGAGTGTCTGAAAGCCTCTCCTTGTGATCTGACCTCCTAAGGACAGGACTGGCATTCCTCCCACAGGCTTGGGCCCTTTTTTGGGTGGCAGTGGTTAAGGGGCAGGAAGGACCCTAGCACCTTTTAGGGTGAGGCCACACTCAGGACCTAAGATGCCCCAGCCTAAGTCCCATGATATAGGAGGAGGAGAGTTGAGGTGGGAATTTGAACTTTCCACATTGGTCCTGGCCACTCAGCCGATCGGGTTGCAACATGACCTGGGCATCATGCCAATGCATGTGGGCCAAGGTTACCCACTGCTCGGCTGGCCAATAGAGTCCCAGCTTCTGGAACAAGGGCTCCAATCCCCCGGCTGATCAAAAAGCAGCCCCTCCACCGCCCCCTTGCTATATTCCCTCTTGGAACTAAAGGGAGGTAACTCTCCTCCCCCTGCCAAGACCCCTGGGTGTTTGTGGGCAGGGGGAAGGGCAGGCAACGGATGCCAGCATTTCTTAGAAGGGGGGGAGGGAGGGAAGAGATATTTGCACAGAGTGAGGATCAAGGTCGGCCTATCCCCCTTTCTCCTCTCCTATTCCCAGTTGATAATTTATCCCAATTCCTGGGTTGTTCTGGTCTTTGCTCCGGGAACTTTGCTCTGGAACATCCAGGGCACTTGGCCAGGAGTGGGGCAGGGAAAGGAGTTCTTCTACACCCCAGGGAGCTTGCTGGAGCTAGCCTTCCACATTCTACACGTTCTCACCCTTTCTCAGTCAGCCCCCACAAAAGCTCCCTGTGAGGTCCTAGGTTGGAATCCCTCTGCTCCAAGTCCAGAAGCAGAGGAGAGGCGACACGGACATCAAGTCTCCCCACTGGCCAGCTAAGCCCTCCCTCCAGAACAATGAGCCGCTGGGGCCCTTGACCCGATCCAGACTGAGATCCCCAAACGGGCTGCAATGCCCCCTGCTGGGGAAGACGAGCGGGGCAAGCAAGAAGGAGAAATGGGGCTGGAGGCTGCAGCTACGCAGCGAAGCCCTACAACTAGCTTCCTTGGCTGGCTCCTACTAGGCCAATAGAACCTTTCTTGCCCCAGTCTCGGGAGGTGAGATCGTGGATCGGAGGAGGTCCTCTGTGGAGTGGGGATCTTAGTGGGCATCCTCAGAGTAGAGGAAGGGCCCCTCCACACACATTAGGATGGGGGTGAGAGGTTTTGGGGTGAGGATGAGCCTGGAGGAATTAAGGTTGGTGTCACTTTACAGCAAGCCTAGAGAGGGAGGGGGAGGATTAGGGGATCTGGGTCCCGGAGGTGAGAGGATGGTGGTTGTGGGGACCACGTGAGGCCCTTAGAGTCTCCGGGAGAGCAGTAAGGAGTCCAGAGAGGAGATTGGACAGGAGGCTGGGAATTCTGAGCGGATTCTGGCGAATCTGTCTAGGAGCCAGTATGGGGCAGGGGGAGGTGTTAGACAATCCCTGGGGCCCGTTTTATAGTGGTCATGCCCTGCCCTGGGCGGGGGGCGGGGGGGATGGTGGGGATTCGGAGGAAACTTGGGGGATTTAGGGAAATGCAAGTAGTTCTACGGGTTTTCCCCGAAATGCGGGAATCTGTACGAAAGGTCCCGTGGCTGTGTCCGGGGAATATTCAAGGGGGAAAGGCCTGGGGAGGTGGAGCTTCATCGGATCTGTCCCCAGTTATCCAGTCGTCGGGTCCCGAGGAACAGTCCTCAGGATAGCAGGGGAAGGCGCACATGAAGGGAAAGGAGTGGGTTACATCCCCGGACGGGGTTAGGGTAGTGGCAGATCCGGAGGGGATCTGGGTGCCTGTGTCCCCGGGATGGCGGGGGTGGGGGTGCTGGGGTTTGGGGCGGGGCAGGGAGGAGGAGCTCCTGTGTGTCCGCCCCGAGATGCCCGCGGAAGGATGGCCGCATGTGTGTGTGTGTGGGGTCCTGGCTCAGGCGAAGTTCTGGGGCTGGGGCGGGGGTGTTAGCCGAGGTATCCTGCAAGGAGAGGGGGTGACCGTGGGCCCCAGGGGAAGGGGGAACCTTGGGACAGGCGCAGCGAGGGGGCGGCGGGCTCTGGAGGGTGGTGCCTCAGTGCCGGGGATAGCGGGGGGCTCGCCAACTCGCCCCCGTTGGGGATCCCTGCGTGTGCCAGCTCACCTGTAGGCCAGGCTCATACACTCGAAGAGACGAGTGAGCGTGGGGTCGATGCTGCGCGGCCCGAAATCCCCGGGCCCCACGGGCCCCTCCTGGGTGCCACGCCGGGGCATTGAGTCGCTGTGTGGCGACGACACCATGAAGTGGCCGCTGTGGATGACCTGAGGCGAGCGGAGCAGCGAGGCCGCCCCGCGGCGAGTGTCCGGTCCCTCGGAGTCCGTGTCCGAATCCGAGTCCGGCGCCGGCTCCGCACGCGGCCCGGGGAAAGCCCCGGGCAGCTCCGCTAGCGCCCCGGCCATCGCTACCGCCGCCGCGGATGGTCCGCCCCGCCCGCTGCCGCTTGCTGATGCCCGCTGCCTTCGGCGTCCGGCCCGCGCAGCGGGGCGCTTCTAATTAGCATGGCCCCGCCCCGGCCCAACTAGACCTCGCCCCCGGCCCCCAGCCAAGCTGCTGGGCCGGCGGGGGTGGGGCGAGAGCTCATTAACATAATGTATGCTCCAGGTGTACTGCTAGCTTCTCGGACCCATCCGGTAGGATGGCGGGGAACAGAAAGGAAAGCGGGTCTATGGAGTCCTGAGGAAGAGGGGAAAGGGAAGTAGCCCCCCAAACCGAGGAAGTCACAGCGGAGACTTAGGGCTAGCGCAATCCCTTCATTTTACAGAGAAAGAAACTGAGGCCTAGAGAGGGGACCTGACTTACCCAAGGTCACTTGGAGCGACTCTTAGCGGGTGGTTGTGCTAAGTACAGTATGACAAGAGGAATATAAACAGATACTATAATTGCCGTCTTTCTGCCAAGAAGCGGCATCTCTCGCCTCCCAGCCTATGTACTGATCGTTCTCCCTGCCTGGAACGAAGTTTCGCTTAACCTCTGACTCTTAAAATTCTTGGTTTCCTTCAGGGCTCCGATCATGTCAGGTTTTTACATGAAATCTTTCCCGTTCAGCCCCGAGCGTTCTCTTTCTCAAAGATACCTCTGCATCTATTCCGTATTCAGCTACTGAGGTTCATTTTGTCGCCCTGATAGAATTAGGGAGCTCCTGGGGGGAGCTTACAAGGGATTACAGTGATTTTTGTTTTTATCAGCATAGCTCTGGAAACACCACGGACAGGACTAGATCCTTTGACCTAAACTTTAGGGCTATAGGAACTTGTTGGTGTCAGGACCCCTTGACAATTCTCACAGAACTGAGGCCCCGAAGAGCTTTTGTTTCTGTGGGTTCTAGATAGAACCCACAAGGATACTTACAGTATTAGATCTTAGTACCATTGTGAAAATACCATTGACTTGCCGGACCGCCGGAAAGGGTCCTGGGTACCTCAGGACTATACTTTGAAAACCATTGCTCCAGGGAACTCCCAGATGGGGACACTCCCTCTACCTACCGCTGCAGTTGGCCCCACTCCACAATGTAAAGTTTTAGAGGAGGAGTTCTTAACATAGGGTATGTGAACTTTTAGAAACTATTTTGATAACTGTTCTTCAATATAATTTGGTTTCTTTTGTAATCCTCTGTATTTTATTTTATACATTTAAAAACGTGTTTCTTCTAAGAGGTACGTAGGCTTCCCCAGACTACTGAAGAGGTGGAGCCTGCTCATATATACTTGTGAGAGCAGATTGTTAAATTTTCTGAGTGATATTATGGAAAATGCTATCCACATCCAGAGAAAGAACTATGGAGTCTGAATGCAGATCAAAGCATACTATTTTCTCTTTTTTTTTCCTTTCTCCTAGTTTTTTCCTTATGCTTGATTCTTCTTTCACAGCATGGCTAGTGTGGAAATATGTTTAATATGATTGTACAAGTATAGCCTATATCAGTTTGCTTGCCATCTTGGGGAGGGAGGAGAAGGGAGAAAGATATTTGGAACTCAAAATCTTATAAAAGTGAATGTTGAAAACATAAATTAAAAATATGTGTATATAATAATTTTTTTTTCCTGGGTGAACATTACACTTTGGAAATCAACAAACCCTACAAGTCAAGGTTTGGCTTATTGTTTTGTTGATTGACTAGACTTTAGAAAAAAAGAGAAAAGAGAAAATATTAACTTGAAAATATGTTATTTGGAGAGTCAGTTGTTAAACATTCACTGACACAGCCTGGGTGCCATGAAACACACAAAAGTCTAAGAAACTCTAAGAAAAGTCTAAAAAAATTCAGAATTAGTGACTGGCCCAGGCTCCAAGTACTGGTGAGTGTCGGGGGCACACCCACTGTATGTGCTTAACAAATACTTGCTTTTGTGATTTTGTTATGGATGTAGCAGAGGCAGGACTCTAGAGTCCTTCCACCCTCCTGCATTCCTACAAGTCTCCCATTCCTGGAGAGGGGCATGATGGAGGGATGATTGAGGTTAACCAGGATGAATTTCTTTGATGGATAAAAGCATAAAAACCAAATATTTAGCCTTGTACTTGGCTGGAGAAGACAGCCAGAGGGCTGCAACTTTCTTCGCCCCCTTTCCCCCCCAAATAATAAAAAGAAATAGAGGAAGGCTTCCAGTTTTCTGGGTAGATTCTCTGGAGAAAATTGAATGTATAACATTAACTCACATTTTAAATTATAATAACATAAGCTAGCATTTACACACCACTTTAAAATTTTGCAAATGTTATCTCGTCTGAGCTTTACAACAGCCTTGTAAAGTAAGTACTATGATTAACCCCATTTTTTGGATGAAGAAATAGAGGTGCAGAAAAGTTAAGTGAGTTAGATGTTATTATTTCCATTTTACAATTGAGGAAACTGAGGCAGACAGGAGTTGTGACTTGCCCAGGAACACATGGTCAGTAAAAGTCTGAGGCAGGATTTGAATTCAGGTATTCCGGTCTCCAATTCTCACATTCTACTCAGTGCCTCACCTGGCTGCACACTTGAAAAAGCATACATAGCTTTCCCCAATATAATCCTAGGAAATAGATAATGGCATTTTTTCTTCTCACAGTTTCCACCCTGGCACTTAGAACTCAGTTACAAAGCTTTCATGTGTACTGACATTGGGAGCTTTTTGAGACCATTTTCATATCTCAAAGCAAAGTACCCCACAAACTATGCAGGCTAACACTCTATATGCACATATGAGGAAATTTTCTATGCAAGTAGCCATTATACCCAGCAGCACCAAGCAAAGCCCTGGGACAGGTGGTACTCCTCCTGACTATTATTTAGCGTTTTGCCTTTACCCAATTGAGGGAACCTCACTGCTCAGGTGATTCCTTGAAAGGTTTTACTTATAATCAGATTTTTTTTCTAGGGCTGTGCTGAGGGTGTAGACACAGCCAATGACTCTGTGTGTGTGTGTGTGTGTGTGTGTGTGTGTGTGTGTGTGTGTGTGTGTGTGTGTTTGTGTAGGGAGAGAGAGTGGGAAAGAATTTAGCAATCCTAGAATCTACAGTTAGAATTGTAAGGGACCCTAGAGACATCTGGTCCAATTCCCTTATTTTATAGATAACAAAACAGTCAAGAAAAGAGTTGATTTGAATTTGGAAGAATTCAGAGAAACTTTGGAAGACTTATCTGAACTCCTGCTATGCAAAGAAAGCAGAACCAGGTGAATGATATATACAAAAAGGAGAATAACATATAAAACTCATCTAGTTCCAACCCAACGTGACATATGGAGTAAACAGAAGAGCTGGGATTCAGATTCAGATCTTGTGCCTGTTAGAGCTCATTCATTCCAGATAGCAGGAGAGGGACAGTTAATGAGATAGGGAAACCAAAGGGCTGGAGGCATTTGAACCAGGATAGAAACTTTTTTGTGTATAGAGTTGGAGGATGTTGAACTTGGTTCACATGTTAATTCTGCCAAATTTTTTCCTCTCTTTTTAAATTCTTTCTTAAGAGTTCTTTGGGAGGAGGAAAGTAGAGGAATATATTGGGAAATAAAAGTACTATAAAAACAAAAGATATCAATAAAATATTTTTAAAGAAAAGAATTATAACGATTTTCCCTGAAAGCAATATGGAATTATACAGTAAGAGACACAAAACTGTTTATACCCTTTGATCCCTTTGAAGGCTTGTCTATCTTTTTTTTCTGTATCCCAGCTCTTAGCAACTAGCAGACTTCAAACTATATTATAAAGCAATAAGCATTCAAACCTTTTGGTACTGATTTTTAAAAATAGACAAGTAGATCTATAGAAAAGATTAGATGTGAGAGAATCAGGAAAAAATGGAACTTAATAACTCTGCATTCAATAAACTGGAAAACACAAATTACTTAGGAGAAAAAATTCCCTATTTAATATGAACTTCTGGGAAAATTGGAAGATAGTTTGGCAGAAATTAAACTTAGATCAAGATCTTACACCGTATCCCACAATAAATACAAGATAGTTGGTCTGAATATTCAAGATCATCTCATGAAAAAGTTAGAGGAGAAATAGATCATATTCCATTCACAGGTCTAGGTAGGAGATGAATTCTCCACCAAACAAAGAATACAGGTAATAATTATAAGAGGTAAAGTAGATAATTTTGATTATATGGAATTGAAAAGTTTTTACACAAACAAAATTAATGCACTTAATATAGGAAGGGAAATGGTTGACTGGAAACAAATATTTGTATCTAAATTTTTAAATAGGGATTTTAATCTAAGATATACACATATACATATATATATATATACATATGCATATATATATATATACACATATATGTATATGTATATATATATATATATATATATATATATATATATATATATATATATATATATATATATATATAAAACAGCTAATAGAAACATAATACCAAAAGTTATTCTTCAAAAGATAAAGGGTCAAAAGATTAAGGAAAAAACCCCCCACAACACTGAGGTTTCACTAGTAAACGGGCAAAAATGAAAAAGATAGGATTAGTCAATGTTATAAAAGTTGTGGAAAGCCTGGTCCCCTAGTTATGAGCTAATGCAACTATTTTAAAAAGATAATTAATTTATATTTAGTTTTCAACATTCATTTCCATAAGCTTTTGAGTTTTAAATTTTCTCCCCTTCCCCAAGGTGGCATGCAATCTGATATAGGCTCTACACATGCATTCATATTAAACATATTTTCACATTAGTTATGTTAATACAACCATTTTGGAAGGCATATAGTAAGCTCTTCATAAATGCTTTTTCATTTAGTTTCATTATGCAGTCCTTCCTTCAACCTCCATTATAATTATTTCATTTCATTTGTGAGAGACAGCACATGCTGGTGATAGAACAATGGACTGGAGTTTGAATCTTGCATCAAATACTTCCTATCTGTTCAACCCTAGGTAAGGTAAGTAACCTCTCTTGGCCTCGGTTTTCTCATCTACAAAATGGGGAAAATAATTGCTTCTACCACACAAGATTGTTATGAGACTAAATGAGATAATAAAGATCATACACTTTAAGCAGGTGGGATTTACACCAGAAATGCAGGGATGGTTCAATATTAGAAAATATATCAGAATAATTGACAATAACAAAGTCAACAAAAATCAATAGATGCAGAAAAAGCTTTTGACAAAACACATTCATTCCTATTAAAAACTCTAGAAAGTAAAGGAATAAATGGAGCTTTCCTTAAAATGATAAGTAGTATTTACCTAACATCAAGTAATATCTATAATGAGAATAATTAAAAAGATTTCCCAATAAGGTCAAGGGTAAAGTAAGGATGTCTATTATCACCACTATTATTTAATATTGTGATAGAAATACTAGCTACAACAACAATAAAAGAAAAAGAAATTGAAGAAATTAGAATAGGCAATGAGGAAACAAAATTATCACTCTTTGAAGATGATATGATGATATATTTAGAGAATCTCAGAAAATCAATTAAAAAACTAGTTGAAATAATTAACAACTTCAGCAAAATTTCAGGATATAAAATAAACTCACATAAATCATCAACATTACCAACAAGGTCCAGGAGCAAAATACATATAGAGAAATTCCATTTAAAATAAGTGTAGACAATATAAAATACTTGGGAATCTACCTGCCAAGACAAACCCAAGAAGCGTATAAACACAATTACAAAATACTTTTTCACACAAATGAAATGATATCTAAATAACTGGAAAAATGTTAATTGCTCATGTGTAGGTCAAGTCAATATAATAAAAATGACAATTCTACCTAAAGTAATCTACTTATTCAGTACCACACCAATCAGATTACTAAAAATTATTTCATAGAGCTAGAAGAATAGAAGCTAAAAGAATGACAAAATTCATCTGGAAAACCAAAAGGTCAAGAATATCAGAGGAATTCATGAAACAAAGTGAAGGAAGGTGTTCTAGCTATATTACATCTTAAATTGTATTATAAAGCAATAATCTTCAAAACAAACTGGTGGTGTGTTGTGTCTGATTTTTTGTGACTCCACTTAGGGTTTTCTTGATAAAGATGCTGAAATGTTTTGTCATTTCCTTCTCCAGCTCATTTTACAGATGAGGAAACTGAGACAAAGATAGTGAAATGACTTGCCCAGGGTCACACAGCTAGGAAGTGCCAGAGGCCAGATTTGAAATCATAAAGATGAGCCTTTCTGACTCCAGGTCCAACACTCTATCCATTAAGACACCTAGCTGCCAAAACAATGTAGCACTGACTAAGAAACAGAGTGGTGGACCAGCGGAATAGATTAGATACGTAATATACAGTAGGAAACGATCATATAGCCTTATATTTGATAAATGCAAAGATCCAAACTTTTGGGGCAAGAACTTGCTATTTGGCAAAAATTACTGGGAAAACAGAAAGTGCATTTGGCAGAAACTAAAGGTCAAAATGGGTACATGATTTAGAAATAAGTAAGTTAGGGGAGTATAGAATACTTTAATTTTCAGATCTGTAAAGACAGGAAGAATTTATGAACAAATAAGAGATAGAGAGTATTATGGAATATAAAGTGGATAATTTTAATTATATTAAATTAAAAAGGTTTTGCAATGCAGCCAAGGTTATAAGGAAAGCAGAAAACTGGGGAAAATGTTTTCCAGTAAGCTTCTGTGATAAAGGTTTCATCATATAGAGAACTGAGTAAAATTTATAATACAATCATTCCCCAACTGATAAATTATCAAAGGATACTAACAATTTTCAGATGAAGAAATCAAAGCTGTCTAGAGTCATATGATAAAATGCTCTAAATAGCTATTCATGCAAATTAAAACAACTGGGAGATACTACTTCACACCTTTCAGACTGACTATTACAAAAAGGGAAAATGACAAATGTTGGAAGAAAGATGGGAAAATTGAGACACTAATGCACTGTTGGTGGAGCTGTGAACTGATCCAACTATTCTGGATGAAGTACAACCAAAGACCTATCAAACTGTACATACCCTTTGATCTAGCAATACCACTACTAGGTCTGTATCCCACATAGATTTTTTTTTTAAAAGACAAAGGATTTATACACACAAAAATATTTATAGCAGTTCTTTTTGTAGTGGCAAAGAATTGGGAATTGAGGGGATGTCTATCAAGTGGAAGTGACTGAACAAGTTGTGGTATATGATTGTGATAGGATATTTTTGTGTTATAAGAAATGATGAGCAGGATGATTTCAGAAAAACCTGGAAAGACTTACATGAATTGATGCAAAGAAAGGTGAACAGAAGAACATTGTATACAGTAACAGCCTCATTGTACATTGAGCAACTGTGAGTGACTTAGCCATTTCCAGCAATACAAAAATTCAAGACAATTTTGAAGGACCCATGATGAAAAATGCTCTCCACCTTCAGAGAAAGAACTGATAGAATCTGAATGCAGATTAGATCATACTGGTATTTTACTTTCTTTACTTTTCCTAGTTTTTTTGGTCTATGTTTTCCTTCACAACATGAGTGATATGGAAATATATTTTGTATGACTATACATGTATAACCTATATAAAATTGCTTCCCTTCTCAGTGATGGAGAAGGGAAAGTGAGAAAGAATTTGGAACTCAAAATTATAAAAAATGAAGGCTAAAATTGTTTTTATATGTAATTGGGGAAAATATTAAAATTTTAAAAATGAGATAATATATGCAAAGCCATTTGCAAGCTTTAAATTCCCCTATGAATGTAGTGTGACCCTACTTCTAAATATGTAAACTAGAAGGTAAGAGAAAAGGGGAAGAAAAGATTCCATATACTTCAAAATATTTATAACAGAACATTTGTTAATAATAGCAACAATTATTTACAAGTATTATATAAGACTTTCACAATTCTGTACAAATATTATCTCAGTTGATTCTCACCACAACCTAGTAAGATAGGTGCTGTTATGATCCCTATTTTACAGATGAGGAAACTGAGATAGACTGAAGTTAAAAGACTTGCTCAAGGTCATGAAACTATTAAGCACCTGAGTCAGGATTTGAACTCAGTTCGTCATTATTTCAGGTCTAACACTATCCATGTATCACCTAGTTGACTGTGATAGCACTATACTGGAAAGAAAGTAGGTGTTCACGTCTGGGGAGACAGCCGAATATACTGAGGACTATGACTGCAAAAAAGTAATGAATGGGAAGAATTCAGAGAAGCATGGGAAGTCTTCTTGTTGGTCAGTCATGTCTGACTCTTTATGACCTCATGGACTTCTTCATGGGGTTTTCTTGGCAAAGATTCTAGAGTGATTTGCCATTTCCTTTTCCACCGTGTCTCCATTTTACAGATGAGATATTGAGGCAAATAAAGCTTAAGTGACTTGACCAGAGTCACACAGCTAGTAAGTGTGTGAGTCCAGATCTGTACTCGGATCTTCTTTATTTCAGGTCCTGTGCTATATCTACTATGCCATGTAAGCTGTTTCCAGGAAGATGAAGGTGATTTAATACAGAGCAAAGCAAGTAGAACAAGAGAGAAACAAGATAGACAGGGAATATTATAATGGAAATGAAAAAAAAATGCTAAAAGGCATCCAACCAAGGATATGAACATGCAGTTTTCAAAGAAATCAAAGCTATTTATGGTCATATGAAAAAAATGCTCTAAATAACTATTGTTTAGAGAAATGTAAATTAAAACAGATCTCAGATACCAACTTACAGCTATCAGACTGGTTAATATGGCAGAAAAGGAAAATTACAAATGTTGGAAGGAAAACTGGGGCACTAACACATTGTTGGTGGAGTTGTGAACTGATCCAACTATTCTGGAGAGCAATTTGAAACTAAGCCCAAAGGGCAATCACACTGTGCATACACTTTGATCCAGCAATACCACTACTAGGTCTGTAACCCAAAGAGGCTAAAAAAAGGGGGTGGGAGAAGAACTTGTTTGTACAAAAATATAGCAGCTCTTTTTGTAGTGGCAAAGAATTGGAAATTGAGGGGATGCACATCAATTGGGGAATGGATGAACAAGTTGTGGTATATGATTGTGATAGAATACTATTGTGCTATAGGAAATGATGAGCAGGATGATTTTAGAAAGACTTACATGAACTGATTCAGAGTGAAGTGAGCAGAACCAGGAGAACATTGTGTACAGAAATAGCAATATTGCACAATGAGCAACTGAATGACTTAGCTATTCTCAGCAATACTACTATGCAAGACAATCTCAGAAGACTCATGATGAAAAATACTACCCACCTCCAGAGAAAGAACTGAGGGCACTTGAATATAGACTGAAGCATGCTTTGCTTTCCTTCCTTCCTTCCTTCCTTTCTTTTCTTTCCTTCTTTTTCTTCTCTCTCTCTCTCTCTCTCTCTCTCTCTCTCTCCCCCCTCTCAGTTTTCATCAACAAAATGAATAATATGAAAATATTTTACATGATTGCAAATGTATAACCTATTTCAGATTGTTTCTTGTTTCCGGGAGGGGTCAGGGAAGGAAGGAATAGAATTTGGAACTCAAAACTTAAAAATAAAATTAATATTTAAAACAGTTTTTACATGTAATTAGGTAAAAATAAAATATTATTTAAAAATTTAAAAAAATAAACTGAAAAAAGGGCAACTGACCTCATATTCAATGCACTGACCAGTCTCCAGGGGAGAGATAATGAAACATACCAGAGGTAGGTACAGAATGTCATTTCAATTGTCACATATAGTGCTTGTCTTGGCTAGGTTTTGTTTAAACGTTTTTCTTTGTTATGAGGGAGTGTTGGGGGGGCAGTTAGTATATATGGAAATGTTTGTGATATAAAAAGCAAAAGCCATCAATAAAACAATAAGAAAAAAGTATAATTACTAGCATTAATCATGTATCTATAGCAGTGGTACGAAACTCAAATAGAAAGGGGGCTAGTAAACGGTACATAAGGATCCCTATGGACAAGGCTGCATATTGACTTAGAAATCACATATTAACATTATCTATGTTCTATTGTATTTTTAATTATTTTGTTGGATATATTCCAATTACATTTTAATCTGGTTTCTGCAGCAGCAGCATTGTGGTCAGTATTTGACACCTGATCTTGAGCTGGAATGGAACTGTCTAATCCAACCTCCTCACTTTATAGATGAGGAAACTGAGGCTAAGGGAGGTTAAGTGACTTGTCCAAGGTCATCCAGCTAGGCCATGGTAGAGGTGGGATCATACCTTCATTTTGGAAAATAAGCTAGTAGTCCTGGAAGTTTGTGGTATCACCTGTCTTTTTTTGTTCTCATTTTCATTTTAAGTATTTTTTAATTTGTTGAGGATTGAGTTTATAATGTAAAGGGAATTTTCCCTCCAAACTCTCACTGTGTCCCCAGGTTTGGATTCACATTGAGAAGGAGCCAGGTAGCTAGAGAAGAGGGAGGGATGTATGCCTGTGTGACTATCCCAGACTACAATAATATTGAAGGCAGCCCCCAAGACCCCAAGACCACAGCCTGATGAATCTAGAAATTGTTTTCTTATCACTTTTTTCTTTTATATTCATGGGATGTCAGAATTAGTTAGACAAGCCTTCAGAGAATATCTAATTCTACCCATTTTTTATACAGATGAGAAAACTGAGTGAAATAATTCTGTCCCAGCTCAGACAAGGAATGCTAAATCAGAACTGGAATTGAACTGAAAGTCAATGCTCTTTCCTTTATACCTCATTTCTCATGCTGCTGACTGGCATTTCAGGGGTAAACAATAAGAAAGAAGCATAACTGGTGAAAGAAATTTGATAACTGAACTAAACAATATGAAATGGACCCTCAAATAAATAATGAATGAGAAAAGAGCCTACGATTCCACCCCTGGAGGCAGAGACTTCAAGATACCCCTCTGTGGAGATGGGAGATCCAGAAATTCTGGGACACTGTGAGGCTGATGCTGGGAGGGCTGCTTCCCAGGAAGGAGTAGAATAGGACCAGCTGGAGGAAGAATTCATCTGCTACCCTATTTGATAGCATCCTACTTTATTCTTGCTAACTAGTTTCTACACTGATGAAAACTTGAGAATACTGTTAGAATGTTTATGTAATGCATTTTAAGATTACATAGCTTGCAAAACCATTATTTTAAGTATTTTCACCCTTTAAATGTCATGGCCCTAGGTCAGAGCTTCAGTTGCCCTGCTCTAGTTATAGCTCTGGCAGGAAGATAAGACTAGTCTAATCACTTTCTCAGAAAAAAAAAAAGACATTATTTACTAACAAGATCCTTCCTTTTTCCCATCTCTGGAGGCTTTTTGAGCACTCTACTTCTTCCAGGTTATACTAGCCCTTTTCTCTTGACTTCAGGTTTATTATTCTCTCTATAGGTATCAAGAAGAAAGCAAAATCTACTTATATAGTAGATTCAACTAAATTAAGCCAACATTTAAGGGGCAGGTAGGTGACACAGTGGATAAGAGCACTGCGCATGAAGTCAGGAGGACCTGAGTTCACATCCAGCCTCATACACTTGACACTTACTAGCTGTGTGATTTTAGGCAAGTCACTTAACCCCGTTGCCTCACCCCAAAAACAAAACAAAAAACCCACTTACTAAGCATCTACTATAATTTAGGCACTGTGGAGAGCTCCAGAGATGCTGAGACAAAAATGAAACATTCTCTGACCTCATGGATCTTAAATTATATCACGACACTTATTCATTCATTCAACAACTATTGATTAAACACCAAGGTGCAATGGAGTTGATAGAATGCTGCCCTCAGAGTCAGGAAGACCTGGGTTCAAGTCCTGCCCCAGATACATACAGGCGATGTGTCTATCAACCCTTTCTGTGTCTTGAAAAACAGTTCACCAGGGCTATAAATTGCAATCATGTTTTGATTTATATTGGTATGGGGAACTTTGTTGCTGGAAGTTTCCTATCCTAATGAAATCATAAGTCTTGTTAAAAGCAAAAATATGCAGGGCATTGTATGAAAAGATTCAAATACAAACATGAGACTTCTGGGTCACATGAGCAATGAGATGGTGACCTAGACATCTTCCCCAATCACCATGACTTCTCAAGTCGTGGGCTAAGACACCCGGAATCCAAAGGAAGATAAACCTTAAAATCAAATAGGAGTGAAATATTCAAACAGCTTATTGGCTTGGAGAGAAATGAATTCTAAAGTGGGAGTGTGGACTTCACGCCCAATCAGATAATCAACCAATCAGAAGGTAGAAAGGTAGTTTTTTAGCTCATCCCTTCCAGATAGTCAGTCATGGAGTCTGTCTCCAATATAATCACACCTATCCTTAGCCCCCAACATTTTCCTTTTCTCTGTGGAAGGTCCTGAGTGCCATCCTTCTGTCCTTCATAGACCCTTTAGAGCAGCTATGGTCTCATTAGAACCTAGGTAAATGCATTAGAACCTAAAGTGGAAACTATGTAGATGCCATGAGGAAAATCATTCTCATCCCACCTGCCATCATGCAGGTACTCCCAGATTACCTGGGGACAGCATGTCACACATGCTTGTTCTGAGCCTCAGTAGCCATAGGTACTGGCAGCAGTTACTCCTGGCAGGTAGCCTTAACATGGCAGGCTTCACAGATCAGAGCTGGGCTCCATGCCCTGTCCCCCTCTTCTCAATCTTGGTTTTCAGTGGGATGGTGAGCCCTGTAGGAATGGGCAGGCACCAGGGGTTTGTATCTGCCTTGTAGATCTATTATATTCTCATTCCTCCTCACCAGCCCCAAACTAACCACTCTTACAAACTTTCCCATTGTCATCGAGGGCACTGCAATCGTCCCGGTCTGTGGCCTTTGGGTCATCCTCTATCCATCAGTCCCTTCTCTATGAATCCACCCTAGTTCAGGCCCCTACTATCTGTCAACTGGACAGTTACAACTCCCTGCCTCAAGCCCATGACTGCTCCACATGTGAGCTAAAGTGGTTTTCCCCAAAGCTCAGGTCTGACTGTGTCACACCCTGTCCTCAATAAACTCTGGTGGCTACCTATTATTTCTAGGATCATATATAATTTCATCTTGAGCTCATCCATTTCTAATTTCTCACTGTGTAAGTTTGATGATGCCTATAACTATACGTAGGGAAAGCTAGGAGGTATAGTGGCTAGAGTGCCTGGACTAGAATCAAGAAGAATCATCTTCCTGAGATCAAATCCAGCCTCAGACACTTGCTAGCTGTGTGACCCCAGGCAAGTCAATTCATCCTCTTTGCCTCAGTTTCCTCATCTGTAAATTGAGCTGGAGAAGGAAATGACAAAATACTCCTAGATCTTTGCCAAGAACACCTCAAATGGGATCCAGAAGAGTTGGACATGACCGGACTGAATCTGAACTGACTGAAATAATTGCATGTAATTTATAAATATCTTCACTTATAGGTTACACAAGTATTCATGTTTCTATTTATTTGTGAATAAGTAAATACAGATACTTTGGAGTGTTCAGAGATTTTTTTACTGATAGAAGTGAGTGATAAAACTGCTTGGTGACTATTATTGGTACATGAAGATAATGGAATTTTAGTAGGCTAAGAAAGGATGACTATGAAGAACTCACAGAAGTCCTGGAAGACTACTATGAACTGATACCAACTGAAATAAGCAGAATCAGGAAAACAAGATATAAACTGTGACTACAACAATGTAAATGAGAACAATAAAATGAACTTACAACAATAAGTAAACAATTAAAATAATAAATAAAATGAAAATAATAAAAATTTAATGTAATGGTCGTGATCAATTCATATCTTAGAGAAGAGATGAAAAAATGAACTCCTTTTCATTGGAGAGATGGAGAACTGTGAGTGTGGAATGGGGAATATTTAGTTAGATTCAGTTGATCAGTTGATGGGTTGATTGGTTTTGCTGGATTGTTTGTTTATTTTTAAATGTCTATTGCAAGGAAAGACTTGTTGGGTAGGAAAAGGGGAGTGTCTTGATTCAGAAACAATAAATGTCTCCTGATATCTCTGTTCAATTTTTGGACCCCGAAACTGAGCTGAACAAAGCAGGAAGGGTGAGGTCACCAGATTGGGTTCCATTTGTGGCTATTATCATTGACTCACATCATGGCCTTGGCCTTGAGACTGTGCAGTTTTTCCATTCTACTCTCTAGAATCGACTGCTTTCTGTTCCCCAATGCCATGCTGAAGAATGTTCTGAGATCATAGGATCATAGGTATAGCACTAAAAGGGATTTTAGAGGTAATCCAGTTCAACCCACTCACTCACTTCTATCAGTAAAAAAATCTCTGAACACTCCAAAGTATCTGTATTTACTTATTCACAAAGGAAACAGATTCAGAGATGAGAGTGATTTGCCTAAGGTCACAGAGAGCTGAGATCCAAACCCAGGTCCCTTGACCCTAAAGTCACCTGTCTTCTGACTGTGCTTTGGTGTCATCTCAGCTTTTAGGCACAAGCAAATCTATTCTAAACTGTACAATCCACTGAGGGCTTTGCCCCCTCACACTCAATCTGAGGGAGAGGAGTGGGCAGGCAATTTGAAGTGTTCTAAGTCATTCTGGGAGGATGAGAAGGCTCTGGCTCCCCTGGTAAGGGCCAGGAGGAGAATCCAAAGTCCTGTAAAAGCAGGCATCAGATGACAAAATCAATTGTGGGTTTCCACCTCTGATGTGGACAATTCAGATCCTGCTTTGTGTCACTGGTTGTCTCTTGATGTGGGTATACGTGGTCACCCCCATTGGACTTCAAACCCTGAAGCTTCCTTATAGCTCTTTGTACCCCCTTTGACTCCAGTCAACTGGATGGCTATCTACACATACTTTCTCATCATTGTAGAAAGGAAAGAGATAAAGATTTGGAATTAGGGAACCTGGATTCTTGTCTTAGTTCTGCCATAAACTAGTGGGATAGCCTTGGACAAGCCCCTTTTTTGGTACTCAGTTCTTCCTATGTAAAATGAGGGAGCTAAAGGAAATGACATTAAAAGTCCCTTTAAACTCTAGCATGTTATGGTTCTATGTTCCCACAAGGCAAGTAGCACAGGTAGGTATTTAAGGAATTCTTGATTGCATGAATGGTGGGGTGAAAAGGGAAGTTGGAGTGGTGGGGGCCTCAGCACTGTGGAGGGATGTCAAGTCACAAATAAGGGGGAAGGAAGAATAGGAAATAGTGCCAATAAGATGGTAGAATCACAGAATTCAGACTCGAAAGGAAGGGAGCTCTAATCTAACCCCATTTTTTCTTTATAGCCTCCCTGATAAATAACCTTCCTACTTGCACTTGAGAATTTCTAGTGATAGGGAACTCAACAATTGCCAAGATTGTCGATAGCTCAAATATGTAGGAAGTTTGAGGTCCAAATAAGGGAAGTGACTCACACAAGGTTTCTTGACTGGTTAGATAGCAAGAGCTAAGAGCACATATGTCATACAAAAGGGCCTGAGAACCTCCATAGAAGTTTTACATAGAGACAGCAATCTATCTTTCAGAAATTTGCACTCATTGCCCCTAGCTCTGCCCATTAGTTTCTAGTAAAACAAGTTGAAACTCTCTTTCTCATGGCAGTGTCTTTCTAAATCTTTGAGGATAGCTCACATATCTCCTCAAACTCTTCTTGAAGTTTAACTTCCCGAGGCCTTTCGGCTTTTCAGGGCTTAATCTACAAGCCTCTTACCATCTTAGTTATTCTTCTCTGTACACTCTCCAATGTGCCTTCTAACATGTGACTCCTAGAACCCCATAAATTGCTTCAATGTGTTCTGACCAGAGGTGTGGACAGCAGAACGATGATTTCTGCCCCTCTGTTAATGCAGTCAAAGATTCCATTAGTTTTCTAGGCTGTCAGAAAACAATGTTTAATTCAAAAGATTCAATTCTCCGACTTACTGGTTGGATAAAATGATCTCTAAGGCCTTGTCCATTTCCAACATTCAATAATTCTATCCTGTCTCCCACACAATTGAATAATTTTGAGCTTGTGATCCAATGAAATTCTCAGATTTTTTTTTTTTTGACACAAACAAGCTATGTTTCTCCTATTGTGAATTGGTGAAACTGATTTTTTTGAGCCTAACAGTAGAATTTTATATTTATTTTTATTCAGTATTCCCCTTAAAAAAAAGTTGTTAAATTTTTTTAATGAACAGAAATGTAATTTTCTCTTCCTCCTACCTACCTCCTATCCTCCAACTAAAAAAAAAAACAACCTCTTGCAAGAAATACAAAGAATTAAGCAAAACAAATGCCTGAATAAGCCATGTCTTCAAAATGAACATTTCATCCTTGGCTGTCGTTGGAAATGGGTAGCATGTTTCATGATTAGTCCTATGGAATCTTACTAGATTTTCAAGAATTTTCAAGTCTTTAAATGTTTTCCTAGTCAGTACAATCTGTTTAGATATATCTCATAATTTCAAACTGAGGGGATGTTTTTGGACTCAGACACTATCCATCAGCATACTAGCCATCTCTTCAAGTTTTGTGATCTGCAAATATGACAGCATAGGAGGTGGGACCTCCTGAGAGAGAAGTGATAGATTAAAGGTACAGGGTGAAGCATATTGTTTGGACATAACCAGTACAGTAATATATTGCTGTTAGACTATGTATATTTATTGAAAAGATTTTGGTTTCTTTTTTTTTCAATAAGGGAGGAGATGAGAGACAAAATAAATCTTTGCCAATTTAAAAGAACAGAATTAAATTTTAAAAATTGGAGGCAGGTTAGAGAGAGAAAGGAGAGTTGAGAAGGAAGAGAAAGAAACAAGGAAGAGATATGGAAAGGGAAGAATATGAGAAGCAATAGAAAAATAGTGGGCAAGGGGTCAAGAGAGTGCTTGAAATATGTGAGAGAGATGAAGTTCAGAATGGGAGAGAGTGCCTGGGAAGGGACTGGAACACACAGTGGGAGACTGAGTGAGGGCCAAGAACTTGGAGAAGGTTGAAGATGCCACCCACATCTTGACTGGGAGATGATGGACTTGTTGATTGGGACATTTTCAGATAAGACCCATGTGTGGGTTTTCTTGCTGAATTAAACTTATTTGTTATAAGGAAGGGTTTTTATTTTTATTTGGGGGGTTTGGAGTTATGAGAGGGACCCTAGTAATAAAGATGCCCCCCAAAAAAGAAAAGAACATCAATGAGAGAAAAAATGCAAAAGACGGCAAAGGGAGAACCAGAAGGGCAACTAGGATAGTCTAGGTACTACCATGTTAAAGTTAATATGTTCCTTCTTAAACACCTAAGATGTAAGTAATAGAGATTCACAGTTTCATGTACAATCTTCATTTTCTGTTCTCTGTACGTAGAAATATCAATATCAAATTCATAATGGGAAAAAGAGGGTTGATTAGAGAAAACCATATGGATAGACTGAATGACTGACATGGCCACCTGAACTTATCAGATAGCTTGGCACCAAACCCTTCCTGGTAATCTTTAGGCCCTGCCCCTTGACTCTTTGCCAAATTCCAGCTATGTGGTTCAATCAATCAGTTAAAGGGTATTTCCAGAGAAGTTCTGTGTGTGTCCAACCCTGTGAGGATGTAAGAGAAGTAGAAGACCGTCTTACAGTCTTGTCTTTGGGGATCAGATGTATACTTCAAAAGCAGAAAGTATTTCATGGCTAAGAAAAATCTATCAGATGGGAATCCTGGTTCTCTATCTTAGTTTCTTCATTGACATGCTTTGTGCATAACCTTGTTTGAGATATTTCTATCATGGGACCTCAATTTTCCTACCTTTCAGATGGGGAGAAAAGTGTCTGCTTCATAGTAACGTGGTGAACATGGGACAGTGTTAGTATGCTCTGAGAGCGAAAGTGGAATCGTAAGAGCATAGAATTAGAAGTGGAAAAGGCCATTAGGTCCAACTCTCTCCTTTTAAAGAAGAAACTGAGGCACATAGGGGTTAAAATGGCTTGCCCAGGGTCACATAGTAAGGGTCTGAGCTGGGATTTCAATCTAGGACTTCCTGATGCCTGGGTTTTTGACCTTCATGGTACGAAGTGCCCTCACTGGCAGCTTGGATGTAAACTTTTTCCACATTTAGAAAACCATGGGTGGGTCACCCTTTCTTTTTCCCTGTTTTCTTAGGCAACTAGATGACCCAGTAAATAAAGCATGGACCCTGGAGTCAAGGAGATGTGGATTCAAATCTAGTCTCTGATCCTTCCTAGGTGTGTGACCCTGGGCAAGTCAATTAAACCTTTCTGTGCCTCAATTTCCTTCCCTGTAAAATGGAGAGAATGCCTACCTACTTCATGGGGTTGCGAAGACCAAATGAAATATTTGTAAAGGCTTCATCACAGTTCCTGACAGTAGCAACTCCTGAAACACAGTAATGAATGGAGGACCTGGACCAAGGCTAACTTTACTCCTAACTTCAAGGGAAATGGACAGGATCACAGGACCCTCAGTTTAAGCCTTAGAATTTCATTTCCAACTTCTAGCAGCACCAGATCACATTTCAACTGTAACAGTAATTCCTTCCAGCTAAAAAAGGTCTAGAATAATTTCACTATCTCATCTGATCCTTATAACAACCCTGTGCAGGTAGTACAATGGAGGTTATTTCTTCCATTTTGCAGATGGGGAAAACTGAGACCTAGAGAGATGAAATTACTTCTACCATTAGTGCTTTAAGTCTTAGCAACTGTCCTGCTTACAGACTGTGTGCTCTTGGGCAATTTGCCTTCTTTGGAGTCTCCATTTCATTGACTGTAAAATGAACCTTGGGCTAGCCAGTCAGTCTCTGAGGCCCCTTCCACTCCCTGATCTATGATCTTGGGTCAGTTTCTGGAGCTTTCTACCTCTTATCACAATCTCTCGAACTTTAGTGGGGATGAAGACAGATAGCTGCAGTCAAGATCAGGTAGTGCAGCAGACAGTAAGTCAGTCTTAGAGGCAGAAAGGCCTGAGTTCAGGTTCTGTCTCTTGAACACACTGGCTGTATGATTCTGGCCAAGTCACCGACCTCAGTGCTCCCCACAATGGTCTAAGACTCTTAAGTTCCAGAAAAATGACTTGTACTTTAGATGGAATTTCCCCACTTGGAGTTCCTTAAATCTATGTAATCACAGTTTCAATTAAAAAAAGAGAGATGAGGTGTTTAGGGGATGGAAATATGGAGAGGGCAGCAGCAGAGGAAGAGGGGGCTAAGGCAGGCACGAAAAGAAGTCAAACACCAAGGACCAGCCCCTGGCATCACCTATGGCCTCAGACCCCAGGAACCACATGGGAAATCCTGTTACGTAGATGACCAGGGTCATTATTAGGACAGACTGGGCAATGCTGAGCTGACTTCGCTCTTTGGTGGGAGGCAGGCAGATTCTTCATTTGGGTATATGTCTTTTCTCTCCAGCTTACTTATCTTTGAGTCCAGTCTAGGGAAATGTGTCACCTACCCACTCTGTTCTTATCAATGCTACCTATCCAGGAAATATTTTCTTCAAGTTTCAGGGCCCCTACTCCAAGGTTGAGTGGGGATCCCTGGTAAAAAAAAAAATAGGAGGATCAAGGAATAGTTTAAAGCTGGGTTTAAGCTTTATCTCTAGAACACACTGACTGTTTAACCCTGGGCAAGTCACTGATCTTCTCAGTGCTCCCTGCAACTGTCGAAGACTCTGGTTGATGGACTTGTGGCTGTTAGCATCCCATGATATCCCTCTCTGTCACAGCCTTCTTGTGTGACAGGTTCTTCCTTCCTTGACATTGACAAGGTAGTTAACACCCTCAGAATCCTGGATTCAGAGGGGGAAAGGACATCAGAGGCCATATAGTCCTGTCCCTTCATTTTAGAGATCAGGAACTTAAGCCCAGAGAGGTTAAGTCATTTGCCCAAGGTCACACAGGCAGTAAATGCAAGAGTTAGGATTTGAACTCATATTCATTGATAACATGTTTGGCTCTATTTCTAGTGAGTCACAAGTAATAATTCCTCCCTGTCATGCCTTCAGCTCAGGGATGCTACAGTAATCACAGGTAAAATTAGAGAGGAAAGTGATTCAGAAAAATATAAAGTGCTATGTAGTTGTGTTAAAGATGATAATTATTAACCTTGGATTATGGGTAGGTTGTGTGTGCCTCTGGGTTGAGGATGCAGGAATGAGAAGCCACAGCTTATCGAACTGTACATAAGCCAATTTATGACTCTCCATATCTCCCTACTCCTGCCATCCTGAGGTCTGGGTCACCTCCAGATTGCTTGAGCCAGACCCAGTTTTGAGTTCTTTCTTTTATTCCTATTGTCATTTTGGAGAGGTCTGTAAGGCAGCAGCTGAGGTCAATCTCCCTGAATAGGGCACCAACTTCTTTCTCATTTTGGCTTCAGGGAGTACACAGAAGATGGGAGAAATAGGTCTCTTGGCTGCTTTTATAGACTGGTTCAGGACAGAGCTGAGTTAGGATAGAGGTGACTGAATGATTCAGATGCATGAGGTTCTGGTGCTCCTGGGTGGATTTTCCTGCATGTCTCTGGATTCTACTATGTTGTGCATGTCCCTGGAGAATTCTTATATTCCAGATTATGCTGGGAGCTAGCTGCCCAAAGTTTGAGCACAAAGACCCTTGAAATGTTTGTTTGTGATGAATCTGGGTCATCAGATTAGCAGTAATTTCATTCTTCGCACAACCTCTTCTAAGCCTTGCTCTATTCCCTTGGGTGTGTCTCTATCAGAGATCATGGTCCTTAGTAGTCAGAGGTCAGGGGACCCTGGCAGTCAGAGATCAGGGGATCCTATTAGTCAGGGGTGGTAGTACCCTTGTGGTCAAAGGGTTAAAGGATCACAGCCTTAAAGCTCTAAAAGATTAGAAGCTATCTAATCCAACCAGAGCATTTTGTAGATGAGGAAAATGAAGTACAGAGTGGTCAAGTGATTTACCTAAGGTCACACAGTCAATAAAGGGCAGTATAGGTACACGTTGCCTCACCCTCATGTTTGCTCTTACATTTAATGAAGAGATCGGAACACACACACACACACACACACACACACACAACACACACACACGCCATGCCTATTTTCCCTGGCTTTGAATTTCAAGCTTCTGAATAAATCTCTTAGAACAAATGACATCACGCTCCACAGAGTCTAGCCCTGACTCTAAAACTGGAAGGAACCTGAGAGGCCATAGAGGCCGACCCTTTCATTTTCCAAATGCAGAAACAGACCTGGAGAAGTTAAATGATTTTAGGATCATAGGACTCATTGCTGGCCCTGGACACAGATTCACCTTTATCCAATCACAGATCCCTGCCCATTACTGTAGACTGAGCCATTTGTCCTAATATAGACCAGTCTCTATTTCTGGTCATAGTGTGACCCTGATTTCAGCCTAATTGCTAATTCTGAGCTACTGAGTCTTCAATTCAATTTAAGCATTTATTTAGCCCATACCCTAGGTAGCTAGATGGCACAGTTCCTGGAGCCTCAAACTATCTTCAGATACTTTCTAGCTATGTGACCTTAACTTCTGTTTGCCTCAGTTTCTCCAACTGTAAATGGGTGACCATCGCACTGTCGCTATTATAAGAATAGAAACTGTAAACTAGGAGTAACATTGACACCTACCTCTGAGAGTTGTGGCAAGGATCAAATAAGATAATGTTTAAAAAGCCCTTTAGCACAGTACCTGGCACATAGTAGGCACTATATAAATACTAGTTATTTTTAAAATTAAAAAATTTTTTTTTAAATTTTCAACATTCACTTTTATAAGATTTTGAGCTCCATATTTTTTTCTCCCTTTCTTCCCTCTCTTCTCCCCAAGATGGCAAGCAATGGGATATAGTTATAAATTATGATCACATTAAACATTTTCATATTAGTCATATTGTGAAAGAAGAATCAGAACAAAAAGGAAAAACCATGAGAAAACAAAGAGAGAAAGAGTACTGTTCTATCTGCATTCAGACTTCAAAATTCTTTCTCTGGACATGGATAGAATTTTTTTGTCATGAATCTTGGAATTGTCTTAGACCTAAATACTAACTATTATTAACTATTGTGTACACTATGCACAGTGCTGGGGATAAGGAAGGCAAAAATGATATTATCCTCCCCTCAAGAAGCTTATATTTTACTTGAAATTAATAAAAACATAATAATAAGAACTAGCATTTATATAGTTCTTTAAGTTTTGCAAAGTGCTGTATGAATATTTCATTTCATTCTCACTACAACCCTGGTAGGTAGGTGCTCTTATTTTCCCCATTTTATAAATGAGGAAACAGGTTGATGGAGATGAACTGATTTGTTCTGAATCATACAACTAGGAAGTATCTGAGCGTAGATTTGAACTCAGGTCTTTCTCCAAATCTAGGGCTCTCTCCACTGTGCCTCCTTGCTCTCTCACATGTACATATATTGGGGTCTACATAAAGTTATGGAGGCTGGAAATGGAATGTTATGTATAGGAAACAAATGGGGCAACTTACCTAGACCTAAGTGGGGTCTTAACTAGTCTTAACCATAGACACAGACTAATCCCTGATACTGACCAAGGTCCTAATTCTAATCACTGACTAATCTCTATCACTGGTGACACTAATTCTTAATACTGGCCATAGACCATACCTAGCTCTGGCCACAGAGAGTAATTGGGAGTATGGATGGTTCTATGCACCCCATCCCCACTAAGGAAAAACCTGCTTTAAGTCTACTTGTGGCTACCTAGGGGGAAAGAGTGTCTCCTTCTACCCAAGAGAAATCCAAGGGTCCCATTTTTGGCAATGTCAAGATGACCCGGTTGGATGAATAAGGGCATCAGAACTGTGGGACAAGAGGGAAATGGTCTCCCTGAATAGGGTTCCACTGAGTAGTCTTTTGGATCTACCCTCCACCGGATCCTTCGGGGAGCCCCACTCCCCTGCATACATGGAAGGAAAAAGGCCTTTTGAAAGTCAGCAAGCTGGGATGAGAGAGGAAGGAGAAGCAAGGGAAGGTTTTCAGAGTAGCCAAGGAAGGGCCCCACCCAGTCCCATCTGCATGTAGCACTACTGACAGCAGAAACTCCTGTTTCTTCCTTCTATGGTTAAGATGATGCTTGGCCATACCCTCTGTCTGTCCCTGTTCTGTGGGATTCTGAAACTCATGAAGAAGTCATGTTACAGAGAAGAACCTAGAGCTAGAGTGGAAAGGGAACTGGGAGGTCACTTAAACCAATCCCCTTATTTTATTTACTTTTAAATTTTAATTTTTTAAAAATTTTCAGCTTAAAAACAGAAAAAAAGCACTTCCATACACACCAAAGAACACAAAAGAAGATTCTATAGGAAACCAGGAGTTTCCAGTTCATATTTTGCTTTTTACAAGAGGTACTTTCAAAACTATCCTGCTTTTCTAGACTTCCTTCTGAACTTTTGTGCATTTAAAAAAATGTTTCACTGGCTCTTTTTTTTTTTTGCATTGTTATTGTCAATCCCCCTTCCCTTCTCTGATGCCCCTTCCCCACAATTAACAAAGAACAAGGGAAAAAGACAAACCAAACCCTTGTAACAATAAACACAGTAAACCAATCAAATGTGCACAGTGTCTGTGTCCAGAAATGTATGCCCCTGCGTCTTGTGTCTATTATCTCTCTGTCAAGAGCTGGGTGACACGACTCACCAGACATCTTTCGGGAACATCAACTGCCTCATTTTACAAATGAGCAAACTGGGGCCCAAAAGAAAGGGGAGATAAGTCCCCTACTTAGTTGAGAATACTGGGACTCCCAGTCAGAGAGTTTTCTTCTGAAAGGAAAGACAAGGGAAATCCTTTGTAGGGGTGGTGTCCTTGGTGGTAAGGAAAAATCAGATCCAACTTTCCAGGCAGTAAGAATGACCAGGGCTGGTCTATTGATCAACAAAGAATCTTCCATTACTTTCACTTATTCCAGATGAAAACGGCTGGATTTCTTGAGATCAGCTTTCCTCTCCCTTTATTTTCCTTTCCCCCACCAATATGGCTGAACACCTGTCTGCTGGGCTGCTTGGGGACACTGGAGACCAGTGTCCCACATCCCTAAAACTCTAACTCTCTAGAACAAGGAATCTTGTTCCCACCCTAGCTCAGCCGTGTGGGAGCTGGGGAACTCTGTTCTCCCCTGCCAGAGCTCATACCCAGCATTAGTCACTTGGAGGCTGAGATTTCTCATGGAAAGGGAAACCTTAAGGGTGGGGGCCTCTCCTGGGTTCCTAGAGCAGCCATCCCCACAACCCAGGTTGTCTTTTAATCCCATACTCCCTTTCTGTGGTCCCAATTCATAGACTTGTCTGAGTTTGGCTCTTGAGAATTCAATTATTAGCAAACGTAATAATAGACAAATGTAGATGTCTCCCACCCTCACCCCACCACATGCATGCACATAAACATAACATATACACACATATACATACACACATACACTCACGCACAGACACACACACACATATACACATATAAGTGTATATATGACAGATAAGGTGCTGAGGGCTCAGATGCTTGGGTCCTTTCTTCTGTGCTTTCTCCCAAGGGCCTGAGCTAGTCTTTCTTAGGGGAGCTGAGACTGAGGGTTCCCTCATTCTGTCTCTTGGCTCCCATTGGGGTTGGAAGACCACACCCCCCCCATACCTATTTAACAGATGGCATGACTGAGATCCACAAGCAGCAACTTTCTCCTGAAAGTTCTTGGGCTCAGTTATAGACCAGACATAACACCAATAATAAGACCAGAGAGGAAATCACCTGGTGCTGAACCCACTGCCCCTTCCTTCATTGGCTACCTCCCCCTCCCTGCCACCTTTTCTTCCCTTTCCTAACCTGAAGACCTCTCACCTGGTTTCCCTGGGAGCTGTGGGTGGTATGAGTAGCTGCTCCTTCACTCCCCCATCCTGGGGGAGCTCCAGTGAGTGGCTCCGGATGCTCTGTCCCTCCTCCCTGCCCAGGCTACCCAGGCCACACTCTCCTCTACTCAGGCACCAGAGGGCTCTGTGTGCCGTTCTGCCTAAAGCTCAGAGCCTTATAGTAGCTCCCCACGATCTGTCCCCTGGCTGACTGTTGCCAGTCTCTTGAAGGTGTCCTTTGACCCTCTCTCTGGTGCCTCCTTCTCTCCTTAGCACGTGGGAGGCAGCCGATCAGCAGTGGAGCAGCCTGTGGTGCACCCATGCCCAGGAGCAGGAGCTGGGCACTGCTGCCAATCGCAGTCCTGGGTGCTTCTCGTGCCTGCTTACCTTTCACCTCACCCCTACACCCTGAGTTTCTAGGTGCCCAGCCCCTAAGCTTTGGAGCCCAGGGAGAGGGAAAAAGGAAGGAAGGAAACATTTGGGGTGTCCTACCAACCACAGGGGAGAGAGGGACACTGGGGTTTCTGGCCTCTCTCTCAAGTTGATTACAGCCTGGGGAATTCTTCAGGTTCTACCCCCGATCCCAGACATGGACCTCCACCTAGAGCCCATGCCTCTGGAAGTCAGCCCCAGAATTGAAATACTATAGCCACATTGAGTCTTTATTCCTAATCTTGACTTTCCATTCTCGGTACTGTGCATCCATCCATCCATCCATCCATCCATCCATCCATCTATCCACCCACTCATCCACTAAGACTTCTGTCCCCAGCAGGGAGCCCTCTTCACATCTATAACTTATCCAGGCCCCTCCCCACAATTCCTTGACATTGAACTCTTATCCCTGACCGAGGGCATTTTTCCCTGAACTGAAGTCCTGTCCCCAGAACTGATCCCTCCATTCTCATCAGTCAATAAAACAACCAATATTTATTAAAAGCCTACTTTGTACCAGTACTGTCACCATTCTTTTAAATCAATTTCCATTTATATGTTTTGTTTTTCTGTCACATTCATTTGCCAGTATGTCCTTCCCCTCCTCTACTCACAGGGTCATCCCTTATGCCAACGGACAAAAAATAAAGAGGATTTGAAATTTATTTAAAAATGAATTAACAACTCAGCCAAGCCAACCAGGACCTCACCCATGTCTGACAGAATGTAGGATCATGGGAACATAGCTTTATAGCTCAGAGGCCTGGAAGTCAGCTAGTTCAACTCTTTCACTTTACATAGGTGGGAGCTTGAAGCCTGCCTAGAGAGGGTAATTCACTTGACAAGGTATGTACTGTTCCATATCCATAGTCCTTCACTTCCGCAAAGAAGGCAAGGAAATTAAGCCCTTGTTCTGTAGGGTGTCACTGAGGATTGATCTCTATTACTGAGCTCCCATCCCTGATACAAGGCATTCATGTCCAAACTGAACCTTCCACCTCTAGCACTGACCACTCCTTGGTCATTTCTCCCCCTCTTCTCTCTAATACTGACCTCTCATCCCCATCTGATGCTAAGCTCATTTACCTAACAGTAAGCCCTTGTTTTCAACATGCTCCCTACCTCCACTCCTGATACTGAGCTTCCATCATGTTTCTTGCTAATGCTGACCCTTCATCTTACACACTGAGGGGATCTCGTCACTTAACATCTGGGGGCTTCTCTTCTGCCTTTCTGGCTAGCTATGGAGAGCTCAGGAGAAATCTTACAATCTTACAAATTACTGGCCCCATAACTGGGGCAGCTAGGTGGTGCAGTGGATAGAGCATCAGTGCAGGAGTCAGGAGGACCTGAGTTCAAATATCACCTCAGATACTTGACATTCACTAGCTGTGTGACCTTTAGCAAGTCACTTAACCCCAATTACCTCATCCTGGGTCATCTCCAGTCATCCTGATGAATATCTGGTCATTGGACTCAGCTGGTTCTGGAGGAGAAGTGAGGCTGGTGACCTGCACAGCCCTCCCTCACTCAAAACAAAGTCAAAGTACAAGTCATGTCATCATTTCTCTGATGGCATGGTCTTCTTCAGCAATGAAGGATGAACACACACACCCATAACTACTTTCTCCTGCTGTTTGTTATA
>CM053770.1:282164989-282177316 GCA_028658325.1 Potorous gilbertii | reverse complement strand
TATATATATATTCTTTCCCCTGAAGAAGAAGCTGAAGGGTTCAGTGTGAAAAGGCATCCAGCTCTGAGGTTCCCTTCAGGGGTGGGGAACCTGTGGCCTTCTAGGTCCCTGGGTGAGGCCTTTTGACAGAGTCCAAGTTTTACAAAACAAATCCTTTTATTAAGGGGATTTGTTCTGTGCAGGCTGAAGGTTCTCCACCCCTGCCTTAGGCTATCTCAGGAGGGTCCTCTGAGTACTGAGTGTCCCTGAAGTACTTTCTGGAAATGACTCAATTTAATTCAATCAACAAACAGATATTAACCATTTACTTTGCTTAAAATATTGTGTTGGGCTTACAACCTAAATGGGTGTATAAGGGGGTATAGTTGTTCATTCTTTCATTTCAAAGAGAACCAGTGACATCACAGCTGATGTCTTGACTTGGTCATGAATTGGATTTAAGTGAGGCAGAGTTGGACAAAGTCATCAGCTTCATTGAATCAGTGAAGTCCAGTCGCAAGACAAAAGACAGGATGACTGATGATGGCCTGGGATGCAATGGATGACCTTGCATCTTCTACATCTACTAAGCCCAAAGTGCTCCATGGTACCTGCTTCAGACTCCTTCATGGCAGTTGGAACAAATTGTTCTCATCCACCCATTCCACTGGGGAAAGTCTTCATGTGTTTGGGGTAGACATCATGGGGACCATTATAGAGGAAATGATAGACCAGGGAAAGATAGATGTGAAACTGGCAAAGTAGAGATAGAGACCAAACTTCAAAGAAGGATCTTTAGCCTGGGGGAATATCATCCTTTCTCTAGACCAGGGTCAGTCAAGCAAGGACAGGGTTTGGGAGAGGAAAAAAACCATGGAAGATGGGATAGAAACATGGAGAGGAGGGAAGAGAGAAAGACATAGAAGGAGACTCAAGAAGCTTCACCGACTCCATATTGTCCTTAAAACAAAATAGGAATTCTTCTGTTTGGCTCTTAGAACACTTCCCCATGGGGCTCCAGTCTCTCCTTCCAAGCCACTGCATTATTTCCCTCAATGCCCTTATGCTCTTACCAAACTAGCCAACTGTTCCCCATCAACAACAATTCATCTCCCACCTCAATACCTTTACACAACCGACTCTCATGCCTGCAGTGCCCCACTTCCAAATTCTGCCTCCCAGAAACCTCAGCTTCTTTCAAGGTTCAGGGCAATGTCATCTCCTTCAAGATGCCCTCCCCATTTGCCCAGTTCTTAGTAACCACCTCTCTCTCCAATGACTGAATTTGTATTTATTCTATATGTAACTAACTGTGAGTTTTATTTCTCCAGCAGAAAATAAGCCCCTTGAAGGCAGGGATACTTTGTATCCCCTGTGTCTAACTCAGTGTCTGACATACAGTAAATGCTTAATCAAAGTTTTGTTGACTGATTGACCTAGAGATGAAAGGAGAGACAGCAATAGGGATATGAGAGGGAAACAGGGAAGGGAACAGAGACATAGAAGGATGGACAAGGACATGGAAGTTGGGGGATAGGGGTGATGGGGCCAGAGACATGGAAGGAGAGGAACAAAGGCAAGGACATGGAAGGAACAGACAGAGAGGGAGGGGCAGGAACATGGAGATTGAACCACAGCCACACAAGGCATGGAGAGCCCATACCACTGTCTGACCACTGTTTCCTGCCCTCACCAGGGATTCTTCCTCTACCAAGCTCATCTGAGAGCCACAATTAGTTGTACTCTGAGCTAGATACTTCAGAAAATCACCCACGTGCCTTTGACAGACACATGCAGAGGCTGACCATACGCAGCCATGAACAGTTGCTCTTTGGGGGTAGGGAAACGTTTCCATGACTTCCAAAATTAGGGGTGAGAACAGGATTAGTATGGGAGCAACAGGGGTGCAGAGGAATGCCTTCTTCTAAGCTGTCCTCTCCAGACTGGCTTCCTGAAGGCAGTGGTTACCTCAGTTGCTTTTTTTTTTGGGGGGGGGGGTGGAGTGACCTTGTCTGGCTGGCTGTGCTTGCCTTGATTTGTCTTTTGAGTAGCTAGGTGGCCCAGTGGATAATGTGCTAGGTCAGGAGCCAGGAAGACCTGAGCTCAAATCACTTACTAGGTACCTACAAGGTGTGTGACCCTGGGCAAGTCACTTAAATTCTTTGTTTCTTTGTTTCCCCATCTGTACAAAGAGAATAATAGTAGCACCCACCTCCCAGGGTAGTTTTGAGGATCAAATTAGATGACGTTTGTAAAGGGCGTGGTACATAATAGGTGCATAATAAATGTTTCCTTCCTTCCTATTCTCAAGACGGTATTTTGGTGGTTCATGTTTCTTTAAGGACATTCCCACACCAGAGAGAAGCCTGCGAAGTCGACTTTATCTCTCCATCAGGCTCCCAAGGGACAAGAGCTCTATCTCCCCCCTTTGCCTTCTCCCTCACTTTCTCTGAGATCATAGTCCCAGGAGCAGTTAGCATAGTGCCTAACACATAGTTGGGGCTTTTTAATGCTTATTGACTGACTGGGACTGTCTCAAGATTCCCTGGATCAAAGGCTTCTTGAAGGCAGACCTGGGGCTCCCCAGGGAAAGTGTTGTGTCCATCTACGTCTCACTAGAGTTCCCGTAGGGCAGAGGGGACTCTTCATCGCCTCAGACCATCCTGGGGCTCAGGGGCTGAGTGCAGGGACGGGTCTCAACCACTAGACGAGAGGTTTCCCCAGAGCCGGGTCTGTGTCTCCCCAAACAGACCAGAGCTGTGCTGTCCCAGCTGACCGGGCTCCCTGCTCCCCATCAGACCAGAGATTCCTTCCTCAGTTTCCCTTTCAGTCTCCAGGCCAGGGGGTTGGTTGACTGAGAAAGGAGGTTATGAGCCAGGTCCGGGCTGGACGCCGCTCCTCGGGTAGAGACGACTCTGCCGAAGGACTGCCGGGCCTCGGCAGTTTGGGGCGGGGTGTAGGGGCTTCTGGGCCCCCGGGGTCGAGGCGGCCGGGGCGGCGGCTCCTTTAAGAGCGACGGCAGCGCCCTCTGGCGGCCAGCCTGGGCTGCGGCCGATCCCGCGGCCGATCCCGGAGCCGGAGCCGGAGCCGGGGCCGGGCCTGGGGGCGGCGGCGGCGGTGGCGGCGGTGGCGGCGGCATGTACCGGGCCCGGGCGGTG
Organism: Potorous gilbertii; assembly: GCA_028658325.1. Taxonomy (NCBI): domain Eukaryota; kingdom Metazoa; phylum Chordata; class Mammalia; order Diprotodontia; family Potoroidae; genus Potorous; species Potorous gilbertii. Next base: position 282,174,179 of record CM053770.1, on the reverse strand, counting down.
CGCGCGGGGCCGGACCCCGGGAGCCCCGGGGGCCGCTTCGGGATCCTCAGCACGGGCCAGCTCCGGGATCTGCTGCAGGACGAACCCAAGCTGGACCGGATCGTAAGGCTCAGCAGGAAGGTAGGTAGGAGCGGTGTAGACGGGGCGGGCCGTGTAGACGCGGCCGGCCCCGCCCCGCCCCGCCCTGCTCCGCCTCTGGGCCCGGGGCGGGGAGGGAGGCGCCCTGGGACCTGCCCCTGCCGGGGGTCCCCCCCAGGCTTGGGGCTGGGGGCTGGGGGGCCGGGGCCAGGCCGGAGATCGGGGCTGGGGGAGGGGGCGCCGAGGAAGGAGGCGCTGTGGTCTGGCGGAGGGGGACGGGGGGCGGCGGGCGGTGTGGCCGCGCCTAGTCGGGGCTCCTAGGCCGTGAGAGAGAGGACAGGTGTGCATCCATCCTCCCCCGGCCCAGGGGAGGGGCGGCTGGGGGCCGGAGGGGGCCGAACGGGAAGGCCCCAGGAGTCTGTGGAGACCGAACGGGAGGGACGGGTGGGGGCATTCTGTAGGTGACAAAAGGGGAGGGGCCGGGGTACTCTGTATACAGCAAGGCACGGAGGGGTGGGCATGCCCTATAGAGGACAGGAGGGAAGGGGCGTGTGTGTGTGTGTGTGTGTGTGTGTGTGTGTGTGTGTGTGTGTAATAGGGGGCTAGAGGAGGAGGTGGTGTAGGGGACAGAAGGGGAGGGGTGACTGTGTGGGTGTGCATTCTGAAGGGGACAGAAGGGGAGACCATGTCTCATAGAGGACAGAAGGGAAGGCTTGTTGTGTTCTGTAAGAGGCTAAAGGAGGAAAGGATGCAATCTATAAGAAACAGGAGAGAGGTGGGCATACATTCTGCAGGGGGCAAAGGGAGGGCACACCCTATAGGAAAAAGGTATGTGAGGGGGTCAGAGGAGAAGGAGATATGTGCTTCTATAGGAGACTGAAAGTGTGTGCATTTCCCGGGCTTCAGGGAGGATCTAGTCTATAGGGACCAGAAGGGATGGGTATGTGCCAGGAGATCCAAAGGAGGGTGTATAGGATGTAGGGAAGGGTAAAGGGCAGGATTGTTTTGCCTTCTATAGAGGAAAGTCTAAGTTGTTTGTGGGAGTTAGAAAGAGAAGGTGGGTGCATTCTATTGGGATAAAAGGAGAGGGGGTATAGTCTATAAAAGATATTCTATAGGAGAATATTCTATATTTTATAGGAGCCAGGCAGGTTTATGCTTTAGTGGGAAGAGGACAGAAGGGGAGGGTTGTATGGTCTGTGGGGGCCAGAAGAAATATATACGTATATATGGATGTTCTTTCAGTTGATGTTCAGGAGTGATGTGTTCTACAGGGAACAGAGCAGAAGGGGGTGTGTGCATTTTATGGGCTAAAGGTGCAGGGGGCGTGTACTTTCTATGGGGAATAGAAAGGAAGCTTATTGTAGTTTATAGGGGGTACAAAGTTAAAGCTTTATATCCTAATAGACCCAGAAAGGCATTCAAGAGGAGAATGGGAAGGGGTACATAAATCCCTGGAGAATGAGCACAGAGGAGATACATTGTGTCAAAGGGTTCTACACTTACTAACAATGTGGTCATGGGCAAGTCACTTAAACTTTCAGTTTCTTCACTTGAAACGAGATAATACCTCCCTATCACAGGGCTGCTGGAAGAAAAAGCTTTGCAAACCTTACAAGAAGCCAGTGGTTGTTTAATAACCACTTTGAGAGAAGATAGGTATATGGAGAGTCTAGTAGAGACTTTAGAGTTCAACTCTCTCATTTAACAGATAGGAAAACTGAGACCAAGGGAAGGCAAGAAGTGTTTTGCTCAACAGCACACAGGCAGTGAGCATCAGGGGTAGGATTTGAAGTCAGGTATTCTGACTTCAGAATCGCTTAATAATACCCCTCTTATGTATGGGGACAGAAGAAAGAAGGTGACTGTCAGGACTAAGTGAATATAGACGCTTTAGCTCCAAGTGAAGGAAACATAGAAGGTGCAGAGGACTGTCCTGAAGCATGAATAAAATCTAGCAGGTAGCCCCAAAGCTGCCTGATGCAAAGGATCTCTTACTGTCAGTGAGTGAAGGTATCCTCTCCTGCTCTGTGATTTGAAGTCAAAGGATTTATGGTCAATTCCAGTCTCTTGGGCAAGTGACTTTACCTTTTCATCTGAGGAAAGCCCTGCTTCCTTGGGACTCTGAGACCCCTTGCAACTATAATGACATGATCCTTTGGTTTCAGAGGTGGAATCTCCCTGTGTGCAATGGAGCACACACACCCTATAGTTTCTGTCTATAGAGGTTTTTCTTTATTTTCTTTGTTATAAGGGAAAGCTCACCTGGAAGGGGAGAGGGGAAGGTAGGAAGAATGTATCTGGAAATGACTCCAATGTAAATACAAAAGGTTTCAGTAAGGCAAATGAAAAGCCCCACACAGACAATTCTCTGGTGAAAGTTTTAGTCCAGAGGTCCACCTGCTGGGCTCATCACCCTTAGCAAAAGTGAAAATTCTTAGAGAGCAGCCTCATTGTCCTGTGGACAGAGCCTGCTGAAGGGCACAACAGAGGTCCCTAAGGGGAAGTTGGGCATTGCTCCCTCTGACCTTTGACTTCTAGTCTGGCAGTTTCCTGGCACTCAGTCTGGACACCCTTATGTTTGGTTCGTTGTTTAACTTCTCATTACTCTGGAGTTATGCCTTCCAGAGCAGGTAGTTTGAAAAGCCTAAACCTAAAAAAACAGTGTCCTGCCTATAGTGCTTCATGAATCAAACTCTGCTATTGAATAGCCAGCTACATGACCTTGGGGAAGTCACTTCCCTTCTCTGGTCTTCATCTGTGAATGGAAGATGCCGGGTTCCTTCCCTGAGCTTTGAGTTCTCTTTCATCTTGAATGCTCATTGATGCTAAGTGCCATCCTACCTGTGACCCAGGGATAGGACTCTTATTGGAGACAGACAGTATAGGCAGAGTGGCCTGCTGTAGGCTTCCCCCCCACTCTGCCCATCCTAACTGAGCTGTCTTTCTGAGCCGGGCACTTCCAGAAAGGATGCCCCTTCTCCCAACTCATATGTGCACATGTGAAACTGGATGAACTCTGAGAGTGTGGTGTTTGCTAAATCCTGACTTCAGAGTCTAGTTTAGTCCCTTCCTTGTATAGAGGAGAAAGATGGAGCCTGGAGAGGTAGAGTGACTTGTGTGAAGTCAGGATGAAATGATAATGATAGCTTACTTTTATATGATGCTTTGCAGTTTACATTGCACATTATTCTATTTGGTCCATACCTCAACTCTGTGAATTCTCCCCATTTTTTTTTTTTGAGAAAGAGAAGTTAAGTGATTTGCTTAGGGTCATACAATAGGTAAGTGAGGTAGGATTTGAACCCAGGACTTCCTGACTCCAAGTCAGGTGCTTTGTCCACTATGTCATATCTAAAGCTATGTCTTAGGATCATAGATTTCTAATAGGAAGAGACTTCAGAAATCCTCTAGCTCCAAACCCAGTCCTCTTCCCTCTCTACCATATTTGGGGTTCTCTTGTGCTTAGCCTAGGGTCTGGCACATAGTGAACACTTTCAAAATGCTTTTTCACTAAGATTATATAGTGGCCAAAGAAAAATGAGAATATAATTTGTCTGCTAACCCCTGGGAGTGCATTGTACATGTGGTTAAAATGAAAACCTCTCCAGGGCAGGGAATATGTCTTCTCCTCCCTTCTCTGAAGTATGTTGGAGAGAAGGACTGAGAACACAGGAGAGGGGCACTTAATAAAAGAGAGAATGGATGGATGGATGTATGGACAGATGGATGGATGGAACAATGGATCACTTCTGTTTCCCTAGTTTCAGGGCCTACAGCTGGAGCGGGAGGCATGTCTAGCCTCCAATTATACCTTGGCCAAGGAGAACTTGGCCCTTCGACCTCGACTTGAGATGGGCAAAGCTGCTTTGGCCATTAAGTACCAAGAGCTCCGGGAGCTGGTGGAGAGCTGCTGGGACAAACAGCAGAGGTTGGGTAAGTGCTGGCCATCCATGTCCAAGGAGCAGCCCCAAGCCTGCCTCTCCCCAAAGACCCACACTGCTGGCCATCAGAGGCATCCCCTCCTGTCCCATTAAAGCCGTTGATGAATTGGACACTGAAGGTGGAGGCTTGTTTTGGTGACACACTGGTCCCCATGAGTACACAAGGGATTAGCTTGGTATTATCTTGGAAATGTTGGAGCAAGACCCTGAGAGGTTGGGCAGAATATGGGGGGAGGAGGAGAGAGTAGGCAGTAAACATCTAAGGGAGGCAGATGGAGGTAAAGGTTCAGAGATTTAAGCCCCAAAGGGAGGGCAGGGCTTCAGAGGGGACCCTGCATGTTCTGGGGAAGGTGAGAAAGGCACTGATGGGGAAAGGAGAAGGGTCCCTTTTTGCCTTGGTTTGGTCCTGGGCCACTGGCTCTTCCTTTTCTTTTCTTTTTGGCCTAAGGCCAAAGAGGAAGTCAGAGGGCTGAGAGAGGGGGTCCTCAAAGTGAATGGCTTTGTGAATGAAGGCCCTCAGATTCCTGGTCTTGTCTTCAGCACCCTCAAAATCCCCAAGCCAAGCCACAAAACAGCAGCCCGCTCCCCATTCTTTAACTTACAAGAGGTGAGGTGGTGTGGTGTAGGCCTTGTAGCCAGCAACCCCTGAATTCAAGTGCTACCTCTGACCTGTCCTGGCTGCATGACCTGCAGAGCGGGGCGTTCTGCTGGTATCCTAGGCAGTTCTCTGAGATGTACTGGTAGAAGGGGGTGCTTTTTGGGGGTTCCAATTTCAGTTAAATCACAGTTCCAACCCCCATCCCTATCTCTAACTTAGAGACTAGATACCTGCCTCCTGACACTTACTAGGAGAAGGGTCTACAAAGCCAAAGACACACTAATAATAATAAGAAAAAATTATAATTACCAACATTTATATAGCATTTACTACATGCCAGGCACTGTGAGAAACAGTCATTGTCTCATTTGATTTTTACCACAACTCTGGGAGATACGTGCCTTTGTTATTCTCATCTTACAGATGTGGAAACTGAGGCAAACTGAGGTTAAATGACTTGCCCAGGGTCACACAGCTAGTAGGCAGGATTTGAGGGCAGGGACTATGGCTTCTCCTCCCTTCTCTCTGAGCACCTGGAAGAGGGCTATTTAGTATCTTCCTGACTTCATGCCCAGAGTTCTGTGCCCTCTGGGGCCCTCTAGCTGCCCACTAGGCAGGGTGATGTGACTCCGGGGCTTAGAGAGCCTTGGTTTCCTCCAGGAGAAGGAAGGGAGGCTAGTTAGATTCTGTCCCTGTGGTCCCCAGAGGTGAATGTGCAACGCTGGAACCCACAGTGTGCCCTGAACGGGCTCCGGGCAGAACTGGAGGAAGCTGAGCAGGAGGCTGAGGTGAGGAGGGGTGAGGGATTGCTTTGCTTTTTCTTCATATTATTTTAAAATGTATCCTGTTTTTGCTGCTACCTTTCATTTTTCCATCACATCCATTTCCAAATATGTCCCTCCTCCTCCCCTGCTAGCTGAACTATCCCTTGTACCAAAGATTAAAATATAATGGGGGACAAGTTTATCAGAACTAAAACAAATGACTGCCTGACAGTGTGCACAGCGTTCCACACCCATAGTCCACCTACTTTTGCAAGGAAAGGAGGGGAGCACCTTTATCGAAACCCTTCTTCTGTACCACGCTTGCCCTTTACGATTACACTGTGTTTGGTGACGTTTGATTTCTAGGGGCTTTCGGTTTCGGTGGTTAGGCATTGTGTGTTTTGTTTTGCAGATTCTACATACTCCACTCTGCATTACTTCTAAAAAACCTTCCCTTGCTTCTCTGAAATACACTATAATCACTATTTTTTATGATACCACTTTTGATTTTGTTCTGTATCCTGACTCGTTTAGCCCTTTCTGGGGTTGCTTTAGTGGTACTTAGGAGAGAGAAGGGGAGGGAGACCAGTGCTCCTGTTACTCCAGGGTTTGCTCACTGTCCCCCAGATGTACTACTCATTCTCCTAACAACCTTTTCTCTATCCCACCTTTCTGCCTCCTCTTTTCTCCTTATCCAAATTCTTCCAATCCTTCAAAGCCCTTCTCATGGTTTATCTCCTCTATAGAGCCTTCCTTGACTACTCCAGTCATCATCCAATCCCTTAGGGGCTACAACATTTACAATTAGAACTTGGGAGCCAACATTTAGCTGCTGTGAGGCTCCTCATGGAATCCCACAGACACCCTAGTCCAAGCCCCTCGTTTAACAGAACAGCTGCAGAAATTGTGACTTAGTCCCTCAATGGGGCAGTGGCAGAAGCTGGGACTGGTACCGTGGTGTTATGACTGCCTACCACCCTCAGGGTTTCCTCCCATCCCAGGAAGCAAGGTTCTTCTGAGTGCAGAGGGGACACAGTAATGGGGGATGTGAGGGGGGGATGAGGTCCCCAATCTTCGTCGCTCCCTTAATTTTTTCTCTTCATGCCTCATCCTCCTTCCTCCCTCCCACAAAGCTCTCTCTTCTATCCTTGTGACCCAGGAGCAGATGGAGCAACTGCTACTTGGGGAGCAGAGTCTAGAGGCCTTCCTGCCGGCCTTCCAGCGGGGCCGGGCCCTAGCCCATCTTCGTCGGACCCAGGCTGAGAAACTTCAGGAGCTGCTGCTGAAGCAGGAGCGACCCCAGCCCCCCACCCCACCCCCTCCACCTTCGCCCCCTCATGCTGCGGCACCCACCAAACTTTTCCAGCTGCGCTATGCCTTGGCCCCCGCCACAGCAGCTCTACTGCCCTCGGGGGTGGCCAGGGGCCTGCCTGCAGCACCCCGAAACCTCCCACCTCTGGACTCCCGCCCTGTCCTCCCCCCAGTCCAGGGCTCCCCCCTGCGCCTGCTCGGCCAGGCCTCCTTGCTGAGCCCCCGGCCCCCGCAGTCCGAACCCCCCCATCGGTAGGGTTTAGAATGTGGCCCCCTTCTAGGAGGGCTCCCAGACAGACTTGATACCAGGCTCCTACCACCACCATCCTTGAGGAGTGAGGTGTTGGAGGGGCAGGCTCCCCTTCCCCCAGGACTCCAGCAAGGTCCCTGCCCCTGGAGGCAGAGCCCAGGAAAAGGGGCTCCAGGAAGATGAGACAGTGGGTAGGGGTGGGGGGGCAGGGGTCTTTGCCCCCCAGCTTTGAGGGAACTCTGCTATTTCTCTCTCCCTGGCTGGGGTGGGGGGAGGGTTTCAGGGCTGGCCAGAGCTTGCTTTTTCCCATGCCCCAAGAAGGGAGCATTCCCACATCTAGGCTTGCAGGGTGGGGGTGGGGGCATTTTCCACGATCCACCAGTAACCTGGGAAGGGGCCTCTCGCTGGGCATGATGCCACGGCAGCTGGAGATATCCTCAGATTTCTCCCTGGCCTCTCCCTTTCCTCCATCCCCTGGTTCCATTGTTGTGGCTGCCAGGAGGGCCTTCATCCAGGATGGCCAGGTAGTCCTTGGGACCACATGATGTCCCCCTCCCTCCATAAACACATACATACACTCCAGGCCCCGGGCACCCCAGGCATGAAGGGGTGAGGGCATCGTGGCATTGGGGGGAGGGGGCGCTTCTGTCCAGCAGCCAGAGCGGGGCAAACCAGGATGCCTGGCAACGAGAACACTCTGTCCTTTTCTGTCTTGTCTCTTTAGAATGGGACCCCCAAGAGGGCAGGGTCCTTGTCTTTGTGTGTTCTGTCTAGTGCCCTGCCCACCAGGCCCCTCAATAAATGTGATGGTGAAGATGATGATGAGGCCAGCCTCCTGAACACTGCATGCTCAGTTCATTCCCAACTTCTCTGCTTGCACTGTCCTTCCCCTTCCTTTGTGCCTCGCCAACTTTTACCTGCCCACCCTTCAGAGTCCTACCTCTGCCATGAAGCCCACCAGGCAATAAAGTCTTTTTTTGTGTGCACTGCTTGCCCAGTTGGAAACAGAATGGAGAGGGTGTGCATGCCAGCCTGGTGTCAGTCAAAATTCACAAGGTGGGCTTGGGAGAAGATCCCTTGCTTCCTTTGGCACCCGCCCTGGGGCTCCATGGACCTCATCACCTTGTCCACTTGGGCCTGGCTTCCCTGGATCTGTTCCAAGCTGCCCAGATCCCTACCCATATTGACTATCTTCTGCTGAGAGTGTGGAGGTTGGCCCCTGGACTGGACTTTGGCTCTGGTCTTTAGTCTTTGGCCAGGTGGGGAGACGGATGATAGAATTCGGAGCATTAGAGCCAGAAGAGACCTAAGAGACCATCTAGTCCTATTTTACAGATGGGGAAACTGAAGCTGCCAAAGATGATATGGCTTTACTGGATCACCCAGGTGGGAAGGGGCAGAGCTCAGACCCTCTGAATGCCAGTCCAGGACTCTTTTCACTACATTCCTACTGCCTCTCACTGGCATAGATATCTGACTCCCTCCAACACCAGCATCAAAACCTGAGGCAGGCCTAGGGGAGGCCACTGAAGAGGTTGTGTGCTTGGACCAGGCCTCTGGCTAGTGTAACATCACAATTGAAAGGAATTGAGGATCACCTAATCTAGTAGTTCTTAATGTGGGATTAGAAGGTTGGGCCCAGGCTGGGAGTGCAGGTCCAGCTCTCCTCAGCACTACAGCTCTGACCTGGCCCCTCCTTAGACCATGCAAGGTCTAAAGGTCAAGCTTAGAACAGACACCAAATTAGTATGATTCACTGCAGATCGGAACCTTTGAGTTCGACCCATCTACTGCCAGCCTGGGCCTTTCCAGTATGAGGGATCATAGGCATGCCCCACCATGAATGCTAAAAACATTTGTTGATAACTATTTTGATGTCATTGGTTTACTTTAAAATTCTGTGGATTTTATGCATTTAAAGCCATTCTGAGAAGGGGTCTGCAGGCTTCACCAGACTGCCAATGGGGCCTATGACCCAGGAGGAATTCTGGTCCTATCTCTTATTTTACAAAGGACATGAGACCATGAGAGAAGTGAATGACTTAAGGTCCTCAGGCACCAAGTGGCAGAGTGTGTTTTGAACCCAGGTCTTCTGACTTTTTAGTGCAGTGGTCTTCCCATTACTGGGGTTAAGAGGCATGGGCAAGGTTATTCCCTTGGAGGCTAATCATCCTGCAGGACCTGGGGTATCAGCCTGGAGGCAGGTAATTGAGTCCCTAGGGTTCTGAGTCAGCTTCCTTTCCCC
>CM053770.1:282138295-282164889 GCA_028658325.1 Potorous gilbertii | reverse complement strand
GGGGGAGGGAGGGAGGAGCGTGGAGAGATGACTTGGTAGGTCCCTCAGTGACCCTTTTATGCTAAAGGGGCTGTAGTTTGCAGTTTCCGCTGGTGCTGGTGGGAGAGGCGGGGTTCACCACCCCAGTGGGCTTGCCTATGGGTAAGGAGGGAGAGAACCTTAGAGTTGGCTGGTTAATGAGCAACTTCATTAACTGAAGGCCCAGGCTGTGACCCTGACTGGCAGTGAAAGGGGGGAAGGGAAGCAGGTGACTGGCAGGCAGGAAGCAAGCTGGGCTAGGAAAACCGCTTTAAACCTGGGAACAAAGGGAATGCTGAGGATGTGATATCCAGCACACACACACACTCACACACATATGCATGCACTCACATGCACACGCACTCGAATGAACACACACACACACACACACACACACGCTTGCACACACGCAGGTACCTGTGCACAATGGGAGATAATAAGGAAGTGCTTGGTTGTTGCAAACCACACCACTTCCACTGGAGCAAACCATTTCAGAAGTGAGCTTGCTAGCACTTGGAGGATTAGTAAGGTAGGCCACTTGAAATAATTCAGATTTTTCATAAATCATATCATGGCATAGTAATCAACCTGCTTTGGCTCTTTGTGAAGACCTGGCTGGAGAAGAATTCTGTCCCTATTCCAACTGGTTCCCTGAACTACTTATATGTTTTTCTTGCTCTTAGAAAACTCTTTCCAAACCCAAAGGTATCAGTTACTTTGCTGAAGGATTCTTTGCTTCACATGAGATCTAACCAATGTATTTTTTAACAGCCACTCCCCTCCCCAATACTGTTCTTTTAAAATATTACTGACATCAACCTTTCTGGAGTTCTTTTCTTGCATAAAATGAGGTATACTTGTGGCACTGAAATAGACCAAAGATCTAGCTTTCCCAAGAGGCTAATTTTTAACTACTCCACAGCCTTGAAATGGGAGCCCTGAGCAGAGCCAGGAAGGAGGTGTGGTTCCCTTCCAGTTTGTGATGGAGAAGATAACATGGCAGCTTCAACTCAGTGACTTGGAGAGACCTTACCTGTCAATTTCCTGGCTGAGGATACATCACTAAAAGCCTTAGCGCTGTTCTCTCATGGTCTGGGATGTCAGGGTATTAGTTCAGGATTGGGATTGAACACTCTTGCATGTAGGTAGGGCAAAGGAGAAGCATGTGACTGAGTCAAGATGACGATGGATACACCCTATTAAGCTAGGAAGACGTGGCTGCTTGGTCTGGCTAGGCCACACTGGAAGTTTCTGTACAGTTTCCACTTTCCTAGAGTCCAGAAGGAAATGTGGAACTCCTAAACATTCTCATTCTCCTAGAACAAAAGGAATTACTTAGGCCAAGGCCTTGGAAAAATCTCTTGAGGTAGCTGCCTGAATTGTTTTTCAGGTCTAGGCTCTACCCTTTTCAGTGGTACCCACCCAAACAGGATGGAGGATGGGGGGAAACATGCATGAGTATGGTGGCCCTCCACCTCTCCAAACTAATCAATTCAACTGTACTCTTTCAATTGGTTAATAAGTATTTATTAAATGCCGTAGTGCCTGGAACTGTGCAAGACACTATGGATATAAACACAGAAACAAGACAGACTTTATCCTCAAGAAATATATAGATGCTGAGGGACAGGGAGGGGGAATAGAATCCTTGAACTCACATCTTCCATGGCTTTAAACTCCATCAATCATCCCCATGTCCCTCCAATCTTTCCATGTTAGTTTTTTACCACCCCTTACAAAATAACGGGTGACATTTATGTAATACCTTATGGTTTAGAATTTTTTTTTCCATCACCTCCATAAGAAGTAGCACTGGCAATATTTTCCCCATTGGATAAGGTTAAAATAAGGCCCAGTAAGGTTGACTCAGCTGCCCAAGGGCACAGCAATGTAGCCGGGGCTACAAGGGCTCTGTCTCATGAGTTGTCAGGGCTGAAGAACTTAGTATCTTTTAACCTCTCTGAACTTGGTTAGGCTGGTCCTGGGACAGCATACAGACCTATACTTGAAGCCTTTTTGTTTTGGAAGGCAGAAGTGCCCAGAACCACTTATGGTCTGTGGGTATCTCCTCCATGCTAAGCTTAGACACTGGAGGAGAGCATTAATGGAAAAGTGTCTGGAACAAACAACTGAATTAAATTGAAATGTATTACTGGTCAGTGACATGGAAGTGAGAGCAAGTAGCTGAAATCTTATCTGCAGCAGGAAGGAAGGGATGCCTGATGACAGAGATGAACCATCACTCTTTAAACCTCTAAAGAAAGAATGTGGGGAATGAGCTTGGAGTGGCTGATCTTGAAGGCACAGGAGGATTCAGCTAAAGACACTCAGTGAATCGGTAGCAGAATCTTCCAAGGAAACGAGGCATCTCACTCCTTTGTCAGCTAGCTCTGAATCCCCTGTTCTTCAGTGGGAGGACAAGGAGATGTGTACCTTCGCTATGCCCTTGATTCCAGCTCCCCAATGTCCCTGGCCTCTTTTTTCTCTCTGCTCTCATCCTATAACCACTTCACACAAGTCATCCCCCTCCTCTTGCCTGAACCACTGCAATGGCCTCCTGGATGGTCTCTCTGGACTCGGTCTTTCCCCTCCCTCTCAACCCCTCTACTCTGCAATCCGCACAGCTGCCAAACTGACATCCCTAATTAGTGCACATCTGTCACTGCTTCACTCAAGAAACATCAGTGGCTTCCCATTGCCCTTGTTATAAACTATACACTCCTCTGTTTGGCATTGAAAGCTCTTTACAGTCAGGCTTGGGCAGATCTTGCCAGGCTGGTCACGCATTCCTCTCCCTCACATACTCTGCCTCCAGCCAAACGAATCAACTTGTTGGCCTTGAAACATTCCGCCCCCCACATCAGCTCTTTGGCCCAAGTGATGCCTCACACTTAGTGTGCTCTCCCTCCTCAGTCAACCTTCAAACATCATCTCAAGAGGCCTTTCCCAGTTCCCCTAGTGGTCTCACTCCCATTCACTCTATTTTTTTTGCATACAGCCCATATTGACTTTTCTACATACATATTATACCCTGTAGAAGTCCTATGAGGTCAGAGAACATCTACCACTTTTGTCTTTGAATCTCAACAGAGGGCCAGAGTTAGCTGCTTGCTTGTTAAATGCTTATGGACTGGTTGGATTTGTTGCTGAATGCAGTCTCAACTAGATGTCAACAACTCAGGGTCAGAGGGATCTCCTCTCACACTCTCTTTTTCCAAATCTAGTGTCATGGGGTGGGGTGGGATAGGAGCCTAGGGATTGGTCTACATTGCTGCTCAGGACACTGGGAGGGAATTGTTTGTTTTTGGCCTTCTTCCCAAGCTATTGTTGGGATAAGAAGAATTTGAGTGGCTAACAGGAGCAGAGAGGTACCCAGCTCAACTTCTTGGGAAAGTTCAGTCTCACTGGGCTGCTCGTAGGAACAGGAGGTCACAAGAAGCATCACCTAGAAACAGCCCACAGATGGTGGTGTTGGGAGCTGAGGCGAGTCCTTGGCAAAATTGCTTTGGCAAAGGCCTTTGGGATTCAGAGAGGGAGAACAGAAAGGCAAGGTGAGGTAGCAGAGGCCCCGTGGGTCCCAAGAGCACTGTGGTCCTGTTCTTAGGGGTTATTTAGGTACTAGGACTTATCTGACATCCCAGCAGTCCCGATGTGTTTTGGATGGGACGTTGGAAAATCTCTGGGTCACAAGATCTGGTTCTGAGCTCTGACTGACACTCCCTGCTTGGATGACCTTCCTTATTAGCCAACTTCACCTTCTGACCCTGTTTCACCAGCTGTTAAATACTCCTTGTGCTGCTTCTTCGGATGAGTTGTTGTGAAGAAAGTGCTTTACAAACCTTAAAAGTTCTATGAACGTCAGCCACTTCTGTTACAACTGACAATGAGCATTCGACAACAGGAGTGTCTTATTATACAGATTCCAGGCTGGTAATTCAGCCTGAGTGAGAGTTGGGGTAACCAGCAGCAGCGTGAAGCAGCAAGGAAATTCCTCTCCTTAGGTTCTGGGGTCTTGCTTCTCCAGAGTAAAATTACATTTCTGTCACCGCAGTACCAAGAGATGGGGAAAACACACAAGGTCAAGATAGACCTTATTTTTCAAGTATAAAAGGATTAGAAGGAAGAGAGTAATCCTATTTTGGAGAAATTTTTAAAGCAGCAAGACAATTCAGTCCTTCTGGGCTTAGAAATGCCTTTTAGAAGTCCCAGTTACCCAAGTCCCACCTTGTTCCTATCAGCTGAGTGACCCTGACTGCTGAGTCTGACTCCACTGCTGGCTTCCCAGGTCAAGTTTTAACCAGTGCTCTTCCAAATTGCAAGCTGTTTTAAGTGGCTGTCATGCCATCATTGATCCCTATAGCTCCACAGGACTGAAATGGACAATAATTATTGCCCTGCTGACCCTCAGGCTGTGGGACAGACACATAACACAGGAAGGACTTATCCAAAGACACCCAGTAAAGCCATAAGCTCAGAAGAAAATGAAGCATCTAGTTCTAAGATGACTGGGATATTTAAAGGGTCAGGCCAGTGTGACACAAGAGAGAGAGCCTAAGGAAGCAGGTTTGTTCAGCAATTTAAACACAAGCTCTGCCCAGATACAAAAGGAAAAGACAACTTCTTAGCCATGCACAGTGTTAATTATCTCTTAGCCCAGGCAGACAGCTCTTCCTTATGAAGTTCTGTTAATTCTGCACTGACTCCATCTCTTCATGCAATGACAGATGCTCAAAGCTCATTTAACTGTATTTGAGATATGTCCCTCACTCCAAACCAAGCCTGGAATGGGTTGGCTTAAGCAACCTCAGCAAAAACCTTTACTTAGCTGCTTCTGTCATGGCACAACAGGTACTTCCCTCTGAATACTCTCTCCTCCTCAGGCTTCTGATCCCTCCATAGCCCTTCCCTGCCTCCTTGTCCCTCTTCTGACCTCTTATCGAAGGAGCTCACCAAGGAAAGGTCTGACCTGGGTCACCTCTTAGTGATCTCATTCACTCAAGGGCTTCAATCATCATCTCTAAACATCTCCCAATCTATCTCTAGCCTTGACCTTTCTCCTAAGTCTCAAATTCATCATCAGTTCAGCTAGCTATATCCCCAGATAGAATCTCAAACTCAACAGGTAAGTCTAAAACTGGGCCACCTATTCGTCTCTCCCCTTCACCTTGCTCCTTCTCCTGACTCTACAACTCTTCAGAAGCATCAACCACCATTCATTCTTCCATGTTTAAAACCTTGGCTTACCTCTGAGTTCCTTCTTTTATTCTCATGTCCAAGGAGTGACCAAATACCATCCCCACCACTACTGAACTGACTCTCATCACCTGCATGGATGCAGTAACTTTTCTACATTTTCTGTGTTCTAGTTAAACCCAAACACTAAATCTCACAATATCAGAGGCACATTTATGTGGAACTTTTACAATTTTAGCAGTCATATATCAAAGTGGTGCTTTTTGTGCCTAACACATAGTATCCTTTGCCTGTCCCAACACTTCTGAACTTCATCCCAAATCCCTCCACCTTTCAGTGGGACATGAATTTTGTACCATTTCTCTAGCAAAAGGAACAGACTGCACAGCATCAATTGTCTGTATAGTGAGTAGTACAGTCTGTGCTCCAGTGCACTTTTTATTATGGTAAACTGGCCGGCAGAAAAAGCAAATCTGGCTTCACTGGCACCATCCATTTCAATAAAAGATGGACCTAGAATCACAGATTCTAAAAACAGAAAAGGATCTTAAAAGGTCATCTGATTTGGCCCTCTGCTTTCATACAGGCATTGATTAGAAGAGATCTACGGTTAAGTGACTTGTACAAGGCCACAAAGAAAACAGGGATGGTTAATGGAAGCTGGAGACACTAGTGAAGATGCCACTATCTTTCACAGGGACCTTAGAGGTTCAAGCTCCTTATCTCCCAGGGTCCCAAAGCTAAGGAATTGTCTGGGGCTGGAAGTGAATTTCCTGCAACCCAGTCCAGGCTTTACCCAACCCTTGGCCATCTTGCCATGGGCTGCCGTCTCAGTATTCTGGCTGACCTGTAACAAAGACAAAACCCCATACGGATTCATTCAGAGATGGTTCATTTGGCTTTCTTTGCACTTGGGGTTACACTTTGCCAAGAAGAGGGGAAGACCTTGGCACCAGGACAACGCAGGCAGATGGATGCACGATCCTGGAGGGCGGAGAGTCGGGGTCGGGCTGCCGAGGTCCAAAGAAGAAGCCTTTCTACGTCCTAGGCCCGGCAGCCCCTTGCTGCCATGTGCCAGGAACCAAGGGCCCCTTCTCCCACGGCCGGGTCCTTCGGGGTCACCCGGGCCCAGGGCGTGCCAGGGTCCCGGAGGTCACGGACAAGGCAGCGCTACTTAATGTGGGCAAAGCCTAGGAAGCCCAGGAAGAGCAGCAGGCCCAGGATGAGGCTGTCGTCCCAGCGCGGGCCGACGCGGGCGCGCTCTTCGCGGTCCTTGCGCATGGCCTCGCGCCGGGCCCGCAGTCGCTGCTCCCGCTCCAGCTGCTCGCCGTAGTGCGCGCGGTAGAAGGCGTCGAAGTCGAACATGTGCTGGCCGCCGGCGGCGGGGCGCGCACGCTGGGGGCCCGAGGCGGCTTGCGCGTGCGCGGGTCGCCGAGGCGGTGGGGCCGCGGGCGCGAGCCCGTACTCGGCCCCCAGCAGGCCGCGGTCGTACTGGCGGCGCAGGGCGGTGCTGCTTAGCACCACGTAGGCCTGGCCGATGCGCGTGAAGCGTTCCGCCGCCTCCGCGCTGCCCGAGTTGCGGTCCGGGTGGTAGAGGAAACTCTGCCGGTAGTAGGCTGCCTTGATCTGCGCCTGAGTGGCCGTGACCGGGACGTCCAGCAAGTCATACAGCGCCGTGCGCGAGTACCTGGAGGAGCCCCCACTTGCCTGGTCCTTCCCAGCCCAAGAGCCGCCCCCGCCGCCAGCGGCGGGGCCGGCCCTCGCTTCCTTTCGCCCGGCAGACCACAAGAGCGGTGACCACCGCCGGCCGGCAAGCGCCGCCATCTTGTGCGGGGCGGGAGGGGCGGAGACGGAGGGGCCGGCCAATGAGACGGGGCGTGGTACCTGACGAGCTCTCCTGGGGGCCAATCGCGGAGAGGAGGAAGACGGGATAGAGGAAAGGGCGGGGCTCGGGTAAGATCTTTCTCTGCGCCTGCGCGCGCTGCGCAGGATGGTGACGCAAGCACGGCGCCGAGAAGGCGGTTGGGCCCGAGCGGCGGCGCTTGGCAGATGACGCAGGCGCCGCGCGGAAGAGCCTCGGGAGAGCAGCCATGGCGTGCAGCGGTCGGAGGCCGGAGCATCGCGGGCCCCCCGAGCTGGTGAGCCTTTGTCACCCTTTTCCCCGCCAGTTCCGGCCCCGCCGCCCCCTCTCACCGCCGCCCTCTCTCTCTTCCCCACAGTTTTACAACGAGGACGAGGCCCGGAAGTACACTCACAGGTAAGAGCCGGCCCGCGAGCCGGGGCGGGGCGCGGGAGGAGGGGGCTTCCCATGCCCGAGGCAGCGCTTCCCGGGGTACCGACAGCCGGTGCCCGATAGGGAAGGAGAGGCGGACGGGGCCCGGGACGGGACTGAAAGACCAAGCGCAGAGAGAGCCCCATGGGGGGGGTGGGTGCGGGGCTCCCCTAGGGTGGGCCATCTGTCCGCGCCCGCAGGTGAGCGAACCTCCTGGTCTGGCTGCGGCTTTCGCAGGTGATCACTAACCCCCATTTCCCCCCTCTCAGCTCACGGATGATTGAAATCCAGACACAGATGTCGGAGCGGGCCGTGGAGCTCCTTAGTCTGCCCGAGGACCAGCCCTGCTTCCTCTTGGATGTTGGGTAAGACTCTGGAATGACGGGTTGTGCCGTCGTTGTGCCATGGTCATTGCCGTTCACTCCGGACCCTTTGTCTGGTTTTTGCCTTCCAGGTGTGGTTCTGGGCTCAGTGGTGACTTCATCTCGGAACAGGGGCACTACTGGGTGGGCATTGACATCAGCCCTGCCATGCTGGGTGAGTGAGGCCTTTCAGGTCTTGTCTGTACTGGTTGGTATTAGCAGCTGGATAGACTGGCCTGTTTCTAATACGATCATCTTTGATTAAATAGATGTGGCTGTGGATCGGGAAGTGGAAGGAGACCTGCTTCAGGGGGACATGGGTCAGGGCATCCCTTTCAGGCCTGGGTCATTTGATGGTTGTATTAGGTAAGATGTGTCACTGACATATGTGGTTGGAAGAAGGGGACATGTGGAAGAGATTGTTGGCTGTTAACACACAAGTGCTCTTTGAGGCAGCTTTGCACCTTAGATGGAACTCTGGACCTCGAATCAGGAAGACCAAGTCTCTTGCCTCAAACCCTCATTAGCTTCCAAAATTTTCTCCCCATTTGTCCCCTCCCCCCTCCCCAATACACTGAACATTCTAATTACCCATATCACCAATCTGCCCTCTCTTCTTTCATCCCTCCCTTCCCTTACCCCATCTTCTCTTTTATCCTGTAGGGCCAGATAACTTTCTGTTCCCCATTACCTGTATTTCTTATTTCCTAGTAGCAAGAACAATATTCAACAGATGTTCCTAAAACTTTGAGTTCCAGCTTCTCCCCTTCCCTCCCTCCCCACCCATTCACTTTGGGAGGGCCGGCAATTCAATATAGGCCAGATCCCATTATATTTTGATATAGTGTGTACAGTGTTAGTGGTACTGTGTGAGCAGAACCTCAAGTGCAATTCTTTTTAGAGCTTATCTTCTAAGGATGAGAGATGAATAAATGCCATTTGGCGTTTAATGTTTAGATCTTGTGATTTTTGAGAGATAGTGGAGAGTGGCAAAAATCGTTATAGGTTGAGGAACATGAGCTGAATGAGTAACCTCATTCTTTTATCTTAGTTGGAGAAATCTGAGGGGGATCATCAGAGGTGGGTCTTGGCAAGAGTACCGAATCACTCCTCCCCATTAGAGAGGATTTCTTGGAGAGGGAGATTAGAAGAGAGTGTGGAGGAAGAAGGTCTTTGGAGGGACATTTCGGGTATCAAGGGGTGCTTATTTAAAAGCTGAAGTGCACCATCATCTAATCATGAATTTTTACTTAACTTTCAACTCAGGCCCATCTAGGGTCTCAGAGGAAAAGCATTTTGAGCAACTTTGAAGGATTCATTGCAGAAGCAAGCAGAAAGGTTGGCTAGAGTAGAGGCTGAGAAAATGTACCTTGGTGTGCCTGCAGGAGGTTACCAATGACCTTTTTGGACATTCTCGGGTTAAATGGTAGAACTAGAATGAGTTCACAGTGAAGGGAAGAAGGAGCAGAGAGATAATAGTCTTGAAACAGGGGGAGGTGATGGAGTCTTGTAGTTGGGAGTTGGATAGGCATGCCAGGCTTGGCCGAACTCCTGAAGAAGCCTTTGCTCCCTTTCTTCAGCATTTCCGCTGTTCAGTGGCTCTGCAATGCTGACCAGAAGACGCACAACCCTGCCAAGCGCCTGCACCGCTTTTTTTCGTCCCTTTATTCTGCTTTGGTGAGTATGAGATCTTCACAACTTTTTTAGTGCCCATTGGGCCCTCCATTGTTCCAGGGAGCTGTCTTGGTTGCTTTAGATGATAAATTGGGGCCTGACCAGAGACCAACAATGTTCATTCTCCTATAGGCCCGAGGAGCTCGAGCCATCCTGCAGCTTTATCCTGAGAATGCTGAGCAGGTAAGTCTGCCTGGATGGGGGCAAACTATTGAGTCTTGGTCCAAACTAATTGCATTTTAAGAGTTGGGAGAGGGAACTTACAGGCTGTCTCTTCCAATCTTTACCTGAAAAGGAGTACCTTCCATATCATAATGTCTTTATTTTGATTAATCCTATGCATTTGATTTTACATACTTTTAAAAACCCCATCCTAAGAAGGGGCTTACAGATTTCTTTGGGTCCCCAACACAAAAAAAGGGTGAGAACCTTTTCTTTAAGGGTTATCATGCCTAATTTGGATAATAGTGATGGGATTAGGGTTAGGGAAGTATAGACATTTCTGTCCATCAAATGTCTGGTGCTAATTGGTTCAAAGAAGGAAGAACTCTTTCTTTGCCACCCTCCTGGTCAGCCATGGATCTCTCCTGATAAGAAAACATTGGCTCCAGAGTCCAGATTGGGTCTTGAAACAATCAAGAACATTGAGTTCTACAATAATTCTGTAAGAGTATGTTTTATTACAGAGGAATTTGGCCCCAAAGTTCTTTCTAAAGGGGGTGGGACTTCAGATCTGTTCCATCATGATGGACTATGGACTTAATTTCTTGTTGTAGAATGGGGAGGTTTGAGTTTTACCATAACATGTGGTGTCCAAGCCATCAGCCTTAATCGTTGGCAGATCTTCTGGAGCTCTTGGAGTAGTTGAAATTTTTTTTTTGGTCTAGACTTAGGACTTCCCTGGCATAGGGAATTTCTGCTGAGGAAATTCCTGCCAGGGCAGGTTGGTAACTGTTCTCATAACCTTTGATAGACTTACTGAGTTGTCCAAGCCATTTTCAGGTTATGGAATTTGTTTGTGATCACATAGTCAGCTTTCAAATTAAGTAAACAAATGTTTATTAAATGTTTTTGTTTTCTGTGCACCAGACACCTAGTAAGGTGCAGAGAAGAAAGGCAAAGAACAAAACTGCCCTTCATTTTAAAACTCATTCCTGTTCCATGATTCCTTCAGGACTCTGAGTTGGGAGTGCAGGTTGGGAAGGGGATCATTGTTGTCTCCTATTTGTTCCCGGTGCTCAGATTTGGAGCAGTTGAGAGGCATCTCTGATGGCCCTCATTGGCTTCAAGAGAGACTGGGGGGTGGGGTGGGGTGGGGTGTGTGTGCCAGTTATACCCACCTCCTCCTTAAGCCTAATCCCCAGTGTTTCTTTCTCTGACCTCAGTTGGAGCTGATCACAGCCCAGGCAATGAAGGCCGGTTTCACCGGAGGTATGGTGGTGGACTTCCCCAACAGTGCTAAAGCTAAGAAGTAAGTTTAGGGTTGTCGTCCCCTCCCTGGTGTGGGAGATCTGAGAGAGATGCCACAGTGCTAGTAGAGTTTGACACAGCTAGACACTGCCAAGGGGGTGGGGTGGGAGCAGAGGGAGGTGCCTGGTGCTGGGGTTTGGCTGTGGCAGGGGCCCTCAGTTTTGGTGCATTGTCCCTTTATTTGCCCCTAATCAGAAATAAAGCTCTCAACTTAGGGGAGCTTGAGGGAAGGTGGTGGCACTTGCTTCTTCAAGATTGGCTTCTATCATATTCAGGTTCTTCCTCTGTCTGTTCGCTGGCCCTTCAGGTGTGTTGCCCAAGGTAAGGACATGTCTCCTGGTTGAGAGTGCAATCTCCAAGGGAAGGGGACAGAATTATAGATTGCAAGTCAGGGGAGGATATTTGCTGAGTATCCGCAATGTCAATCTTAGCTTGAGCCCAGCCTCGCTCTAAGTGTCCTTGAAAATTTGGGTCTCTGAAGGAGAGGCCTTATACTTTGTTGTGTGATTCATCTGCAGTTACCTGAAAGGAGCCAAAACCTGTTAACCTCAATTGGTTTTGCTCTGTGGTGTGTTTGTGTGTGCGTGTGCGTGTGTCTGTCTGTCTGTGTTCTCATTTGTGTTGTCTTGTTATATATACTCCCAGGCTAGTGTCCTCCCCACCATAGTGCATCCACTATGTTCTGAGCCTGATTCTTGTTGCAGGGCCTGGGCACTGAGTGTGGAGACGGGCAAGAGGCGAAACAGTCCAAGTTCTCCAATGAAAGGTAAAGAAACTTCTGGCCTGGACTGATTCTTGGACGATTTGTTAAATGCCCAGGGAGAAAGAGTGGGGTTCAGTTTGGAGAGCTGTGACTATACGGTCAGAAACCCCAAGCAGAGTGGAGGAAAGCCCCTTTGGGGCTTCATGTCTTACTCTAAACAGAGAGGTAGTGTTGTTAAAAGTCAGTGAGACACTGCATTGACTCTCCATTTTAAATCCCCTCAGTTCCTGTCCCTTATAACCAGGAATGGCTTAGGCTCTTTGATAGAGCCAGACTCTTTGTGTGTTTCTGTTCACATGTTTATGTGGCAGCTTAGTTGAGGAGCCTTTTTAGATCTTTTTTGATGAGACATATAAAGAGTAATTAATAATTGTTAAGTCAGGCCCAACTAAGGAAAGAAATGTGAGAGAAGAAGCTTGGAACAGGTGAGGGGAGTGAGGGATTTTCTGGTGTGAAACTTGGCTATGCGACTCATGCCCCAAACAATTCTTTGTGTTCCTGGCTTGGTGGATGGCAGCACTGACTGAGGCTGCCCGTCATCTTGAGCGTCTCTCAGCCACAGGACTGCTGGAATGTTTTCCTTCCACAGCCAGGGCAAGGGACCAAGAGCATCACTGGGGGACTCTCGTCGGGGCTGCCTGTAGCTAAGGTGGCCGCGTTTTCCTGCCTCAGACACTTTTGTGCCTTTGTGCTGCTGACAAGGGTACTGACTGGGGCAAGGGTGCTGCCCTGGCCAGCTGGGAGTTTTGGGGTGACACAGGGCTTGGGCTAATCAGGAGAGCTAGATTGTCAGGAGAGTCTCAGGAATCGTAGCATGTTACACTCAACCCTGTTGTATTGCAGATGGGGAAACTGAGTCCCAGCAAGAGTGGGGTGTGCTCAAGTGACACAACTTGTTGGCTGAGTCTAGACTGAGTTAGGACACTTCTGGGGGGTGGAGCTCGTTCTGGACAACTCCCTCTGATGCTCCTGGTGTGAATTGTGTGAAGTCCGCCATTGGCACCTGGAGGAGAGAATCAGAGTGATAGTTAATGAGATGGTAGTGAGGGTGAGCTCAGATGGACCCAGAGTGCCCTTTGCTCAAGCTCACACTTCTTCTCTCCACAGGATCCGGTATAAGACAGCAAAGGGGAAGTCAGTGAAGAAGAGCCGAGACTGGATCCTGGAGAAGAAGGAGCGGCGGCGGCGGCAGGGCAAGTGAGTGTGTAGGCGTCCCTTGGGCCACCGCTATTCCCTGTTGTGTGCTCTGGAGCTAAGAAATAGAGCCTGAAAGAGTAGCGTCCTTCGAGTGGAGCTGAATTAGCTATTGTCAAGTGCTAGGAACAAACTTCAAAATATGCCCAGGCCAGGTGGGAAGTTCGGGGATGCTGCCTACTTCCCTCCCCAGCATTTGCTAGTAGTACTCCCTGTCACTGATCTTAATTACAGAGCCCCAGGAATAGCAGAAGGCAGGCTAAAGTAAGAATGAGAGGAGCTAGTCTCATATCTGGGGTGGGGGATGGCTTGTCCTATCCTCGGCCTTGGATCTGCAGCCTGGGCCTTATTGTGTTCTCTGGTATATGGTGTAAACTGTGGCCTCTAAGGAACCGCCTTTAATATACCCGCTTTCATTTCCCTTTCTGATTGCCTCATTCCATCTTTCTCATAGGGAGGTCCGAGCGGATACACGTTACACTGGCCGCAAGCGCAGGCCCCACTTCTGAGCAGCTCCTCACATGGCTATATTTGAAGCCAGTTCAGAGCTCATTCCCTTTGCTGTTTGGGCAGCTCCAGCTTGTCTCCTGTCTGTCTGCCACAGTTCAGCCTTGGCTGCAGCCTGTCCTGCTGCTGCTGCTATACATCTCTCAGGAGAGCAAGTCAGAGCCATCTCAGTTCCTGGGGCCACAGAGTTGGGTCCCTGGGGATTGCAATGCTCCATTTGTGCCTTAACTTTGCTGACACAAGGGATCATCATGAACTCTAGATTCTTCAGAAGGGACAGATGTGGTCGGAGGCCTTGGGGTGAGGCCTGTGTGGCCTGCTCCTATTCTCTGGGCTTTGTGTTTGGAAGAACTTGCCCAGCAGTGAAATGACATTACAGATATTGGGGAAGGTCCTCCAAAAAAGACTTAAGATTATTTCATCTTATCTTTGAATAAAGTATAACTTGGCAATAGTGAAGTAGTCTTGAAAGTTGACATTGTACTTAATGTACATGACGTGAACACTTTCCATTTCACTCACTTGACTTCAGCTGGGCCTGGAATCACAGGCTCAGAGATGGAGAGTTGGAAGGGCCCTTCCATTTACAGCAGAGGAAACAGGCCCCAAGGCAGTTTGTGACTTGTCTAAGGTCACACAGTAGGTCAGTAGGAGCATCAAACCATGCCTGGGTCTTGCTGCTCTGCCACCCTACAGTCCTGGCTAACCTGCCTAGAGCAGTTGCTTCAGCCTGTCTCTTCCCAGCTGGGCCTTGGTAGAGGACCCCTTGGGGTGGAATGTGGGGATCCAAGCCCCTTCCCCTGTGAGACTGCTTCTGTGACAGTTCCAGGAAGCACTGGATTGGTATATAGTTAGGGAGCAGGGTTCAATTTGTGCCGTGTATCAGGCACTCTGTGAGCTCCCAGGGGTAAGAAAGCCAAAATGGAAAGAGATGCAGGACTCTTGCCCTTCATCCTACTGGGTGTGTGTTGTGGAGAAAGATGTTAAATGAGAAATTCTTCCTGTAGTTTTTGGAGTGAGGGCTTTGAGTTGGAGGAGTTTAAAAATGAGATGGGCACTCTCTGGGTGCAGTCATTCATTGGGGGTGAAAGTATGAAAAGGGGATATGAAGGGATTTTATTGTCACTGGGCTCAGATGGGACTCTCCCTTGGTTTTAGGGGTGAAAGCAAAAATCAAGGGAAAATAACACAGGATAAATGACAACTGGCAAGTGTTGGGAGATTGGCCTTGGGTAATTCCCTAAAGTGAGGGAGGAATCAAAGACCCCACAGAGGTGTTTGTAGGTTGTCCTTTTCTCTCTGCCTCGCCTTCCTCAGGATGCATCATATGAAATCCTAACTCACGTTCCACAGGGAGGCAGAATTAACTTTCAAAACACTGAGATCCTAACAGTCTTACTTGGATATATATAAATGTGTGTGTGCACGGATGTCTTTAATGGGAGCTGGAATCATTTCTATGTTGGTTCATCTACACTTCTCAGTGAGGAGGGACATCACTTGTACTTACAAGATCCTAAAAAGCAAACTCATATCTTTACATACATAATCAGTGAGAAAAAGGAGATAGAGCTCTAGGGACCAGGTGTTAGTTTTGTTAGCTCTGCTACATGAATGCAGAGTGATTATTGGAGAAACGGGGAAAAGGATTGACCCTTTGTGGCCATTAGACCAAGCTGTCCTTCCCAGGAAGCTGCCATGAGAAGTCTCCCAGGCATTGGAGGTGTCCAGGGCCAAAGCTAGAGCTGGGAGCAGGTCAGTCTGGCTGGAATGTGGACTTGGGAAAGAGTCAAACTCAGCCAGAGAGGATGGAGCCAGAGCGTGGAGGACTGGAGGCCACAGGGTACTGTCAGAGCTTCTTGAGCAGGGGAATGACCTTGACCATGCTCCAGGAATATCAGTTTAGTAGCTGTGTGAAAAGGGTTGGAGTGGGAAGGATGTGAAAAAAGGGGACAATTAGGAAGGTATGGCAATAGCCAAGGTGATAAAGGTCTGAACCAGCCTGGGGGAGGTGCCTGTGTGATCAGAGAGGAGGGGAGAGGGAGAGGACATTGTGGAGATAGAATGGGCAGCACTGGGCCCTGACTGGCCCCTGGTGGGGGGTGAGAGGGCCAAGCATTGTGGATGATTGCACCCAGAGAAACCTAACATGAAGGTGGCAGATTACAACCTGCTCATTAGCCCCAGAACCCTGGGAACCTTGAAAAGGTATTAATGAGCACCACTAATGTCAGACATGGGACTTCTGCCAAGCAAGACCAATGAAAATGGGCAAGAGGAAGAGGATCGAGTGCCCATCTCATTTTTAAACTCTCCAGCTCAAAGCTCTTACTCCAAAAACTACAGGAAGAACTTCTCATTTAAGGTCTTTCTCCCCAACACACACCCAGTATGATGAAGGGCAAGAGTCCAGCATCTCTTTCCATTTTGGCTTTCCTATCCCTTGTGCCTCACAGAGTGCCTGACACACGGCACAAATTGAACCCTGCTCCCATTGCGGTTGGGCTCAGGATGGTGCCACCTTAGAGATTAGAGCTCAGGAGAGATGAGACTTGGGTACCAGTGTGACCTTGGAGAAGTAATTTTTCTGCAACCTTTCTTTGCCTTTAAGATGAGAGGATTGGATTAGATGGGGTCCCTATGTCTCCGAGCCTCGGTTTGCTTTTCTGTTCTCCACAATGGGTCCTGGGACTTCCCTCCCAGGATATAGCTCACTGACATCAGATTGTAGGATTTAGAGCAGGAAAGGGGTAGGGAAGGGGTCAGGACCCCCTCACTTCCAGGTCACACTTTCGCCCAACTGGAGTGCCTATGTTCCTTCCAGGCAGTCTTAAGCTGCTCGCCCCATCTCCTCTGGCCCAGCCCCTTCCGCCTAATCAGAAGTTAGATAATGATGCCCAGCTTGTTTGCCTGCTGTGTTTAGTGGTGGGTCCAGTGCACTGAACACAGGTTTCTTGAGTGCAGGCCCAGCCTCTATCCACTGTTCCACATAGCTGCCTTGTTGGTGAATTCTCATTTATCAACTGGCTCTCCCCTTAGCCACATCCATGGGCTAGGGTCAGAGTCAGACTATGGACTTTAGGGGTTCCAGGGATAGTTTGGTAACTTGTTCTGAAGGTCTAGATCAGGGGCAGGGAACCTGCAGCCTCGAGGTTACATGTGGCCCTAGTCCTAGGTCCTCAGTCAAAAGGCCACACTAGAGGACCTAGAGGGCCACATATGTCCTCGAGGCTACAGGTTCCCCACCCCTGGTCTAGATTGTCCCTATCACTAATGGAATAAAGTAACTGGGACCTTCTGCTTGGTACAGATACAAATGTTTATTCTACATAAAAATTTCACAAAATGGGCAGCTGGTTTGCACCAAGAGCTTTGGTGAGAAGGTAGGGACGGGCAGGGCTGTGGCTGGAAAAGCAGCACAGGACAGTGGTCACGGTCACCGGGATGGAGCAAAGCCTTAGGGAGGTAGGGACACAGACGGGCACAGATGTAGCCCTGGCCAGGGCGCCATGCACACACACTCACACACATACTCCACCCGGGATGGCCCATGCCTGCCTGGCGCCTGCAGAAAGGAAGGAAAAATGGGGCAAGGGTGGCTGGAAGTGGGAATTTTGTTTTTAAACTTCCCCCAAAGTCCCAAACAGTGGGGAGGAGAGGGCCCCCCTGCTGGCTGGTGAATACTGAGACACCTCATCAAACCTGGCACAAGGCACATCAAGCGAGGGAGAAGGTGGCAGAAGGGCATGGTGAAGCATGGGAGTCAGGGAGCATGCCCTGTACATGCAACATACACAGAGCGCAGGCTGAGGGCAGCTGGCGCCAAGGACTAGACAAGGGTACTGGACAGCTCCTGGCCCTGCTGCCTGAGAGCCCAGGCCTGGCTGGCCACTCCCTCCCCCCATCACAAGATCTCCAGGGGCAGGGGGGAACAGAGGCTGGGCAGCCTGTGGGTTCCAGGAAGGCCCCTCAGGGAGAGGGGCAGAGAAAGGTTTGCCCTTCAGGCTAGCGGGGTGAATGGAAGTTGGGGACAGACCTTGATGAGCCAGAGCTGGAAAGGAATGGAGGTCCAAATCCTAGACAGCCCCCTGAACCTGGCCTGGCAGTGATCAGCAATGTTACCCCACTGGTCCCTCAAGGCTCCCTCCTCCCTGAGAAGTGGGCAACAGCACCAAGTGGCCCCTCCCCGATTTTGGCCATTGCTAGACTTGATTCAGGATGGGGCAGTCAAAGGTCAGAGAAAGTGGCAGAAGTCTGGGGTTTGCTGAAGGAGTGATTCTAGCCCTGAGCCAGGAGGGAACCAGCTAGGCCTGAGAGGACAGATCTGGCAGTTCAGCCACCACCATGGTGGACTTCTCTAAGGGAATGAGTGGGGAAGGGCTGAGGCGTCAGGTGCCTGGCTGGCCTACCTTTCTCTCCAGGCCCCTTGCACTAGGGGCATTTGGGGAATTCTCAGTGACTTCTTGGGGTTACTGGGCCCGGTGGCTGTCCTTCCTTCTCCTGATTCCATCACCTGGTTTTCCAGTCACGTAGCCATAGCCCTAGATCTTTCTACCCACCGCCACTCCCAGTTTCTGTCCCCTCATCCCCCAAGGTCCAAATGCCCCTTCCACACAGACACACACAGTGTTACAATGAGATCATGCACATGACATGGCTCAGCTGCTCTGGGAGGGGGCCAGCCCTTGTGGCGGAGGAGGGAGGGGGGCACGAGCACAAGGGGGAGGGGCTCTGAGCCCCAAGGTGTAGGGGACCACGTTTCCCCAGGGGCCCCAGTGGTTAGCAGCAGCTGTTGGCACCTCCTCGTTGCGGACGGTCCAAAATTGGTGGAGATGGGAGGGGTGAGAGTCTATCCAAAGATGCCTCCAAAGGTGGAGGCGATGATGATGCCCAGGATCACACAGCAAATAATAATCATAATTTTCTTCTACAGGGGAAGAATAACAGTGGGTTATTAGTGGGCTAATGAGGGGGGTGGGGGCCGAGGCCCCAGAGAGGCCCGGCCCTTGGGAGGAGACCCCGTGGAGACCAGGATGGCAGCGCTTGGGAGGGAGAGAACGGAGCCCAGCTAGATTTAGACCCTGCATCTGCTTCAGGAAGAGACCAGGGCTGAGGGGATCAGGAAGGAGGGGCTGCCCCAGCGCTGCTCACCCTTCGGGCTTTGCTCTGGTATTTGACAGCTTTCTTGGTGTCCGACACAGCCCGTTCCACATAATCCACCGAATGCTCCACGTTGTACTCGATGCGATCAATCATCTCACCCTGTGAGGCCGAGGGGGCCAAGCTGGAGGGGCAGCCCCTCCTTACCCAGATCTCAGGCCCCCTTCTTTGGGGCTAAGGTAGGTTTGGGGCTGGCTCGGGACTTTACAGGGAGCCCTGATACAGA
This sequence comes from Potorous gilbertii, assembly GCA_028658325.1. NCBI lineage: Eukaryota > Metazoa > Chordata > Mammalia > Diprotodontia > Potoroidae > Potorous > Potorous gilbertii. Next base: position 282,146,050 of record CM053770.1, on the reverse strand, counting down.
AGAGAGGAAAGAAGTCAGGGGAAGGCTATATGTCTTCAGGGGGATGATTCCATGGACCTATGACCCTGAGTCAGGGCTCCCCACAAACTGGCACTCTTGGATCTTAGCAAGAAACAGTGTTCTGGCTTCTCTCCCAGGCATGCTGGGGAAAGCGAGACACTTTCCATTCTAGGGCTCAAGAAACAATCCATGCAGAAGAAGCCCCCACCTTCATACTACCACCTGAGAGGAGGATGCAGAGGAAGACGAAGCAGCAACAAGCCCCTGATCCCCACCCACATGCTTGGCTCCCTGCAGGAGGGAGGGGAGGATTGGGAGTAGTGCATCAGTCAGTCAGCAAACAGTTGTTAAGTGCTTACTATGTGGCAACCACTAGGGATACAAGGGAAAGTAAAACAGACAAGTTCCTGCCCTCCAAGAGCTTATGTTCTTGTCGGGGAGACAACAGGGAAATAATTAGTTCCATACAAGATGGCAGAAAGCAAAGGACTGAGTGTTAGAAGATTGAGGTTCAAATTCCAGGTGATACCAGAGACAGGTAAGTCACTTTTCTCTCTGGGTCTCCCTTTTCTTATCTATAAAATGGGGATGAAAATACCCACTATCTTTCTCCTTCCAGAGTTACCGTGACAGGGTTTTATAAACGTGAAACTACAACAGAAATATGAGCTTATTCCTCTAGCCCTGGCATTGCTATACCTGCCCTCTCTGGGCCTCAGTTTCTTCATCTGTAAAAATGGGAGTGGAGTGGACTACACAGTCACTAAGGTCACAGTTCTGACATTCTGTGATTGGATAACTCTGTGTGTGTATGTATGTGAAGGATATGTCCCTTATTGAATTATGCAAGTATGTACTTGAAGGCTACACCCCTTATTGAATTATGCAGGTGTCTAGGCTCTACTGGGCCCAATCATGCTAGCATCCAAGCTTGGGAGGTCTGGTTGTGCAGGGGGTGGAACTCTGGGGGGCAAGGTCATGCAGAGAGGAGGACTCAGCAGGTCCAGTCATGCAGACGGTAGGTCCTACAAGGAGGTACATGCAGCCATTTATTTGTTACCTGAGGGCTCCATCCAGGGGCAGCGTGTTGAACAGAAATGGTGGTGGGTGAGGTTAGAGGCCCCCCCATTCCCACCTGCAGGGGCTGGCTAAGGCATTCAGGGTCCATCCGCTCCCCCATCCCCATACACACATTAGTCTGGGCTTCCTCATTTCACCTGGGATGGGGCAGGGGAAGGGCTGGGAGTCTGGAGGGCTTAGCCCAGCGTCCCTAGAGGCAGGAGGAAGCTCACCTGGCTCTCTACCAGCATGGCCATATCTGTGAACATGTCATGAAGTTCTCGGATGCTGTTCTCCAGTTTGATGATCTCACTGTGCCTCGTTTCAATTTCACTCAGTGCTTGTTTTGTGATGTTGGAGTCCATGATGATCTGCAGGAGACAGGAAGAGCCTTTGGTGGAGGCTGACCCAGTGGCCTGACTCACCTGGGCCTTGATACACTAGAGTGGAGGCCAAAGGCCTGGACCAGAGGATGGGACTGGATTCTTGGGAGCCTAAAGTTTGGAGGGAGGCCTCCCTCATCTCACATCAAGGCTATTTTCTTTCTTTTGAATTTTTGTTATTTTTATTTTGAACCTAAAAAAAAATCAAATGATTATTTCTACAGACACACACACACACACACACACAATAGGACAGAAAATGAATATTGTACACAAAGCTGCAAACATTACATCACTTGTTTTTCCTTTTAAATGTAAAGTTCACTTGTCTTAATCAACCAATTAAAAAGTTTTTCAATATATAACATGGGACATTAAATGAGTATTTTATGTGAAACTGTGACTATTATGTATAGATTGCTTTTTCTTTTAAATATATAATAAATCCAAAATGGAACTTTCAAAGCTGTGTTTTTTTCTGGCCTCCCTTCTGTTTAAGTGCATTTGAAAAAATGCCTCCCTTTCTCTCTCTCTCTCTCCCCCCCCTTTCTCTCCATCCCTTCTTCCCTTCTTTCCTTTTGGGAAACCTTATTTCTAGTACCCTCTCCTTGAACACAGCTATCATGTCTTAATTTTCTCTCTGCTAAATATCGCAGTTCCTCCCACTCAGCTTCATATGCTGAGATCTAGGGGCCGTGAGTCATCTTGGTGGCTGTTCTCTGGGTATCCGCTCCCTCATCAATGTCCTTCCTAATATTTTGGGCCAAAAGTGAGGTCAGAGCCCCAGAGGTGCCCTGAGCAGGGCAGAGTCTAATGGGACTCTCAGCTCCCTCCCTATGCATGCTTACTACGCCTAGGGTAGGAATCTCTTTCTTGACTGTCATATCACACCTTGGCTTGTAATCCACTATAACTCCCATACCTTTTTCAGAGGAACTCATTTTTGGACCCCAAATGTAAGATTTCCACTTATCCTCATGAAAAGCCATCTTGTTAGATCTGTCCAAGTATCCTAGGCTGTCAGGAGACTTTGGGATCCTGATTCTCTCCCCCACCCTGTTAGTGATCCCTGCTAGGTCTGTGTCACCTACAAATTTGATTGGTGGCTTTTATAGACAGAAGGGTGAAAACGCAAGTCCAAGTTCATATCCTTTGAATCCAGAAGTTTTTTTTCTCACTCTGCCTTGCCTCTTTAGGTGCCCCGGGTCTAAGGCAGACATAGTCAAGATTCTCCTGACATTCTCCAAATGCATTGCCTACTTATCACCACCTCCCTCCTTCAGGAAGCCTTTCTAGATTTATCCTAGGTAGGCTTGTAAGAGACAGTGGAGACTAGAGGAAGGAGGTGGCCTTGGAGTCAGAAAGACCTGGGTTCAGATCTACCTTGGTCACCTCCTGGCTTGGTTATACTGGGCAAATGAAATCTTTCTACCCCAGGAAAATATCTATGACGACTGGTGTCCATCCATATTGGTGCAGAGGGTTCCCAACTGGGAAGTCCTGGTAATGATATCAATCTATAATTATTAAGCACCAACTATATGCCACACACAATGTTGAGCATGAGAAAATCAGTTTTAAAAAAAGGACATAAGTAGAGTAACAGGATCATCCAGGATCATAGATTTCAAGCTGGAGGAGATCTTAAAAATCATCTAAATTTTCAGAGGGGGAAACTGAGGCCCAGAGTGATGAAGGGATCCTTCACAGTCATCAGGGCTTGGATGAGAATCCAAGCAGGCTTTGCCTGCAGGTCTCTCCATCGTAGACTGGGCTTTGTCTCTTTCTACAGAGGACGGGCTCATCTCCCTTCAGAGAACGAAAAGGTCATGGGGTCACAGGGCTAGGAGGGGTCTTAGAGGCTATCAGAGGGACCAAGCCTCTCACTGAAAGAGGAGGAAGGCTAGGAAACTGAAGATGACTCAGTTGAGTGAGGATCTGAACCCTGGCCCTCAGCCCCCAGATCCATTTCTTTAGGTGCTTAGCCACACAGTCTCTGGAAAAGGCAAAGGGCCCCAGCTTGGGGAGCTTACCCCTGAAGCAAAGATGGCAGGGTTCCCACTCTCCAGCATGTTCTCCAGCTCCTCACTCGTGGTGGTCCTGCCGGCTGCATGTAGGAAGGAACCCAAAGGAGCTGAGGGACATCCTTCTGTCCCCCTCTTCCCAGCCTCTGCAGCCCTTCCCAACCACTGGGCCAAAGGCATGGGATTGCCCACCCCTGCCAGCCTCTCTGTGCACTCACTGATCTCCAGCTGCCTTTGGATTCGGCCCTTGCAACGCTCTCTGTAGTCAGACTGGGTGGCATTGTACTCGGACATGACCTCCACAAACTTCCGGGACAGTGTGGAGTGCTGAAAAGTAGGAGGTAGGCACATGAGCTCCCACTCTGAAGGCTGCCTGCCCACTTTCCATGATGATCTGAGCGCTCCCTCAGATACACATCCATCCCATGCTCTCCCCTACTCACTTGTGTCTTCCGAATCCTCAGGTCTGCAGATGACCTGTTCAGTCCCTCCTCCTGTTCAATACTCTGCTCGATACCTGGGGAGGAACAAGGATTGAGGCTCATCCCCCATGGTCTGGTGTCACCTTCCTCCCAGGCTGAAGAGTGGAAGAACCAATCCTTCCCCCCTCCACCCCACTTCAGGAAGGGATATGGACTCATAAGCTGGAGAGGAAAGGGGTCAAGCCTCTAGTTTTATAGATGATGAAACTGAGACATAGAGAGGAGAGGTGACTTGTGCAGGGTCATATAGCTTAATAAATAAATTAAAAAGAGAGGTAACCAGAGAAAAAGCACTGACTCTGGTGTCAGAGGATCTAGGTTCGAATTATTCTAGAGAGTAATGGTTGCCACCTATGTGACCTTAAGCAACTTACAACTTTTTGGGGTCTCAGTCATCTCATTTGTTAAATGGAAAGGTTGGTCCAGAAGACCTTTGAAGTCCCACACAGCTGTAGACTTTCACTTTCAAATTTCTGGGTCTCAGTTTCCTCATCTATAAAATGAACGGGGCGACCTAGATGACCTCAGAGGCCTGGTTCTAGGTCTACACTTTTAAGTGGTAGAGGCTAGAGCAGAGCCCAGGGCTCCATGACTCCAAGACTGGAACTCTTGTGACCCCAACTCAGACTCAGAATCCTAGGAAGTAAGTTGGAATTTGCTGTTTAGATATTTGAGTTGTGTCCAACTCAACATGACCCCATTTGGGGTTTTCTCAGCAGAGATACTGGAGCATTTCCCACTTCCTTCTCCAGTTCATTTTACAGATGAGGAAACTGAGACAAACAGGGTGAAGTAACTTACCCAGGGTCATACAGCTAGGAAATATCTGAGGCTGGATTTGAACTCGGGTCTTCTTGACTCCCGGCCTGTTGCTCTATGCACTGGAGCACAACCTAGATACCCTGAGTCACTTGGAAAAAGACCCTGAAAAATCATGTAGCCCAACCCCCTCATCTTACAAGTCAGCACAATGAGGACTAGTGACATGCCTAGAATCACACAGTGATGGACCCAGGACTTGAACTCAGATCTCCAAGGCTCTTTCCAGCTCTTCTCATTCATTTGACCAACATGAAGATAAATTAAAACACAAAACCAAATAATAATCCTACTGTTTGTATGATGTTTCAGGGTTATAAAAGTACCCTTCTGACATTATTGGTTTTTAGGTCTAGAGGTAGAAAGCATCTCAGAGGTCATTTAGTCTAGCCCTTCACTTTTCAGATGAGGAAACTGAGGCCCATAGAGGTTAAGAGAGTGTCACTTTGTAGGGTTCTTCCTTCTATTCTCTTGGTACCTTACAGGCAGCTAGGTGGCAGTGGATAGAGCTTTGTGTCCATAGTCAGGAAGGTCTGAGTTCAAAGTCGGCCTTGGACATTTCCTAATTGTGTGACCCTGGGGAAGTCACTTAACCCTGTTTCCCTCAGTTTCTTCTTCTGTAAAACAAATTGGAGAAGGAGATGGTAAACTGCTCCAGCATCTTTGCCAAGAAAACCCCAAATGGAGTCACAGAGAATCAGACGTGACTGAAAATATTAGGTATAGATCTATCTATTTACAGGTAGACTCCTCTATGAATATTTAAGCTCCTATTTTTGTCTTTTTTTTGTATCCCCAGCACTTAGCACAAGGCCTGATGTACAGAAAGGAATTAACAAATGTTTACTCATTGATTGGACAAGATCACACAAGGAGTGATAAGGGTAGAACCAGAATTCAAATCCAGGGCTTCTGATTCCAAATCCAAGGCTCTTTTCACTATACCACTCTGCCTCCTTTACTTACCCACATCACCAACCTGCCCCCATGATCTCAAGTCTGGGAAAGATTATGTTTGCAAGACTGGAAATGGAGCAGAAAGTGAGGCTGCATCCAGAGAGGCCAGGACATATACATCTTGGTAAGGTGGATCTCACTTTAACCAAACCCAACGTAAGAAAATAAAGGTGGGATGGGAAGAAAAGGGAGAAATTTACAAAAGAATGTTTCTTTTTACACAAGGGGCTCCAGGCAGAGTCTTTTTTACCACACTAAGAACTACCCCCACTGCCATTCTCACAGTAAAAATAGAATGATTCACACTCAGGGGTTCAGGAACCCAAGAGCAGCATGAAGCATGGAAGACTCATCCAAGAAGCAGCTAAAGGCTCCGAAGGATGTCCCACCCCAACCACCACCCTCCATCACATACTTACTCTTTAACTTGGATCGGACTTTATTGGCGGTCTTTTTTATGTCTGACATGAGTTCTTCCAGCTCTTCTTTTGTCTCTAGTGGTGTGAGGAGAGAGAGGAAGAGGAGACAGCCCTTAGAGCTGAGAGAAATCTACTACCAGCCTTGCTCCCTCCCAGTCAGGCTCAGCCTGTGGGGTGAGGGAGGAACTCAAAGAAGGAGCTCCTGAGTTCCCTGTGATGTCTCTCTCTGACTCCATCCCCAATCCCTCAATCCGTACCAGTGGAATTTTGCTGAGGAGTAATTTAAATGGTTCTCAATCAAAAGGTAAAGGTGCCACTCCCTTATTCAGCACCAGGGACAGGGGCTATTGGCTTGCGCAGCCTTTTAGAGAACTGAAGGAGACTAGGTAGATGGGAGGGGCTTATATTTCCATTCTTGTCTCCCCCACCCCCGCTCCCCAGTTTTTGTCTGCTGAAACACTCTTGCCCCTCCCTCCCCTATTCCTTCAAATAACAAATGAGTGGGGTCTAAATTTAAGGCAGGAACAATTGCAGAGCAGCTGGCTTTGTAGGGATTTGAACATTTAATTGATGCTTGGTACAGAGAGAATGGGACGGGGTAGGGTACAGCAGTGCCCCTGTGGCCATGAAGGGAATGGTCCCTGGATAGGACGGGACCCCTTTTTACTTCTCAACAACCCAGGAGAAGTTCCAACAGAGGGCCCAAGTGTGAGGGCCCTTGCCCATGGAGGGGGGGGGGTACTCTGTGTGTGTGTGTGTGTGTGTGTGTGTGTGTGTGTGTGTAGTAAGTAGCAATGTCCTGTACCTCTGGATACCCTATCCTTTAGGATGTCACCCCTACACTGGCCATATCATTGGCCCAGCCTCCTCTTCTTTTCCCCCCTCCTTGTCTGACTCTAAGCCCTTTGCATTCTTCACACTAGCCCCCTCTCTGCTATTGCCAACCCTGAGGTCCTTTTCTACCTCTCATCTCAGAAAGTTCCCATTCTAGATATCCTAGGAGGTTCTGGAATTTCTGTCAACTTCTACAAGACAGCAGGAGAAATCCTTCCACTTACATCCCACGGCCAATCTCCTGTTTTCAAATGTCAATTAGCTCATGGAAGTAATCACAGATAGGTCAGCTGTCTGTCCTCATGGAGAAGAGTATGTGTGTGTATGAATGTCTGTGCATGTGTGTTAGGGGAAGGGGGGACAGCTGGGCAGCAGAGATCTAGAGAGCATAAACTTCCCAAACATAGAACCATGGGAGAAGGAAGGTTCTGGAAGGGGGGGAAGTGGAAAACTGTCTGTAAGGTTTGGGGTAAGCGCCAAAGAGGAGGAAACAATAGCTAAGCAAGAGCCTCATTACCCCTCAATGAGGGGAAAATTCATGTACTAGCTACACTATCAACTGGGCCTTCCTATTCAAATAAAAAAAAAAATAACAGGGCTGACATCCCAGTTCCTAGAGAAGGGGGTCATAGGATCATAGCTGTAGAGCTGAAAGTGATTTAATTCATTCCACAGAGGAGGAAACTGAAGCCCAGAGAGATTAAATGATTTTCCCAGTGTCATACTGTAATTTAGGTAGGGAGTGAAAACTTCAGCTCAGCTCCCCTCATTGTTCCCA
>CM053770.1:282093827-282137795 GCA_028658325.1 Potorous gilbertii | reverse complement strand
GGGGTATCATTTCTGATGTGATAGGGGAGCCACAGAGATCATAGGGACAGATTTCTGCCTGTGAGAGATGGAAAATAGAGAAATGCAGAGAATGCTGGACTTGAGGTCAGGAAGAACCTGGGTTTGAATCCTGCTTTTGACACTCTGTGACCTTTGCCATCATCTTTCTGAGCCTCAATTTACTCATCTGCTAAATGGGGATAATAACTTCTGTGGGCTGACATGAGCCGCTAATGAGAGAAAGCTGGCAACGTGCTTTTGCTCATCTCCTGGGCTCGGGAGAGGAAGTGGGGAGGCAGTGATGGTTCTCTCCCAGTCCATGGGGCACTTCTGCCCCCCCCCACAAAGGATGGCTGCTAGGCTCACCTGGCAAGGGCCAGGGCTCTCTGGAACTCCCAGTTCAAGCTGCTGAGGAGGAGGGATGAGGGAGGTGGGAGGTGGGAAGTTGAAGTTGGTGAAGGAAGCGGGTGTGAAACATCTCCAAGCCTTCTGCTGCTGGGCTGTCACGGCTCCTCCCACGGCAGCTAAAATAAACCCCTCACTCAGCCTTGCTGCTGCTATGTGGCACCCCACCGACAGAGAAGCTGAGGGAGATCTCCAAGCACTGAATCTAGTTCTCTTGGAGCTGCTCTGGCCCAATACAGGTCAGCTAATTTCTCCCTGGGGAAACTGAGGCAAAAAGGCAAGATGACCCTCCTTAGTCAGTGTCAAAGAGAGGCAGAGAGAGGAGCCAGTTCTCAACATCAAGCTACACAGCCTGTCCTCCTCTGTTCCAAGGGAGGGAGAGAGAGACTGGACCAAAAGAAGGGAGTGGCTAGGATCTTTGAAAGAAAACAGGCAGCTCTGTTCTCAGGAATGAATAATGGAAGTCTGGAGCAGAGGCTCAGTGGCTGCATCACAGGAGACGCTGGGACCCTTACTCAGCCTGGCCCTGGTCCTCCCACAGGAGCAGACCAGTGCCTGGGTGGCAGGCAGGCTTTCCCTTCCATTGACTGCTCCTCTAAGGCTGCCCAGCCAAATTCTAGCCCCTGCCAAGAGGTAAACAGCACAGGTGTGTCTGGTTCTTACCATCTCCTCCCTCCTCCACACCATGGGTAGCATGTGAACTGAATTGTGTCGGGAGCAGTGGGGAGGGGTTTCACTGACCTATTAACACCTTCTGGTTTGCTCCCTCCCATCTTGTGTTTAGGAGATAGCTGGGGGGTACGCAAGGTTTGGGGGTTCAGGATTGGCATTCAGCTTGGGATCGGGGTTTCAGATGAGGGCAGGGAAGCCAGGGCTAAGAGGTCAGGGCTCCATCTGTGGCCAGGCTTAGGAGTTGGTGTGTACTTTGGGATTCCTGGCCAGTCTGAGACTAGGGAGGAGTTTTTTGCTGTGTAAAAATAAATGATTTCCAAAAGGACTGACCCATGACTTTCATCCTTCTTTACTACGCTTTAACTCATGAAACTTAATGAGTATAGTGGCCTTGCTTTTTCCTCCTCCCCAAAACAAAGCAAATTCCCTGGGATTATTGGACCATCAATTTAGAGCAAAAACGGATATGAGAAGTCATGCTGTCCAACTCCCTCATTTTACAGATAAGGAAAGTCAGACCTCAAAGGATCGTAGATTTAGAGATTTTATCTTGGAAAGGATATTAGAGATCCTCTAGGCCAACACTTTCATTTTATAGATGAGAAAGCTGAGGCCAGAGAGGGGAACTGTCCAAAGTGTGTAGTAAGTGGCAGAGTTGGGTCCTCTGACTAAATCTGACTCTTTCCACCCATGTTTGCCTCTCATGTGACGAATTAGAAGCCCATGTTTTAAAAAAATCTTTCCAATAAAAACTTGCAAGAAGGAGAATTATGAAATATGAAATTATTATATATAATATTATTACACATAATATATCATAATATAAAATTATGAAATATGAAAATATCATATGCCTGGAGAAGAATTGATCAGACTGGAGAAATCAACACAGCTGAGGATGTAGCTAAAAACCACAGAGCTGAGGAGGAGAAAAAGATGGTGCTACCTATGAAGTGATGATGTCCAGTGAGGGCATGTGGACCCTGGCTCTATGAGAGGAAAATATACATGAGCCAGGGTGAATGAGAAAATGAAGCTAAGGGATGGGGCAAGGATTGAGGGAGGAGTTCATTGCCAAGCTAAAGGCTCTAGAAAGGAGCAGGGGCAGCACAGGTTGCTAGATAGAAGGCTGTTTGATGTTAGAAAGCCTGATTTAGGCCCTGGCTTTGCCACCTACTATCTGTAATCACGAGCAAGTCACTTCTCTTTGTGAAGCCTCAGTTTCCTCATTTGTAAAAGGAGTTTTGACGAGATGACTTCCAAGGTCCCTTGGAGCTCTGAATCTATGCACCAAAATAGCATGGGATATTTGTGTTGAAGGTCATTTAAAATATTTATGAATATACATTCAATTGGTTTTGTCATTGCTTAAAATGTTTTGTGTCCATGATAAATGACTTATTTAAAAAAGATGTCTGTGCAGAACAAAGGATCTGGCCCAGGAGTGTTCTATACTAGAAGTCTCAATTGTCCTCCTATATCCTTTGCAATTAGCCAAGGTATTGGACTCTCTTCTGTGATGTTTAGCCCCCCTGTCCCTGACACTGAGCTCCTATCTCTGGCATATAGCCACACTCTCTCCTGTTCAAGCCTTATATTGAGCCAATAAAGGCTCTGGAAAAACTGTCACACACAATTATCTCCAAATCTAAACTGTTTCTGTCAAGGCCACCCCCCCCAACCCCCACCCCATCATTCTCTAAGCACCTCTTATACACAGGGCCCTGGGCTGGGGGCAGGGGGGCTGGCTGCAGAGCTCCATACTCGGCACAGTTCTGGGGTCTCCCTGAAGTAAGTACTGAGTGCTCCTGCCATGCCTTGGCCTCCCATGCTTTTCAGAAGATAGCTATCTGAGGAGATGAGTTCTAAGGTCTGCCTGGAGGACCCTGCTCATCTACATCTCCTGGGGAGGACTAATTTGCCTGGTGGCTCTAGCAATCATTGGGCCTTGCTGAGGCAGAGATGGCACAGGAGGGAACCCCCACTGTTGCCCTAAGCAGAACCCCTACCCCCAGACTGACCCCTAGATCTGCTTACAAATTGAGCTCTAATCACACACACACACGCACACACACGTACACACATGCACACACACAAAACCTATGTCCACAGGCCTCTGTTTGCTTTGTACATTCTCTCTGCACAATAACTCCAAGAGAAGCCTCTGGCCTTTGGTTCATTCTAGACAGAAAGCTCTCAGTCAATCTAACATTGCCTATGGGGCCTGCCAAGCAGGCAGACTGCCCAGAAGTCCTGTTGACTGGTGCCCAAATTAATCTAACCCCTTGCCTACTGCTCTTCCTCTTGTTTCATGGCTATTTTGGGACCACATGACATAGAGAGGAAAGATGGAGATGGTGAGGGGTTGAAAGAAGAAACAACATACCAGATAGAAACAAGACAGGACAGCTCTATGTGTAGGCAGAGTAGGCGGTCACCCACATGGGAAGCTGGGAGAGGCCTGAGAAAAGTTTCCCCTGTCCTCAAAATATCTACCCCACCATCTGCCATGAGCCTGAAATTCCACCATTAGAAAGTCACTCATTTTGGAATGCTGCCCCCAGTCTCCTCTTTTAGAATCCAAACAATGCATGAAAAAAAACATTGTATTTTGTGGCTGCCTGATATAGTATGAAGGGAAATGATTGGGAGTCAGGGGACCTGGGTTCTAGTCCTGACTCTGTCTCTTACTGTGGACCTGGGTAAGTCCCTTCCTTTCTCCAAACCCTAGCTGATTTCACTGGAGATGGAAAAAGTTGATCTAAATTCTCTTTCCCATCTTTTTCAGATCTGACCATATAGAAGACAAATCCCCCGAGTCTCCAGTTTGAATATGTTTATTGGGTCACTCGTCCTCAACAGGAGAGAGGGCCAGTGAGACCACTCGACACTGCATGGAGGGACAAGGCCTAGAAAGTGGAGGCACTGAAGAGGTCAGAGAGAGGTTAAGTGACCTACGCAGGGTCATACAATCAGTAGGAGTCAGCGTTGGGTCTATCCTGAATCTAAGGCCAGCTCTTTTTCCACCAAGTCAGGCTGCCTCTCCTATAATGTTTTACACACATATAATGCTGTAGGAGCTTCAGTTTTGGTCATGGCACTTAAACCCCCTCCTCCTAAAAAAAGCTGGGGATAGAGAGGCAGGGGAGGTGCTGATGCTCAGAGAAAAGACCTGAGACAAAGATGCTGGAAAATTAGCTCAAGAAGAAAGGTTGAAGGAATTTGAGTGTTCTTTAGATGGAAGATTTACAACCATAGCAGACCTTAGAAAGGGGAGTTTAGGGGGGAGGGCTCAGAAAGGAGGAGAGGGAGCCAGACAGGGACTCAGGATCACAAATTTAGAACTAGAAGGAATATTGGGGACCATCTAGTCCTCCTTTTACAGATGAGGAAACTGAAGCCCAGAGGAATTCAACACCTTGCCAAGGGTCCAAAGATAATAAGGGTCTTAGGTGGAATTTGAATCCAGGTTTTTCTGATATCAAGTCCACTACCCTGTAATCAAACCCCTTAATCTTACAGATGGGGAAACTGAGGCCCAGAGAGACTAAAGTACCCAAGGTCACAGAGGTAGTAAATGGTGGAGCCAGGATTTGAATTCAAGTCCTCTGACTCCCAAGCCAGCCCTTTTTCTTCTCTGTCTCAATAGAGAAGTTTGAGTGATGACCTAATTATGGTTTTTGAGGCACTTCTGTGCTTTTCTGAGGAAGATGCTTAGTTATCATTCTTGTTGTGAAGGAAACAGGCCCCAAGGCATTTGGGTCAGACACGTGGCGGAAGAGCTTTTGGACCATCCAGAGCCCAAACCCTGAAATGGGGGATGGGAGGAGGGAGTTTTTATCCCTGGAAGTCCTTAAGGAAAAAGACACCCATTTGTCTTGGGTGGTGCTTGGCAGCTGGAGAGTGGCCCCCATGACCTGCTGTGTATCCTTCCAGCCTGAGGCATCAAGGGTTCTGAGAATTTGGGTTCTGTAATCTGTGATTCTTATAGGAGGCAGAAAGGAAGTTGCCAACACTTCAGGGATGATTCCCTCCGGGTGATGTCAGTCCTGGACAAATTGATTCATCAAAGTTGATGGGGCTGAGCAGAGAGCTGCTGTCACCAGGCGGTCCTCCCCCACCCTTTTTAATGACTAATCAAAGTCCCAATTAAAAAAGCACAGAAGGCAAATAGATGGGTCAGGAATGGGGGAAGGTGGAGCTGAGCTCAAAGAGAAGGTACTGAGGGATTCCAGAGCACTCTCTCACACTCTTTTGACCTCCACTCCCAAACCCCAGGGCCAGGAGTAGTTCATACTGACTTCCTGGATGTGGTGATGGCTCCAGAGAAATCAGGAGGTGGTAAGTATGGTGGTATGGTATAAAGATGTTTGTATTTGGCATCAAAGACCTGAGTTTGAATTCTGACTCTGATGTTACCTGTGTGACCTTGGACACAGGATACCTTGTCTTTCTTGGTCTGTTTCTTCATCTGTAAAATGAAGACATTGGACTAGATGACTTCTAAGTCTCTTCTACCTTTGGGTCACCTGAAGTCCAATCCCAGATCTATGATCCTATGACCATCTCCATTTCCAGTGGCCATCCCACCCTCATCATGGACCTGTCTCTGCTTGTTTGTTTCTCAGTTTCCTCACTGGAGGTCCTGATGACAGAAGGCACCAGGGAATTATCAATGAATCAATCAACAAGCATTTATTAAGAACCTACGAGATGCTAGGCACTGTGCTACACTTCACAGCTCCCACCTAACCCTCAAGGAGCCACTGTCTAGTTGGGGGAGAGAGCATGGAAATATATCTTTACAAAATAGCAACAAGGGAAATTGGGGAAGAAGATTCTAGTAGCTGGGGTGTGGCAGAAAAGGCTTCAGGTGGAAGGAGAAATTTGAGTTGAGATTTGAAGGAAACAAGTCCAATCTCATTGTTATAAATAGGGGGGAAACTGAGGGTCAGAGAAAGGCAGTAGCTTGCCTAAGGACATAGAGATGGCTAAATACCAGAGCTGGGTTTTAAACTCAAGACTTTTGAGGAGTTGGATGTGGTGACATGAAGACAGGAAGTCATGGAGGAACAGAATCTACTCTTCTCCTGCTGATCTTTGACCTGGCCACCATCTCATCTCTCCTATCCTCTCTTTGGAGTCCTCTCGTTATTCTGTCAGATCCTTATTCAGTGATAGAAGCCTCAGTCTCTCTACTTCCTTCTAACTTTATGGAGAGGCACCATGATGTAGTAGGGTAGAGAGAGCTGGCCACAGAGCTGGGAAGACCTAGGTGAGAGTCCCACCCCTGCCACATTCTGACTGGGAAAGGTTGCCTCATCTCTCAGTGCTCTATGCCACTCAGTGAGGTGCCAACCTGCATTGGTAGAGGGCATTTCCTCAGAGGGGACCTCAGTGAAATCCCAAATTTTATTCTTAGCCTATCTCATTTCTGAGGGTTACTGAAGTCTGAGGCTTTTCACCCAAGAGGACAGTGGCAGAATGGGATGGCAGATTTCTCTCTCCTCTCTCTTCCTCTCTCTCTCTCTCTCTCTCTCTCTCTCTCTCTCTCTCTCTCTCTCTGTCTCACCCTACCTCTCTCTCCCCTCAAAGCACCCACTGAGTGAAAGGGAACTCCCAGGAGGTGAGGTCATACTGAAAAGGGAAATCAGACAAAGACCATCTGCAGAAAAACAATGGGTCTCCAATCCCAGAGATGTTTTGGTTTTAAATACTGAAATCCTAGAGTTGGAAGGTACCTCAGAGGCTTCTGGGACCAAGCCAGCTCTCTTCCTGTATCTCCAAGAAGCTCTCTTCCTGTATCTCCACTTTTGAGACCTCTAGTGAGGGGAACCCACTACTTCCCCACCCCAGGGAGCCCATTCTCCCTTTTGAGTGGCTCTATTAGGAATTTTTCCCTGCATGAAGCCTAAGTTTGCTTCCTTGTAACCTCCAGTCATAGTCCTTAGTTATGGCCTTTGGGGCCAGGTAGATATCATCCCATAACTCCTCCATAAGACAATGGTGCAGAGATTTGAAGGCAGAAATCTCATCCTTCCTTTTCCCTCCCCCCCAGCCCAGTCCAGCCCCCTCATCTTCATCAAACAGCCCCAGTCCTTTGAATGGAAGGAAGTCTGCTTTCCAGAGCTCTTTCTATTTTGACCCCTCTCCTCTGAATCGTCTTAAGCTTGTCTACAACCTTCCTAAAACATGGCAGCCAGGATAGTCATGAAAGTTAATGTTTAGAGAGTTTTGGTCAAGATTACTTTACACATATTATTTCATTTTATCCTCCCAACAACCCTGGGAGGTAGGTGCCATTGCTATCCTCATTTTACAGGAAGGGAACTGAGGCAGACAGTAGCTATGTGACTTGCCCAGAGCTAATAAATATCTGAGGCAGAATTCCAACTCAAGTCTTCCCGACTGCAAGCCCAGAACTCTACCCATTAGATGAGCTACCTGCCTCTAGAATTGAGCACAATCCTCTAGATGTGTTCTGACCAGGGCAAAACAATCCAGCCACCCTTGTTTTACAGATGGAGAAACTAAGGCCCCCAAAAGGAAAGTCACTTTCCATAGCAAGGTGGTTGGACATAAATGGAATACAAATTGAAACCCATTTTCAATGCACTGGGGGAGCTGATTATGTATAAGGAGGGTTTGATCAATGTGGAGATGTTATTTAAGTGAGTCAATGAACATTTCTTAAATACCTATTATATGGCAGGCACTGTGCTAAGTATCAGAGATACAAAAAGAGGTAAAAGACAGTTCCTCAAGGCCCTTACAATCTAATGGGGGGGGGGTTGTGGGGGTATAGGGGGGAGGGAAATAAGAGATAGTATCTAGAAAGAGATGGGGTATTTTTGAGGAGGGGGTAGCAGAATGGAACACCTCATGCTAAACTAAGGAGGGAGAGCCAGGCCATTTTTCACCCCCACTTATTCTCTAAATCTAGCTAAAAAATAAAAGCCAATCCTACCCGACCAGCCTTGACCAGACCCTGACCATGGTACTACTAATGCAGTCAAGGAATCCTTGGCTTAAGAACCTTATTGGGTGAATCTTCCCCTTGGAAGCAAGTTTCTTAGCTCCCCTTCACACATGCTCATCACCCTCCAATTCCCAAACTCAAGGGACCACCAAGAGTTGGGGAATCACAGCTATACTCTCTGTAAGATGCTCGAGGGTACCCTGAGTGCAATGACATGGAGCAAGGGGGGCAGACATAGGACATGTGGATTGCCTGCTTCAGTATGGTATGGGACCACTCATTTTGATTATTTTGGGGAAAGGGATGAGAGATGCTTTAGGGTCAGTACTGGGGGGGGGCTTGAGATTCTGTTTAGAATATGGCATAGTATTCAATTATTCTATCACATTAACAAGAACAAGAGAAGTAGGAGGCAGCATGGTGACAGTCCTGGAAGCCAGGAGGACCTGGGCTCAAGTCCTGCCTCTGAAACATCCTGACTGTGTGACTCTAGGCATCACTGAATTGTCAGGAATCCAGGCATCTCTTAAAGAGTACCAAATGCATGGAAAATGCTGATCTACATTAGGAGTAATTCCCTCACCCTGAGAGTTCCTTACATCAATGAAAACACAGGTCTAACTCCATCTCCTAATAAGAGAGGCTGCATCCTTACTAGCTGTGTGACCACAGGCAAATTCATTAACCTCTCTGGGCCTCAGGAAAATAAGATAAAATACCTGTGTTGTGAAGCTCCAGTGACATAACAGATGTAAAGCATTTTGCTAACTTTAAAACACAATCTAAAAGTCAATTATCCTCACAGGGTCATAAATTAGGAGCTGGAAGAGAGGCCAGCAAGCCCACTCTCCTTATGTTGGCAAGGGACATTCTTCTGCCTTCTTCCCTTCTCTCATGGGGTGAGCTCTTCCTTCTCCCCACCTGTCAGATCAATCATAAAGCACCTAAGGCCATAGAATCTTTGATCTAGAGTTGGAAGAATTTTCAGAGATTGTCTACCTTAACCCTGCATTTTACAGAAAAGTTAAGTGACCTGACCAAGATCCTAGAGGTAGAAAGTAGCAGATAAGATGATCCTCATGTCCTCTGGCTCCAAAACCCCTGTTTCCATTATTTGTGGTTGTTTAGTCATGACCCACTCTTTGTGACCTCATTTGGGGTTTTCTTGGCAAAGATACTGGAGTAGTTTGCCGTTTCCTTCTTCATCTTTTATAGATGAGGGTTAAGGGACTCGTCCACAGTCACACAGCTAGTAAGTGTCTGAGCTGGATTTGAACTCAGGAAGATGAGTCTTCCTGACTCCAGACCTGTTGCTCTGTGCACAATGACCTAGCTGCCATCTTTCTATCATACCACATTGCCTGTCTTAAAGATATAAGGCACTGTGTTAGGTGCTGGAGATATGCAGACAACAATGACATAGTCCTTGCTCTCTTGGAACTGACATTGTCTCAGAAGTCCCAGCAGCCTCCATTTTCAAGTACCCGTTCAAATCTAACCTTTCATTCAATGCTGAGTTAAATCTCATCTTGTTCAGGAAGCCTTCCCTGACCACCCTGACCCCCCATGGACTTCTCCTTTCTCTCCGATCTGCACAGTGCCAATTTAACCTTTAACTCTCTACTGTTCGGTAATGTGCTCTTGTGTGTGTGTACATGTGTGTATGCATGTGTGTGTCTCATCTTACACCAAGGACCCTAGTCCCTGGAGGATTTACCCTTATCTCTGGTGGTGGTGATCATGGGAAGTTACTTTTGTGGTGGCTAAAGAAATTTTCTGTCTGGGTAGGTGCCCTGTCCAAGTTCCATCACAGAACCTGTCTAATTGGCTTTGAGTTGGAGTGGCAACAGCTATGGCCTAAGCTCCTTTTAAATAAGCATTCTGGTGTAGTTAAAATGCTGAATTTGGAGTTAGAGGACCTGAGTTCAAATCCTGACTCATTCTCTTACTTTTTATGCAATGTTGGGGAAGTAACTTCCCCTTGTCAACTCTCAGTTTCCTCTTCTGTAAAAAGAGAAGGCCTATTTTAACCCTATGTCTGTAATCATGTGATCCCTTAGGTTAATGGCCCAATAGCCTTTTTTCCTTGATAGGCTATACTGCTATGAGGGCCTAGCTCCCACTCATCTCAGGATCCAATGGGAAGACCTCCCTCGCCCACCCACCCCACCCCCTGCAAAGCAGGAAAAGTATCCTCTTCTTCCAAGTCTCTAGTTGAAGGAAGAAGGTGTAGGAGGAAGAAAAGGGGTGAAAAAGAAAGGCTTTGTGACAAAGGAAAGAAACTGGGTCCGTGGCTGTGGAGCACTGAGGAAATGTGCCAGCTCCTTCCCCAAGTGTGACTTTTATAAATAAGCTTCCCTTCTCCTTCCAAATCTGGCAAAGGAAAAGGGGGTGGCGGAAGAGAGGGGAAAGAAGGAGATGAGTGAACTGAGCCTTCCCATTCTTTCTATCCACATCAAGTATCACCTTCCTAGAACATGCCGCTCTCTAGTTCTGAGCTACTTTTTAGACCTAGAATGGGAAAGGACCTGAGTTCACCACAGGATCATGAATTGGAGCTGGGAGAGACCTCCAAGAGCATCCTGGGATCAGAGATTTGAATCCATAATCAAATGAATCCTTCTATGTCTACTCTGTCCTATTGATCTACTCCAGAGTGGCTCCACTTACCAACTAAGAAATTCTTAGTCATCAATCCCCTATGTGTATTGTTGCCTTATCAGAGGGTAAGCTCCTTAGGGGCAGGAATTGTTTTCACTTTAGTATTTGTATCTCTAGGGCTTAGCACGAACTTGGAACATACGATCATTCATTCCTTCATAGATTTGGTAACAATGAGCAATCTATTGCTCATTCACAGCTAGAAAGACCCTTACGGGTCATTTATTTCAAATTCTTCATTTTGCCGAGGAGGAAACTGAGGTCAAAATTAAGTGGCTTGTTTAAGACCATATAGATGGGAAGAAGCAGCATGGCTTATGTCAGAGGAGAAACTTGAATCCAAGTCATAGATCTCTTCTCCACACATATTGACTTAGAAAACTACAGATTAACATTGCCTCTATTTGATTGTATTTTTGTTTATTTTGTTAAATGTTTCTCAATTGCGTTTTAATCTGGCTCTGGCTGCACTGAGTTTGACACCTCTGCATTCCACCATGCTGTCTCTCTTTTTTTCTTTTCTTTGATAAAATGAAGACTATTAATAATATTACCTTCTTCATGGAAGAATTTCCAGGATGATGGCTCTGGAAAACTGAAAGGGCTAAATGAACCAGGGAATTTAGTATTGTATTCCTCACAATTCTGAGCAATGGGCTGGGCACCCACTGCATGATCAATAATTACTTATTGATTGATTGATTGGCTGATGGCTGCTGGAACCTGGCTTAATTTAGTGCTTCAGGAGACAAACTACAAGTGGGAGAGTAGAGCAATGGCTCTGCCCTTTGGTCCAGAATCAACAGTCCCTCACAATGACGGAGTACGTGGCCTCCCCATAGTGTATTATTTCCCAAAGAACTTCTAGTCATTCCTTAATTTATTCATCCATTCATTCAACATTTATTAGAGCACATTGTGCACAGGCTCTTACATAACTCAATGGAAGGAGGTATAATGGGGATTATTCTCCTTGCGGTATGATAGTATGGTTTCGTTCATTTATTCCAACTCTAGACAGAACTACAGAGTTGGAAGAGCTCTCAGAGGAAGTCTAGCGCAACCCAGATCCGAACAAAAAGAGCCTCTCTTGAATTCCCCCCAAGAGGTCTCCCAGCCTTTGGCTCAAAGGTTTCCAGTGAGGGGGAACCCCTGGAGCTGCTTAGTTCATTTTGGATAGCTCTCATTCTTAGAGAGTTCTTTCCATTAAGCCTAAATCCACTGCCCACCCTTCTACCCCTTGGGACCTAAGAGAACAAATCAAATCCCTCTTCCCTGTGACAGCCCTTCAAATACTTGAAGACAGCTCTCACGTCCTCTCCCTCCACCCACCCCAGACTACTATTCTCCAGGCTAAACATCCTCATTTCCTAAACCCGATTTCCAGGTCATTCACCATTCTGGTTGCTCTCATTTATATATTCTTCAGCTTAGCTACCTAGAACTGAATGTGGTAATGCAGATGTGGTCTGACCAGGGCAGAATATAGTGAGAGTATCACTTCCCTGGTCCCCTGTATACTATATTTCTTTAAATACCTCCTGTGACCAACCATACTAGGTTTTTTATTTTTGGTTGACATATCACTACTGACTTATATTGGACTTGAAGCCTACTAAAGCCCTGCTATTTTTCAGATAAACTGTGCTGTCTAGCTCTGTCTTCCTCCTCTTGTAATTGTGACATTGAGCTTTCGAACCCAAGTATATTTATCCCCATGAAATTTCATCTTATTAGATTCATCTGAATATAGAAATCTTTTTGACTCATGCCACTGTGGCCAAGGCATTAACTAGCTGGCTCATCTAATTTAGGGTCATCTGCAAATTTGATAAGTATTAATTAGACATTGATGAAAATGTTAACTAGAGAATGGGGTCAAGCACAGATCCCAGTGTCAATCCAAGTTGGTAAGGAATGATGACTCTTTGAACCCAGTTACTGAACCATTTCTGAATTCATCTAAATGTATCATCACTGGTCTTAATCCACAAGAATAGAATGAAAGATTCCCTCACCTGCTTTGTTTAAATTAGGGTAAACTGTATCTAGAGCAACTATCTGAGGCATCTAGGTAGCACAGTGGATAGATTATGGCGCTTGAAGTTAGGAATAGCTGAGTTCAAATCCTGTACCAAATACTAGCAGTGTGACCCTGGGCAAGTCACATTTAATCACTCTTAGCCTAAGTTCCATCACCTATAAAATTAAGATAATTATAACCCCTGGAGTTATTGTGAGGATTAAAGGAGATAACATGCAGCACTTTGCAAACCTTAAAATGATTAGATAAATAGGGAGATCTAGGTTGCATAGAAATGGATACAATATTGGTCTTGCAGTCAGAAGGACCTGAGTTCAAATCTGATCTTACTAGCTGTGTGACCTTGAGCAAGTCACTTAACCTCAATTGCCCACCCTAATGCTATATAAATACTAGCTACAATTATAAAGTAGACCTACCAATCTATTTATCATGTTAAAAAAATAAATTAGGTGCATCTGGTTTGACTTGCTCTTAATTAAACTCAACAGTCTTTGGGATCACCATTTTCTTTTCTAAACGTTCACTAGATATCCCTTTACTAATAGACTTTGGAATTTTATAAGGAATCAAGCCAACCTCACTGACCTATAGTTTATAAACTCCATTCTCTTTCCTTTCTTGGAAAACTGGATATTTACCTTTCTTTAGTGCAGGGGTCCTGCTTCTGTTTCCATAATCATTCAACAATCACTCATGGGTGTTGAGCAATCCTGGCAAGTTCTTTCAAGATACTCTCTGGGGATGGTAACCCGAATTCATCATAGACAGCTAGTCATTCTCCTACAACCTCCTTATTTATCTTGGTTTCATCTCCCTATTAATCATTTCTGTTTTTTCCTTTCTAGTACAAAGGTTCACCTGCTTGGCAGAGAAAATGGATGTAGTTTAATTGCTTGCCTTTCTGCCTTCTCTCCTTTGTTGGTTATCATTACCTCAACCACACTGTCCTAGATTTTCTCATATCCTCCCTAACTTCCAACCTCCTGCTGCTTCTGAGTTCCACCCCCTGGGGAGGAGCAGAAGATGTTTAATCTCGATTGTATATGACAATCTTTCTAAGACTTGAAGATAGCTATCACGTTCTACCCTCCCTTTCATTGTGTGCCCAGTATTTTATGGGATGGAAAAAAGAAATATAAGATACCAGATTCCTACCCTCTGGGAGGTCACAATCTTAGTAGGAAGATGAGATAGTTGTACAAACAATTAATTTGCCATGTAAGGCAAACTATACTAAGTGTTAAATATAAGGATCAAATAGTAGTTACTGAGGTCAGCATAGGAAGAGATTATTGGCTTTGATAAGGTTTTGGAGTGATAAGTAATAAGGCTTCATGGTGGTGGTGGAACTTGAAGGGAGAGTGGGATTTGGATTGGTAAATAAAAAGGGATCTAGGTCTTTTCTATTACAGGAGTTCTGGGAGTAAGAAGAACTGGGTTCCAGTCTTATGGTAGTTGCTAGAGTACCTTGAGAGATAAGGCTGGATTGACAGAAGTCAGCTTGCTGAGGGCTGAGTACTTGAGAATGGATTTTGGACTTTTTAATTACACAAAAGGAAAGAGATAATAAGTTTAGAGATGGAGGGACCTCAGAAACCATCTAGGTCAACACCTTCCCCCTCCCCCATTTTACAAATGAGAAAACTGAGGCCCAGACAGGTTAATTATCTTGGACAAAGTTGCATATTTTACAGGCAGATCACAGAAGATTGAGTTAGAGCTGGAAAGGACCTTAGAGATCATTTTGTTCTAATTCCTTGTTTTACAGATGAGGAAACTGAGGCCCAGACAGGTTAATTATCTTGTCCAAAACTTACATTTTATAAATCATAGGTAACTGATTATACATCTAGAATCAGAAGAGACTTTAGAGGTCATCTAGTCTAACCTTTCCCCCTCTGATTTTACAGAAGAGGAAACTGAGGTTAAATGTCCCAGTTCTCACAAGTCATAAGTTTCAGGGTTGTGATTCAAACCCAGGTCCTTAGACTCCACATATAGGCCTGCCTCCCCTAGATATACAGCTGGAAGGAACTTCAGAGGCCCTTGAATTCACAACCCATTTTATAGATTAGGAAAATGCACTCCAGAAAGTCTAAAAATTTTGTCCAAATTATAGAAGCAATATTTGAACCCAGGTTACCTGCCTCTAAGGCCACTCTCTTCCCATTGTATGAGGCTTCCCCTCTTCAGACAACAGAAAGAAAGGTGATATGCCTGAGGTCATTCAGAAAATCAGTGACTGAACCAGCTGAGAATCTTAACCTCTTGACTACTACCTCAGATACTTTTTCTCCCAGAATAAGCTCCCAGTGTCTCATATGCTTCAAACCCCCTGGTTCTTGGTTCTTGTTTCCCCAAGGCTGAACGTGGCAAAATGAGGCATAAACCAGTGTACCTGAGGATGCTGGAAGAAGGCAGGGGCTGGAGAAAATTCAGTGTAGCTCAAATAAAGTAGAAAACCAAGATGCCAGGATGGCAAGGGGGTCCCACCTACACCCAGCCCTCTGGGTGTCTTGGACTACTGGAAGCTGGGTCCCTTTGAAGCTCATTATCCCAAATGAGGGCCAGTTCAGAGGCTGCCCTTTCACATCTGGATCCTACTGCTCTTCATGACCCCCAGTAAGTAACAGGAAGATGGGCATGGTCCAGGGAAGGATTTGGGGTCCGAAGGGACCGTCTCGTCCAACCCTTCCTTTTACAGATGAGAAAAGGAAGGCCCAGAAAGATGAAAGGCCTGGCCCCAAAACCCACACACAGTAAGTAGCAGAGCTACTGAGGCCTCTAATTCCAAATCCATTGTTTTTTTCACTGTACAATATTTACTTACATTTCTTTTTTGTTGAATTAATTTATTTTTCAGTTAACAAGCATTTTTTTTTCTCCCATCCCTGCCCCCCTTGAAAAAAGAGGTTATCTGCATATATGTGTATATATATATATTATATATATCATATATAAACTGTGATCTTGGCAAGACCAAGGGTTACATACTAAGAAAATAAGAACATGGACAAATGAGGACTTTCTATGGGAAGATGATGGTCCCAATTCCTCATCAGACCCCCCTCCTCCCCTCCAAATGTGAACCCTAAATTGTTTCTCCAGCAGCAGTGATGGGCCACACTGAAACGTCCACACTTTAGTTAGGGAACACAACACAAATATGCATAATTATGCAAAACAAATCCCCAGATGCTCCTTGTTCGAAATGTACGTCTCTTTCTGCCTCCTGAAGCCCACAATGCCTTTGTTAGGACCCAGGCAAATGTTGGCCTACTGAGTCAGAGGTGACCTTAGTGGCCACTGAATCCCACCCCTTGTTTTCATTTTTTGTCCATGTATACCCAGTGACTAGCACTGTGCTTGGAACATAGTAGGTGCTTAATAAATGCAAGTTGATTGTTTAACTGATTTCACAGAGGCCCAAACTTTCTATGACATGATGGGTATGCTTGGGATGAGCAACCAGGTTAGATTCTATGTTGCCTATGCTGATCTCGCTGTGTAACCCTGGGCAAGTCACTTAACCTCTCTGTGCCTCAGTTTCCTCAGTCACAAATGAGGGTTCTCTCCTTTCTCTGACTTACCTAGGTCACCTACAGGGTTGTATGAAATAATGGACATGAAAGTATTAGGAGACTGGATAGTGCAGAATGTACACCCATCATCTACCCATAGATTCTAGGGTTTTGGTAGCTTTTTACTCTGGAAAAGGACCAAAATGACATCACCATGTTAAACTAAAGTTTCAATGTGTCCAAATGTGGCTGAGCAGATCAATACAAGCTCAGAATGCTCTACCACAGATTCAGCACAGATAGGCTGTGTGAACATTTGGGGTGGATACTCCAAATAGGGTATGGAGATATAGAGGCTAGTTATTATCACATCTAGGAATTCTTTCCCTTTACTTCTCCATTGACTTTGTCTTTCTCCTCCCCCTCACTTACAACACACAGAAGCTATGTATTTCACAGTCTCTTTCTGTGAAGGGTCAAGGGACTTGCCTAAAAATAAGCCCGTTATACATTTACTCATCTATGAGCTAATGCTGTCTACCTCCTCTTAGGAATTACCACTGAGCAAGCAAATAGGAAACTCCTGGACAACCACAAACCCAGGTTGGGGAAGTATTTAGAGAATTAACTACTTGAGAGACCACATCTTTTTCCTTGGGAATCCCAAGCCACTCAGAACAGGCCCCTGGTGCAAATAAAGGGCCCAATGCTTATACCTTGAGGGCAGCTTCTCCATCCCTTCTCACATATGGGTGCTACCATTTAGAGGGCCCTGAGCTGGGCAAGGGTACCAGAGGTAAGAAGAGCCAGGTTTATTGACTTTGGAAGCTCTGGATCTGATGATAGAGTCTTTAGTTGGTTATGGGATGGAAGGAGACAAAAATCACCATACTTAGAGCTGATGGAGAAGACAGTTTACTAACATTCTCTATGATCTTGACAAAACCAAGGATTACACAGCAAGAAAATAAAAACATGGACAA
This sequence comes from Potorous gilbertii, assembly GCA_028658325.1. NCBI lineage: Eukaryota > Metazoa > Chordata > Mammalia > Diprotodontia > Potoroidae > Potorous > Potorous gilbertii. Next base: position 282,120,527 of record CM053770.1, on the reverse strand, counting down.
GTGAGGACTTCCTATGGCTCCTGATCTCTCCATCAGCCAAATGGGAATCTTAAATTGTTTCTTCAGCAGCAGTGTTAGGCTGCATTAAAAGATCCACACTCTTGCCCAATCTTTTCTATGATCAATGGGGAGGGCTTGTGAGATTTGTGGGGCAGCAGGTAGGTCGGTGGCCAGAGTTAGGGGATCCGTCTATTCCCAGGGTTAATGGTGAGTCTGTGGCCCAGATTAGAGTTTATTCTATAGATTGGGTTCACAGGGCAGATAAGGGGGCTTTTTTCTCTCTCTCTTTACCTTCTGGATAGGACTTGAACAGGGCCAAGTCTCATTCTGTGAGAAAGTGGTCACAAAGTCAATGTCAAGACGAAGGATAAAGAGCTCCAGGGCCCACTTGTCCCTAAATCCTTGTCTTTCAGAGTTGAGAATACAATTTTCTAGCTATGAGCTTCCTTCTGGCCTGAATTGGAATTAAGCAGAGAGACACTTGGAGGTGGGGTGGAGGAGGGGGAGATTCCTAAATCAGCACAAATAAAATCTCTTTGAATACTGAAACCTGAATATATCAAACTTGGTTCTTGATTCCCAGCTGGTAGCCTCTGAAAGAAAGGAGATGGGGGCCATAGAGCTAGAAACCAATTATGGAGCACAAGGAGGGTTTCCCCACAGGGCACATGCCCCAGAGGAAACTGACCTGTTAGCTTTTTCCTGGGATGGTGGTAGGGGAGGAACAGCTGAGGCTGAACTCACAATAATGCCTTGTAGGCTGGTTTCCTGGACATGAGACTACTCCTAATTAAGGGTGAAGGCTTCCTGTCCTAATTATGACTTCAAGGACTTGGAGATCATGAGCAGCATACCCACATGATGGTTCCCATAGCATATTTCAGCACAGAGTTCTAACCTCCAGAACAGATGAACAGAGAAGTTTCATTATTTTGGATTTGGTTGAAAGGGTTGGAGTTGAATTTCTTGCTAGAATTCCCTCCCCTGAGGGCTAGTCCCAAATTCAGAGAAGCCCTGGCTCCATTTGGCCCCCGTGTTCAGGCAGTCATTTAACACAATGCGAATAGATATTCCCTTCCACATTTCTTTGTATCCTCAGTACATCCATCTCTCCCTCTCCCTCTTCCTCTCTCTCTCCCTTCCTTCCTCCTTCTCTCTCTCCCTCTCTTTCTCTCAGAAGAAAGAGGGATGGTTAAATATTCAAAGGAATTAACAGAGGCCAAGAAGCTGGGGGTGGGGAAAACATGGGGTTTTTCACCACCTCTGGACAATAGGGAGTTGGTGGCATGGGGTGGTAACTCCTCAAATGTGATATAGGAGAGTAACTCCCTTCACTCCAGAGATTGATCATTTGAGGTTACTCTGAAGGCAGAAGCTCTGACTTAGTCATCTGTCCTTTTATTTTCCTTAGTACCTGGTCTAGGGCTTGGCACACAGTAGGCATGCCATAAATATTTGCCAAATTGAATTAGGGAGTTGAAGCTAAAGACAACAGGCATACATTCTGGAAAATTTCCCAATCTACAAAGCTTTCTTTTCCATCCTCCTCTGGTTTAGAGGGAGCAGAATGCCTCAGAATAAGGCAAGATGCCACTACCAGGACTTGGATAAATGTACTGGGAAACCTTGGAGCCCCAGAAACACAGCTTGAGCATCAGATTGAATTTGGAAAAAATATAAATGAATTTGTCCAGGGATGTTGAAATAAGGCTAATGTTGGCATGAAAGGGCCCAGAGTGTGGAAACTGGGGAGGAAAGATTGGGCAGGTAGTTGTCCCTGGCCCCTATTAAGGGCAGCAGTGAGGGAATTTCCCCTCCCTCTTCCCACCACCCCCTCAGGATGGGGCCTGCTCAAGAGAAGCCTCAAGACCCCAGGCTTTACTTCAGAAGAAAAGAGGTCGTGGAGACTAGAGACAATCAGGGGGTGGTGGGGTGGAAAGGCCATATATAAATGCTAATCAGAAGTAGGGGGAGGTCCCAGGAGCCCCTACACAAAGTGGTGGGAGGTGGCCAAGGGGGAAGACGGGAAAGTACGTGTCCCCCTTTACTGCATGGGGGCGAGAATCCAATTCACAGAAAGCAAGCAGAGGATGTGAGGGGGATGGAACCAGCACCCACAAGTGTCTCAGCCCAAGTGAAATCCAAGCCTAAGAGAACAGTCCGCAAGGAGGGGGCCTGAACCCACCAGTGGTTTTTTTCTCTTTTTTTCTAATGACAAAAGACACCAACGCCGATGCGGGAGCCCAGGTGGCCCCCGCCTCCTCGATCCAGGGACAGTCTGTTCCTCCAGACAGCCCCATTTCCGGACCTCGCCCTGGGCTGGGCGCATAAATCTTGTCTGCCCTCCCCCAGGCCCGAAGAGCTCAGCCTGGTCCTTCCTTCTCCCACTCCCGCCCCCCTCCCCCCAGGCTCAGAAGGCAGCACCTCGGACAGCTCCGGGAACCTGAACTCGACAGGGAAGTCAGGGAGGAGGAAGGCTGGAGGATTTCAGCGGCGACACCACCTCTTTAGGGAGTCTAAGAAGACCAGGTACCATCGGAGCCTAGGGGCTAAAGCCCTAGGTACACCCCCAGAATCCTCCCCCCAAAATAAAAGGGAAAAAGAAAAGTTTCTCTGGGCCTCTAGGGAGGTTGAGGCAGTCACTCCCAGTCCGAGGGCAAATGGGGAGCGAGGCCCAAAGTCTCGGGAAGGTCAGCGGGGGATGGGGGTCGGCCTGGGACTCCCCCACCCCTCCGGGGAGAGGTAGGGGGGCGCGCCCGCCCTCGGAGCTCCCGCCCTGGGCGTGTCCCGCAGCGAAGCCCTGGCGTCTGGGCTTCTCCGCTCCGCCCCGTCTGGGCGCGGAGAGCCGGGCGCGGGGAGCGATCTTACCGTGCGGAGCTCCTGGGTTCGGTCCTTCATGCTCCCGGGAGTGGAGGCGGCAGCTTGGGCAGTAAGGGCGGCAGCAGCGGAGGCAGCGGTGGCGGCAGCTCCAGCCGTCTGGGCTTCGTTCGCATGCGCGACGGCGGCCCTGCAGATGCGCAGCACCTCCCCCGGCCCCGCCCCGGCCCCCGGGACCCTCTCTCGGGGACCCAGGCCCCGAGCACCCCGCCCTGGCCCCGCCCCTCCCGGGAGCAGCCCGGAGCTCGGGCCCGCCCACGCCCCCTCCTACAGCTGCTCCGCTCCTGGGAATCCCGGCCCCCCGGCTCTCTTCGCTGGGCCCCTGCCCGGGGGGCTTCAGCCCTGGTCCTATCCTCTTATTTCACCGGCCGCGACCACGCCCCATCTCCTGTTCGGTCCACCTTGTCCAGCCTCTCTGCCCAGCCCCCTTCCACTGGGACTGTCTCTCCCTGCCCATCCTCACCCCGGGGACCCCTGCTGTACTTTCCCCCTTATTTTAATTCTCCCCCTCCCATGGACCCCACCTCTTCCGTCCTTTCCTACTACCTGGCCTCCGTCTTGAAGCGGTACACCCTCCTCCTTCTATTGGGCAGGGTCCTGGACTGATGAGATGTTCAGAGGGCTACTTTCTCATAGAATGACAACTGGGGCTCACAGTGATCTGGAATCTACATGATTTTGAGCAAATTACTTGGACTTCTCCCAGCCTCAGTTTCCCTACCTGTAAAATGAGGTGGTGTTCTTAATGAACTGTACAGGTCCTTTCTGAGGCTTACATTTTATCATTCCTCCCTCCAAAACAAAGTTTCCTTCCCCAGATTACTCTGGTCCTGGATTTGGAACATGTCTAGAGGCCCTTTCCCAGTGGTAAGGCTGCCTCAGGTGCTGGGAACATTTTGGAACTGCCAGGGAGTCATTGTGGACTCTGACCACCGGTCAGTCAATATTTCTTGAAAAATGTACTTTACTTAAGGCACTGTGGAACAAATGTGATTTTAAAAGCACTTTCCCTGTCCCTACTCAACCCCCTTAAGGGATGGAGTCAAGACCATCTGTTTTCAGGGTGTGCTCCTTATTCAAGTCTTACCCTCCCCAGTGGGTTGGGCTCTAGTCTTTTAGCTTTGTTCTCTGGTCCCTGTCTCTGCAGACCCAATGACATTTATTCCCTGTCCAAGTCTCCTCCCTCGCCCTGGGCAGACAAGGTGTTGCTTTGGCTCCCTGCCTCTTTCCTGTATCCCTACACGTGTCTGGTCCTGGCTTTCCTCCCAGAGGCCAAGGCTGATGCCAGCTCTGGGTCTGTGCCCACTCTTGCTTGTCCTCCCTCTAAACCCTGGCATGAGGCACACGAAGATTTCTCATCATTTGTTTAAGTAGAGATGCACATTAAAAACAATTTAGCACATGTCATTCTCTGACCTACCCTCCCAGCTCCCTGTTGTGCCTTGTTAGGGTACACAGAGAGAAGTGGGGTGCAAAGTACCTATGTACTGTCATAGAAATCTCCTGGTCAGAGGAAGACATGACCTCTACTCAGGAGATCCTCCCATTTAATGGGAATAGACAAACTAATGACAGACTTTAGAACTAGGCAGATTAAAATTCTATACAAAATGTGTGTACAATATTGGAGGGAACAGAAATGTAGGTTTTTTTCATGATGCCCTTGTGGACTAGATGTGGCCTGATAGGAAATTCAGGTGGATTTATTGAGTGGTCAGTCCCAAAGAGCAGTGGATAGAGAGTTGGGCCTGGAATCATGAAGACCTGGATGGGTTCAAATTCTTCCTCAGACACGTACCATCTGTGTAGTTATTGTAGTGGTTCAGTCATTTCAGTCATGTCTGACTCTTCATGACCCATCAGGGTTTTGTTTTTTCTTTTGGCAAAGATCCTGGAGAGGTTTGCCATTTCCATTCTCCAGCTCATTTTACCAAAGAAAAGACTGAGTCAGACAAGGTTAAATGACTTACCCAGGGTCACACAGCTGGTCAGTGTCTGAGGCCAAATTTGAACTCATCTTCCTGACTTCAATCTCAGCACTCTATCCACTGTGCTAGCTGGCTGCCCAGTTTAACTCTGGGCAAGTCATTTAACATTTCAGCCTCAACTTCCTCATCTGTAAAAATGGATATAATAAGAGGAGCTTCCTCACAGCATTGTTATGAGGATTAAGTGAGATAACACATGTAATATGTTCTGCAAATCCTAATATACCTTATAAGTATGAGCTATTATTAACTCTTATTAATTCAATTAATGCATATTAGGATTGATCTCACACTGGAGGAAAGTCTCTAGTGGAGTACCTCTAGGATCCCTGCTGGATTTCCTGCTATTCAACATTTTCACTTGAATAAAGGCACAGATGGCATGTTAATCAGACTTAGGGATAACATCCAACTGGGAGGGATAGCTAGCAAAATGAATGACAGAGCCTGGCCTCAAAAAGGTCTGAAGAGACTAGACCACTGGCTGGAACTGGAGATGAAATCAATAGGGATAAATGAAAAAAATCTATTTGGGTTCAAAAATCAATTTTCCAGTTTCAACATGGAGGAGGTTAGTCTAGTCTAGTCTAGTCTAGATGGCTGTTTGTTTGAAAAGGTCCTGAGGGTTTTAGTAGGTAGCCTGCTTAATATAGGACAGCCATACAAACTAATACTATCTTAATTTGGGGGAAACGATGCATTAGGAGAGGCCTAATGTCCAGGACCAGATTGGTGAGAGTTCCATTGTGCTCCGACCTTGGCAAGTGCTGTCTGGAGTCTTGTGTTCAGTTCTAGGTGCTAGATTTGAGGAAGGATCTTGAAAGCAGGAACTGGCCAGAGGAGGGTGTCCAGCATGGCCACATGAAGGGACTGGGACATTTAGTCTGTAAAAGAGAAGTTTTAGGGGAGGCATGATAAAGGCTTCCCAGCATTTGAAGGGCTACCATGTGTAGGCCTTCTTTTGTTTGGTCCCAGAAGGCGGAACCGGGAACAATGGATGGAGATGGCATAAAAGCAGATTTGGGTTTGATATAAAGAATAACTTCCTAAAAATGAGAACTACTTTATCCCAAAGTGGAATAGACTGCCTGGGGAAGGGTTGAGGGAGGGAGAGGTTAGCGCTGGGAGGTGGAGATGAAAAACCGGAGATTTTCAAAGAAGTTGACTGTCAGTTTGTCCTGTATTTTGGTGGAGGGGACTCCTCTTCAGATGTGACTTGGACTGGCTGTCCTCCAAAGTGGCCTGTTCGTGACAAGTACGATTAGTAAGACTTCCTGGAGGAGGTGGTCTCTGTTTCTTGGGCTTGGAGGAGGTGGAAACAGGGACAGTGAGTTCTCCCCAGAACTTCCCTTTGATGATGGCAAAACCCTCTGTGAGTGTCTGCCCTTCAGGCATGATCTTTGACTCCCTCTGTCTGTGTGTTTCCCAGTCTGTACTCCGTTCACCAACATCTTTTGAGAAAGGAACAAAACTGCGTCTAAAGGTTATTCAGCAGCTGAGAGAGAAACTCCCTGTGGTGTGTTATTTGCAGCAATGTGGGGGAAGCACCTGGCAACCTGGCCACACTCACTTTTCGGGCCCTTGTAGGGAACCTGGAGCTGAGCCCAGGGATTCCCGAGCCTGGAAAAGGACAGTAATTCTGTACCCCTAAGCACTGATCCCTATCCTTTCCCAGTCCCTGGTACTCATACCCCTCCCATACCTCCCCTCTGCCCTGAAGCTGAAGTTATTTTAAACTTTGTTCCATCAAGCAACTGAGGGCACAGGCAAATATGCATCCATCTTTTCACAATTCTGGAGTTATCCCAATTACTCTGGGATATTGTTATCTACAGGATACTTGTAATTGCCATAAATTCAAGGTGTCTAAAGTTGAATGTGTCATCTCTTTTCATTCCCACTGCATTCAAACAAAAGCAAAACTTAAATCTTCCTCCTTTTCCCACTGGATCTGACCAGACCCCAGATTAGACCATGCCATCCAGATTCATCATCCTTCACCTCAATTTTTTGCCTTTTGCTTTTGGCACTTAATTAAATCAAAATGACCATTGCTTCTGGAAATGGCATGTCAATGCACATATCATCTCTGTCACTCTCTATGTCAAAGCTTCCTTTCCTGGTCACCAATGCCTTGTGTGGGTTGTTTCCTTCTACTAGAATATAAGCTTTTTAAAGACAAGGACTCTCATTTTTATAATTGTATTTCTATCCTTTAGCCTGGAACATGATAAGTGCTTAATAAATACTCATTCACTCACTTGAGTTCCTTGTCTATCAATGGTATCACTCTCCTAGTCATGGACTCATACCATTTCAAAGCTGGAAGGAGTCATGTATTTCAGTTTGGATTGAACAAGAATCCTTTCTACCATATACCTGTCAAGTGGTCATCTGGACTTGGTCTGCAGACTACCAGAATCATTGCCTCCACAGGGAGTGACTCTTGGAAAGCTTTCATTGTAAAGTTTTCTTCCTTCTATCAAAGGCATTCATTCAGCAAGCGTTTAAGTGCTTACTATGTTGGAAGCTTCTCACTCTGGAGCCAAGCAGTACAACTTTTGGTATTAGAAGATAGCTCTAATATTCCTTTCTCCCCCTGCAAATCTTTTCTTCTTCAAACTAGATATCTCCATTTCTTTCAATTGACTTTTTGTGACATGACTTTTAGTTCATCATCCTTGGTTTCCTCCTCTCAACGAATTCCAGTTTGTAAAGTTCGAGTGAAAATTGTCCCCTACAATCTCTCTGGTTGGGTTTCAGCAAACCCCCTTTCAGTTCATAGGTAGGTATGTTCATCTGGGCCTGATGACCTGATACCCTCTTACTACCTCAATGAGTAATCAACTGACAAGAATTCATTAAGCTCCTCCTATGTACCAAATCAATACTCTGCTAAACACTGGAGATACATTCAAAGAAAGAAACAATTCCTCCTTGTAGAGAGTTTACATATTCCTTATTTATCTTAGGATTAAATTCCCTGTTCATCAGTTTCATTTTTTTCTTCCTTATTACCCTACTTCCACACTCTTGCTCACACACATATCACCACTATCACCAGGTAGATTATAAACTGCTTGGCCACAAGGACAATATTTTATGACACTTTATATATCACATAGTGACTTCATATCATTGGATCATAAACTTAGAGCTGAAGGGATTTCAGAGAGCATTGAGTCTGACCTCCTCATTCTTTGGATGAAGAAAATGAGACTGAAGGAAGTGAAGTAGATTGCCTAACATAACATCAATAGTGCCAGAAGTCAGACTTGAACCCAGGTTTTCTGACTCCAGAGTCAGTTTTTTTTCCTCACTATACTATGTTACATATACTAGATATCCAATACATATTTGTTGATTGCTGAACTGACTTTATCCTTTAGGACAGAGGATAAAGGGACAATAGGGAGCCATTGTTGGTTCTTGAGCAATAAAATGACCTGATGAAAGCAACCTTTTGGGAAGATTTACTTGATCTTGGTGCACTAGACAGATTGACAAGGTGGGAGACTAGAGGCAGTCAGGACACTGTTGCAGTAATTCAAAATATCATTTCCCATTTACTTACATTATTCTTTCTGCCTCTGTTTCCCTCCTTCCCTTTTTCTCTCTCTGTTTCTTTTTCCAGGATATTTTAGAATTCTGAAGCTCTAATAGCTTAAAACATCACTGAGAGTTTTGGAACACCCTGTATATGTGTCTATCCTATACATATGCAGTTGTTTGCCTGTCTTCACTTCCATTAGAATGTGAGCTCCTTGAGGACAAGGATCTTTTTTTTTCTTATATTGCCAGAGTTTGCATAGTACCTGGAACACAATGAGCACCTAATAAATGCCTGAATGAGGTAATGAGGTATTGGACTCCATTGACTGAGGTGGAAATGGAAGGAGGAGGACAGATGTGAGAGATATTCCTAAGAAAAACTCTACCAGACTTCAGGATTGATTATGTATGAAAGGCAAGGAAAGGAGAGCCAAAGATGACTCCTTGAGCTTGGCTAACTGGCCAATAATGTGAATTGACTTAGATAGTTGATGATGTGTCATCCATTTCTGATGTTGTAATTGTGGGTTCCCTCTCACTGGAGGTGTTTAAGTAGATGCTGGGTAGCCACTTGTTGAGGATCCATAGAGAAGATTTTTGTTCAGGTGTGGCTTGGACTAGATGTTCTCTGGGATTCCTTCCGCCTCTGAGGTGCTATAAAAACACATGCTAATGATAAAGTGACAGAAAATGCTGGCAGTATGATCGTTCTGTGTGCTCTAGTGGATGGATCATGGGGCTGAGGAATCTGGATCTTGGGATTCTGCTCCAGTATTTGCTCTTGACCCAGCATGTGGCCACAGACAAATAACCTTTCTGTATTTCAGTATCTTTTTCTAGAAAATGAAAGCAGCTGGAATTGGGATACTCTAAGGTCCCTTCCAACCCTAAGATTGCAATACAGTTCATTCTGTTCTAGTCAGGTTTAAAGTAGGGCAAGGTCACATTCATTTGAGGAAGGCAGGAGATGATTCCCTCTTCTTTTGATTGGCATTCCCAATCCTCAGCAATGTTGCTGCAATCTTACCTCCCACAACTGCCTATACTAAGCCCCTACTCCAGTCAGACTGTTTTAGCTGCTGTCTACTGAACCATAATCCACTTCTCCTTCCTGACATGCTCCATGTCCACCCTTCACCTATGCAAATTATACTCATCTTCTGAGACCCAGCTGGACTCTCACCTCTTCCAGGTACCCATAAGAAGGTATTTTGCCTCCCCTAGCCAATCCATTCTCTAGATTCTTTCTCAGTCTTATACCCTGGAGTCAACTTCATCCACTTGTTCAATTCTTGCTTGAGAGTTGTTCTCACTTTTGAGTCAGTGTGGCCGGTTTAAAGAGTATTGGATTTGGAATCAGAGGGCCTGGTTTCAAATCCGACATTGGAATTTACAATGAATGTGATGTGGACAATTCACCTTCTCAGGATCCACTTTCTTTTGATGTAAAATGAAGGGACCTCTGAGATTTCCTTGCCAGTCTAAATTGGTGATCCTATGATTTATCTATTAGGTAGTTATGTGGAGTGACAGAATTGTCATTCTCTATCTCCTGAGGTGGTACAGATGTGGATCTGGGCTCAGCTAGATGATGTCCAAGCCTTTCCTTCTAAAATTTCCTCTTATTTGCTTAGTATTTTATCTTGTAGATATCTGTGTATGTATATATTGTCTCCCCCCATGAATGTAAACTCCTTGAGAGCAGGGACGGTTTTTACCTTTTCCTTGGATCTCTAGTGCTTAGCACCAGAGCTTGCTTCACAATTATTTGTTTTATATAACTTAACTTAATAACTAGAAGGATTTATTAAGTGCCTACTATGTATTAAGTGCCAGGGATACAAATTCAAAAAATAACAAGGACTTGATTAAATATTAACAGAATCAACACAAATGTATATAAAGTTGTTAAATCTCAGGTAGTTTGGGAGGGAGGGTACCAGCAGTAGGACAGATCAACAAAGGTTTCATACAAAAGATGGTGCTTGAAATTGAGGAAGAAGACTGTTGGAGGGGGATGTAAAGAGGGAAAGCTGTCCAGGCATTGTTAGTTGACCGATTGAATAACTAGAAGTTAGAAGACCTGGGTTTTCATTTCGAATCTGTCAGTCACCGGCAGATTAGATGACCCTGGGTCAGTCAATTTGCCCCTCTGGGCTTCAGGTTTCTCTTCTGTAAAATGAGAATGCTGAATTAGAGCGGTGTTCGTGGTCTCTTCTAGCTCTATACCAGATAAGCAGGCTAGCTCCAGGGGGAGGTTTTCTGTAGAGAACCTTGTTGTGGCTTGTTTTGCTGGCTAAAATCTGATCAGCAGGTTTCAGGGATGGAATTAGCTCTCATACCAACCCCCTCCTCTGGAGTCTTCATAGCAGCTGGTTCCAGAAGAAAAAGGACAGATCTAGGCAGAGAATCAATCATATTGAGGCCACTCTCCCTCTCAAATCCCACTCCCCTTTCTCCCGAGTCCCATTCATCTTCGCTTTCTCTAATTGGAAGTAGAAGGCGGGAGTTGAAGAAGGGATGAGCTGAGACAGCTTCTTTGGGGTCATGGAGCCAAGTAATGCAGAGCTCCTGCGTATCTCTTAGGAGGCAATGGCACAAATAGCAAACAGCCAGTTGATTAAACTTTAGACTCCTGATTTTTCAACTGTATCCCTTAGGGCTAGGTCAGGGCAGAGTGAAGGATAATGGGGTGAGAAAGCACCAGACTGTAAATCAGGGGTTCTTAACCTGGACAGATGTTGGGGTGGTGTCTATGATCTAGGATGAGAAAAAAAGCACATCTTTATTTTTCAAAATCTAACTGAAATTTAGCATTTCCTTTCATGATTTAAAAACATTCTTCTGAGAATGGGGGATAGAGTTCATCAGGCTGACAAAGGAGTCCAAGACACAAACAAAGATGATGAATTCTTGCTCTTGAGGACTGGGTGCTCCCACACATCCCCCTCCACAAGAGACCCAGTCCCCAGGTTAATTCATCTTCCCTCTTCCTCCCTTTATCCCTACCTTCTCAAGGGCTATTTTCTCATTACACCCTGGGAATGGATATATCAACTCCTTAGAAAGAAATAATCCCCTGGAAATCTTCTAGGGAAAGGTTGGATTGACCTGTAGTATGACTTCTTCCTGAGGCCTAGCCATGACCCTGTCATTCCCTTGCTCCAGGGTTTTCCTCTTCTCTCTTAGATATGATACAAACTCTCAAACTGGTAGTTAGGAAACCCTCACATTCTGGCTCCAAACTTCCTTTCCCCCCTTATTTATCAGGATTCCTAAAATATTTTGCAAGCCTTGAAGCACTAGAAAGCTTTACTAGCTTAGGATTGAACTAAGACATTGGGGACACCCATGTAAGTGTGTGTGTGTTTGTCCTTTTTTGCTGAAGAAGACCATGCCATCACAGAAATGATGACATGACTTGCACTTGATTTTGTTTTGAGTGAGGGAGGGCTGTGCAGGTCACCAGCCTCACTTCTCCTCCAGAGTCATCTGAATCCAGTGACCTGTTATTCATCAAGATGACTGGAGATGACCCAGGAGGAGGCAACTGGGATTAAGTGACTTGCCCAAGGTCATACAACTAGTGAGTGTCAAGTGTCTGAGGTGATATTTGAACTCAGATCCTCCTGACTCCTGCACTGATGTTCTATGCACTGTACCACCTAGCTGCCCCTGGATAAGTGTAAACTCTTATTGGACATCATAGTGCATAGAGTGCTGGGCTTGGAATCAGGAAGGCTCATTTTCCTGAGTTCAAATCTGGCCTCAGTCTAGCTGTGTGACCCTAGGCAAGTCACTTAAACCTATTTGCCTCAGTTTCTTCATCTGTAAAATGAGTTAGAAAAGGAAATAGCAAACCACTCCAGTATCTTTGCCAAGAAAACCCAAATGGCATCATGAAGAGTTGGACATAACTGATCAACAAATATTATGCATACCAGATTTCAGTAAGTCAGAACTACTGACTGGTCCCTGACTAGGACATTGTATCGGTCACCTTGGTGGATTTACATGAACCATCTCCTTTTCCTGAAATGCATTTCCTTCTCTTCTCCTTTCAGAATCCTTAATTAAGCCTTCAAGGCTTAATTCAGATGCTACCTGCACCATGCATGGCACCCGTAGGTGTACAGAGTACTGGACTTAGAATGAGCTGAATTCAAATGCTGTTTATGAGGCTTTACTAGCTGTGTGACCCTGGGCAAGTCACAGACATTACCTCTGTGAGCCTTAACTGGCTAGATGTTCTCTAAGGTCCTTTTCAGCTTGATACTCTGAGTCATTCTACTGGTGGTGATAGGGTAAGTGTGTGTGTGTGTGTGTGTGTGTGTGTGTGTGTGTGTGTGTGTGTGTGTGCATGATTATAGTACCATAATTCTCCTTCCTCACACTTTTTAAAAGGGAACTGCAAACTTTTGGAGGGTGGGGTCCTAGGATAGTCCTAGCTAAAGCATCCTCTCACCCCAGTGGGAAAGCCAGAGAAAGCAATGGGGGAGATAAGAGGAGAGAGGCCGAAGAAAAATCAATGGACAGAGAGACCATGCAAGGACAAGAAAGTGAGAAGGGACTATATTAGATCAGAGAAGAGTGATTTCCTGTCTAAGATCTCTGGAGCACATTAAGTGTGGAGAAAGGTAGGGGATAGGGCCCCAGCGGATGTATCAGGGAAGTGTGCTTAAGGTCTTATTGCCTATGGGGTGAAGGGAATATGGGGAAAAAAACATCCAGAACACTAGGCATGCCTGTTCCTTTTCTCTTAAGGCTCAGTCCAATGCCTGAAGACTATTATTAGGTTATGTTCCCTCCCCCAAAGAAAATATACTTCCAGCTGGTCATTGATTGGCTCATCCCCCTGGAGATTGGGGAAAATCCCCTATCCTAATTATTCTTACAGAGATATTCCTAGAGAGTCTTAAAAACCTGTGACTTAATTTCCATGGAAGTACTTGGAACCCTCTCCTCTCTCACTCCTGCCCCTAATGATTGGAGGTTTTCTCCACAAATCCTAGAAGCTAGCTATGAAAGATTTAGACCTGGAAGGAACCTAGGATCAATCCTTAGGTAATCACTGCATATTCCCCAAGGAGTTATTTGATTAATAGTTTATCGGAGATATCCGTCAAGATTCCGACAAGAGTCATATGCAAATTAACTGATGGTCCACAATGCATTGCAGTCAGTGTTCTTTCTTCAAAGGGATTCTCAGTTCATTTGTCTGAGGCCCAGTTTTCTCTCAGGTCCTCAGAACAGTTTGAATCTCTCCTCAAGAATTTTTAGCTGAGGGAACATTTTTTTTTTCTGAATTGATTTTTTTTATCATTGTTCTTTACATCAATTTTTTTTTTGTCCCTTTCAGCAAGTATATAATTAAGGGGCAAGATCATTGAGCTAGAGTTGGAAGGGACCTCAGAGACCTTGTAGTCCAGATACCTTATTTTACAGAGGAGGAAACTGAGGCACAGGTAGGTTGTGATTTATCCAAGGTCACATTGGGAGTATATGAGGGAAGATTCCAAATTGTTTGGTAAGTCCAAGTACAGTCCACCCATCTCAATGTTGTTCTGTCTCCCCCTACTCCCTGCATGAGAATATCCTCCTCTGTCTCCAGACCTTACCCATGCTTCAAGGTCCAGTTCAAGTCCAATCAATGTGGGACTTACTGTCTGTTTCTCCCATGTTGCCATGATGTCTTGTGTTCTATTCTCATTTCAGCTGTGAGACCACAGACCCTGTGAGGACTACACATCTGCATTCCCTAAAGGAATGAAAGAAAAATCCTTACTGCCTTGAATTAATCCTCCAAAGAAGTGGGGATATGAAGACGGTCAACCAATTTCCAATCAAAGAACCCCAGAACCTATCCCCTACCCACTCCTAGGGTTCTGGTCTCTGCTCTTCATCATATGCCAGCTGCTTTGGTCTCTCAAAATATAGGTGAGAGAGTACTCAATAGGATTTGGCCATAGAGGTGACAGGGCTAGGGATCCTTGGTTCCCCCTAGGCATCCAACTGGGATAGAAGGACATTTTCTGTAAGCATTGCACAGTCATAAAGTCATCTTCTCAAAGGAGATTAGAATTGGTCTTATGGGAAGAAAAGGAGGTGGGTGAATGGGAGTCCATCTTGTTCACTGATTTCCTTATCTCCAGCCTTTCCTTTAGCTAGCTCTCTGCCCCTAGACATCTCCACTGAGTTCCTCAAAGCAGAGTTTTTCACCTTTCCCTGAAACCTCCTTTTCTTTCCAACTTCCATTCTTTCATCAATGACTTCCCTATACAGGGAAACCTCAGAATCCTCTTTAACTCTTTTTTTCTTTTCACTTCCTCCCCTGTAATTGGGTTCTAGGTAATGCCATTGAATTAGATTGAACTGAGATTCAGCATTACCCACCTTTTTTCAGATGGGCATCCTCAGTGCTATGCTGGTCCCCGTGTGATGTCCTGGATGGGAAAAGGTTGATGGATGAGTAATAATTCCTCTCTTGAATACAAGTCCTATATTACCAACTTTCCACTGGACATCTCCAATCCAATCAGAGTCTCAAATTCAATGTGCCCAGAGGACCTGGGTTCAAAAATTGCCTTTGTCACTTCCTACCTGTATGACCTTGCACATGTCATTTGACTTCCTTGGGCCTCAGTTTCCTCCTCAGTAAAATGAAGGGAATGGATTTGATCTCTGATGTTTGTCCCTTTTCACCCACATGACTGTCACTCTGCTTTATTACTTCAGCACAATCACTTTAATTTGATTTTCCAAGCTAGGTCTCTGAATGAATATATGAATAGAAAAACATTTACCCAATGCTCACTATGTGCCAATAATTGTGCTTAGGTATGGAATTATAACACACAGAAAGGGTAGTTTCTACCTTCAAGGAGTTTTCATTTCAAAAAGGGAAATAGAGCTCATATAGAAAGGGTTCTAGATCTAGAAGCACTCAGAGGTCAATTAATTGGACACCCTCATTTCACAGATGAGGAAACCAAGGCCAGGGATGTGAACAAATTTTCCAGGGTTACTCAGGTAGCATCAGAGACTCAGAAGATCCTAACTTCAAACTTAGAAGGGGCCTCAGAGGCCAATACTTTCATTTTATAGATGAGGAACCTAAAGCTCAGAAGGTTTAGGTGATTCAGTCAGTCATACAGGTAGTGAGAAAATATGACAAAGTTTGAATCTGGGACTTCTGTCCACAGAATTTGGTCTCTTTCTCTTATCCCTTACTTCTTGAAGTGGTAGCCAAGGTGGGGGGTGGCTTGCCTTGGGAAGTTACAGGGATGGTGAGTGCAGACGTAGGGCAATTGATTGAATGTCCATTCCAGGAAAGCTGGTGTTCATTTGATTGTTATTCCCAGAGTTGTGACAGCATAGCAGGAAGATGGCCAGAGAGTAGTGGTGGGGCTCTGAATTTGGCTGGCTAAAGGAGTGGAACTCTTGCCAACCATCAACTCAGAGCCCCAGGGCTGGAACTGGGATATGGGTCCAGGTCTGAGACAGCAAGTGAAGTTTGGTAGGGCCTGCCTGGAAGGGGAGGAGGGCATTTCTGGAGGAGAAATGGAGCACACAGGCTACAGGAAGATACATAAGGGTCTTTTGCTACAACTTAGGCAGCATTGTGCCCCTCAAAGTTACCTAGAGGGTCATAGATGCGCAAGTAATACAGCAAACAATGGTATCTGATTGATTTCACAAAAATTCTGCCTGGCTCTTTTCTGCCCCTTTATAGAAACCTTAGGATTTAGAAACTGAGTTGAGTGGATCTTAACCACTTAAGACAGACAGACAGAGAGAAAAAGAGAGAGAGAGAGAGACAGACAGAAAAAGAGACAGAGAGAGACGGAGATAGAGACAGGGGAGAGAAAGACAGAGAGACAGAGACACAGAGAGAGGAGAGACAGAGAGATACAGAGACAGAGAGAGGCAGAGAGAAACAGAGGGAGAGAGAGGAGGAGAGAGGGAGAGAGTGCAGTTTCAGTAGAATGCATGCAGCTGTTATGGGACTTCTCATGGATCTAGGGTGAAGGACAAGAGGTAGGTAGCCATAGGGGTGTGGGGTCTATGCGTTTGATAGGAGAGTTCAAGGGAGGACAGGACAAGAGTTATGCAGGATGAGAATTTGAGGATGAACTTGGTCTGTATCACTGGAGGAAATGTTCATATCACAGAGATCAAAGATCCATTGAAGTTTCAATGGGGACAGGAACCAGATGCCAGGGAACTGTGGAGTGAGTGGGTGGGTAGTTAGTGACTGTAGACTACTCTTTCTAGACGTTTAATGGTGAAGAGAAGGAAACAGGATATTGACTTAAGAATGTTAGGGAAGGTTTTTATTTTGGGGATAGTAATGGAGGAATCCTATATCTCCCCAGGGATTTGATTGTCACCTCTATGTAGCTGCATTCCTAATCTCTATATCTGCTGTATTTGTAGGAAGAAGGGAAGGAGTCAGTATGGGGAGAGCTTGAAGATGAGTGAGAACGAATGATAAATGGAGCAAGGTCACAGAGAATGACTGCAATGAAGGTCCTAAGTGAAGCAGTTAGCTTCAGCCAAAGGGCCCCTTCATCCTCTGAGTGTGGGGGAAGGAGCACCAGATGAATGAAGACAGTGCTGAGGGTGCTAGAGGGGACAGGAGGGTGTTCCAGACAGATGGCCTCCATCTTCTCAGTGAAATAGGAGGGGAGCTCAGTCATGGGAAGGAGGATGGGAGTGAAGCTGAGAGCTGGGGAGGGTGATAGTTAATCTGAGCTGAAGAAAAAGATTGTCATGGAACTGTGCTAAGGTGAGGGGAGATGACAAATTTTGCAGCACACATTTTAGGATAACTTTGTGACTTCTTTCAGCTGCATCCAATAATTAGAATCAGGAGCTGAAAAAGGGAAATAGTGGAGATGAGCCAAAATTGGAACAATGGAAGGACGAGGGAACAAGGGCTCCACATGTAACCCAGTTTTCTAGCCAAGCCTGGGATGTTTTGCAAACTGCTGTTTAGGCAAGACTTTGGATTGCTGGAGAGAATGTTGACACAGAGCTGAGGACTGATATGAGAGGTAGCTTCCTCTACACACCTGCAGCTTCCAGTGTTCCAACTCCTTCCTGGAGCAGAATCCAAAGGATCTCTGCAAGAAAGAATGTCTTCTCTTTCCAAAGCTCTTCCAGCCACTCTGCCCTTTGCTTGGGTCTGAAGCCTTGCGTTAGCATTCTCTCTACCACTCTGGTGTCACGTATAAGCAGCACCATGCACAATGTCCTGGGCTTGTCTGGAGACCCAAGTTACACAAGCATGGAGGGGTCAGAAGAGGAGGGATGGCCTGGGAGAATTAAAAGAGAGACAAGAAGTGGAGGTCCTGATGAGGGTGAAAGCAGGTCCAAAGGTAGATGAGGTCCAGGGAGAGGATGAGACATTGTGATTTGGAAGAGGATTTTCAGGCTTTAATGCCATGATTCCTACCTAAGAAGAAAGGAGAAAGTTCTGGAGTGAGAGGGCTTTGCTCAGATCCCAACTCCAACATTTTCTTTCTGGCCTTGAGCAAATTGTTTAAACTATCTGTGCCTCAGTTTCCTTATCTATAAAAACAGGCATTTGGATTAGATAGTCTCTAAGTTCCTTTTCAGCTCTAGAGTTATGAGCCAATGAATGTCAAAGAGAGGGCAGAGATTGTGTCTCCTCCACAAGGAAGGGAATCTCTCAGGCCAGTCTCTGGGCCTATCTTTTAGGTTATTTCTTTTCTGGGATAGAGACTAGGTGAGAAGGAGCAGGCTGAACTCTTACACTCTGACCTCCTTAGGGCTACTGGGAGCTCTGGTGGGTGGTTGCTTCCACTTACTAGTAGATGCAGTTAATGTGGGAACACTGGCAGTGTTTCAAGTCTCTTGGCCCTGAATTTAAGGGATTTCTTGCTAAATGCAGAGCTAAGCTCAGGCTTCAGGCAAGACTATTTTGTGTGCTTAGTGTCCAGGCACTAGGCTAAGGACTAGATATGAAAAGGCAAAAATGATAAGCTTACAATCTGGCTTTTATAGGTCAGTGTATTTACGAAATAGACACAGTGATAGTGCAGAGGCACCAGTAGCTAGGGGGATCAGGAAAGATACTACAGGATATTGAATTTTGTATCAGTGAGAGCTAGGTTGCTCAGTGGATAGTCCTGGAGTCAGGAAGGCCTAAGTTCAAATCTGCCTTGTTGAATGACCCTGGGCAAGTAATTAATCCTGATTGCCTCAGTTTCCTCATCTGTCAAATGAACCAGAGAAGGAAATGGCAAACCACTCCGGTGTCTTTGCCAAGAAAAGCCTAAATGGGGTCACAAAGAATCAGACACCACTAAAAATGATTGAACAACAGTGACATCTCACTGTGCCTTGCACACAGCCAATGCTTAGCAAATGTTTGTGGGATTAATGAATGAGTAATGAAATTGAGAATCTAGAGAGCAAAAGGGAAGGCTGAACAGGCTGGATGTAAAGTGCAAATGAAAGAGGACGTCCCTATCCAGTCTCCCAGCTGTGCAGCCATCTCTCTCCATCTCTCCTGCTCCCCAATGACAGGGGCTTTGTTTGGTTTACACACACACCACACACACACACACTCACATACCACATATCACATGCACACACACACACACACACACACACACTCACACACACAGCTGAGTGGGTGTTTTTGTCACAGAACCCAGGAGTCTTTCCTGAGGGTGGAGGCCCTGAAGGTGGGCAGGACTCTTTACTAATTCCTTTGTGTTCCTAAGTCTTCTCCCAGCTGTGAGAATAGATAGGCAGTTCAGGCAGGGGCAGACCCTTTTGATTCCCACAGACAGGACAGTGAAATCCTGGCTCCTCAGAGGACTCTGGCTTCTCTGATTTCCCTTGTCAAAGGCCACAGCTTTGTCCTCATGGGGTGCCCTCTCTTGGGGGTAGGGTTTGGAGGATGAATTCTCTTCAGTAACTCAAGAGAAAACGATTTTCATTGGCTCTCAAACCCAAAGCACCAGAAGAGTGAGCTGAACGTTCACTTTGGGATTAGGCTGTTCTTTTCCCTTTTATGAAAATGGTGACCACATTTGCCTTCCCCAGGACTGTGGGACCCATCCCATTTTTCAAAGATCACTGAAAGTGGTTCATCAATCTTTACATCGAGTAGCTCTTTCTGTATCCGAGGGTGTAACTCACTGGGCCAGGAGACTTGCTTTTATCAAGGAAAGCTGGACATCCTCTTATTTCCTTACTTATCATGACTTTTGACTCCCCATTAGCCATTTTTGTTTTGTGATCTCCAGTACAAGGTTCTTTCTGATTGATAGAGAAAACAGAAGCAAAAAAATAATCGAACTTTTGTCATTCTCACTGAGTCATCTAGACTCCAAGCAAAGTTCTAGTTCTTTTCCTTGAGTTCTCTTTCCATCTAATACACCCTCCCTTTTTTGTTTTTAGCTTCCAACTCATTCTAAGCTTTAGCATTCCTCACACTTTTTATAAAATGACACCACCCTTTTAGATTTATCCTTTATTGACTGGTCTTTCTTTCATTTCCTTTTGAAAACTGAATAGGTTGATGAGTTCCTTGGGCACCCACATGGGTCTCTTCAGACATATCCCCTTTTTTCCTCATCATTGAACTGTTTCCCTTGGTGTCTTCAGAATTTCATTCTTCTTCTATTAATTTTCCTTGTAGCACTTTAACCCTTGAAATCCTATCCATATTTTTTCTTAACTCTTTGAAAACTCTTCCCAAAATCTAGGGTGCATGTCAGGCTATACCTGGATTTCCTCTCCTCTGTCACTTCCTCCCAGGGTTCCCATTGTTTCCAACTCAGCAGCTAGTTCCTCCCTGATAAAGAGAATTGGATCTAGAATAAAATTTCCCCTCACTGGTTCCTTCACCTTTCAAAGGATTAGATTATCACTAAGGCAAGTCCAGAAATTAGTAACTGTTCTGCTTTTGGCAGAGAAAGAGTTCTGGAAGATGTCTGAATAATTGAAAGCCTCCATCTCTACTATATCATGCCTTATGCCAGGTTAGTGATGTGTTTCCAAACTCCTCATCTATTTCTTCTTTCTGCGTAGGTGTTCTTTAGTCTACAACAATGGCAAAATCATTTCTATTTCTTTCTCCCTTGACCTTCATCCAAATATTCTCTATTTTATATACAAAGTATATGAGTATATCTTCTTAATATACAATGCTACCTTCCCCCCTTTTACCATATTCTATTTGTTTTGAATAAGAAATATGCATCCAGAGCCATGGATCATTCATAAGTTTCATCCCACGAAGTCTGAGAGGTCACATTTGCCTCCTTGCATTAGAACCCCTAGTTCTACTGTTTGGTTGTCTGATTTGGGCACTTGTGCATAGTCATATGAAGACTTTTTTTGTTGTTGTTGTTACTAACTCCTTTCTGGGATTTCATCTCCTGTGAATTTCTGTGTATCTCAACTCTCATTCTTTTTTTCTTCTTCTTAGTTACTTTCTATGTTATTTAATTTCAAGGATCTATACATATATATGTATGTATGTGCCTATCCATCTATTATTCTGTCAAGAAAGGGTGAGTGAGTGAGAGAGAGAGAGAGAATGAGAGACAGACAGAGACAGAGAGAAAGAGACAGAGAGAGGCTGTATTCTCCCTCCCCTCCTTTGTAGCTTAGAGCCTTTTTGATTAGATTTTCAAGACGCTCAGCAAATACATTCTTCCCAGGCTTTGTTAGGTGTATTCCATCTCTGGCCAAGAATCTGTCATCTCTATATTTTAGGCCATGGTCCAGAAATTCAAATCCTATTTTCATACACCACCTTCTTAGTCAGCTGTTCACTTCCCGAATTAATCTTTCTCTTTTGTATCCCTTGTCTCCTATGGGCAACAGTGAGGAAAACACAACCTGTACCCCTATGGTCTTCAGTTTCTTGCCAAATACTTCATAATCATTTGCGATATTTGTTAAATTCCTTCTGGTAATGACGTTTGTGCCCATGTGAATGAACAGAAGTGGGTAATTGTCATCTACTTGGGTAAGTCTTGGTAGGTTTTACGGAATATCTTATCTATTTGCTCCCAGAAGACAATAAAGCTTGGTATTGTTGGTATCAGGTCAATGAACAGCTGCCTTCTTGCCCCTGAATCACTAGCTCTTCCTTTTCTCTCTTCATCCTCTTATCTTTCCTTGACAGTTTCCATGGTTCTTTGGAGTACAAGGAGCTTCCTCTGCCTCCAAGACCCTCTTCAACGGTCTTCCAAAGGCAAATTCTTTAGAGTAGGAATTCCCAACCTGCAGTCCCTGAACTTTAAAAAACAGCACTACAATTTTTGTTAAATGTATTTCAATTCAATTGATTTCCTTTGTAATTCTAAGCATTTAGTTTTATTTAATAACATTATTTTGTACACTTAAATTTTATACACTTAAAAACATTCTGTTAGAAATTGAGGGGTTGCCCATCAATTGGAGAATGACTGAATAAGTTGAGGCATGTGATTGTGATGGAATACTACTGTGCTGTAAGAAATGCTGAGAAAGGGTGGTGTGTGTATGTGTGTGTGTGTGTGTGTGTGTGTGTGTGTGTCTGTGAGTGTGTTCAGCTGGACCTCGTCCAGGAGCCACCTTGCTCTTAGTCTGTTTGCTTTTCTGTCCTCTTCCACCCTAGTCTGGTTCTGACTTCTCCATGACCACCACCACTACCACCTTTCAAGGACGTTGACCCCCAATGGCAGGAATAGGTCCCAGGAATCACATCTTTCAGGTAATGCGTCTAATTCTACTTTGGCCTTTGATGAGCCTACAGAACAACCAGTGAGAAAGAACAAAATGGCATCTAATATTTTTGGAACATCTGAAGAAATCATCCTTCTTGGGTCAAGTCAGAAGAGTCTCATAGGGATAATTCTGAACCATCTAGACTTTCATCTTAAATGGGTTCTGGGTATTTTTTAGGTCCAAAGGGGGAAAGTTACATGTATGGAAATGTGAAGGCTGACTTACAGATTGCCCTGGGACAGAATGAAGAGAAATCTATGCCTATTGCACCTCTCCCCAGCCCAGCTGCACCCACACCAGCACCATCCAGACGAAATCCACCTGGTGGCAAGTTCAGCTTAGTCCTTGGTTAAATAAGACTTTTTTCCTCCTCTCTTTCAAGCTTATGAACTGCACAACTTGAGCCTGATTGTATATCTGTTTAAAATTTGTTTCATTAAAAAAAAGCACTTTATGTAAAAAAAAAGAAAGAAAAGAAGAAAAGAAATGCCAAACAGAATCCTCTCAGAAAATCATGGAATGACTGGCATCAATTGATGCAAAGTGAAGTAAGCAGAACCAGGAAAACACTGGACATAGTAACAGCAACATTGTGTGATGATCAACCATGAATAACTTGGATATTATTAGTAATGCAATGATCTAAGTCTGTCAGAGGTGGGGAACCTATGACCTCAAGGCCACACGTGACCCTCTAGATCCTCAAGTATAGCTCTTTAACTGAATCCACACTTCACAGAACAAATCTGGAGTCAGTCAAAAGATTGCACCCAAGGACCTAGACAGTCACATGTGGCCTTGAGGCTCCAGGTTCCCTACTCTTGAAAGACAATCCCAAAGGGCTCATGATGAAAAATGCTATCCACCTCCAGAGAAAAAGCTGATGGAATCTGAGTGCAGATTGTAGCACATTATTTTTTACTTATTTTTCTTGGTGTTTTTATGGGGGAAAGAAATCTATGTTTTCTTTCACAACATGACTAATACGGAAAATTTTGCACGACTGCACAAATATATCCTATATCAAATTGCTTGCCTTCTCAACGAAGGGAGAGAAAGGGGAGGGTAAGAGAAAATTTGTAACTCTAAATTTTATAAATGAATGTCAAAAATTGTTTTTACATATAATTGGAAAAAAATAGTTTAAAAAGACATTTTTCCCTACAATCCAGACAGA
Source organism: Potorous gilbertii (assembly GCA_028658325.1). Lineage (NCBI taxonomy): Eukaryota > Metazoa > Chordata > Mammalia > Diprotodontia > Potoroidae > Potorous > Potorous gilbertii. Next base: position 282,097,175 of record CM053770.1, on the reverse strand, counting down.
GAGAACTGATGAACTCCAAGTGCAGACTGAAGCATTTTAAAACTTATTTTTCTTGCCTTTTTCCCCCAACATGTTAATATAAGAAATGTTTTCCATGACTTCACATGTATGATTGATGTATTACGTGCCTTCTCAATGGGTGGGGAAGGGGCTGGAGCAATAGAGATAATTGGGAACTCAATTTAAAAAAGAATGTTAAAATAAGATATAATTATTAAAAAAAATAAAAACAAGGGAGTCATGGTTTCACCATCTTGCCAATGGAGTCCATTACACAAAAAAAGGTGAAAAGCCCTGTTTTAAAGGCATTTTCTTCAAATGTCTCTCCTAGAATGACTGGAACATGCTACTCACTTGGGTTTCATTGGCATTGACAGCAATGTACTCTATACCTGTCTTCACTGTCACTTCTGTATGAGGTCATGAACCCACACTAGGAATTATTGGTCAGTACTTGGGCGGAAGGATTGGGAGCATCTCCTTTTTTGAATATATCTCCTTTACTCCCAAGCTGATCCTAGGGTTCCTAGCTCCTGGGGCTTCTGAAACTCAGGTTCTCTTCTATGGGATCTGTGCATCTTCTTTGCGGTTCTGACAGAAGATAATTCCGTCCCTCTCATTTTCTCCCCTTTGCAGTTTTTGGCTCTCAGTCTGCTCTCCCCATTTCTTTGCCACAGGACCTTTCTGTCAGGACCAGTTTTGTCCATGGTACCTCCCTTCAAAAGGTTTCCTGAGGCCTTCTGCCTTCAGCTCTGAACCTCTAGTGGTTTGTTTAACCCATGCACTGATCCCCAGTCTATTTCAATGTAAGGTTTTCCAGTGCAGATTCATCTTCATATTTCTGAGATATTTTTTTTCCATTTTGTACCCTGATTCCATCATTTCTTCAATATCTGGTAGGTCTTGGTATTTCACCACCCCTAAAATGCATCTCAGGTTTTAGTAAATGAGTCTGCCATGTGAGGTCAAGGTTAAATAGACATCAGCGCCACCCTCCCCCACCCCAAATCTCTGTCATTTCACTGAGTCTCGCCATTACTTGGTTACTATATTGTATATTAGAGGCTTTCTAATTCCATAATGCCTTTGGCACACTTGGAATCCAGATTTGCCATCAAGGTCATTCTCCAGAAGGTCAGGAGTCCCCTTCTGAGAAAATTCCCAATTTGGGCCAGTGATGTCCTCTTGTTATGATGTATCTGATCCCAGGCTTGCCTACAGGAGAGGTTTTTCTCTGCATTTCAGGGGATCTACCTTGCCTGACATACAATACTATTTCTTTGTAGGATGCAGGGGAATGAGTCAGCACCTTTCACACACATGAGTCATATCTTTCTGATTTAGAGAAAACAGTATGGACAAGCCTGGTATCTGATGAGATGACTGATTCTAATGGCAAGAATCTTGTCTCAGCTGTCTGGGTGAGAACCCTAGAACATATTAAAATGTATATTCCCTACACTTGGGATTGCTATGATTTTTCTATAATACCTGATTGTAAACCAACTTCTAAGTACAGTTCTCTATTTGGATTTTAGCAGGTGTGGTTGAGTGATCCATTCAGTCTGATTAATTTACAAAATGAAATCTTGGTAGCTTATCCTAATCTCATTTCAGAATAGGGTATTCTGCCATCTGCCATCTCCTGTATTTTGTCTTTCAAAACTTTATAAACACCCTTAGTTCTATAGAAGATATACTTCAAGTATCAATAATCCAATTTGAATGTTGACATTCATCAATAGATCAATACTAAAAATGAACCAATCAGTAAAAATTATCCAGGGCAGCTAGGTGGTGCAGTAGATAGAATGCTGGGCTTGGACATCTTCTTGAGTTCAAATCTGGCCTCAGACTTTAAATAAGTCACTGCACCTGCCTGTCTTAGTTTCCCCATCTGTAAATGGGGATAATAGGAGCACTTACCTCCCAGGATTGAGTACTACATAGATGCCTGCTGTTATTATGGTGGGAGGAGAGGAGTGGAGTTACACCTTCACTGTCCTTTTCCTTGCTTTCAAAGGGGCAACAACATACATCCTCTTCTGGAGTTTGAATTGGAGGAGTGGTAAGCAGCTAGGTGGCACAGTGGATCGAGTGCTGGACCTGCAGTCAGGAAGAGCTGAATTCAAATTTGACTTCAGATACTTAATAGCTCTGTAACCCTGGGCAAGTCACTTAACCTGACTTGCCTCAGTTTCCTCATTTGTCAAATGAATTGGAGAAGCAAATGGTAAACTGCTTCAGTATCTCAGTCAAGAAAACACCAAATAGGATCATGAAGAGACAGATACAATTGAAATGACTGAACAATAAAAAGAGTTATCTACTAACTGACTAAACAAGTAAACCAAATTTCAAAACAGTGAACAATTACAACCAGTTATGCAAATCAGCAGCAATAACAGCAAGTGTCCACAAAGCAGAACACGCAGATAAACAGCTATAACTACAATGGCGCTGTGCTTGCCCATATGCAACCATATACCATCTAGAGTTCTCTTTGGCCACATCTAATAAAAGCATTAATGTACAGATACACAAAAGGAATGTAGTAGAACATAGTGAAAACTGGTACACTGATAAGAATTAAAAAATAAGCAATCCAAAATAAAACCTCACTCAAAACAAAACCTAATAGATAACTGCATTTGGAGGAGGAAAAATGAGAATACCATAAGAATAAACAGTCATAAGAGGAAATAATGAAATTATACTATAAATTGCACAATTATGCAACAAAAATTGAAAGAAAAATACTTAGCAAATGTAAAATGAATGAAAAAGTTTTAATATAAAATAATATTCTTCAAAAAGAGACAAGATCAGGCTAACTTCAATTCTAAACTTTAGTTATAAAGGAAAATGAATTAATATAAAATATTTTAAAAGTGAAAATTCAGAAAAATTGACATTAAAACGTATGCAAACAGTAATGTAGGAAATTCTGCTTAAAAACCCACAAATAATATCATAAAATCCCAGAAGGGGGAAAAAGCATGGTTGGATATTTACTTGTAACCAGCAGATGGCGATGCCACTTCATGCGACCTGAATTTGGCTTACTCATGACTAGCCCAGGAGTAAAATGTTCACAGTGATACGGGAATAGACAGTTATCTACAATTCAATAGATAGAGTGCTAGAACTGCAGTCAAAAAAGACTTGAATTCAAATCTGGTCTTGGACTGCACCTACCTGCCTCAGTTTCCCTATCTATAAAATGGGGACAATAAGAGCACCTACCTCCCAGGGTTGAGTGCTACATAAATGCCTGCTACTATTATGGGAGGATGGAGGAGGGGAGTGGACTTATGTCTTCACTGTCCTCTCGCTGTTCTTTTTTTT